>CM060901.1:504167882-504890382 GCA_030737815.1 Allium fistulosum
AGTATGGATTCAATTTCAATTTGTATCCTAGTTTGAAAATAAATAAGTTTATAAATTTATAACGTTTTAATAAATTTAAAATGTTGAAAGTATAGATTAAAAGGGTTTGAATTTAAATGAATTGGTTTAAAAACCTTATAAATTTCTTTTATAAATGTTAAGTGTTTCTTTAACATTTGGGATTAAAAAGGTTTTGTAAATTTGATTTAAAATTTGTTAAAGTCAAATCTGTAATTTAAATTTAAATCTTTAATTTGAAATGAATTAAAGAAAGATTTTAAGGTAAAATGTTTTAAGTTTTTTTTTTGTTAATAATAATTTAAGATTAGTAATTAAGAAATTAATTAAGTAATTAGAAATGAATTAATTAGTAATTAAGAATTAATTAATTTGTAAATTAATAATGGTTGATTTAAGTTTAAAATACTTAAGGAATGTAAGTAAAGAATTATTGATAATTAATGAGAGATCATTAATTAGGGATAATTAAATAATTAATTAATGGGATTAATTTTGATAATCAATTAGAATGATAATCTTTTATGAATTAGTTAAGTAATTACTTAATGGAAGTGATTAAAGAAATTAATTACTTAAGGTAATTCATTAAATAAATTTGGTAAGTTTAAATTAATTAATTAAATTAATTTAAGATAATCATTTAGTGATTGATAAGTATAATTACTTAAATGTAATTAGTGAAGTGTAATTACTTAGGAAAGTAATTAAAGGTAATTACTGGATGTAATTAATTAAGGGAGATGAAATAATGGAAGTAATTTGAGTTTAATTACTTTTGTATAATTAATCAAGGGATTAATTAAAAGATAATTAATTAAGGAGTAATTAATTTATGAAATGAGTAATTAAGGGTAGTTAATTACTAAATGAGATTAATCAAAGGTGATTAATAAATGTGACTAATTAATTTTTAAATGTAATTAATTTAAATAAGATAATTAATTAAGAGTAATTAAGGATCATTAATTAATAAAATTAATGATGTAATTAAGAATTGATTAATTAAGATTAATTAATAAATAATAAGTGATTAAAGTAATTAATTAATTTTAATTAATTAAGGATTAAGATAATTAAGTATAATTAATTAATTAATGAAGTAATTAAAGATTAATTACTGAATGGTTTAAGATAATTAATTTGTGAAATTAATCAAGTATTAATTACTTAAAGTAATTAAAGGATTATTAATCAGGAATGATTAATTAAGATGGATACTTAGAGTAATGATTAATTAATTGGTTTAATTAATAATTAAATAAGCAGGATTTATAAAATGAAGTAATTAGTTTAATTCACTTTAAATTAATTAGATGATATAAATCATTGCTTAAGGATGGATGAATGAGATTGAATGTATTTCATTGTTTGATATCTCTGATGAGATATGATTGATATATGATATGGATGTTTGGTTGAATTATAATGATAATGTGAATTATCTGTTTGGGATGATAATGTAGATTATCTATTGAATTATCTATCTTTGTGTATATAGATAAGAATTGAATTGTTTTAACCTTAAAACAACTTGGCCCTTAAAAGATACGTTTTGGATTTCGATGAGACCGGGATCGGGTTTCCATATACCGGAATTCCAGGTCTGGAGACCCGAATACCACATCGATCCAAAATTACGATAGGTCGTGAATCAGGTGAAGATGAAGATTCAGAGTGCAAGGGTTATTGTCGTTAACTCTGAGGGTGATTCCAAAACGAGTGTAACGAGATAATGCCTTCGGTTTCGTTCGAACCCGGAACGAACTTGTATGGATTGAATGCTTTCAGCACATCGTCAGGCGGACGATGAGCATTCTAAGTGATATGTTCTGATTAAAGGTAATCGTAACCTCAAGCCTCATCAACCGGGAATGGCTAAAACAGGGGAGGTGCAGCAAGGTTTCGTGGGTAGCACCCACTGAGAGCAAGATAGATCCCTGTCTAGAGGTCCCTTTTCTTTTATTCGGCTTAGTGTGTGGTTGGTCGCGCCAACTACGGGATTGTCTTGTTCGGGATTATCCAGTAAGGGATGGTTCCGGCTTTGTGTTGCAGGGGAGCGGGCGTACTCCTCGGTACGGTGATCTAGGCCACGTACTGTGACGGGCGATACCCCAGTAGCCCTGCCATTGTATGGAATCCAAACTCCAATAAGTGCCGTACGTATTAGTTGTGCCCAACTATGTTGGAATGTGAGATGTAAGCATTTCAGCTATTTCTATATTTTACTTGAAAACCCTAGACCCTATTATAATAAAATCAGATTTCCTATCAAATGTTTTGGTTAGCGTAAGGTAAAAACTTACCCATGTTTATTTGTGGGGAGTCTTACGTGATATCTTTTCTTTCTAAAGGTTTTGAAGTTAAGCAAGTTTAACCTGTTACTCACACCAGACCCATGTCTGACCCAAGTGTTTATTTCTGTTTTATAAACTCTTGGGTACTCAAATTTTTACGAGTAGCCAAGGGATTCAGGTTTAGCTTTGACGAATATTCTGGAGGAGCAATGGAGCAGGAGGCTTCGGCGTTCGTAGATATAGTATTCCGCTGTGTTGATATCTGTGATTGTGTCTTGTCTTGTATTTGAGTTGTAATGTCTAGACAGATGTTTATAACTGTCTAGTAAGTGATGTATATGCTGTGTAACTCTGTAAATTGTTGTATACTATGTAATAGTTTATGTTATTAATATAATTTATTCGTTCCGCTGTGAGATCGTTGTTGTTGTTTCTTTCTTTCTTCTCTTCTTTTCTCTTTCTATCCCTTTCTTTCTTATTAACGATGCGACTTTCTGTGGAGAGAAAGTCGTGGTCGTTACAGGTAGCACCCATCACAGTACACCTCTAGAACAATGTATCAAGGACCATGCCGGGATCCCCTTCTCACAAGACCGGCCTACCGCTAACCTGGATAGACCGTATATGTTATCATCTCGGATGTTCCCACCCTTACTATCGAGCGCTCCTTCTTTCATGCATAACCATATCCATAATATAAGGTTTCTGAGGACATCTAGAAAAGTGATAACATACCCTAATTGGGTGCGACCCAATTAGCCTTGCTGCATCTCCCCTATTTTAGTCATTTTTGGTTGATGAGGTTCGAGGCTAAGCGTTACCCTTCAAGAAAAATTCTACTTAGAATGCCTATCGTCCTCCACTGACGATGTTCTGATAGCATTCGTCCATACAAGTTGTCCTGGGTCTGGACAAACCGAATCACCGTCTTCATCATCTTTACGGTATTCATTCGTAACATTCAAACCGGATCGAAGTGGTTTTCAGATAATTAAATCCAATTCTAGTCTCTTCGAAACGATTAATGAGATTGGCCAATATTGATAGTCGGTTATTTAACTATCAATAAAACATTCATAAGTAGTCACTAGGCCTTATTATAAATTTTCCCAAAATATTTATCTTTAAAATATTTTTAAAAGATATATCAATTCCTTCCAACATTTGAAACAATTTTTAAATATTTAAATCCGTAACAGGATACTTCCAAACATCTCAACACTTAGAAATATTCCCAAATTTCCATTTTCTATACTTAGGAAAATATTATAAGTCTTATTTTCTAAAATCCTTTCAAATATCAATACTTAAGAGAATGTTTCGCGACTTATCTCATAAGTCTTAGAAATTTACATTAATTCTTTTTTCCTTTTCAAAATTGATTATATCTACTTATAATCTCTTCTATCTATTTATAACTTCTCTATGACTTTAAATTCAACCCCGAATTTCTTATCCATAATATCTCAGACCTCCCTTAAGTTCCAAGAATTTTATTTTAAGATTTTCCCTTTATAAAATCTTATCTGTTAAATAACTTCGTTCGCAATCTTGAGAGGATTTATAAATAAATTTCAATCTTTTAAAAACTATATATACAAAATAAGTATTTTTAAAGGATAATAGTTTATCTTTAAAATATGTTTTAAGTAAATTTTAAAATATCAAAACACTTTAAATAACATTTATAACTCATTTCCAAATCATTTTAAGTAACTGAGTAATTTACAAAGCTGATTAATAAAATTAGAATTTATTTCAATAATTATTAAATATTATAATAAATAGCCTTTCGGAATATTCTAGTCTAAATAATAGTTTAAATTATATAGCATAGTAATTAAAAATCCCATTTTTTACAAATTTTTAACTTCTCGACAAAAAACTATTTTAAAAATCCAATATTGCTAAACTCAGTTTATAAATCCCTCTCGATTCGTATCACATCGATTATATCCCAATTTTACCCCTATTCTCACATTCATAAATAGATTCCACTATTTATTTACCAAAACGATTCCCATAACTCGATATAAATTCACATCGTAAACTTATATTTCCAATTTATCAACTGACCATCATTTTCCTTATTTATAAACATCGTTTATAAATTTATAAACTCCTTTGAGTTTCACTTCTTTGTAAAACCAATTTTATTTATAAAATTTCACCTTATAAATCCCTTCCTTAATAAATTCCATTTTTATTTCAAAATTATTTTTAATATCAATTTCAACTCCTTCTCGTATTTTCAAAATACCATTTTCAAATCCCTTTATAAAAATTTATTTAAAAATCTCTATTTAAACCAATTTTATGAATAGTTAAGTATAACCCAAGCAAGTTATATATTTTTTTCGTACACTTAGTTTCTTTTAAAATAATCCAAATTTCCTTATAAATATTTTTATATTCAAAATCTCCATTTTAATTCCTTAAATTTCAAAAAAAACTATTTATGGTATTTAAAATACCAAATTTAAGGTCCGTGCTATTTTCCGCATTAAATAATTCAATATCATAGCAATAATCTATAACAGATTTTTCACACTAATCATATATCACTATATATGAAAATTAAGCAACAATTTTGAGGAACCCAGTTGGATCCCTCCAACCTGTTTTCCCTGTATCCACAAATGTTAATACAACGTATAAAAATACCAATCCCACTTCGAGGGGGATGTCGCGGTATATAGGGTCATCCGCTATTATGTGGGGCGCATAGGGTCTCATCCGCTATAATGTGCGGGAATATCACTCCAAATACTAATATATATACTACTATGTATATTTAACATTCAACAGATAATAATTATATAAATTCATCCAAGCACCCAATAATTTATTTTAACTATTTAAAATTTAAAACATGGCAATTCCAATTGAGTGAGAATTTCTCACCTTGATTATAAATTGCGATCCATTCTAATTTTAACTCCATCACGTACATTTCCTAGCTACGAATTCAAACGACCGATCACATTCGATTTAAACCACGTATAAGAAAATTACGGATTTTATTAATGTTGAGATAATTAAATTAATTAAATTAAGATTAATTTAAAATTTAAAACTGTATAACTGATTTAAATTACCTTAAATTAATTCATCTCTCCAATCGTTGCTGTTCGATATCGACCTCGACTACTCTCCCCAACATACGTCGCAGCGTTCTTCCTTCGATCAACTTGCACACGGTTCCAAGAAGAAAACCCTAGTCCACGCCTTACTCCATCGCAGCCTGACCTCCCGACCCCACGTTTTCCAAACTCGATCGCCTACCCCTATCGACCTGCTGTCGTGCTCCGCATCGAAGTCTGAACCATCGCTAACTCGCGAACGAGCCAATGCCTACTGTCAAACCATATCGCCTCTCGCATTTCTTCACGTGTGTGATTCCCCTCTGCAGTCGCCCTTCGAATTCGCCTACAATCCACGTTGCCATCTCCAAATCAAATGCCCCCAACCTCCTGACATCGCCGCGCTCGCTTCCTCCATCAGAGCTCCCTCGCGCGCGTCTCAAAGAGAAATCGCGACCACAAATCACTCGAACGCCGATCGCTCGCTCATTGTCACCCCCCATGCCTTTGCTGATCATCGCGATTCCTCTATTGCGTACACGCTCATGATGACCAGAATTGATCGCGACTAAGTCACGTTATTATATATTTTTTCGAACGAATTTGATTTCGTTCTGTTATCCCCTTTTTTTTCTTCGTTTGCTCAACTGAATTCAGAAAGGAAAGAAGGAAGTTCGTGATATTTTTAAAGAAAGAAATGCTGGCATGATTTGAAAGAATGAAGGGAAAGGGTACGTGATGGGTGGCGTGTTTTAGAAGGCAAAATGATTTTGATTTGATTTGATTTTTTTATTTTATTATAAAAGATCTTGTTTTAGCAACTTAAAATTCCGATCTCCTATCGAGACGTGCCGCTAGGTGTTTATAATGTTATACCCCTATTCTGAACGCAATGGAAAAAGTTTCGAGTCCTAATTCGATCGTATGGAGAAGATAGTTTTTTGGACCCTATTATTATATTGAATTTTCGATATAAATTTTAACGCGTTTATATCCCGTATGATCAAACGATAACTCCAAATGCTACAAAATTTGAAATCCGATAATAATACACTATTATGGATCAATTGGAACTAGTTTCGTCGAATTATGAGACTGTGCCCCGAAAAGCTATTTTAACTCGTCGATTAAATCGACGATTTTCAAAAATTAACAAAATCACTTGAGTTCCAGTTTTAAAAACTTATTAACTCAATTCTAATTCCCATAGAATTTATATAAATATTAGAAATCATTTCGATTTCATATTCAACACCAATTCAATTATTTAAGCGATTTTGAATTATTAACTCAATAATTAAATTTATTAATTAAACCACTATATTTGGAACTTAAGTTTTTATTACATGAAATTATTGTCAAGGACAAAATTTCTCAGCATTTTAGCTTCAAGGACAGATCTTCGGTATTTTAGTCGGAAGGACAACTTTCTTTAGGTATCAGTTTTTACAGTTTTTAGGTATCTGTTTGTAGTTATCGGTAGCAGTTTTTAGGTATCAGTTTTTAGTTCGGTAGCAGTTTTGAAAAAATGTTTGTCCTTATAAATAATTTTGAAAAAATGTTTGTCCCTATGAATAAATTTTAGAAGAATGTTTGTCCTTGTGGTTAAAATATTGAGGTCGTGTCCTTGAGGCTAAAAATATACAGATTTTTGTCCTTTAAATTAATTCCCCCTTTTTATTACACTATTTTTGATCGATAAACTTCATATTGAAACCCCGTTCACATTCCAAACTCAACACTTAAAATGAATTAAATGTTCAAAATTAACGACCAAAAATCCGGGTCGTTACATTCCTCCCCCCTTAAAAGAATTTCGTCCTCGAAATTACTAAGGCAGAAAAATGCTCCAAACCCATTAACTTTTTCAAAAGCCCCTCAGTTAAAATTCAATATTCTCTTTTCTAAACCCTTTTGTTCCAACCAAAACAATTAGTCCTCAATTTTTATTCCAAAATCCTTTATTCCAATTACAATTCGAAATCAAATTATCGTTAACAAATTTTTTCCAAAAATTTTCAAATTTTTCGAACACCCTAAATTTCCGAAGTTTTTTGGCAGAGTCTCCTTTGTACGGAGGACCTTTTGCAATATGACAAGAGAGATAAATATATATACATTGACCCACACGGTCGGAAAACAAATATATATATATATATATATATATATATCAATATTTATAATTTTTGCAGTATTTAATCCGAAAACGTACCTCATTTAGCATTTTAAGCATTATTAAGCAAGCAAGTTTACTTCATACGCAATTATGCAACCCAAATCTAGCTCGACAGCCTTCGGGTACCTGTATTTACTCAATTTCAAACACATAGGTACCCAAAACATGAAATTTAATAACATTTCATTCATTTAAATGGATAAACACATAGATTCATAAACAAACATGTTATAACATGTTTTTATAGCAAATTACAAGGTTTCCATCATTCGATTATTTATTTCAATCGATTTATATAGCATTTCATTCAATCTGAATGATTTACAACTCAATTTTCTTGCATCACTTTATTTTTATACTAAACAACTCATATCCATTTCAAATTGATTTAAAAATCAATTTTATCCACTTCTATTAATCCATAATATTTTATTTACTTTCATTTGCGTCGAACAACAATTCTTCTATGCAAATTCAGCGGCATTCATTTTATAAAATAATTATTTAAGCTTATAACTATTTTAAATTGATCCAAAATCAATTTATATATAATTCTATTCTATTTCAGATTTGTTCACAATCGGTTCACTTACATTTTATTCATATCCACATTCATTACATTCACATCCATTTTATTTAAATTGATTTCTATTCAATCAAATTCCACTTCAATTACTAATTAATTAATTAGTTCATTCATTTGATCCACTTCAATTTTAATTCCATACTCAAATTCATTTTAATTAATATCCCAAGTCATATCAATTTATTTACACTTCGATTGAACCTATTTATAACTTGAGTTGTCACCATTTCAAACTATTTCCATTTTACTCGACACATTTCCAATTTTATTTAATTCGCTTACCATTTAGTTAAATTTTATTATTTATAACTTCGATGATTGCGTCGCCATCCTGGCGAAATCATAAGAAAACCGTAGGCATCCACACTTCTCGACTTATGCCATGGTAACACCATAGTCCGCAGCTACAACAAGGTTGCGTTGCTATCACAGCAAAACCGTAAGTAGTCTGTAGGCAATCACTGCCCCTCGAATTATGCTACCAAACGAAACTATACCACATAGATCGCAGGCTACACAAAGGTTGAGTTACTGTCCTAGTGAAACCCAATGTAGACTGTAGGCACTCGCTGCCACCCAAATTACGCTATGGAACCAAACCACATAGATCGCAATCCACCGATGTTACGTCGCTATCCTAGCGAAATCAAACATAGATTGTAGGCAATCACTGCCACCCGACTTACACTATGGAACTGCGATAGATCGCAGTTACACAAAGGTTACATTGCCATCACAGCAAAACCCAATGTAACTGTAGGCATCAGCACCTCTCGACTTACGCTACCTAACAAATGATCACCAGGAACTCATGAGTTTTGTCCAGACGTCCTCTAGTGTAACATTCCCCCTTCTGACCGTCTCCAGTCGGTAATTAAACCAACTTGAAACGTTCAAAAAGACGAATTGTTATTTAGTTTATAAGGTTTAAACAGAATCAGCCACAGAAACACAGATAATAACAATGAATTTAAACAAATGAATCTTGATTTCATTACTATAAATCTTTTATATACATCAGAGTTTATACAATTTTTTATACTGATACAGCGGAATATTTAAAATACAATTTTCTTCTGAAACTAAAAATGGTTCTTTACTCTCTCTCTAACTTCGCTGCTCGAAAATCTTCAAGCTGTAGAAATACTCGGTCTGACCCGAGTATTATATTCAAAAGAAAATAATACACAGGTCAGTCTAATTCAAACCAGTTTATTAGTGCATATAGGCAGTAATAATCAAATAGACGACAGTCACAATAATTCTCGTCTATCCGACTCTTTCAACAAAGAAATCGGATAACGAAAATATAACACTTAACAGTGTTAACCAATAAATCAGCAGATTTAAATCATCAACAGAGATAAATAAACAATTTATCAACTCGACTAAATCAATTCAAAACAATTGAAATTGTCACTTTAAAACCCATCAAGACTCGATTGGCTGCCGTACACACGTGTGCATTCGTACCCGTGTGCACTGCCCCGCCAGCTCGTGTGCATAGATAAAGGTGCAACATAGTGTACAAACACAAATAATCGAGCCTCAAACTGCAACAAGATCAATATGTCCAAACTGTATGCAATGGATGCAGACGTACAAGTGCAGCTCAACACAGTGAAACAAGTTCAAGTGGCAACATGTAACTTCAAACATGAATATACAGGTATGGTGATACAGCAACACATGGATGCAACTCGACAACAGAGTAACAAAAGATTAGCATCAATGCATACTGGAATGAATGCATCAAAGTGACAATACAGAACAGCATATATAGAAGTACATCAACCAATCAACAACAGCTACAACAACACAGTGAATCAGGCATGAACCAGTGATGTGCCACGACAACAAATTGAATGCAGACAGGTCTAACAAACTGGACAATATACAAGATCATCAAAGTGTACATAGTGAAGTACAACAGTGAAGGCTATAGGTCACAGTGAAATAAAACTGCAAAGTGAAGACAACAAACTTCTACATCAACCAGAAAAAAAACAAGACCAACATACTCAAGGGCAACAGGCAACAAGCAGCACATACATGTATACACACACATGTATATGTGAATGTACACACGTATGAAGAACATAAGGCTCAGTGGTGAAATAACATATGAAACCAGTATGGCCGAGTTTGAATACAAAATCAAAGATGCAACAGTTCATACATGAAGCATGTACAAGATGCCAACATTCCACATGAAATGGAGTCAACAGTGTGGATGAAACAGTCAAACAAAACCAACAGCATGTCAGACAAGTAAATTCCTTTGTTTTAAATTTGAGTTGATGTTTGAAATCAGTAATAAAAATAAAGATTTTAAACATTAAACCAACAAACAACAGAAACCAGACTTGAAGTGATCAAAGCAAATGCAAGTGATACATGACAGAGATGAACAACATGCAACTGCAGACTACAAAGATCACAATGTCACAAGTTAAATACAACAACAGTGCTTCTACAAACAACATGGATGCAGACGACATCAAACTCCCAAAGATACAACAATGAAGGAAAATGATCAGCAACTACAAAGTGCAGTGGTGCTACAGAAATGTACCAAACAACCTACAAGGTCAGGGAAACAATGACCAGACAAATATAAACATGCACAAATACTCGCAATACATTCCTATTCATGCAGAACACATTTACCAATATTAGTTAAGTTTTTAAAAAAATTTGAGTTACTCACTGCAATAAAATGAAGCTGCAAGTACAACTGGAATGCAACTATATCAACAGTGACCATATGGATGCAACAGTAACAAATACAGTGGAGCATGTACAAACAGAGGCAATAACAAGTAACCACAATGATCAGAGTCAAATGCATGCATGAACACTTGTTACACTGCTGCAAACATATTCAAATACAATTATGAAATAAGACCAAGCTAAGCACATGTATCAAAACCAGGTGCAAGTTTAAGTGTGCTCTTATATGCAGACTACAGAACCAACAATTTCGATGGAATCAAAATGCAAATATCAACATGGATGCCATGTGAATGCGGATTAAGCAAGAAAGTTAACCACAAAATCTCAAGTGAACAGGAATGCAGTATTCGATGAAGTGACAGAGAAGTGGCAGAGAAGCAAGTTGCCAAATTCACGAAACAGGAAATGAAAATATCAAGTCAAAGCCGAGCATTGCAAATATACAAGTATGAAATGGTCAAAGATTTTGTAATAGGAAAGTTTTAGAAACCGTAGTTGTCAAATTCAAAGTCCATGGTAACTGTCTCGAATTCAAAGCATATACACATTTGAAAATGGTCAGAGGATTCAAAATTCAGAACCGAGGATTTTCAAAACCAAGATAACCGAGCAATCATATACACGATTATAGGAAAAGGTCAGATAAAATCGAAATCATCCAAACAAAATCGTATGGCCGATACTAAAATATTGACACAATCACGAAAAACAGAGAAACCAACATCATTCAAATGAAATCAATTTACTGAAGCAAAGCGCTTAGGCTCGAATTAGAATGTGAGTAGTCGAAAGTACTCACCTTTAATCGGCGCAAGAAGGAGCAGCCGCGATTGAAGCCACACGAAGTCGAAAGCCCCAATTTTTTTCTGAAGCCCTACGTTTCCAGATCGAAGAACGAAGCCATTTTTTTATTTTCTCGCTTGATTTAATTTAGGGCACGAATGAGAAATGAAAGAGGGGGGCGTGTTTTATGCCGAGGCAAGGGGGAGAGATCGTGGGTAGCACGGTTAAAGGTATGGCTGGACGTGATTTAAGGCGTAGCTAAAAATGGAGGAAAACGAAGCCGCCATTATTTTTCTTCTCGTCTGTTTTAGGTTTAGGGTTTGAATGAGAAAGAAAGGGGATCGGGTTTGGATTTATCACGGTATCAAAGAACCATGGGCCAGTATATATTTCTCAAAGCCCACTTAACCCTTCACAAATTTTTTTCTTTTCAAAAGAATTTTAACCGATTCAAAAATTCCAACAAATTTTTTTTTATTAAACGAATTCCAATTCGAATCGAAATTCCTATAAGCAATTAACTAGCAGAGAAATTGTTTAACAATGATATCAAATCGATGCGAAAACCCCGGTTATCACCGAAATTTAAATTGAATCCGAATAGATTTTCTACGCGTTTATACGCCATATATTCACAAAACAATTCCGATAAATACGAAATTTGAAATCCAGTAATAATTCGATATTACGGACCCAATGAAACTGGTTTCGTCAAATTCCGAGACTGTGTCTCGGAAGATTATTTTTAATTTCAATTTAAACGATAATATTTCAAAATTGAACAAATCGCTTTTAAAATCAATTCTGAAGCTTCTATTATCTTCAGTATTATCTATATGAATTTTCTAAGGCTTCAAAAAAATTTTAACCGGCTTAAAATTGAAGATTCAAATTTTATTCAACTTTCAATAGATTAAATTCAAAGATTTAATCGCTAATTCATTCTGATAATTTGAAATTCAAGTCAAATCATCATTCAAATATTTAAAATTAATTAAATATTCTCAAATTAAATTGTTCAAAATTCAGGGTCGTTACAAACTCCCCTCCTTAAAAACTTTTCGTCCACGAAAAGGAAAGGTTGTTAAAATTTCATCGATATTTATGCTCTAGTCAATTTTTTCCTAAACTTAAAACTCATTACAAATAAATGAATATAGGATTCATTTCATTTGTTTAATCTCACTAGTTTTGCTTATCTTTTCTTTTATTCAATGATTTCTACAATCATTGATTTCTAAAATCAAAACGCAAAAGTCTTTTATCAACATTTTCGATTTACAACTCAGATTCAAACTTAAAATTCTTCACGTTAGAGATTTATACAATATATCTCTTCCAAAGCTGTGGACTTTCAAAACATTTCAAAAATCCTCTTCCTTAGTTCATTAGGTAGAAATTTTTGTAATTCTACTTTCAAATCATTGATTTGCTATTTACAGTTTGAAAATACTTGCTAACTCGAAATTTAACAAGTCCATTTTCGTTCTCACAGACATTAGGCATACGCTGGCCAGGCGCAGGTCTAAAAATCTCCAAGTACTAAATATACTTGCTTCAATTCCCAGTGAAAATACTTTTAAAAATTCTTTTAAAAATGGATATGGAAAGCATGTTCCCCCATGGATTACAGTTCCACCCGGCGGTTACGCTACTATCCCAGTAGAGTCGCTTGTGGCTGTAGATTTCTCATCTCTTAAATTTCGCCATGGTTGTCGCCATAGATTGCAGTACACACGGCGGTTACGCTACTATCCCAGTAGAATCGCTCGTGTCTGTAGGCATCACGCCCCTCAAATTTCGCCTGGCATTAGATTGCAGTTTACCCGGCGGTTACGCCACTATCCCAGTGGAATCGCTTGTAACTGTGGGCATCTCGCCCCTCAAATTACGCTAATCATCAATCAAATCTAATCTCATCGCGATGAACTATCGCGAAGGATTTCCGATTCAAATAGTCACTCTGACTAAAATTCTACGTAGCTACGAATTTCAAATGGACACTCATCGGGAGTTCCAATACCTTCTCTAATAATAAATGGAAGGTACTTTTCCACATCCTCAGTTTAGAAAACATAATATCATATATGTAGTACTTTCATTTCACATTTCGTACATATAACATCTATGTAAACATACATAAGATTTCCATAACAATGTCTTTCTAAACTAACGGTTTTCAAATTCACCGCATTCATATATATAAGTTCTAAAAACTTACATATCCATATTCATAACAAAATAGAGGATTTCAAAATTTTCCTCTAAGTCGATTTGGAAATTTAAGGTTATCTCAAACCTAATTCATATTCATAATTCCATTTCATTATCGACTTTCACATTCGATTTGAATTTCACGCTTACATCGTCAATTCTCAACACAGAATTGATGTCTATCGATATATAACCTCTGAGCTCGTACGTCTCAGAGAAGGGTGTTAAGCTAAGAGAATAAATTCTCCACCACCAACAGATATATATTTAATAGAGATCAATTGCTATGTCATCAATTCACAATGTGAGACATACAATCCAAATCATCATCTGAAATTCAAAGCTCAACTTATATTGTCTTTGATGTCGAAGTTAAACTCAATTTTAACTCAACGATTCAATCATTTTGAAAAATTTCAAATTGAACTAATTGTTCAAATTCTCATTTAACTTTTCAACTTCGACTTCAAAAATGAATTTCAAATCATTTATCCCTTACGGAATATATTCACAACATTTCATTTCATATTGGAAAAACATTTCCATACTTATTTAAAAATAAGTAATTCACAAATCCATTTTATTTTCAACCTTTGAAAATATTCGATATACTTAAATCAAAATTAAGTATATATTTCATCTTTAAGGAAATCATTCTCTTTCACATATTTATTTGAGTCAAAACGAATGTTACGTAAAACATCGTTACGACAACTCAAAATCACTAGTATAGGGATTCGAAATTTAGATAGATGTATAAATCCCAATACTACACAAAACATTTCCTTTCGGAAATCATTTACTATAACAACAGTGTTATAGTCCACCATTTCCTTTTATTCGAAAACGTCTATTTCAACAATGAATGTTGAAATCTATGGTTTCGATATTCAATGCCTTTGAAAACATCTTTTCAAAACAATTAACTTCGTTTTAAAATATCACTTTCCCAAACATGTCCATTTTATCCAATGATATATTCACTGTCCAAAATTGTGAATATACATCTTTTAACAAGCTATAAGAATTTACTTATCAAAATAAGTCAGTTTCGGATTTATAAACAACGTTTATAAATTCTATTCCTATTCATAAAGACTTCAATTTATAAAAATTGCTTTATTAACCATTCCTTTATAACTCAATTTTATATCAAAAATTTAATTTATAAGTAAATTACTTATAAATTCTTTTATTTCGCAACTTTGATTCATTTTATAACTTCACAATCTTAATTCTATAATTTCCATTCACTTATGAAATCCATTAAATATTTCATTTTTAACACTTATACAATTCCAATATTTTATCAACACTTTTCAAATTTTCAATTTAAGCCGTTTATAATAATTCAAAATTTCCAATTTAAACTATTATATAAATTTATCAGTTTTCCATTTCCAAGACAATCTACTAGTTCTTTAATAAATCATTCATCGACTTGGTTTTCAATTTAATCGCATTTGATTCATTCACATTGGATTTTCTACTAACATTCATTCATATTCAATTAGTTCACATTCACTAATTTATATTCAAGTTAGTTTGCTTCAATTCAAATCAAATTCGACTTTATTTAAATTTACTTATCTTTCAATTTGAATTCAATTTACATAGCTTTCAATTTCCATTAATACAATTTCATTAATACTTAATGAATTTCTATACGATCAACTGGCAACCCATGCACATTTAACCAAATTTATTTACTTTGCTTACATTCAATTTGGTTTAACACACTTAACTTCAATTGGTTTATATTCTAATTCAGATTGAATTCTTATACTCACCATATTCACTAATTCACTTTTACAATTAAAGTTGAATTTCCTTTATATAACTCAAATTCATATTCATTCTTTACTTTATCAATTCATTTTGATATCAAATTCAATTTGATTCACTATTACTTAAGTCATGTTTCATTTTATCTCTACTTGCATTTATTTTCACCATAAAACTTAAGTTTGTCTCAAATTTATTTGAAATTCTATTTTTATTTAACTTTTACTAAAGTCAAATTCATATCACATTTCAAAATGCAGATTTTGTTTTACTTAACAAAACTGTTTAACCATTTAACAACTGGTTTCACTTAAATTTTCTCATTTTATAAGTTAAACAACTTATTAATTTAAACTTCCCAATTCATATTATATAATCACTTATCTTTCAAGTTTAACTTTTCATCTCAATAATTTATCAAATCAAGTTCAATTTATTTAACTTTCCTTTAGTTAAATTTCAAATCCATATATTTATTAATACTAATTCAATTCAATTTAACTTTTCTTAAGTTAAAAATCTTCATTTTCAAAAACAATTTTATACTTCTTTAGATTTGAAAAACATTCTCTTTTTAAAGTGTTTCTAGTAACTATTCATATTAAACATCATAAACTAGGCTTTGTGTAAACCAAAGCTCTGATACCACTCTGTAACATTCCCCCTTCTGACCGTCTCCAGTCGGTAATTAAACCAACTTGAAACGTTCAAAAAGACGAATTGTTATTTAGTTTATAAGGTTTAAACAGAATCAGCCACAGAAACACAGATAATAACAATGAATTTAAACAAATGAATCTTGATTTCATTACTATAAATCTTTTATATACATCAGAGTTTATACAATTTTTTATACTGATACAGCGGAATATTTAAAATACAATTTTCTTCTGAAACTAAAAATGGTTCTTTACTCTCTCTCTAACTTCGCTGCTCGAAAATCTTCAAGCTGTAGAAATACTCGGTCTGACCCGAGTATTATATTCAAAAGAAAATAATACACAGGTCAGTCTAATTCAAACCAGTTTATTAGTGCATATAGGCAGTAATAATCAAATAGACGACAGTCACAATAATTCTCGTCTATCCGACTCTTTCAACAAAGAAATCGGATAACGAAAATATAACACTTAACAGTGTTAACCAATAAATCAGCAGATTTAAATCATCAACAGAGATAAATAAACAATTTATCAACTCGACTAAATCAATTCAAAACAATTGAAATTGTCACTTTAAAACCCATCAAGACTCGATTGGCTGCCGTACACACGTGTGCATTCGTACCCGTGTGCACTGCCCCGCCAGCTCGTGTGCATAGATAAAGGTGCAACATAGTGTACAAACACAAATAATCGAGCCTCAAACTGCAACAAGATCAATATGTCCAAACTGTATGCAATGGATGCAGACGTACAAGTGCAACTCAACACAGTGAAACAAGTTCAAGTGGCAACATGTAACTTCAAACATGAATATACAGGTATGGTGATACAGCAACACATGGATGCAACTCGACAACAGAGTAACAAAAGATTAGCATCAATGCATACTGGAATGAATGCATCAAAGTGACAATACAGAACAGCATATATAGAAGTACATCAACCAATCAACAACAGCTACAACAACACAGTGAATCAGGCATGAACCAGTGATGTGCCACGACAACAAATTGAATGTAGACAGGTCTAACAAACTGGACAATATACAAGATCATCAAAGTGTACACAGTGAAGTACAACAGTGAAGGCTATAGGTCACAGTGAAATAAAACTGCAAAGTGAAGACAACAAACTTCTACATCAACCAGAAAAAAAACAAGACCAACATACTCAAGGGCAACAGGCAACAAGCAGCACATACATGTATACACACACATGTATATGTGAATGTACACACGTATGAAGAACATAAGGCTCAGTGGTGAAATAACATATGAAACCAGTATGGCCGAGTTTGAATACAAAATCAAAGATGCAACAGTTCATACATGAAGCATGTACAAGATGCCAACATCCCACATGAAATGGAGTCAACAGTGTGGATGAAACAGTCAAACAAAACCAACAGCATGTCAGACAAGTAAATTCCTTTGTTTTAAATTTGAGTTGATGTTTGAAATCAGTAATAAAAATAAAGATTTTAAACATTAAACCAACAAACAACAGAAACCAGACCTGAAGTGATCAAAGCAAATGCAAGTGATACATGACAGAGATGAACAACATGCAACTGCAGACTACAAAGATCACAATGTCACAAGTTAAATACAACAACAGTGCTTCTACAAACAACATGGATGCAGACGACATCAAACTCCCAAAGATACAACAATGAAGGAAAATGATCAGCAACTACAAAGTGCAGTGGTGCTACAGAAATGTACCAAACAACCTACAAGGTCAGGGAAACAATGACCAGACAAATATAAACATGCACAAATACTCGCAATACATTCCTATTCATGCAGAACACATTTACCAATATTAGTTAAGTTTTTAAAAAAATTTGAGTTACTCACTGCAATAAAATGAAGCTGCAAGTACAACTGGAATGCAACTATATCAACAGTGACCATATGGATGCAACAGTAACAAATACAGTGGAGCATGTACAAACAGAGGCAATAACAAGTAACCACAATGATCAGAGTCAAATGCATGCATGAACACTTGTTACACTACTGCAAACATATTCAAATACAGTTATGAAATAAGACCAAGCTAAGCACATGTATCAAAACCAGGTGCAAGTTTAAGTGTGCTCTTATATGCAGACTACAGAACCAACAATTTCGATGGAATCAAAATGCAAATATCAACATGGATGCCATGTGAATGCGGATTAAGCAAGAAAGTTAACCACAAAATCTCAAGTGAACAGGAATGCAGTATTCGATGAAGTGACAGAGAAGTGGCAGAGAAGCAAGTTGCCAAATTCACGAAACAGGAAATGAAAATATCAAGTCAAAGCCGAGCATTGCAAATATACAAGTATGAAATGGTCAAAGATTTTGTAATAGGAAAGTTTTAGAAACCGTAGTTGTCAAATTCAAAGTCCATGGTAACTGTCTCGAATTCAAAGCATATACACATTTGAAAATGGTCAGAGGATTCAAAATTCAGAACCGAGGATTTTCAAAACCAAGACAACCGAGCAATCATATACACGATTATAGGAAAAGGTCAGATAAAATCGAAATCATCCAAACAAAATCGTATGGCCGATACTAAAATATTGACACAATCATGAAAAACAGAGAAACCAACATCATTCAAATGAAATCAATTTACTGAAGCAAAGCGCTTAGGCTCGAATTAGAATGTGAGTAGTCGAAAGTACTCACCTTTAATCGGCGCAAGAAGGAGCAGCCGCGATTGAAGCCACACGAAGTCGAAAGCCCCAATTTTTTTCTGAAGCCCTACGTTTCCAGATCGAAGAACGAAGCCATTTTTTTATTTTCTCGCTTGATTTAATTTAGGGCACGAATGAGAAATGAAAGAGGGGGGCGTGTTTTATGCCGAGGCAAGGGGGAGAGATCGTGGGTAGCACGGTTAAAGGTATGGCTGGATGTGATTTAAGGCGTAGCTAAAAATGGAGGAAAACGAAGCCGCCATTATTTTTCTTCTCGTCTGTTTTAGGTTTAGGGTTTGAATGAGAATGAAAGGGGATCGGGTTTGGATTTATCACGGTATCAAAGAACCATGGGCCAGTATATATTTCTCAAAGCCCACTTAACCCTTCACAAATTTTTTTCTTTTCAAAAGAATTTTAACCGATTCAAAAATTCCAACAACAAATTTTTTTATTAAACGAATTCCAATTCGAATTGAAATTCCTATAAGCAATTAACTAGCAGAGAAATCGTTTAACAATGATATCAAATCGATGCGAAAACCCCGGTTATCACCGAAATTTAAATTGAATCCGAATAGATTTTCTACGCGTTTATACGCCATATATTCACAAAACAATTCCGATAAATACGAAATTTGAAATCCAGTAATAATTCGATATTACGGACCCAATGAAACTGGTTTCGTCAAATTCCGAGACTGTGTTTCGGAAGATTATTTTTAATTTCAATTTAAACGATAATATTTCAAAATTGAACAAATCGCTTTTAAAATCAATTCTGAAGCTTCTATTATCTTCAGCATTATCTATATGAATTTTCTAAGCCTTCAAAATTTTTTTAACCGGCTTAAAATTGAAGATTCAAATTTTATTCAACTTTCAATAGATTAAATTCAAAGATTTAATCGCTAATTCATTCTGATAATTTGAAATTCAAGTCAAATCATCATTCAAATATTTAAAATTAATTAAATATTCTCAAATTAAATTGTTCAAAATTCAGGGTCGTTACATCTAGGATCCCAATTCTCATTGAACCCACCCTGTGGATTCCTAGGCAGAACCACCCAGTGGATCTCCTACTCTAAGTTTCGACTTGCGTGGGTTGCCTTTACATACCTTTAGTCTCGAAACATGTCATACTATATATATATAGTACCTTTCAAATCATACTCTTTATATGTATCACATATAAACTTTATCAATATAAAATCGATATCTTCAAAATCGATAGTTTTCAAATTCGGTTTACCCAATTTCCAAATTGACTATTTGCCAAAACTAAAAGTCTTTAAAATCAATGGGTTCCAAAACTATTTCAATTTCATATGCATATAAGATCATTCCTTTCAACTCAAATAATTTTCGGATCAGTGATTTCTGAGTTCGCTTCATACTTATATAAACTCCATTTAGTATTTCAAATATCTTTCAAAGATCATTTCTTTCTGGTTATAAATTCAACAAGGGGAGTTTGTATATATAACTAACATTTATATTCTCATTAATGCCAAATCAAATTTTCAAGTTTGGTTACCTTTTCAAAGTTATTTGTCACATTTCTTACCTTTTATAAGGTAAGTTTCAGTTATAGCAACTATTAAATCTTCATTTTAAAATCATCATTTTTACTCAAAATATATTATTTCACTTCAAAATCATTTTTACCTTAATATCTCGATTTCGGTTCCAATTCAAAATTGCTTCAAATTTCCATTTGGGTTATAACTTCAATTTATCCCAATTCGTATTTAAATCCATAATTTCCATCCTGACCGGTTTGAATTTTGAAACTAGCTTGAATAGTTGTAAAATAGTTAAATAGTTAATATAAGATGGTTTGAGTTTTAAAAGAATGGTTTATATAATAAATAGCTTGGAAAATCAAAATAATTTGAACATTTAAGAAGATAGATTTTAAACAGTTTATATTAAAATAATTTATTCGAAAATAGTTTCAAGGTCAACTAACTCAATTCCCAATCTTCTAGTTCAAATCAATTTCAATTTCCACATTAGTAATTAAGTAATTATAAATTTTCGTTCAAATCAATATAAAAAGTGATTTTATATTAGGTCGTATTTCTACAAAATATTCCACAACGTCGATAGACTACAACACTAGTGAGTTCAGCATTACATCCATTTATCCATAAAAGGTTTTACAAAAGGCTTAGAAAAGAACAGAGCCCTAGCATCCTTCAAAAAAACTTTCTTAAGGACTTCTTACCAACTTGCCAAACCCGTCCATGCAATCCGTATCGGGGTGTCCCCACTTATTGCATTTGCCACAAAAGAATTTTACACTCCCGCCTTCCTGGATAATTTTCACACCACCCGCAAGGCGTTCCACAACTTTCTCTTTCTTCCATCCCTTAGGACAATCCCTAGCGATGTGTCCCGTCATTTTATAATGGTAGCAAATGGTTGATCCATCGACTGGTACCATAGGTTTACGTTTCATCTTCCTCACTTTAGGGAAATGGTTTAGAAAATGTCCTTTCATTTGACACTTAAAGCATAAAATCTCAGAGCGAAACCGTTTGACTTCTTCATTCTTTTCCTTTCTTGGTTTACTGCATTTAGCTGCGTAATGTCCCTTACTGTGACATCTATAACATATGACATTATCATAAGGACCTGGTCCAGCCCTTTCCCTAACCGTTTCTCATGTTCAGTATTGCTTCTTCCCATGCCTTACGTGCAGCTGCTCTCCACTCCCTACACCTTGCCTTCCATTCTTCTCCTTTTGCCATCTCTTACAACTTGGACTAGATTCTAGTAGGACTTCCTAACCTATAATTAAAATCTCGATTAGTTGAAATTTCAGCTTTTATTCTTATTTCCAAATATTCTTTTATTTGTTCTCGGTCATTTTTATGATTTAATCCACTAATTTGATAATTTGGTTCATTTTAATTTCCAGAATTCGACACCCGTTTTTATTTCAAAAATCATTTTGAAATCATTTACACATACATAACTCCTTTTTCAACTTTTTCTCAAATCTATACCTTTTCCTTTACAATTTAATTCATTTAACTCCCATAAATTAAATTTTAATTTTGACTTGAAATTCCCAATTTCAGGTTATAAGTTCAAAACTTATTTAACTTGGCCTAGGTTAATTCCCAATTCGTTCAACCCTTTTAAACTTACTCAATTTAAATTTTTACCCTCCAAATTTAAATTTCTTATTAATATCACTTCCCACTTATAAGCTCAAAAACTTACCCTTCCTTTTGGGTTATACTTCTCATTTCAAGGGGAATTCCAAAATTCAAACACCAGTTATTTATTTCAAATCAACTTTGAAATCATATACATACATACATACATACATATATATATATATATCCATTTACATATCAAGCCACACTTTAAATTTTAAACCAACCTTGGTTTCTATCCAAAACAACTCCTGTTTAAAACAAGAATTTCTATATCAAAAATATTCTAAATAATATTACTTATTATCTCCTTAAACACTTTGAAACAAATTTCAAAATTTTCCAGGACTTAGATTTAAAACCTCACAATTTAGATCCATTTTAATTTACAAGTCACATCTATAACTTATGCTTATATAATTTCACTTCCTTAAAACATTTCACCCTATTTTATCATTGTTTATTTTGCAATAAACATCCTTTATTAAGACACAACAACAAATTTATGATAATAATCAATATTATCATATCAAACACACTATATTTTCCATAATAATTTCCTGAAAAATTATTTCTACATATAAAATATAATTAGGGTAAACTTATTTGGTACCACCAGTCACAGTACACGTCTAGAAACAGCGTACCGAGGACCACACCGGGATCCCCTGCCACACAAGACCGGACTATCTCTAACCTGGATAGACCGAATATTTTATCACCCCGGGTGTTCCCACCCTCTTTCGAGCTCCTTCCAAACATCATAGTAATAAGTAATATCCGCGGGTATCTAGAAAGGTTATAAACATACCCTAATTGGGTGCGACCCACTTAGGATTGCCGCATCTCCCCTAATTTTCAGTCATTCCCGGTTGATGAGGCTAGAGGCTACGATTACCTTTTTTAAGGAATTTTCACTTAGAATGCTCATTGTCCTCCGACGACAATGTTCTAATAGCATTCATCCATACAAGTCTGTTCTAGGTCCGAACGGAACCGAAGGCACTATTCCTACTACATCCATTTTGGAATACTCCTCAGGATTAGTAGCGATTAGCCCTTGCACTTCACTGCTCCATCTTCGACTCCATGCTCTTGTTTTCACATCGAAAACGTACTCGTTGGATCGAAGTGGTTTTCGGATAACTTATTAGATCCCGGTGTCTTCGAAACAACGTTAAATACTTCCCGTTAAACTCAACCCCGGTTCTTTAGGAAATAAACAGACGAAGGTAAGATCGGAGATCACCTCCTAATCGTTAGTGGACGGATTTCCTTATCATCGTCCTAGAAGAACAAAACGAGTTTATACGTACAATATAGCACCTCGAACGGTAACTGTACCATATAATTCTCGTATTTCTCCAAGATATTCCCAAAGTTATATTTTTGGTCCAGATTTGATAGTCAGTTATTTAACTATCAAATAAACAATCATTCAACCAAATATCTCATTTTCCACAGAAAAACTCCAAATCACTTTTTAACTTAATTTAAATAAATTAAATCTCTTTATCCAAATATATGTACTTATCTTATCGAATTTAGTAAATCCACAAACTATCCCTTTTTCAAAAAGAATATTTGAAAACCCCTTTTTAAACAATATGGAAAGTACCACTGCGGTATCAAACCATGGATTCACAGCTCAATGGTTACGTCTATATCCCAGAGAAATCCAAGACTTAACTCCAGGCACTCACTGCCTCCGATTTCGCCATGCGGGTATACCATTACTTCCCGAAATCTTTATTTAAAAATTTTCAAAATAATACTTATGAAATTTCTATAATAATTTTCAAAGTTAATTTTAGGTAGATACTCTTTTCAAATAAAGATATTATAAAATATTGAATATTGAATAATTTATCCCTTTAAAATAAAAATACTGATAAATCTTTAAATAATAATTAACTTACTATAACTAAATTGATTAATATTTAATATATACTTTAAAAAAAATTAAAATAAATAAATAACTAATTTTCTGAAATATTCTTTAACACTTTTAAATTTTCTAGTTAATACTTAAAAATCCTCCCTTTTAAAAAATAACTGAATTTCTCGATAAAAATATATTTTCCAATTTCAATATAACCAGTCTAACATTTATAAATCTCTCTCGATTTATTTTCAATTTTGATTTACGTCCCAATTCCATAAATTCCCTTTTTCACATTTCTAAAAATAAATCTACCATTTATTTTTAAAACAATTTATCCATCTCCTTATAAATCCTCACTGTGAATTTATAATTTCAATTTATCTACTGATAATTTACTTCACTTAATTTATAAACCTTGTTTATAAATTTCATAGTCTAATTTGCCGTCTTAAAACGTTTTCACAACACTTAATCGATTCTAAATCGATTTCTAATTTAAATTTCAATTTTTAAATTAATTTTCTTAAATAACCCAACTATATTCCACTTCCCTTTCCATCATTTTAAAATCTTATTTAAAATCTAGTATAACAATTTTATATTTTATTTTCAGATTTCCTTTTATCTTTCCCAAACTATTTTAAATCTTGATTTTAAAAATAAATCCTTTTATACTTAAACAAAATCGCTTAAGTTCTATTATTAAATACTTTTATTCAAATATTGCAAAATCTCTATCTTTCCATATTCAGAAATTATCAAGTATAATTTTAAAATCAAACTATTTATTTTACCCAAAGTTCATTTCTTTTTATTTATCCAAATTTCACTATAAATATTTTTACTTCAAATTTTCCATTTTAATTCCTTTTTAAATTTTAAACATTTATCATTGGTATTTAAAAATACCAAAATCTAACCAGTAATTCCATATCATCCAATAAATTTAATTTCCACTATAATCTATTACAGATTATTCAAACGAATCATATCACTGGATATGAAAATAATTTCAACATTTTTGAGGAATCCAGTTGGATCCCTCCAACCTATTTCTCTGCATCCACATATGTTAACGCAATATAAAAAATACTAATCCTACTTCGAGGGGGATATCGCGGTATATAGGGTCATCCCCTATTATGCGGGGCGCATAGGGTCTCATCCGCTATATATATGCAGGAATATCAATCACTCCAATATATATAGTACTATATATAATATCACATCCAACTGATAATAATTTATCAATCCTATCAATCAATCAACAATTAATTTTAACCATTTAAAATTAATTACGGAAATCCAAAATTGAGTGAGATTAACTCACCTTGATTTTTATTTGCCGAATACCCAGATTTTTAAACTAAATCGAATATCGTTCGATTTAGTTTAAAATTCTAACGGACGCTGAAAAATTTAAAACTACTTCCCAAAATTGTGAATTTTGCAGCTATGAATTTTCGTTATCGACTTTGTGATTTTTTTTGGACCTCGTAAAGACAAATCATGGATTTATCAGCATTTGGATAAAAATTTAAATTCAGTCAACAATCTTTTTTTTAAAAAGGCTAATTACCTCAGCTAACTCACTGCTCCAAAGGTCCACCACTGACGAACTTCCCATCTCCGATCCCCTTCCAAAACTGTTGCCATCACCGATGCTGCTTTCGACCATGACAGCCAACAACCTCGCCCACACCCTCTTGCGCCTCCCCACCAGAATCGCCACACTCCTTGCACCACTAACCCCACAACCACGTCACCGACCCCCATCAGAGCACCGCGCCCTAGCCTCCTCTCCACAAAACCCTGCCAGCATCATTCGCGACCACAACCCACTTGTGAGTCATCTCCGCGTCGACGCCATTGACCTGAGTTCGAACTCGAACCCGCCTCCGTCCCTCAATTTGAGCATACCATCCCTCCATCCTCGCCTTCACTTGTTGCTCGATAACCCCTCGCAGCCGCACACAATCCCGATGGTCGCGAACCCTCCCCTATGTCGATCGACTCGATCGCGCTCCTCCCTAGAACGGCTACGACGATAAAAAGAACAAATGGAAGAAACGATCAAATTTTCTGTATTGAAGCGAAGAGGAGGACGAACGAATTCTTCCTTCTATTTTTCTTCTTCTGTGTTGTATGTTCGGCCATTTTTTTCTTTCAAGAGTTAGAGGGAGATTTTATTTTTAAAATTATGATTTTCTTTTCGAATTGTTTCTATGCTCGGCTGGGATAAAAAGGAAGAGGGAGATGTGAACTGTTGTAGGTTTGAAAAGGTTAGTGTACAGTGATTTGAAGAGGATGGTACAGTGATTTGAAGTATTGAAAATAATATATATTATTTTAAATTCAAATTATCTCATTTCAAATGCAGCTTACAATTTCGAACTCCTATCGAGGCATGCCGCTAGGCGTTTATAATGTTATACCCCTATTTCGAACGCAATGGAAAAGGTTTCGAGTCCTAATTCGATCGTATGGAGAAGATAGCTTTTTGGACCCAATTATTATATTGAATTTTCGATATAAATTTCTGTGCGTTTATATCATGTACGATCAAACGATAACTCTAGACGTTACGAAATTTGAAATTCGATAATAATGCATTATTACGGATCCAATAGAACCGGTTTCATCGAATTCCGAGACTGTGCCCCGGAAGGCTATTTTTAAATGTCAATTTAAACGATATATTTTTAAAACTGAACAAATCACTTTCAAATTAAATTTTAAAACTTTTACTGTCTTTATTATTATCAATATAAATTTTATAAGCCTTTAAATTATTTTTAACAAGCTTAAAACTCAAGATTCAATATTTTAACCAATTTTCAATTATTAAATTCAATAATTAAATTACCCAATAAATCTTTATATTTGAAATTCAAGTTAAAAATTAACTTTTAAATATTTAAAATCAATTAAATATTCCAATTTCAAATATCCAAAATTATGGGTCGTTACATGAAGTTTAATCTATTTAGAACTTTTCCAAATTACTTTTAAATAATAATATAGTTTTATATTATGTATTAATATTGTATTATATTATATATACGTGTATCATACACATACACAAATATATATATATATATATATGTATGTATGTATGTATATGCATGTGTAACATAGCAATCCGTGCAGGGTTTAATGTAACAATCCGCACCCCAGTGAGCTCGAATTTTTGTTAAATCGAAAACCCAAGTCCACCAAGATACGGATCGTTGGTTTGGTATCCTGCAAATAAACAAAAGAATTATATCAGAGCACCAATGATATAACTTATACCGGAATAATAAAATATAATAAGTCACATAATTACTTACCAAGATTGACACTTTAATTATTTAGTGTCCTTGTCAGCACCGAGTATGGATAGGGGACCTATCCTACTATTGTTCATGCCTTGTACCAGTACCCGTCATTCTAAAATATGTTGTGGGTTGTAATGAGGAGGAGATCAGAACAACGTTCTAGTGACTAGTATATTATACATTTTGTACATAAACACTAGTTTATGCTGATTGTCTTATATCTCTTGTTATGTCTTTTATTTTCAATTAGTCGTCTCGACTTTGCATATGCGTATGGTACGTCTCATCTACCCATAGTAGACTAGCTATGTACCCATCCCCCGTTGGACTAAGATACCATCCTTGCTAGTATCCCTTAACTCGGCACCCCATCTAGATTCATCACCCTTGCCGTATCACAATCTCGATGCCGCACGTACCAAGAAACTCCTGTAGTGCCTATAACGACTTACAATAATTTAGCTAGGGCTGTTATGGTAATGGTAAATTTACCATTACCATACCATTACCAGCCAATTGGTTACCATTTTCGAGTGAAATCGGTATACCAGTTTAATCGGTATGGTAACGGTAAATTTACCATTTTCTACGGTAAATCATCGGTAACATTTCTTCAATACCAGCGGTAACGGTAAATTTACAAGTCAATTTATAATACATGTATATTCATGTAACATGCTTTATTATAGGCATTCAAAACCAAGCAAATGATTAAATTTAGTTTATTAACCAGGTGAAATAATGTTAAATACACTTCACTTCTTTCTCATTTATGTTTTTTTATTAAGTAACACTATAAATTGTATAATGAAGCACCATTATGGTTTGAATACGTGTTATGTTACTCACCTTTATTAGACAAACGGTAATTTACCATTACCAGTGTAACGGTTACCATATTATCGGTATACCAGTCCTCGGTATACCAGCCTATCGGTAACGGTAACGGTAAGAAATTTTCGCTTACCAGTAAAAATGGTACGGTAACGGTATTTGTGAAATGGTAACGGTAACCATTACCATAACAGCCCTAAATTTAGCCATTCACTATGATGCATTTTTAGGGATTTTCTTGTTTGCTTTTCCGTTGTAGACTCATCTCTATAGACTATAAATATGGTGGATTCAGCCTCATCGGCTGTGGACTTGGCTCTACGGACAACCCCATGCACGTTTGAAAGACTTCTATAATAGGGTTAACTAGCCTTGCCTCTTAACAAGTAAACTAGCAAACAATGTGGCAATGCATAGCCCAACGTAGACCGAACACTAGTAGACAATGTAACTCGTTAGGTGTAACTCCTGTCATTCTCGTTGATAGCTAAGGATTGATGATGTTCTCAACCTATGCATAGTTCTACTCCTTTATTTGGTACCAATTCAGCCGACATGCTGTCATAGTGTCGTTCTTCACTCATCATCTGATTTAGATTGCCTATTGCAATCAAGGAAATACCCATTTCCTATTTTATTGAAGCAGACTACCTTTCTTATTGGGGTATTCCTTTATTTATATGCAAGTGTATACTCTTCAAGGATTCTATAGTTGGACATGTCTCACATCGGTATAATGTATACACAACTGCCGGTAGCCCCTTGTGGTAGGCAAGCTTCTATTGTGTAATACTGCTGACCTTGCAATCTAACCTATTCTAATGACTATGTCATTCTATTCATTTAATCATATATTAACTTTCATAGTTCACACCCATCATAAATGCATATTTGAGGCTATGTACATATATTAATTATACATATCTTCGTACGTTCTTGTTTATTTGTCGTGCCTCTACTATTCACCGTTAACAACATTCCTTTACTTTTCATGCGTTTACTTCTTATTTAACTTAAAGTTATTTACCGCTTTATTTTAAGTATCTTTTCTGGTTTCCTTTTTCCTTTCGTTCAACATTATTGGGTGAATTCCATTGTTTCCTTTTTAACTAACATCTCTCTTTAATTTCCTATTTGACTTATTGCCTCCATATCAGTTTAGTTGTATCATCTTTGTTTATCGTTTGTTTTCTACACCATTTTAAATTACATACTCCAGGTTTCCCTTTTCAATTGTTGTTATTATTCCTGCTTATATTACTTTAGTCGTGCTTAAGGATTTTTATGTCTTAATACATTGGAACTACTTCTTTCCTTAACGAAAATTATTAACACCGTAATTCTCCATAAATTACTAAAAAGAGTTATGTGCGAAATAACAAAGAATTATCTTTCGTTTTTCCATTGGAATGGACAGAACAAAATACGGTGATTCCTTATTTTGTACATCTCTTCCTTTTTGTTTACATTCCATGTTATTTCAGCCAATACACTTTTATTTGTATTTTTAAACAATTTATAAAGATTCACATTGTTACACGATTCATTCCAACGTATTAAAATATTGTCTAATCTCAGATTTAATTTATAATTAGTTCTAATATATATTCAAGAATCTATGTAAACTAACCAAATTCCAAATGTATACAATATCTATCAAGTTTAGGGCTTTCCATAACATATAGGCATATTTTCCATAATCATTACTTGTATACAATTAAATATCCAAATTGCGATTTATATCTATTCCTTGTGCGTATAAAATTAAATATCCAAATCGTGATTTATATCTAGGCATACATGAAATAGATCTACAACGACTAAACCCAATATTATTACAAAATATGTAATTTTCCATTCAGCTTTTTAGATTTCCAAATATCCGGATCAAATCCCTATTATTGCATTTTGACTCTCTTTTCTCCCTATGTAGATATATATGTCGCAAGTATAAATTGATTCATTAGAAACCTAGACTAGAAAAGAGATTTGGATTTGATTTGTATTTAAAAATTCGGATTTACAATTTACCTCGGCTTTGACGATTTTCTTTGACCCTATTCCTCTTCTCTATCATCTTCAACAATTCTCCAATTGTGTATGCACGTATAACTAAAACTAATTTTAAGAATTTAAAATTTTGGAGGAGAAGAGAAAATGGCAGAACTTTCGCGTCCATTGAAGAATATGAGTTTGGAAGTGGGGGTCTAGGTCTATATTTATAGGGGTTTAAATCAATGCAATTCGTTCGGTTAAACTATTTTAAATCCAAACAGTTTAGGCCTCTGTTTACTGCCGTTTTTAGAAAACCCATGGTCGACCGCCACCGGCCGACCATGATGTATTCTAGGTCAACCGTAAGGCTTTTAAATATGTGAATTTGTGCGTTGCTTGATTTTGTTTTTTCAATTACATATTTAACCGATAGTTATCATTTTTTTCCTGTTAACCATTACTTAACATCAGAGCTACCATTAAGTTTAGCTGTTTGTGATTAACGTTAGTTAATTATTATTTGTTTTCTTAATTACATATATAATTATTTTGGATTCCAAAACTTCAAACGTCGATAACCTTTTCATTTGAACTCCGATCGGAAAACTTTATATATGAAAGTTGATCAGAAAATCGCTATGAACCCAATGGTGCAAGCTTCGTTGCCAAATTTTGACGTTTGTAAAAAATTTATTTTTCAACTTTATTATTTATTTATTAAATTTCTTTTTAATTATGGTAAAATCACGGGGTGTTACATTTAACATGCCCATGTATAAGTGCTGGACACCGCAATGGACATGTTATCTCATCTAGTATACACAAATATCGTCAAAATGTATGCTTAATGCTTTAACTTATGTATATAAAATATTATATATATATATATATGGGGGTTTTAGGCTGAAGGAAAAAGTTGAAAAAAAAATTAGTCTAAGAGACAACAAGTTTGCTTTTTAGACTTAAGGACACTTTCTAGTGCAAATCATAGAATGATAGTTGTAACCATCATTTTCTGTTTACACTAAAAAATGTCCTTCAGACTAAAAAACAAACTTGTTGTCCTTGGGACTAAATTTTTTAACAACTTCATCCTTGTGCCCATTTTCCTGTATATATATATATATTATATTTTGAATAATTATAAATACATACGTGTGTATGGAATTTATAATATATATATATATATATGTATGTATGTATGTATAATTATGTATATGAAAACATTTAAAATATATTATAAAATTTAATTATTTATTTTGTTGTAAAACCGAAAACAAAATTAAATTATTATTATTATTTTTCATATAATATATATATTCTTATAAATAGTTTGATAATAAATAAACATATATGTATAAATATGTATGAATGAAATATATATATAATACACACACACACACTTGCCTAATAATACTCATGACAAACTAAGTTTTTTTAAATTTATTTAATTTAAATTTTCGATCAAAAATAAATAATAGTATTATATATAATATGTCTTCAAAATTATAATTTTGTGTTTTATAGATTTATTTAAGCGACTTGAATTAAATAATATATAGATATATATTAAAAATATATTTTTTTATGCCAAAAAATATTTCAGATATAAAACTATTCATATGTAATTTTTAAAACGTATTTTGTATAGTATAATGTTTAGTCTTTAAATTATAAACTTTAGGTTATTTAAATAATGTATATTAAATTAATTTAAATAAAAAATCAATCTTTTATTTTTTATTTTATAATCTTATGCTGTGAGTATCATGATATGTATATGTTAAAAAAATTTCTAAATTAATTATATAAGCATATGAACAAACAACCACTTTGAATGTGATGATATACTGATATACTAGAATCGTCACCTAACGAACAAAAAAATATATGATATATAAATTATCTAAACATTAATATATAGTTGTAGATCAGAAAATTACCTTACCTCTAAAGCCTATTAGTATACGTTGAAATGAAGAGACCGACTCTTTGGACAAGATTCCAATTTAGTAAGGTGCTTGCTCCTGAACTGATGATCACTGACTATCGAATAGCAATTGTTTTTATTTGATTTGTACTTGGAAATAAAGGGGAGGATGAGGATTACTTTCGATCAACAATAAGGTAGATAGAGGCTCCAAAAGTAGTCAATGAGTATGGATTGAAATGTTTATATAAAGAAGAGATCATAAAGATAAGTTAGGATCAAGATCCACATTTCTCTCTTATCTATTCTTTCCTCTAATTAAATCAAAATCCTAGCCCCTCTTGCCATCATATGTCCACCCCTACCTAGTCCATTCATGATCGAAGTACACATGACCCTACATGGGCTTCAAATCAATTTAAAGCCCGAACAAATCATATTGCATTTAAATCCAATTTAAACGAGTTATCGTATATTGATTTATATATTTATAACTATTATAAATATATTTATTAATATTATTCATCAAGTTAAATTTTTTTTATAATTAGTATTTCATAAATATTAATTTATTTAATAAATTTATAACAATTACAAATTAATTAAATTATCTGGTCAAAGGAGTATTCGACGTTTCAGTTATTGTGACTATTTAGGTGTAAATTTGGTTAGCGATTAATATCTAACTATTTGAATATTAACGTTTACATGTCACTTAGTAGGTGATGTGACATTTTGGCCAAATATATCGCTTACTTAGTTTTGGTAAAATCTAATTTTACTTTGTTAAGCATTACCTGATTTTGACTATTATTTACACCAATTCTCTTTGTCAAAACAATATCACTTTGGACTTATGAAATTTGGTAATGGTCAAATTTTCAATACCATCTATATTCAAGTCTATAGTCCAAACATAAAATCTTTAGTTCAATAATAACAATTATTATTAACCGAAATGCTTTGGTTAGAGACTTTGACTTTGAGTTGACTTCAGTTGATTGTGATATTAACCTCATATAACTGAGGAGAAATCCTCTTTTGAATAGTGTTTCACTTCCATTGCTTCTACTCGACCCAACCATAGTCATTTGATGGACGTCATGCCATGATTTAACTATAATCAAAGCGAAGCTTTCATATTGAAGGTCAACGGTATTCTTAAGTCAAGAGAACCGTGTAGTTTTATCACATCGATATTTTATATTTGAAATTAGTTTTATTAACCAACAAAAAACTATTGTGTGAGCCATTCCATAATTATCCAATAACTATCAGTACTAACCCCTTGGTGTCCCCAACAGTCACGAGTAATACACTGTCCAGCATTTGAGAGCGTTACATACTTTAGTCTCGATGGATGCATCGATATTCAATCTCAATACATCTTGACTAGGAATATTTAAAACTGTATCTTTATTTTATTGTGATAAATCACTCATGGTTACAACATCTTGTAACTACTATCACAAAACGTATCATTTATGAATTTTCTATTAAATATACTTTTAATTAAATTAATTAATTAATATAACATATTATATCAAGTGTACAATATAAAGAAAACACATTTTCTTTCGAACAAGATTGGTTATCTAGTTAGATACATGTAACAAATACATAATTGCCCCTTGGACATACTCCTAACTCTATCACAATATACGATATATAAATCATAAATTAAACTTTTTATTATTGTTTATGCATATAACTTTTGTTAAGTGATACACACACATATAGACACACACACATTTGAATGAAATAATCATTTTACGTTTTGTTAATATGAATTTGGCATATAAATTGAAATTACCATTTTTTAGAAATAAGTAGACAAATTATTGAATATTATTCGCTTGACTAAGTTAAGTATATGGATTTGAATGTAAAATAGTAAGAGAGAATTGTTGAGAACTTTATAAATAACTGTAGAAATTAAAATCTTGGTATATGAATGTAAAATCATGGAAGGAATTAACGCAACATTTCAGATAATTGAAAAACGATAATTCACATGGATTCAAAAAAATCGAAGAGAATAAAGGAGTAGGGTGAATATTTCCAGAATTATCGAGATGGTTTGTAACGTCTAAACATTTTATTTAACTAACAATTTTATTAAGATAAACGAATTATACAGTAAAGTTGCTATCATTGTTTAGTAAAGTTGTTATCATTGTTTGTTATGTGATGTATATCTTTTCTGAATGTAAATTTTACTTTTACCATTTTGTTCATAGTGTGGTATAAATGTTGACAGTATTATATTTAGGATTTATTAAACAAACTAATAGATAATAATTAATTAAATTATTTAAACGTAAAGTGTATGTGTTGAAAATTACAGTAGAAATCAGAAAGGGCAGGCTTTAGAACGATAGTAGAAAATTAATAAAATACCATAAAAATTTGAAAAAAAATAAGTCATAAATTGTATTAAGACTTTAAATAAAAATATCAATAAATATTATGAGACAATTAAGATAAGTTTGAGAAAAATCTTCCATGCACTAGAAAATCTTCTTCGGTCTTGTAGTATATTTAATAGATAGCGGGATGCAGAATATATAGCTAAAAGACTTTAACCAGAAATTCAATTACATAATTACAAAAGGCGCTAGAAAATTTCTGTGCTAAGTTATGCATAGAGCAATTGCATCAAAGCAAAATCTAATTTTCTCTCAAAATATAAAGTTAACCCAACTTTCAAAATGTGGAAAAATCGATGAAGCCATCAGCATATTCAATGGTATGACTAACCGCAACGTAGTCACATACAACTCCATGATATCAGCATTTGCAAAAAATGGTAGAATTTATGAAGCAATGGATCTTTTCAAGACCATGCCTTGCAAAAATTTAGTTTCTTGGAATACGATGATTGCTGGATTATCTCACAACGACTGTGTTGATGACGCTTATAAATTGTTTGAGGAAATGCCTGAAAGAGATGCATTTTCATATGCTCTAATAATAACATGCTATACGAGAAACAGGGAATTGGATAAAGCAAGATACGTGCTGGATAAAATGCCTAATAATGTAAACTCTCCAGCTTGTTATAATGCAATGATTTCTGGGTATGCAAAGAATGGAAGATTTGATGATGCTTTGAAATTGTTGGAGGAAATGCCAGTTCGTGAAATGGTTGCATATAACTCAATACTTTCTGGATATGTTCATAATGAAGAAATGCAAAAGGGGTTAAAGTTTTTTAATGAAATGTCGGAGAGAGATATTGTTTCTTGGAATTTGATGCTTGAGGGGTTTGTTCGAATCGGTGATTTGGATTCTGCTTCTGAGTTGTTTGCAAAGATTCCCAATCCAAACGTTGTTTCTTGGGTAACGATGTTTAATGGGTATGCAAGGGATGGTAACATTTTAAAAGCCAGGAACTTGTTCGATCAGATGCCTGAAAGAAATATTGTAGCTTGGAATGCAATGATGTCAGGTTATGTTCAGAATATGCATATTGAAGAGGCCAGTAAATTGTTTACACAAATGCCAGTTAAGAACGCGGTTTCATGGACTACTATGATTAATGGTTATGTAAATGTTGGAAAGCTTGAAGAAGCAAGAAGCCTGTTGAATAAAATGCCTTTTAAAAATGTTGTGGCACAAACCGCTATGATTTCTGGATATGCTCAGAGCAAGCGAATGGAAGAAGCACTTAAAATTTTCGAACAAATCAAGAGAAGAGACTGTGTTTGTTGGAATACTATGATATCTGGATATGCTCAGTGCCAAAAAATGGATGAAGCTATGAAGTTGTTTAGGCAAATGCCTAAAAAGGATATGGTTTCTTGGAATACTATTATCGCCGGTTATGCTCAGAGTGGAAAAATGGATGATGCAGTTAATTTTTTCCATCAAATGAAGAATAGAGATGTGGTTGCATGGAACTCGGTTATTTCTGGCTATGTACAAAATGGATTTTATTTGGAGGCGCTTCAATATTTTTTATCGATGATAAAAGAAGCAAGCAAACCTGATTTGTCCACATATGTTTCTGTTCTCAGTGCTTCCGCCCATCTAGCTGCATTGCAAGTAGGGGAACAACTTCATCTTCTTTTATTACGAAATGGATATGCTGCTGATGTTTCTGTTGGCAATGCTCTTATAACAATGTATTCTAGGTGTGGAAGAGTCTCAAAGTCCTTTCAAGTATTTCAAGAAATTGAATACACAGACCTCATTTCATGGAATTCTTTGGTTGCTGGATATGCACTGAATGGTTGTGGAAAAGAGGCACTTTCGCTTTTCGAAACCATGCAGAACAAGCAGGTCGAACCTGATGAAATAACATTTGTCGGGATTCTATCGGCATGTAGCCATACTGGAATGGTTGATGAAGGACTAAGTTTGTTTGACTCAATGAGTAGAGACTACTCGATCATACCTGTAGCTGAGCATTATGCATGCATGGTGGATTTGCTTAGTCGAGCTGGCAGATTAAAAGAAGCATTTGAATTAGTGAACAGCATGAAAATTAAACCGAATGCTGGTATTTGGGGCGCACTACTAGGAGCAGCAAGAATATATAGAAACTCAAATCTAGCAAATTACGCTGCTGATAAATTATCTGTGTTTGAGCCACATAAGATTTCAAACTATGTGCAGATGTCAAATATACATGCTGAGGAAGGAAGATGGTTTGATATGGAGAATGCTAGGGTTATGATGAAGGAGAGAGGAATACAAAAGCAACCAGGATGCAGCTGGATTGAAATTAGAAATCAAGTTTATGTTTTTTTATCAAACGATTCAATGCAGCCAAAAAGTGCTGAAGTTTGTATGGTGTTAAAGACATTATGTGCTCAAATAAGAAGTATAGGATTAGTTTCTGGGTCATTACAAAATATGGCTGTTCTAGAATACCGAGATATCACTGATTAATGGTTCGTGCAGGAAGGACCGATCGTGATGTGATCTTGTTTCGATGGTTGGTTATAGCTTCAAAAGTGTTATGTATGCAATCAGATAGAATATTTTTGGATGGTTTGATCACTGATGGAGTAAAAGAAATGGAGCATTTCGTGGGTTATGAAGAACCAGAACTCTCTAGTACCTAATGCTATTCTAGGACAAAGAAAAGGAATACGGTTGAATTTTATTCTAATTTGTTCAATAGTGCAATCTCTGGCATAGTAAATGTTACTGAAAATTCTATATGATAGTTTCACTATTAAAAAAAGGAGAGGAAAAAAAAAAACTTTATAATGAGCCAGAAGTTCGTTTTTACTGATGATTTTCTTTGTGTTCAAATGAGGTGAAAGGTAAATTCGATCAAGGACAGACAAATGTTAAACAGGAGACATCACAGCATTCCCAACCAGGGAGATATTGAAGGATTTCCAGGTATTTTTGCTTGTATTATTGATGTATGGTATTATTGATTGTATTATTGATATACCAATGCAAGGATAAGTCTGAGATTTGCTCGCGTTTACTGTAACATACTTGGCAACCAAAAGAAAACTTGCTTTTTATTTTACTTAAAAAATATTTTGATTTTGGAAAGCTAATAAGTGAAAAATTAATTCATCATAATATTCATTAGTTCACTTAAAATATTTTCTTTCAAAAATAAAGTAAAAGCTGTTTATTTTCTCTTATCAAAATTGACATTCTGAGTTTTGCCTCTAAAAAGCAAAATAAAATACTTTTTGAAAACTATCCAAATGGACGTGCAGTGAAAAATGTGGGGAAGAATTTATCATTAATATGCAGAAGCGATTAACCAGGATCTAGTTTTGTCGATTGAAAACTAATGTAAATTCAATATCAATTACGCTATCACAAAAGATTAAATAACAGAAAGAAAAGACACAGAAGATTTAACGTGGTTCAAATTTGTATCATACGTCCACAGAGACCCAACAACTTTGTTATTTCATCAATTTACAGAGGAGAGATTATAAAATTGTAGAGATTTCTTAAATAGGTGTAGAATGAACCTGAATCTTGGGAAGAAATGAAATTAATTAGAAAAACAGATAATCAATTTCGTACAAATTTTTAAACATTCCCATTTTTTCAAGATTTGATTTGCCTTTGATTTAATGTATATCCCCTTTTATGAAAAGATATACATATCTAGTTTTCTCTTATTGTATATTTGACAAATCAATTAATTAAATTAATTGATTTGTTTCTTTTTTCTTCTAATGTTGATAGATTTTGAGTCATATTTTCAACATTTCACCTTGATTTAAAATATTCATATCTTTCTCAAACGAATTTAATCATCGTCTACGATTTATTGGATCAGCGCCCCATGATGCTAAGTAGCTGGGACTAAGCTAATCAAGTTTGAGCAATGCTCAAACTTATCCTTAGGAAGTGAACTAGTCGTCATATCTGAAGGATTATCCATAATATCCACCTTCAACAACTTGATCTTGCTTCGTTCTTCCTCAAGCATAAGAAAGAAGTCTTTGACTTTAATGTGCTTCGTACGAGAACTATAAGCTTGATTCTTTACAAGATGAATCACACTCCAACTGTCTGAATAATACTCTATTGTCCGCTGCACCATAGAAAGATCATCCATTAACCAAAGTGAATATAATCCCTCCTTAGTCGCTTCCACAATCGATATCAACCCGGCCTCGGTAGTCGACAAAGCTACTATAGACCGCAGCTTTGATCTCCACGAAATCGAGCCTATGCCAAGTGTAAAACATGGTCCGACACCGACTTCCATCCATTTCTATCCCCATTATAATCTGAATCACAATAACATCTAGAGAGATGTCGTCGTCTACTCCACCATACAACAAATCAACTGATGAAGTACCACAAAGATTTTTGAGTAACTACTTCACTGCTTGCCAATGTTCTTTGCCTGAGTTAGACATATATCGACTCGCAACACCCACTGCATGGGCCAAATTTGGTCTCGCGCACACCATCGCATACATGAGATTACCAACAGCGCTAGAATAAGGTATATCTTTCCTACACCTCTTGTCTTCATCCGATGAAGAAGATAATTCTTTCGACAACTTAAAATGAAAGCCTAATGGAGTGCAACTGGTTTAGCTTGCTCCATACCAAATTAAGCGAGGACCTTCTCGATGTACTGTACCTGAATGAGTCAACTCTCACCGCTTCCTATCTCTGAATATTTCCATACCCAAAATTTCTTATGCTTTTTTCAAATCTTTCATATCAAACTCTTTGTTGAGCTCTTATTTCAACTCTTTAACTCTGATGATACTCTGAGATGCAATCAACATATCATTAACATATAACAAAAGATATTTCATATCTCCATCATATCTCCTGAAATAAACACACCGGTCTTTAAAACTTCTAGAGTAACCTGTGAAAGTATAAACTTATCAAATCTCTTGTATCATGGTCTATGAGACTGCTTCAGTTCATATAGAGATTTGTTAAGTTTACAAACATAATCCGTCCTGCTATTATCAATGAATTCTCTTACTGTCGCACATAATCTCCTCATTTAGATCATCATGCAAGAATGCAGTTTTGACATCTAGTTACTCAAGTTCTATATCATAACGAGCAACTAATGCCAAAAGAATATAAATAGATGCATGCATAACAATTGGAGCAAAGATATCATGATACTCTACCCTTTCTTCTGAACAACCAATTTGCTACCAATCTTGTTTTGTATCTGAAATCACCATTGTCGCCATCTTTTACTATATAGATCCACTTACATCTAATTGCCCTCTTGTCCGTGGGAAGAGGCACAAATCCCAATTATAATTTTTCTGCAAAGATTCAATCTTCTTTTACATAGCAACTAACCAACTGGAACTATCAATCGATAAAATGGCGTCGCTATAATCTCTGAGCTCATCATGGACAACATTCAATGCATATGTTGTCATGTCATTGAAGTCAATGTCTTCGATGCTCAATCCAACAAAATCATCAAGCCACCTATGCTTCTTCCTCTGTATAACAGACCAAGTCTCTGAAGCAGCTCCACCTTAAATCTGATCCTCTGTGCCCAACATTTGTACTATCCTCATCAAGCACGGTGCCATCAGAAACACCATCTATACCTTTATGAAAAGAATCTGAAGATGACTTGCCTTGTGTTTGATATTCTGAATCTGAAGATACCTTTATGGAAACACCATCTATCCTCATCAACCACGGTGCCATCAAAAACACCATCATACTTCATCGGATGAGGAAGGCTCCTCCTTTAGCATAACATTCTCATCAAAAGTCACGTGGCTACTGATAATAATCTTCTTGCTGATAACACTACATCCTATATCTCGTCACTCCTTCTATAACCTAGAACACTTACGAGCTCTAGGTTCCAGCTTGCCTCTGCTCTCATGCACATAAGCTGGACATCCAAACACTTTGAGAAACGAATAGCTAACATGTTTTTCTTTTCATACTTCTTCATAGATCTTCATGTCTATGGCAGTAGAAGATGTGCAGTTGATGAGAAAAGCCGTCATAGATAAAGCTTCAGCATAGAATCTCTTTTTCAACTTAGCAGTCAATTTGAGACAACGAGTTCTTTCCAATAATGTCTGATTCGTCCTTTTAGCAACCCTATTAGACTGAGAGACGCCAGGTGTGGTGTAATAACTCTTAATGCCTTTGGATTCACAAAAATCGATGAATTCCTGTGATACAAATTCACCTTCATTATCAGAATGGAAAACTTTCAACTTCTTCCCTAACTGCTTCTCAACAATAGATTTCCACTTTCAAAATTTGTCAAAAATTTCACTCTTAGACTGTAAAAAGTATACCCGAATTTTACTAGAGAAATTATCTATAAATGAAACGAAATACCCGACTCCATCCAAAGATGGGCAAGTAGAGGGTCCCCAAATATCTGTATGAACATACTCTAAAGCAGCATTCGCCTTATGCTCTCCAGTATCGAAAGAAATCTTTATCTGCTTGCCAAGAACACACTCCTCACAAAAGCCAAACTTTGAATGATGGACACCGTCAGTCAAACATTGTTTTCTCAACTCATCCAAACCGCGCTCACTAATATGACACATCCGTAAATGCCACAATCTGGAAGAATCCGAATCAGCCGAAGTAACAGAAGCTGATTCACCAACTATAGTAGTGCTCTTTAATAAATAAAGATTTCCTGCTCTCACACCTTTCATAGCAATCATGAAACCTTTCGATATCTTTATTTTCTCTCTCTCAACTATAATCTTCAACCCAGACCTACTCAAAGCCCCAACAGAAATCAAGCTCCTCTTGAAATCAGGTAAATGTCTAACATCACTAATCATACGAATAACACCATCAAACAATCTGACATTCACACTACCAACACCATAGGCAAGAAGCATCATTGCCCTTTCGAACATCTCCTCCATCAATCTCAAGGTATGTAGAGAAATAATTTCTATTAGGTGTCGTATGATGGGATGCACCATAATCAATAAGTCATAAGTTGTTCTTTCCAGAAGAGCTAGAAGCTGTAAACACATAGGTATCATTCTCTGTATCTGATGTCACTGCAGCATACACTGAAGCTTGCTTTGGGTCTTTTCTTCATCCTTCGAGCTTGGGACATTGAGCTACAAAATGCCCCGGTTTCTTACAATAATTGCAAGCCAGTCGATTAGGCCCTTTAGATTGAGACCTTGACTTATTTCGACCTCCGCCATACTTTGACTTACCTTGACTTCTCCCCCTTTGAATAGATAAACCCTCTGTCTATATTAGTTTTCGCCAATCTATCTCACAACACCTCATTGTGAAGACCGACCTTAACATTTGATAGACTAATCATACTGCGACCATATATGGAGTTAACAAAAGCAGTATACTCCATAGGCAAAGAACACAAAAGAATCATTGCTTGAGCCTCATCTTTAATCTCAACATCTGCTGCCTTAAGGTTCATAACCAAGATAGTAAGAGCATCAACGTGCCCCATAAGATCGGTTCCAGGCTTCATCTTAAACGAATAAAGCTGTTACTAAACAATAATCTGATTTGCGAGAGACTGTCTTCATATACATCAGATAATGCATCACATAATTCATTCGCCGTCTTCTTTTGAGAAAACTCTCTAAGAATTTAATCTGAAAGACTCAACTGAATTGTTGTAAGAGCTTTCTCTTTCTTCTCTTTCAAAGCATCCACCTCAATACCCTTCAATTTCTCAGGCCCAGAAACAACTTTATAAGTCTTCTCCTTCTTCAAAACTGCATCCATTTTCATCTTCTAGGTTCCAAAATATCATTTTCCATCAAAACGTGTAACACCATATTAACACCATCTACCAATAGATTTTTCAGAATTCGTTATTAATGCCCAAACTATACAAAAACATACCAAATTGTAGGGAAAAATGCGAGGAATGATTTATCACTAATATGCGAAAGCGATTAATCATAACCTAGTTTTGTCGATTGAACAGTGATGCAAATTTAATATCAATTACGCAATCACATAATATCAAATAGCAGAAGAAAAAAACACAAATGATTTAACGTGGTTTAGATTTGTATCCTACGTCCACGGAGACCGAATTTTTTTATTAGTACTTCACCAATTTGGAGAGGAGATATTACAAAATGATAGAGATTTCTTAAAGCAGAGAAATCTTATTTTTATTACAAATCTATAGCAGAATATTTAAGAGCAACTATTGTTTGAGAAGAATGAGATGCTTTTTCAATAGCTTGAGGCCTCTTTAAATAGAAGTAGAATGATGCTGAATCTTGTGAAGAAATGAAATTAATTAGGAAAGCAGACAATCAATTTCGTACAAATTTTGTAACATTTTCGGTTTTTTTTAAGATGTGATTTGCGTTTGATTTGATGTAGATATCTATCTCCTTCTATGAAAAGATGAACATATCTAGTTTTCTCTTATTATATATTTGACCAATTAATTAATTAAATTAATTGATTTGTTTCCTTTTTCTTCTGTATGCTTATATATTTGAGTCATATTTTCAACAAGACCTTCACAATTTATCAATTAAAACTGACTGTTTATTGAACCTACTATGTGCTTAGTATCATTTATGGTGACAAAATATACCAACCTGTTATCGTCAACTTCAGCACCGAACTTTGAATTTTCTTTTCTATAGGCAACTCATACCACTATGATAGTACTAATATGATAATAACATGATTTGTTTTTTCCTGATTGGCATGCTGTTTCTCCAAAATATATGTATAGCATGCTGTATTTATTCAACATACAAAAAGACAAATGACCTTGCCACTTGACCATATTAAGTTAAATTAGGGCATTTTTTTAAATCAATCATCAAAACAGAAGATGCTTTCTTATTCGAGTATTTCTTGTATACAAATACGTAGAGGGCTATGAGGTAGCCGGAATTCTGTAGTGAGCTGTGTTACCAGTCTATATGTCAAATATTTTCTAATCTCATTTGTTTGCTTGAAACAAAATACCAATAGGCTGTATGAAACTTAATTTAAAATGAAGAAACAAGCTGTCATTAGCTACCAACCACCTTGTTCTTTAAATTGCAGGATGCCCTCTGCTTAACTTATGCATCTAAAATATCCGATACATGAATCAAGAATTAGGGATGAGAATAACTTCATCATACATTGTGCTTGTTCTTGTTCTTTCTATAGCATGCACTGTCTTCTGCCGAGGTTTATTCTCTTTTGCTCTTTTTAATAATTAAGACAGTTTTATCCAATAACACACTAATCATATTAACTAGGTTTTCTTGGCAATTCTAACTTCTGAGTTTCTCAATGTACGTATGCGTTATATTGTAGAGTATGCGGTGCAGAAAGCTGCAGTATTCAGTGCTGACTGTCATGAACCAAAAAGTGAGCATACTCTTTTCACTTTTCAGTTATAACCATTGGTATCAATTTTTGGTATTACATTAATGTCTGATGCAAATGAACTTATTTTGAAATTTTATACTGTTTACTATGCACACATGATTATTAATTACCCATCAAATTTCCTTGAAAGATCAGTTACGTCACAGTAGTAAATCTAATTTCATCCGTTCATTATTTCAGTTTCCACATTATATGATGTTCAGTGTTATGCACGACTATCATAAATCAAAAGTTATCTAATTACATATGCCCTTACCAACAGACCCTTTACTCCATAAAACTTGATAATCGATAGTATACAGGTGACTGTCATCAAGTCTTTTCCATGTCTTAGTAGACTGCAGCCCATCCCAGTTACCATCACCTTTTTTTTTTCAAATTTGCCGAAATTACCCTTGTTCTTCTGACCACCCTGCCTTCCCATATTAATAACATTTGATTATTATTACTGATTATCACAAATCTTGAACTTTTATTAATTACCTAACACTAAGTCTATTTCCCCCACAGGTAAGAAAATCTCCTTCAAGTTCATACTCCTCCTCTTCTTCCCTTTTCTTTTTCAAGACAGATCACCTATTTTCTCCAATGACACCATTCTCATTTTTCAAGTCAGTTAATTGGCACAAATATGGTCTTATTCCTATGTTCCTGAACCTACATTCACTATATTTTCAGGGTATGGCACGCTAAAAGCTCAAGTATACAGTGCTGACTATTATCCGCCAAAAACTCATCCTCCAAAAAGTGAGCATTTTCTTTCAGTTATAATCATCGTTGCCATTATTCTGTTTTAATTGCTTGATGCCATTTACGATTACCCTAATCTAGTTTCGTATCAGTAATCATTATTATAAATCCAAAACTTCTTGGATTGTTGATATGAATTATAATTAAATTTTATAAATATCAAGCATGATGTAAGTAGTGCAAAGGTTCATGCTATTCGGTGACGCAAGAAATAACCTCTATTAATCCAGAAAATGTTTCTTACCTTGAATGTTTACACTGTTTATATAGTATGCTGTGACAAACATATTTTAGATCTGTACTGTTGTTGTTGTTATTGTGTTTATTTATTTATTATTGGTGAATAACTCAAATTCCAATTATATCAATTTTAAAGATCTCCAATATCAATAAACATTGTTTTATTAATGATTGGATTGGTTCATGCCAGCATTCAAAATTTGGTCAGTATACGAATATCAGGTTATTATTTTCACCAATATTGCTTTGACAGTATAAGCATACACATTTGATATTGATGAGTATGAGATCATGTGTTGAACTTAATTTAAAAAAAAAATTGTTTGCAAGAAAGTGGGAGTGAATAGATGTAACAGTCAGATAAACGATGTTGAGATTTTGAAAAAGGGAATGAGAAAGATGATGAAATTGTTGAAAAATAAAAATGGAAGAAATTGGTCTTGGTTCATCTGCTATCATATGAAAGATGCTGATGCAGTTCATCTGCTGTCATATGTCATATAAAAATGGAAGAAATTACCAAGGAAACTTTACAGAATATATGTCTGCCCTAACGTGCAGCTGTGTAAATAAAGGTGGTAAAGCTTTCCTTCATTTGATGGGACCCCCCTCCCAACATCGAAATTTTGTCTGTACAATTTAAACATTTAATTATTTTTGTTTCTCTGTTTTTAGATTTTTATCGATGAGCTTCTTTTATATATCCTAAAGGAATTGAAAACATTTGAAATTCTAAACTCATCAAAAGCCTGGTTTAATATGAATGTTAAAGTATTATGCCATTGGTTTGAGTCACTATTTTGATGAGTGTGAAATTTTGAATCTCATTTTTTTCTTTTTCTTTCTTTGTTTTTTTTCTTTTTCTTTCTTTGTTTTTTTTTTGAGAATTTAAATAACAAAAAACAACATACCGACAAAAAGAAGTCATCATATTTCATTTATTTAGAAATTTGTGTGTTTTCATTAGGACTGTTATGGTAATGGTAAATTTCTCATTACCGGTCAGTTGGTTATCGTTTTTTTAGTAAAGTCGTCATAGTAGTATAATCAGTATGACGATGGTAATTTACCAGTTTCTACGATAAAACATTGGTAACGTTTTCTCAAAACTAGCGGCAACGGCAATTTACAAGCCCACTTATAATACATGCATATTCATGTAATATGTTGCATTATAAGCATTTAGAAGTCATAAAATGATAAGATTCAGTTCAAGAATTCAGTTCAAATGATGTTAAATGCATTTTTTTATATTTCTTATCGATGTATTTTATTAAGTGACACAATGAAATGTATGATGAAACATTATTACAATATAAAAGTAAATCAGGTTTTTCATTTTTTAAGACAAACGGTAATTTACTATCACCAATGTAACGGTATGCCATCCTTCGATATACCAACAAATCGGTGACATTAACGGTGAGCAATTTTGGTGTACCAGTAAAAATGGTATGACAACGGTATTTGCAAAGTGGTAATCGTAAGCATTACCATAACAGCCATAATTTTCAGCTCAAGTGAAGGAGCAAAATAAAATAAAATAAATCTACCAGAAATGTATAAGCTAATTTATTTGTTCCAACCACTTTTCGTTGATATTCCTGTAAGAAATTGTATCTTCGTTTTCATTTACTACCAACCATATTTGCTTGGTCTTTAAACAGAGGGATGCACTTCTATTTGTTCTTTAAAAGTTTTCAATACAGGAATAAAGAACTAGAAATGAGAATAACATCATTGTACCTTATTCTCACTCTTGTTCTTTCAAAAGCATGCACTGTTTCCTGTCGTCGTTTGTCCTCTTTTTTCTCTTTAATTCTCATAACGACAACTGTGTTCGATAGCACAGTTTTCAAATTTCAAATCTCATAATGTGTCAATGTGAACGCACAACATATTTTTGCGGAGCGTGGGGTGCAAAAGTTGAATCATTCAGTGCTGACTATCATACACTAAGACACTACCCTCAAAACAGTGAGCGCTGTCTTTCCACATTATATGTTTCATGCAAGTCGCATGGACTAATTTATTACATCATTAGGCTATTGTCTATGACTTTATTCTTGTTAATCGCTTTTAGATCTTGATAATAACAAAGATCCTTATGATCTGAATTATTGGAACATGTTGCTGTTCTGCTAATTCCATAATCTATAAATTATTTTGTTATTTCAATTTCCAAATTATTTAATGTTTACTGTTTCTTATATGTGCGTGCGTGCATGCGTCAATAATCATTATTCTGAATTTGAACTTCTTGTTGCTATAATTTATTTTGTAGGAGCTTACAAGCCAGATTCAAAGAACTTCGAAGTTAATTTCAAAGACTTACCACAGTATGGGAAGAAAGAAACCCCCACATAGCCCCCATTATGCATCTGCGCGGACAGGTGACATTTTTTTATAATTAAATTTTGTGTTTATGATCAAATATTTCATGGAAAATTGGATTTTATATCTTAAAATCATTTATATAAATGTTCATATTTCTTTTCTAATTTTTATATTTTATAAATATTGATGTTGATGTTAACATTTTAAAATATTGAACATAAACAATTTCAAAGTTACTTCGAAGAATATATTTCTTATATTTGTATTTTCTACAAATAAAACTAATCAATATTAGCTGATACAAAAAATAATTTTGATTATTTCAGCAGTCTGCATTTTTACTCTTTTTAAATACATTTTGGGTTTAATGAATGAATTCTTCATGTCAATTTTTATCTAATTTTAATTTTTCTTGAAAATGGTTATTTTTTCAAAATTATATTTAAAAAGTAAACCAAATTAATTTCAAATATTTTTTAATGACTTTAATTCATTTTTTTATAAATAGAAAATATTATAACTGTGTTTTGTATAAATAAAAATTGACAATTTGTTTAAATTATAACATGTTATTTCAGATGTTCTAGATTTTATTTGGAGGAGAATCTAATATATATTTTTACTGTACATTTTGTTTATATAACGATTTTTATCTTATTAAAAACAGTCATGGATATGCAAAACTAGGCACTGTTCTGAATTTATGATATGATTCTTTCAAAAATATTTTATACACAGCGCATTACACATACTAAAGTACTAGTGACTATAATCAGATTAATTATATAAATTATTCTCCATGGCATTATTTTTTTGTAAACATCAAAATATATGTAAACAGTTTTGAAGGTAAAAATACATACATTTGATGATTTTTCCTGTGAGATTGTAATGTCAATGTGTTGAAAACTATAAGTGAATAAATGTAGTTATCAATTAAATGTATATATTGTTAAAATGAAAGAAACTGGTTGAGTTTATCTCTAATGTTCGTACGTGTTTGATACATTCTCAACCAAACAAACTTAACTACATAAAATTATAATGGATTCATGTGTGTTTGAGATTAAAATGGATTCATGCTCCTGAAGTTGCAGTTCACGTCTTCAGATTTTAATTACATGCATGCGTCCACTCTATCACAGATTTACATATACTTGATCATTGTTGTGAGGGACTTTATGAAGATTTTCATCAAGAATTTACATCTCGTGTTTTCTGTTGCAGAGTATAAATTGACGGGGAAGGATTTTTGTATCAGTTGCTAATTATGGGTTTCCTTTTTTGCAAGTAATGGTTTCTGAGATAACATGTTTTTGATGCTGAACATCAACACATTGCAATGCATTTTGTATTCCATTGTTCATAGGTGCAATGCTGAAGCCAGTGCATAGTGTTATAGTGTGTAAGTTTGTATTGTCACCTGTATAGTTTAATTTAAAATGTATTAGATAATGTGATTGTGTTTTTATTTTAATAGTATCTTATCGTGAGTGCTTAATTTATTAATTGGGTAAAAAGGAAATCTATTGCCAAAAGAGGAAATTATGTTTACCTCCACTTTATTTATCATTTATTCTCAAGTTCTTTGTTACAGTCTATTGTCACTTTTCATAATTCACAGTGGATCCCTATTTTTATTAATGCTATAAAACAAGTTCATATTTTGTTTTCGAGGTCGCATCTCAAAACTTTCAGTTTTCTTATTTTTTCAGTTAACATTCAAATTATAACATTTCATACAATCTTGATAACTTTTATTGTATCTTGCACTATTTGTAATGCAAGCGACTTGAAAGTTTTGAATTCATTTTTTCCCCCTCACAAACGTCTTGCATTATGTAACGAAAATGGATCGTTGTATGAAAATAAATGATATAAACTAGTAGATGTTCATAGTTATGTTTTATGCAATTTTGGTTACTTTTATTGTACGTTGCATTTTAAATAATGCAAGTAACCCAATATGATAATCTTTGTTGTTGCACATAATTTGAAGAATTTGGATTTGGATTTAAATTTAAGTTACTATGTTTTTATCATAATGAATTTGTATTGATATTTTATTATTTCTTAATTTTGTGGACTATATTTACAACATGGAAAAAAGTAGATCAGTTCATGGATACTTTCGGATACGGATAGTGTCATGTCCACATCTGCATTCGAAGTCAGTTTCGGATATCGGATATCCGCATAAGTAGATACGGATGAATATCAGATAATTATCCTATCCGTCAATGGTCGATAAATAAAGAAATATAAATTGAAAATTTTGATCTAATATGATATTTTTTCAATCCCAATGACTATAAAAGTTTGTAAAATCAACAAATATGACTAATAAATAGTTTCGAGTGGTCAGTATACATTAAATGCACATAATATAAAGCACTAACTTAATAACACAATAAATACATATCTTTCATTGTACTAATATACATATAAAATAACCTATAATTTTGACAAAAACCGAACGTATAATTTTCGAAAACGGATGCTTCCGTATCCTCATCCGTATCCACTTTTTCGAATATGAGATATTTGTCCCTTTTTTGGGTATTGATACAGATGAATTTCAAAATTTTCGGGTACCCATTACTAGCTTTAGAAAAATGTTTTTTTTTCATAGTATGGAAAACAACCGGGATTTTTTTACAAATACCAGCAATAACAGGGAGATGAAACAAAAAGTCCATTGTCAAGAACCAAATAAAGGATTTTGCCTAATGTTGTCCTTTTTTATATCTTTATTAGTAGTTAAAATAGAAACACAATCTTTTAGTCTGACCGTGAAGTTTCAAAAATACCTTTATATGCAAATAAGATGTCAGAAGTTCGAATTTCACAATGAACAAATATTAACACCTATTTTCAAATGGAAATTTTGAAATATAACTAAGGTTACAAGTTCGAAACTCTGTTCCAACAATTTTTTATTTATTTTTTATTTATGTTCTTTTATTTATTTTATCAAACTACCCAGAATTTTAAATTTATAAGAATTTTTTACATGCACGTGCGTTTCACGTGCCATACAATCTCGTTAATAATTTTCACGGTGCTTAAATGGCCAATAACGATAACTAATCTAAGTGCAATATATTAAAATTCAGAAAATTGTTATTTAGCTAATGATATAGTGATATGCATCTGCCAAATATTGTCGTTTATCATTGCAGTAATAGTCATATCATCTAATAGAGTGTTATTTTTAAAGATATCAGGAACCAGTTTTCCTAAAATTTGTGATATTACACGCTATTTGACTTATACATGAAGCTGTCGCCAAAAGCTTTAAAGCTTTGTTAGGACTCCACAGGTTTAAGTATCAGATTCTATCAATTAAATGTATAAAGAGTAAAGAGGACTTATCTAGGTACTATATATTCTCCCATCACTTTACCTAACAAGAAAATGAGAACATATTCTGCATATTATAAAGAGAGGCTAAACCAACTTGGCTTGCACAAGTTAGATGTTCATATGAATCAAGCTAACATATAATTTATACATGTGTTTTTATTTCTTCAAAGAGTTGACGTAAAGAATGAGATTTTACAAAAAGTTACATTTTTATAAATCAATATAGAACTAACCTCTATCCCATTTTAACTGTAAGACTTGAAAGATACTCTAACAAGGACTCTAGCATTGTCTCTTAAAAGCATTTTGGCTTCATATGTTAGGTTTTTTTGCTCTAATGACTAGTATTCTATGCATTTTTTGGTGCTTTTGTAGACGCGCATGTACGCTAATGTGATCATTGCACCTCTAGGTTAACAACACAATGTCCTGGTCAGATAAGCTTCCCTTGTTATAGTATCTCATTCATGGTTTAGAGTCTTTAGACTGCATACTTTGATAAATAATGTCCATAGGTGTGGCGCAATGGAAAAGGGATGCCTAGTCCAGATTCGAGCCCTGCCTTGCACGCTCTTCTTGCAAAAAATAGGATCCGGAAACAAGTGTTTTGGAATGATTTTTCATGTATTAAATCTAAAAATAAGGGATGGTTCCAAATTTCCAGTATAAAAAATGATGGATACAAAAATGGAGGGTCTAGATCAATTTGGAAACCACTAAGGCTAATTGGTTTATGATGCTCATTTGGTTGTCTTTGATAGTAATATCAACCTACCTATTTTATTTAGAATTCAGTAATCTGTATAGTTGGATGAAGCTAGACTCAAAGCTTACCTAAGGGATTAAGTAGTTCAATGTGAACCAATCAGTAAACCATCATCTTTATGCATGGTAGTATAGTTGTATCTTTCTTTCACAACTATCATATTTCTAATATGTAGGACAACTATATATGCTTTTATTCTCTTTCTTTTGCTAAACAAATAACACGCGTCTATATATTCACAGCATCGGTCTAATTAAAACAGAATTGCTCCTCTCTTTCTAAAAAAAAATGAGAGGACCAACAACTACAGAGAAGTTCACAGCCATAACCCTGGGTCTTCTTGCAGTGATATCACCATTGTACATTGATCGAAGAGCCTTGCATGAAGACGACGACGACGAAGATGAAGCGGGTTATATGTTATTCTCTGCATGGCTACCGATATTGCTTGTGCTGCTGATTCTTGGCATCAACCTTACATTCTTTTTTGATAGAAGGTACATGCGGTTTGATCCTTACTGGATTCACAGAGTTGGAGGTTCTTCTTTTGGAATTGTTGTGCTTCTTTTTATCCTCGGATTTGTGTTGAAATGTAAGACTTCTTTGTGAGTATTGATGTTGTGTGCAAGTTGCTTGTGAGGTTTATTTGGAGCTTGATTATATATGATCAAATTTGGTTTAAGATGTAATTAGTAGTTTGTTTTGATTTTGCAATTATTGTATGTTAGGCTTTAAGATTGGGTAGGGTATTTGATGATGTTCTGTGAGTTTCTCAGTGTGAATTTGTGATTAATGGCATTTACAGTGGTTTCAATCAGAGACCAATTCATTTCTGTGCAAACATATTAGACTTCATCTTTAATATCAATCAATTTGACTGTTGTTTACTGAAAGTACAATCAACAATACTCAATGATGTGCCATGGTTTTAAACCCATGATCTGGAAATAGTTCTCTCTGAATTTTTGAAGTTTGCAATAGGGAAAGGCTTCAATAAAAAACTAAAATAAAGCTCGTGCTCAAAATCTTATGTGTGCCATGATTAACAAAGGCTGGAATAGCTCAGTTGGTTAGAGCGTGTGGCTGTTAACCACAAGGTCGGAGGTTCAAGCCCTCCTTCTAGCGATTTTATCCCTCTTGGCTCCACCGCGGTCGTCGCCGCTCCGATGGTTTATTTTTTTTCCCTTTAAAACCCTGAACTCCACCTGCCCTCCTATAAACGTTCTTCCCTTTCTCCGCCACTGCGGCCTTCCATAAATTACCCCTCCAGAACTTACATCTGCTCTAATTCTTGTCGCCGTCGTTCCCTACGCCACCGGGGGAAACGGCTCTACGACGGATTAGGGTTCGCAATCGGGACGATTTGAGGCAACGATGCGAAGGAGATGAGTTAGGTGGATGATGTTGGTAACCTATTTGACTTGCCATCACAACGCCAGCTTCAGGTTAGTCAATCAATATAAAACTTGATGTTCTGTCAATTATGCTATTTGATTCAAATACAAGTACCATGGAACTTATTCTTAGACGATGGATTGATACCACTGACCTGTATTCACATCAGTTTTCGTATATATTTACCGCTTTCTCCAGGTTTATTTCAATTGAATTACCTTGTTAAAAGTTGCTTATGTTCATTCTTCATTTGAAGATGTTGCACAGCAGAGGTAGCCTAAGTTGTGTACCTGTGTCATAAACTGTAACCATCTATTTTTTATCTACGATGTCAAAAACATGGCTCACTGTAAGAATATGTATTAGTGGAGGCACCCAGAAAAAAATTAGTTCAGGCTCGCATAACTAATAGTCACCATACAAACTTTACTTACACGCTTAAGACATACAGTTGTTTATCATTGTATGGCTGTGAACAGCTGTTGTGTTTATGTCCGAATGAAAAAAATTGAATTTGGTGTTAGACGGCATATAAAAAAATTGATATGTATTAAAAGTTTCATGATAGCTAGAAGCAATTATTTGGATGCCAATAGCATCACACACATAAGATATTTTTCGTTCAACATCACATAAGACATTTTTATATTTTTCAAATATCTTTGCATGTATGTATGATTATCACATTTTTATTGCTTTGCAAACAACATTATACGGTCTTTTTACCTGTTTTTGATGTTTCATCAGTTGATGAGAATTACTTCTACAAGGTCTTGCCTGTATTATGACTCTCATTCAAAATAAATATCTTTCAATTCAAGGATAATTGTTGTTCAGCGTCATGGCTATACAAAACATTGAAATTTACTTATCCTAAAGAAATAAACCCGATATATCATCCTACAACAGTTTTTTCCCAAAATTGATAGCACAAGTTTGTAAATATGTAGCACAAGTTTGACAGCATAATTTAAAAAACTATTACTCATTGAACACTATTTCTTGAAAAAAATTATAAATTATGTAGCACAACTTAATGAAATAATACAAAGAACATAATGGAAAGTGACTACTCGCCAAAAGAATATCCCCTTTATTGGCAGGCAACAGTATTTGAAAATATTTGTATTGATAAGCAATTAAATTAAGACAGATGATGACGATGAAGATGATAAACACTTAATTTAAGAATTCATATCACAGGTCCCCATCCTAAAGAAACAAAAAATAACAATGTATCCCATGTAAATTTGTACATCCTGTTTGAAAACTATCAACGAATCTAACCTACTAACCCAGAGAATTTTACACCAAAATTTGACCAACAAAAACATGACCTTACATATGTAACCAAAACCTAGACTCAGTTGTATATGTACACCTTCAACATCAATCATGTAACATCTATCAAATTTTGATGTCCATATGAACACTATCATGGCAAGGTCCACTGATTCAAATCAAACTCTCACCATTATACACTGCAGGAGCACGCCCTGCTGAACTCTCGATCCTCTTCAGACTCGCCCTTTGATTTGTACTTCCCATCCTCCCAATCTTCGACTCTTGCTTTTGGATTGGAACTAAAGCTGCATTTCGCCTCATCACATCCTCTACCACATTCACCACTTCATTCATTTCTGGCCTTCCTTCTGAATTCTCACCTGCGCATGTTACTCCCAGTCTTAACAATACAATCATATCATCTAAAGGATATCCTCCTCCCGATAAATCTGGATCAAGTAGTTCTGCTTCTCTATTATCTTTTATTGCTGCCTGTGCCCACTTTACAACATCCGTGCCTCCTTTTGTGTTGTTCAAATACTGAGATGGAAATTTACCCGTTAAAATTTCTAGAATCACAACACCTAGACAGTAGATGTCTGATTTATGTGACACTTGTCTTTGGTTGATTGCTTCTGGGGATTTGTAGGCGAATAGGGCATGGATGGCTTGTGCAGGGTTTACTAAGTTTAAAAAACCATAGTCAACAATCAAGGGTTCGAGGTCGGAAGCAAGAAGGATGTTGCCTGATTTAAGATTTCCATGCGGTACTTCGATTAAAGATAGGAGTTCTGTGTGAAGGAAGGTCATTCCTCGAGTGATTCCTAGGATTATTTTTAGGCGGGTTGGCCAGTCTAGTGCTGCATGATCCCTGCCCCGATCACCTGAGAGAAATAGTAGGTTATAAGTTGTAAGTCTTAAAAACTTCTTGAAAGTTTATGTTTTTTGTTTGTAGGACTTACCATGAAGAATGTACAGTAAGCTACCCTTGCTGACATACTCTGAAACTATCAGCTTTTCCTCCCTTCTGTAAAGATAAGCCAGTGGCGGCAACACATTCTTATGCCTGAACGCACCATATCTCCTCATCTCACTATCAAATGCTTCTTTTCCTGATCTGTTCATCTCTCTCATTCTCTTTACTGCTAGAGCTACCCCAGTGGGCATCACCACTTTATATGCAGACCCCAACCCTCCATTTCCTAGCACTTCTGCTGCTGCCTTCATAAGATCCGCTACCCCAAACATACCTTTATCCTCATTCACCATTATTAGGTCTGTGCCACCACCTCCGCCGCTACCACCACCACTTTTTTTTGACACTGATCCTGTTAGTGAGAAATGTATTAGAAGAAACTTTCATATTGGGATCTTATCTCATGAACTCCGGAACATTAAATTTGACATGGAAGTTGGCAATGCTTTTCATTTAGCAAACCGAGTCAGACCCATTTACATTTTGGAAGCATTTGTCCTTTTCTACATTTTTGTTAGGCTATTAGCTAATATTTACCACCAATAAAGGTCTAATTTCATATGAAAATACAAAAGTATATTTTTTAGCTTCCACCAAATCTCTCTTTATGTTACCTACAACTAGGAACCAAAGTTTCAACAAATCAGTGAGCAGTTTGCACAATGCACTTAACTCTTTATTATTTGAATTTTCTAATGTTTATTTTTTTAATATTTTTATGTACATTACGACAAATAATTGTTTTCTATCCACAGTATTACTTACTATCATTATTTTAGATTAGTATTTTTTTTGTTACAAAAATTACATACATGAACAAAAGGTTAATTTTTATGTAGTTATTAAAATGACATAACCAACATGTGTATTTTGTTGGTGTTATATATATATATATTTGGGTGGTCCTTAAAAAAAGTAGAGCACTTGAATATAATATAATAATATATAATGGTCAAAATGCTACCAACAAGCCTGGTATGTGGCAAAACAAAAGCTATTGTTGGTATCTTTTTAAATGTATATTTCATATTTTGATATAAACTGAGTAAATCAAAATTGAATTACATAAAAAATGATGTATATAGAGGCACATTGTGCATGTTGGTTTACTATTCACCATAGTTGCAATAGCTACCACAATTGAATCTGAATTTTGCTCGGCTGATTTTGGTACTTTGCCACAAGGTTAATCACAGACTATCCTATCCTTTAGCAATAATTTGTGCTGGTTAAAGATTTCTACCTTGTCGAGCATGTGCTTAGATGTATCGTGTAAAACTAGCTGATTGTCAGAGGATTTAAAACTTGTTAATGAAGAATTCTGAACGTAATCTCGTCTCATCTATGTATGCTTTGTACACACATGCACATGCACAAATCCTAGTAGAAAACAGTCTGAGTTTACTAATATTTTGCAACGAGTTTACGTCAAAATCAAGTTATAATACCAGTTTATTTTATCTTTACCTCCTCTGTTGGACCCACCCCGCTTGTGAGACGAGCCACCACTATTAATTTGCTTCTGGCTCGTTTCAATTGCTACTGCCGCCGCTGCTTCAATTGCCTCTGCATCCGCTTCAATGCTAAACTTATCAAAATCCGGATCAGTTTTTCGGTTCCTTGCCATAGACAATCCAACAAAAATCCCAATTATTACAATCAACCCTACAATCATAATCACCGATGTTTTCCCCACCCCTCCATTCTCCGGAGGCGGATCAGCAGCAGGAGGATTATTACTCTGACTAGCTTGCACAGCACATGGATTGCTAAGAGGCGGCCCACACAGGTTAGGATTTCCTTGGAAAGACTCTACTTTAAATTTCCTAGCTAACCCATCAGGAATCGCCCCTGTAAGTTGATTATTTGACACATTCAATAAACTCAAAGATGGGTTATTAAAGTCCGGCAATGGCCCTTCGAATTCGTTATCTTGTAGTTTAAGCTCTTTGAGAATAGTCAATTTAGCTAACGAGCTAGGTATTGTTCCGCTAAATGCATTGCTTTGAAGCTCTAGTTTCTTCAAACGAGCCAATGGGTCGAAGAAATCATCGGGTATAGGTCCTGAAAACTTGTTATTGGAAAGGTAAAGCGATTTTAAGCTTTCAAGTTTGGAAAAAGGAGGCATGGGTCCTGAAAAATTGTTATTAACGAAGGAAATGGTGCGTAGAAATCTTAATTTGGACAAACTTTCAACGTCGATCGTGCCTGATAAGTTGAGCTCGCCTAAGTTTAGACCAACGAGAATGTTTTTGGCGCACAATACAAATGGCCATGAACAAGTTGGCATAGTGGAGGTTACAGACCATGGTTCCAGTGGATCTGGTTTTGGTCGTATTAAGGAAGCTTTGAAATTGGTGAGGGAAATTGCTTCGTCGGGAGGGTGAGCAGATATGGAAAATGGGATTATATGGAGTAAGATGATAGAGAGGAAAATCCACGACATTTTGTTCTTCCAAATGGAACTTGATTTGCGAGTTATCATGATGTAGGCATTCCCATTTTTTGGGTTGTTGTTGTTTTCTTCTTCTCTTTGTGTTGAACTTTTGTATCTTTTATCTCCCTCTCTTTTTCGTTTTCGCCTTTTCATCAAATAGTTTTTTCTAGCACTTTTTTCTTTATTTTATCCTTATTTTGCTTCTTTGTTTTTCCTAATGAGTAAATTTTTTTTGGGTGAAGCTAAGAATAGAATAGATAAAATGGAGGGTGAGCACATATTGCTGAGATTTAGGATGCAAGATTTACTATGTCCACAAACTTAGACACAAAACAGGAGGTCCTTGTTTTCAGGTTACATACAATATGAATTCTTTCTTGCTACAACAAGTCTGCATGTTTCAGCATTGGCCAAAATTCAGGCATATGATGCCTCATTGTCTGGAGAAAATGAAATTGTTCAGCTCACTTTACTTAATCAGAACAATATTCTTTTAGGTTAAATTCTTGCAATAATAAGCCATTTCTTCTGCTTATGTATTGTTCTTAATGTTGGTTGCTTCAAAAACACTTTTAGTTAAGCACAAATTGTTGGCTGCTAAAAATTTCATTTGGGTTTTATTTGGGACAATTATGGGTCAGCAAATTTTGCAGTAAGATATAAATATGCTTACTTTGGATAGAATAGTCGATTTTATTACAAGTGAACTTGATCGGTGCAGCGGTCTTATTAAAAGTAAACACTGCTGTTTGTATACCTCTGATATTTGTGTTCTTCTTACAGCTCGAAGAACTTTCTATGCCACCTATAGAACTTTCTATGCCACCTATTATACTGGAAGGAACATTGAAGCATTGTACGCATACAAAGTAACTATTACATAAGTCATCAATATTAGAAATCATTTTTCTCCTCTTGCAGCTGTTGTTGAAAATTGAACTTAAATCAAATTTCGATTATGTGTTTCTTTTCATGATTCAGGAATTTATGCAAATCCTACTAGTAGAACGACATGCATGTTCAGAAGTTTTATCTCTTGAATTATGTCTTCAATGCCGAACCTATATGTGAAGTTATAATTTAAGTACTGGAGGTTGTGCCTTCAAACAATTTGGATAAACCAAATTAATTATGTTAAGCGGAAATTATGTTTTATTTCGTATGCTTTATCGTTAAAATCACCTTTAGTATTTTGATAATATAACGCGGTCCCTCTGTGCTAATATCATAGGGGCTAGTGATATTTTTTTTCTTTTTCTTTCTTCCTTCCATCGCGCTTCTTTTCCATGTCGTATCCGAGTATTTTATTTTTCTTTGATTTAGTTCTTTAATCCATGGCGAATTCAGCTTTGATTTCCGACGACGCTGTCAGGTTTGAATATTTCTTGTTCTCATCTTGTTGAATTCAGATTTGTCCATAAATTTGATTTGTATTTTTAAAATTGCAATTTTTTCCCTTTCGGGAATTAATTAGATATGGAACAAAATTTAGGTGCTGATTTAGTGGCTCATTCGGATCTGAAAGGTATTTATAATTTATTTATATTGTTGACTTTGTATTTTAATTCGTCTGTCATTACATTGTCATTAGTTAGTAATGTTTTGCATTTTGTTATTTTAGTTATGATTTCTATGGTATTATTGATTGTTGATAAGGTTATGTTGTTTATTACCTTTTGAATATGTTTGTTACAATGTTCATGTCATGTATTAGAAGATATATAGATAATAATGTATTTATCCTGCTGCAAAATGTTTTAGGCAATTTGATTTTATTATTTCAACTATTGCACAAATTTGTATTATTTAATTGTGGTGTCTAATCTATGTGTGCATTTAGTCATGTTTGATACAAAACTGATGTTTTGTTTTTATGATATTTATATATTAGAATAATATTAATTCGAGAGTTCCACATTGAAAATGGACCAAAAGCATTCCCCGCTCCCCTATTAGACTAGCCCTCAAGAAGGAAGAAGCAATCGCAAGCACCTCTAAGCTCATTTGCCACGTCAGTCCCCTATTGGCTTTGTTGATCCATGTAGACAGAGAGGACACGTATCATTTTGTTGTGTGGGCTTTTGCCAATTCACATATAACACTGACTGGACCGTGTTGCACACGTGCATCTGTGAAATTTACTTTAATACAGAGACCAGTGCTTTCAGGCTCTTCCAGGCTTCTTGTTTTCTTTTGTTGGAAAAACCAACGCAAATATCTATTAGTCTCTTTGAGATTTTCGAGCAGTCACAGAGCGGAAAGACATATGATGGCAGGACATCGTATATAATGCAACATAGGTTTTTTGTGTATTCTTTAATATTCATATACTATTATTATTTCAATTTATTTTATAATATTAACCTTGTGTTTTTTATAGCATTGTAGGTTTGTTGGTTCTTCTGTTTGTCTATGATGATAATAATTTTACCAAGCGTTTGTGCTTGATGGAATACATCCTTTATGTGTAATTTCGTCAATTGGCTCCAAATTCCTTTTAAATGAGTTATGATCTTTCTAGATCAAAGAGAGTTGTAGAATGTGATTTGGATTTGAAGAGTATTTTGTTATTATGGGCTCATCAAAAGAGTATTTTGTTATTATGGGCTTATCAAAAACAAAGATTATTTAGTTATTTCAATTGGTTTGAAGAGTATTATGAATGAAATTGCTTGTAGTGGTAGTGTTTCTAATTGTGATACCCGTAATTCTATGGGTGGAGAAAGTATTTTTGCGGATGATGTTGAGGTTGATTGTAGTCCTCTTAGTTATATTAAACGTGTTTTGAGAGTGGAACTTCCAAATCCTATTCTTTAATGTGTTGGACAACATTTTTCGGGTGGTGCTTGTAACATCTCATATTCTAAGACTTGAAAATGAACGTCGGTGATGTTGTAGTCATCATCAGAATTATTTTCAAACGATAAAATGAGATTGGTATTTTTTGCAATATTAAGTAAACAGATCAGCTAATTATTTTCATTACATAAAATTATCTTACACAAATGTCATTTACATTCCCATTAATCCCATTTTGTGCCCATGCATGGTTAAATATAATAAAACAAAAATAGTAATGTTATGTCTGACATATAAAGACATCGATATGAATACTTGACTAGTTATATAATATGATTTTACAAACAGTGGAATAAAATAACTTTTATTAGCTACAAGCCTCCTGCTTCATCTTTGATATCTTTATTCCTCGTTTTAAAAGAAACTTGTTTAATCCATAAACTCAACATACTCAAATGAGTATCCTCGAGTTTATGGGAAATGATAAAAATACGGATCAGAGAAAAAGTCTGAGATGAGTAATAATTTATCTTAAACAACATTATCATATAGTGGGATCACGTCGCTAAAGCACAAAACAAGCTTTTCCTCACTAATTCAATCAGCAACAATTGCATTATACTATGTAATAAATAATCATATCTTGAACGATCTCATAACATCATTTCAAACATAAGTTTGAACTTTACTTTTCACATCATATCCCGACTAGGTTCTATAGTTGATATACTTAATTGCCACATATGCATTGTTCTTACTACTTTTAATGTCAGGGTTGGACATTTTAGGTTGTTAATTAGGCCTTTACCTTAATTTCCCATTTTTTAAAGCATGAACAGATAATTATGTGCCACAGAGGTCTTACACCAAGTTACCGAATATAACATCGTATTTAGACAAATAGTTGCCACAAGGCCTTACATCGACGTTACCGAACACCATGTCGTTTTAGACATATGGTTGTCACTAAGGCTTTACACTAATATTACGAAATATTATATCGTGTGACACTTAGTTGTCACTAAAGCCTTATACCAACTTTATCGGATATTGTGTCGTGTTTAGGCATTTGATTGTCACTAAGGCCTTACACCAACATTACCGAAGACTATGTTGTGTTTAGACGTTTGGTTGCCATTAAGATCTTACACCAAGTTTAAGAAATATTATGTCGTCTTTAGACTTTTGGTTGCCACTAAAGTCTTACACCAACATTACCAAATACTATGTCGTGTTTAGATGTTTGGTTGTCACCAAAGCCTTACATCTCATTCCATTATTTTAAATGATACGACTTATTATTCTTTATCAAGGAGTTTCATCACCCATAGTTATCATAAGTCTCATTTTCCTTTAAGCTATCAAGTGTCTTCTATTTAAGCTGTTACTACAAAAATCAACTTAATTCCATCGAAGCCAAAGAGTGGCGAAGGGAAGTGTTACACCATCAACAAAGAAGTAACACTGACGTCACCTAAAGTAAAGTCCTTCCGCAAATGTTGGTTCCACTAATGTTTTCCTTCCGCAGGGGTTGGCTCCGCCAGTATCGTCCTTCGACTAGCCTTATCCTTCCACAGGAGTCGTCCTGCCGCAACTATTGCATACTTCCATCGAAGTTCTTCCTTTCACAAGTATTGTTTTGCCACAAGCGTTACTTCAATATGAGATTCTCTCCAGCAACATAGTTCCTGTCGTCAACAATGCTCCTTCCACCAATGTCGCATCCTCCTCCGGCATACTTTCCTCTTGTATATCTTCCCTCCGCATGCATGCTGTTGCCATCTTCCGCAAGTATCGTCCTTGATCCTTCAAACTCTTGCGCATGTATTCAAATAAGTACCATTCCATGGTGACACCAAAGCCAACAACGACGAAGGGATTCAACATGCCTTCGCCTACTTTCCAACAGCATAATATCACATCAACTCCCTTCCGACAACATCGAAAGCATTCAAATAAGCGGTATCAATAGGGTATTAAGTCAACATCCACAAAGACTTTGTTTTCAACAGTGACGAAAGGGTCAATTCAAGCAAGACGGAAGCATTATATAAGATGCATAAAGCCGCTTTAACACCTGCGCCAAGCTTCTTTCGACACTGTCGACACCAAGTACGACGACACCATGGAGACAGAAGGGTCTAGACCTACATTTATAAATACGACCCTAGGGGCCATATTTTGACCAAGTTGTCTTTCCCCAAATTACTTCTTGTAATCAAATTCTTTTAAACCCTAAATCAATTTGGGAAATTTTAGTGACTTGTAATTCGTGTAATTCATATGCATAAGAAATAAAGATTGATTGCTTCTTCAACATGAATGACTTCAATACTTGCGACATGGTCACGTATAAGAAAATATTGGCTTCACCAAGCTTCATTAAAACTTCTACTCGATCATCTTCTCATATCCACACTTTGGGGTGTTAAACCATATATTGGTTTAACAATTTTGACGCTATAAGAAGGGCTCGAACCTCCGACTACGTTGAAATCCTAAAACTGCTATTTCTTATCCTTAGTTATCCTACCATACCAATTCTATCTTTAGTTATTATGATGAATGACCGTGTCAAAAGATCAGAACAAGGGTCCTCTGAACCTTGGGTAACTAATTCCACTTGTCAATTCAGTAGTGACTCTCGACATTATAAAGAGCAAATACTCAGATTTAAGGCACTGCAAATCATAAATGAAAAGAAATAAGCAGACTTATACGATCTAGACAATAGGAGTATTAATCCATTTCACATAGGCTCTACACCGATTTTTGCATTAGGAGGATAGTGCTCCAAGAAGAACAACCTATTTGTAAAAATGAAGAAAGCCGTCTAATTTTATGCTAAAGGAACCATATTTGAAGGAATGATGGCTGATTACTACACATTTGCTCAAAAATGGCATAAGATCATGGGTGACTCATTAACCCCAAGTGAAGTTCAAAGAGCTTTAAAAAGAAAGCTGGTTATTGAAAAAGAAGCGCCTGAACAAAGCAACAAAAGGGTTAATATCAGTCAAGCCAGATGACCTTCAAATTGAAGCTTCCAAAAGATTGCAACTTCATTACATCATTGGAAAATATCTATTTCCTGACCAAGAGTGAGCTTAATTATTGGCCATCGCAAAAGCAAAGGCCTAATTTTGAAAGGAACCTGGGAGGGTCATGATGTTACTACCATACAACCAACGGACACGATACCAACCAGTGTAGAAAACTGGAAGGAATGATTATCAGCCTCTTTAAACAGGGCAAGCTCGATAACTTTGTAAGAAGATCTTAAATGAATTCAATAATAAAGGTCATTCGAATAAGTAAATCTACATGGATGGGAGCAAGATTCTTCTCAAATTTGAAAAACTACCTAAGATGGTAGTAAGCCTTTGATCGCGGCAAGATGGCTAGATCAAAGCGCCTCCTAGAGGGAGGTCAGAATAAGCCTTTAGCCATATCAGAAATGGCCAGGCTAAAGCATTTGCAAGCTCTTGATCATACCTACATGGTCAGGTCAAGACACCTCCTAGAGGGAGGACGAAGTAAGCCTTTGATCCCCGCCTAAGACTGTCGGGTCAAAGCACCGACCAGCCTTCATTTCCGCCTATAAGGCCTATCTGAAGCACATTCTAGAGGGAGGACCGAGTAAGCCTTTAGTCCCCACTTAAGACGGCCGGGTCAAAGCACCGAGCAACCTTCGTTCTCGCTTATAAGGCCTATTTAAAGCGCTTCCTAGAGGGAGTTCAGGTAAGTCTTCGGTCTTGCTTGATGAAAGCTAAGAAAACGCATCGGATGACTTGATGTATCACCTTAGATGGTGGTAAGGGGTCAAATCAAAGGAATAACAACATCTTGAGCCCAAAGAGTGGCACAAGTCAAAGCCTGAGGAGTGGCACAGAATGAAGGATTAAAACATCCAACGCCCAGAAGGCGGCATGAATCATAGGATTGAGACGTCCAAAACCCAAAGAGTGGCGCAAAACAAACGAGAAAAAAGAAAAAAAATCAAATATTCAAAGCCCGAAGGGTGGCACAAGATAAAAGATTTATCTTATTATTTCCAAATATAATTTCTAGACTTCTCTTATTGTTACTCGATGTGGATTTCTGGTCTTCTTCTATTAGTTTCAAATGATGGCTTCTAGACTTCTCTTATTATTACCAGATGTGGATTTCTGATCTTCTTATATTATTTCCAAATGATGATTTCTGTACTTCTCTTATTATTACCAGATGCGGATTTTTTGGTCTTCTCACATTATTCCCAAATGATGGTAATTCTAGTAAATGAGATCTCTGAAGAGTGTCCCCAGTTAATTAAATGTTGCTGAATTTATTCTTAAAAGTAAACATGGAAAATTCATTCATTAAATGGAACTGCTAAAGATCAGGTTCAGGAACAACAACCAGAATTTGGTTTAGAACTACAAACGAAGTAATATCCATTTAATTTACAAAATCATTTGCATAATATGTTGTACAATGTTTTGAGACACATGTACAAAAGATCAAAATAAGTATGTGGCTCAATGATCCCGCTCTATCTCATCTAAATTCTTAGAAATAAGGGATCAAGAATATGGCGAACAGCTTCGTAGACAACTCGCATAAGCTTCTTCTCCTTCTTCCAAAGTGAATCAGAATCATCAATAGACTCAATGCGAGTCTTCAAGGCACAATTGTAAGCTTTATTGGATCTCTTAATGGTCTTGTTTTGACTTACTAACTCAGCAGTTTTCTTTTTTAGGAAATATTTCTCGTGCTCAAGCTTTTGAACCTTACCTTCATAATCCATGAAATTTTGAGTTGTCATTTCTTCCCATTTCTTATTCATGTGTTGCATGATCTCAAATTTAACTTTCCTATACCATTCACCGACTACTTTTTCATTCAAACCCGAAGGAGGGTTTATCATAGAAGGAAATTCTCAAATTGCTAGGGAGCGAGATCTTGTTGTCCTTCCAACATTAGGAGTGGCAGGAATAACCGAGGAGTTAAGATTCGGAATGATTTCCCCAACAATGAGTTCTAAATATTTACAATAAGCTTGACCATTTGATAGCTCTTTTTCTAGATTATTTATTCGTTGATAAAGCTTAGCCATCTCATTATAGAAATCAATTAAAGGATTAGACTTTATCTGGCGCTTTAAGGCTGAAATTATTTAATCCTTTTTATTGGATTCTGTTTCCAAGCTTGTAATTTGTTCATTATAACCTCCAAAAATCACTCTTTGAAATAGGAACTTCCTATGCCACTCCCGCGCATCCGAATTATTTGGGAATTTGATAGTAAAGGCATCTTTAGAAGAACTCCTTTTTACGAAATTAGCAACGACCTATTCTTAAAAATCAATCATTTGAAAGTGAGAGTCTATAAGGGCAGCCACGACTATTAACTGTTTTTCCTATTCAAAATAAGTGAAAACAAGAATTCGAATATGAAAAACTATTTCTTTCATTATGGCAACAAGGGTTACAACTTAAAATGAAAAAAGTTAAAATTACATCCCTCTCCTACCAAAGATAGGTCATAATCACAACTATATCTTATTTTATAGCATTCAAAGTTTTGAAACGGCATTTTTAACCTTTTCAAAATATTTAGTTGACAAAATGAACGACGCATCGAAAGGATCCTTAATTACTTCTGGAGTATAAATAGGGGAAAATCCGCTATAGTCCCATTCGCCAGTTGGAGGACTGTCGCGAGCGCATATCAGTTTTGTGTGGTAAGTTCGAATTTCCTTAAGTCTTTTCTTCACCTAAAAAGTCGAAATGAAATCAAGTGTACCGCATGTAAATGTCTTGTAAATCTCTAAGAAAACAGTATCTTGTCAACTTTAATGTTTTGAGAAGTGGGGATTTTTCAAAAAAATCTCTTCTTAACTTGACATATTTACAAAATATCTCTGGAAACCAGGCTGCTCGAGAGGGTATTATTCCGTATCATACAATGAATTAAAATTAGGAATAAGAAAACCAAAGTAGTATAATTCATAAGCAAAATCAATTCCATATTACAACCTTATTATGGTCCATACAAAATGGATCTCTTAAAAAACTCGAAAATAAATCCATTCTTGTTGTACTTAAGTTTTTCAGGAAGTAGTGAGCGAGGAATAGAGTGTACTCTCGCAAGTTTCCAGCACTCCCCGGGGTAGGGGTCAGATTTGAAATCATCTAAATATCTCTTGTGAAAACGTCTGAGTAACCTCCATTGTAGTCACCTAAATAAGAAAAGTCAACAATTTTCCCTTTATACGAGGCCTTGTACAAAAATTCCACTAAAATGTCTATCTTCAATCAGCATCAAAAAGAGTGTTTTTAATTCATTATTTTTCTTTATGAGCTCATGTCGACGAAAATGCAATTTCTTCAAATCGAGGGGCAATTACTTTGTCCTTAAAGTCATTCAGCTTTGAAGTCTTTTTGAGAAGATTTTGCTATTGTTCTGACAGCTTATTATACTCTTTTATCTGTCTGTTAAACTCCCTATTCAAGTGATCTACTTCTACCTGTCTCTTCTCAAATATTACATCGTAATTGTATTTTGTTCTCCTCTTAGTCTAAAACAGTTAATGTATTAACTAAGAATTATTTAATAGCTATAGACATCTAAACAAAGAAACCCATACCTGAGAAACTAGAGCTGAAGACGATTGTGCTTTCCCTTTGGGTCTTTCAATCTAAGAAACATTATCTTTCCTAGGAGGGGTTATCTTGGGAAGATCAGCAGTCTCGGTCGCCCTATATTTTGTGCACTAGATTCAAGATTAACATATCTCGATCCACCCTTATCTTCTGATGGCCCAGAAGGATCATCTCCACTACCTCCAGGGCCGTCATTATGACCACCATTATTGTCCTCATTATCCTCATCATTGCCTTTTAAATCATCATCATGGTCATCCTCCTTTTCCTCTTTATTTGAAGCAGTCTCCTCATCCACTGGAGGATTGTCAAATGCTTATAGCTTGGCTGCGTCTATTCCCTCTTTTTCGGGTACTACAGGCCTCTGTTCCATCCCCTTGAATTTAGTCATAAATCTACCATTCAACTCAAGATCTAGAGAAGGGAAACTGTAACGACCCAGAATTTTGGACCATTCGCATCCATTATAAGTGTATAGGTAGACACTCATGCCGGAGTTGAATTGCTCAAAATACCGCGTTGTTAATTTAAATTTGGCAAAACTGAACATATACAGTAAATAAATATAATCACAGATCACAGACACAGAGTAATAAGTGCAGCGGAAATAAAAGAGATAGTAGTTCATGAAGCTACTATATGAATATATAAGATACATCAGAGTTTACAACAGAAGAGTAATATGATACATCAGATACAAATCAGAATACATCACTGGAATTATCGAATACTGAAACAGAATAGATGGCTGGATCTTCAAGCAAAGCTCCAACTCCAAAGGTGAATCTCGAATACTGGTACACTCAGTCTGACCCAAGCGTAAAGCAAAAACACAAGACACTCGAGTCAGGATTAACATTCTTATATTAATAAATCCAACTCAAGTGAAATAGCAATTGAAATACAAGTAACTCAAAGGATGTTTGGAATAACCATCCTTCAAGGATCCGTTAAACTATCTACTATGTAGTAGTGTACGATAAGTAGATAATGTCTATCAGTAATAATAAGATATCAAAATAGTGTTAAGTCATGGCCCATTCCACCCTTAACACATTTTTATTCCCAAAAGCATATACAAGACCGTAGTTTCCCCAAAACTGGAAGTCACCAGAGGGCAATCCATATACTAAAGGTACAAATCAAAATCGTAGTGGTCGCGTATAAATGGAATACAAGTATGACAAGGCACATGAGGCAATACCCAAGGTAGTGATACTACCGTTCGCCTGATCCGGACTGGTGAGAACGCAACGCCGCAGCGCCCGCAACACCGTGAAACAACACTCCCAAAATCAAGGGTGCACCAATCGACAACAAATATAAGTAGTTCGAAGAAGTGTGTCCACTTGAGGTAGCTAATCCTCCATTGGCCCGGCACAGCTCCTGTTTTAGTCATTTCCAATTTGACACAAGTGTCAAGGCTATCCATCATCGTTCTCTTTCTTCAGTCAACACGTACATCATTCCAACCACTTCATTCTGGATCATCACTCCGCGTATAGTTATTAAAGTGGTTTTCGGTTTAGATAGAGAGTATATCCCTAACCGAATTCCGGTCTCTTTAATAACTTCCGTAATTTTTACACCGATTGGTCATTTAATATATTTCAAAACCAAATCAAATTCAATTTCAATTTCAATTCGTAAACCAACATTTCATTTGTCTTTCAAAACCAATTTCCAATAATTTACGTTTCAAAACTTCCAATTTACCGTTTCCAAATCTTATAGTTCAATTTCAACCTTTATTTAAACAATTCAAATATCAATTTAAATTCGTATATAAGATTCATTCCGAAATCATTTAAATCAATTTAATTTAACATTCAAATCGGTTTAACTTCATTTATCGATTTTATTCAATATTCATTAAGTAAACTTGCCATTCAAAACAATTTCCATTAAATTTCCAATTCATTAAATCCATTATTTAAATTCAACTTCCTTATTTCAAAACTTAAAATTTGAATTAAATTAAATTCATCAAATCAAATCCTTTAATTTTCAGGTCTTACATTAATTTCAATAAATCACATTATTTCTGGTTAAAGAAATTCAAATTCACTTATTTACTTACTTAAATAATTTTCCAAAACTTAATTAATAAAGAAAACTCAATTTCAATTATTTACGAAGTAAAATTCACTTATTCAAAAGTTCAATTTCTCTTATTAAAGAATTCAATTCAATTTAATCATTAAATAATTCAATCTTATTAATTATTAAATAATTCAAAACTTAATTATTAAATCATTTCAAAGTTTAATAATTTCAAACTTAATTATAATCTCAAACTTAATTCAATCGTTTCTCAAATTAAACAACATTCTTTCATCAATTTCATTTTTAATAATTTGTTTCAGATTTTTAAATATTAACATTTTCTTTTCATTAAAAATTCAAATTTCGACTTCATTTAAAAACCATATTTTTATTCAAATAAAATCTTTATTTATCTTTAAATCAAATTATTGACCAATCGGGTTTTTTTATTTAATTTCCTATCCTAGGTCAAAGTTCAATTTGGGTATTTATCATTTCAACCCGATTCCAATTCAATTCAAAAATCAAAACATAGCAAAGGGAACTTGCAGTGTGATAACAGGGATGGTGTCAAAGTAAATAAACAAGCAATAACAACAATCAATAACAATCCAATAATCAATTCAAATAATCCTGAAATAACCCTATTAATTCGCATTGTTATTTGTACGAATTAATATAATTATCTCTAGAATCTACACTATCATTTCATGTAGATTAAAGATTATTACGGTTCTTCACTTGTCATCTATTTACAATTTCATACATCATCAATTTAACAACATACATTCAGTGGTTCAAGGTGTAATTAAGCAAATCCTACGTGTCAATAGATTTAACAGTGAAAGGGTCATATTATACAAATTTAACTAATCAATTTTAAACATTTAACTATTCTATATCGAGTTCAATTGCATACTATTTATCAATTGACATTAACAGTTTAACGTCCAATATAAACATCAACAATCAATCAATTATCAACCAAACAGTATTATCATTGCATAAATAATTAACAGATAATGGTGTCAGATGTCATAGGTGAACTGATACAGGTAATAACAGTGTAAATATCTAACAGCAGCATATTTCAATTGTCGTTTCAATTGAAATCAAATTTAATAAATAAAAGAACGTTAATCGTGAGTGATTGCTCACCTTTCGAGGCTAGAGAGAAGGTAGACATCACGACAGGCTATGATTTGAATTGCGAAATTTGACTAATCCAAATGACGATTTCCAAAGCACTTCAAGATAGGCACGAATTCGACGGACAACTGATAAATGGGAAAAACGATGAGAGCTATTCAGAATCAGTTGATAACTGGAACGAAATATATATATATATATATATTTGAAATAAATACTTATATAGATAAACAACATATCACTTTGTATAAAACAACAATATATATACACCTTAAATTTTAATTCTATATACATCAAGAATCTTTTTTTTTATTCAAACACGTTTTGGACATTAACATAAACCCATACGTTTTACTTAAAAACAATCACTCATGCAAATGCTTATATACTAATATATAGTAACTATAACCCATACCTTAAAATACATAACTTAAAATATATATAACAAATAATAACTACCCATATATAAACTTAATACGTGTACATATATATATATAAAACTGCCAAGTTATTTAACAAGAGTTGCACTCACTTTTTCACTCATATGCACTTTTAAAATCATTGTTTATACTTAAGGTCAATATGGTTTTACATATACACATATCATATAATATTTTTGGGAACCATCCTCATGTATGCCGGTCTGGAAAAAACTAATAAGCAAGCATATACACTTCTCTATTTATTATAAGAATAATAGAAATTTACTATATTATAACATATGTAAGCTAACATATTATAAAACTAACGTATAATATATAAAGCAAGCTACACACAAACCTATCTACATAACTATATATATATATATATATATTCCCACTAGTATGAATATGTGCGGACAATACTTATAAGTACAATTGATCACGAAACGAAATATATATAATAGGCGTATACTGCACGAAATCCAAACAAGAAATATATATAATAGGTGCATAACTATCTACACCGGTTATTGGGTTTATATGGTGGGAAAAATGAAAGGTCAGAGAAACCAAAACGACTTTGGTGCGGAACCGATACGCGAGGCGTTTTGCAGACTGCACTGCACACCGTATTTCGAATTTGACAATCGAATATACCGTAGAGATCAGCACGACGAGACGATCAAAATGGTATACAGATATCAGTGGTATGATTGGATTATAAAAATTCGAATTTTTATACTAGCGGAAAATGCAAGAAAAACGCTGAAAAATAAGATCGACGGAGCCAAAGATGTCCGAATTTGAAAAAACGACAAACTGACATCTTGCTCAAAGATGGTTTAGAATTTTTCTATGTAAAAATATTTAGGTTTCGGAAATATTTTATTTTCATTTCTTTTTAACTGATTAAATTGAAGTGAATTTACGCGCGAAATAAACTTTCATATTTTCGGACGAAAATTTACCAGTTGCTATGTTTAACTAAACGTATTCCAAATATTAAATTTTATTTCAGAATTTTATCGTTTAAAATTTTACAAAATTTCAACTAATTACGTAATTAAAACAGTTGAAATTTTACGGATCGTTACAGAAACCAAAATCCAGACATTTTCTGCATTATCGGTGTAGGCAATGAGAAGTGCATCTTCGTGAGAATTTATGATAATCTAATCAAGAGGTCCTCTAAGAAAGCAAGAGAATTTTTGTTTGGCATATTTTATAATGTCTATCGCCTTGATAAAAAGATTATTTTTCTTCTCCAGTCTCTTCTTGAATGAACTGCAACTCTTCTCAAGTGAAGTGCATTTGGCAATAAGCTTGGCCTTCTCTTCTTCAGCCTCTTTAAGCGCTCAAGCGTAATGATTCTATCATCTAAGATTTTCTTATCACCTCTCTCCTTGGTGATTGTGGATTTGTCCCTTTTTAAAGAGGCACTTAACCTTTCGTTTTCACGTGCCACCTCATCCTTGGTCGTAAAGAGATAATAACCTGATTATTCAATGAACAAATCTCCTCTTTAAGCTTTGACACTTCATTAGATGCACCGAAAGCGCTTTCTTGTAAAGAAAACAAGTTTTTGGTAACCTGAGATAAGTAGCATAAATTTAAGTCAGAAGGCTATGTGTAAAATCAAGGATCGAAGGTAATAAAACAAGGAAGAGACATACCAACAATTGTTGCCTTATAAGAGCGATTCGATGACCTTCCATAAAAGTTGAAGGTGACAGTGGTTGGAAAGTAGCATAGGATGGGGATCGGATAATTCGCTGAAGAAGGTCGTTGAATTTATTGGGAGGAATAGAGGATGAAGACCTAGGAAGGATCAAACCTTCCGGAGAAGAAAAGAAGCCAAGATCGTTATAGATTTGGTTAAGCGTTTTAGGAGTGCTTGGATTATAATATGAGCCAGTGGATCACCTCTTAAGGGGGCCACCACGGTTGCCTGTTGAGGTTCAAGATCTAGAGATCTAGGATGTGACTCATGAGCAGTAGTGTTAACATTGGAATCTTCTAGGGTTTGATCAAGATTGGCGACTTCTTCCTCCTCTTGAATTGTGGAGGTCTGAACTTCATCAGTTTTGGGCTTCTTATTGGATGTAGCAGCGATAATGGCTTTTTCTTCAAGTTTTCTTTTAGCCTAAGATTTAGACTTAGCAATTGCAACTTTAAGAGCAGAGATCTTGGATGTCCTGGATTGAGAGGTTTGGTTGTCTTTTCTAGCTCAATAGAGGGAGTGGCGGTAATAATTTCTTTTCCAACAGAGACAAACAACGATAGTTTCTTCTTCTATGAGAATAGCTATTGAGACAGAGGAACCTAAACCATGAAAATAACCTACGAGATAACTTTCTAGTAAGTTATAAAAGAACGCGATGGAACCTCACCAAATATATCCGATTGGACGGGGAACGTAAATGCGAAGGTCGTGGAATCTTCCGCTACCAAAGAGCTTTTGCTCTTAGAGTTGAGTTGGATTAAAGGAGGTTTTCCAAGGATCTTTTGACCAACCAAAATAATGGGATGTTTCTAGAGCTTACTCGAGGTCAGCAATATAAGCCTATTTTCGATTATTTTAGCAGCGGCAGGCATCAAGGCTACTGTTTTCTGATCTTCTTATTTAGGATTCTTGGGGGCAAGATCCGGAAAAACAATGTGCATTAGTAAAAGATGACAAGCTAACTAGAGTAAGGGGAATAAAATATTTACTAGGAGAATAAAAGTCTCCCTTGATGTCAGAAAACCACTTGACATAGAAAAATTGCATTTCCAAAACTTTGAACTTATTTACACCTTCTGAGACTAGCTTTGGATGTGGATTAACCCAAAATATTTGATAATCTGATGAGTCATCGACTTTAGCAAGATGGGCCAAGTGACGAACAATATCAGCATTTAAAGAAAGGATTCCAGATTCTAAGGCCATGAGCTTCAGACAGGTCAAGTATGTATATGCATTTGGTGAGAGCTGGATAGGAGCAATATTGGGATGCCTCAAAAACCTTGATATAAAGTCCGCGAAGGGTAGGAAGCTGGTATGCCATACATGAACTACTGTATAAGAAAAATACCAATCTGGTGGATTATAAATAGTTTCTGTAGGATTATGAGTAATGGCTATGATGCCAATAATTCCAAAGTCCCCGAGAATGGCATCCACTTTAGCTTGGGAAGAGATATATGAGTATTTGGAAACAACTTCTTTTTTACTGTTAGAAGGAGATGGTTGGGGCTCTTGGCTGGCTTCCTTAGCAGGTTTCTTGCCTGTTCGCTTGTTACCCATAATTCTTCCAGGTCATATTATTCCATACTTAGAAAATAACCAAAGTCTTTAATTTAAATGTCTAGTGCATGCAAAGTGAAGTTTGAATTATTCAAGTCACAAACTATAGAAAAACAAGTGGAAATCCTTGGGAAAAATAATTCTTAAGGGTTAAACCAAATAAGTTAAGACAAAGTAAATGTAAAAAGTTAACATTATTGAGTATCATAGCTTTCGACGGTGTAAGAAACCAATTAAAATGCTTAAGGATCATGCCGTAGTCCTTTAGACTCACCCTTCGACGGTGTTAAAGCCAATTGGCTCTTCCCTTCGACAATGTCAAAGCTGCTTACAACTGCTCAGGATTCCCATCATATCCTTTTGGTTTCCATTTCGACGGTGTCAAAGTCATTAAGTCCCACTTTCAATAAAAATGAAACTATTCACATTATAACTACTTAAAGTAAACAATGACGAAAAGCTACATTTCAACTAAGCCGAAAGGCTGAAAATAAGTTGGCTCCGACACTGTGGGAGGGACATAGTAGCATCCCAACAATGTTTATTATTGAAACAAACAATGTGAATGGCTTCGCATTTATTGTAGTTGCTAGTTGTTTCGACTATGTTGGGGGACAATTGACAGTGCCGATAGTGTCAGCGAAAATTATCTTCCCCAAATTGAATTAACGACACAGTAGATTTATAGCAAGTTCTAAACCCCATTAGGCCTTAATACATTAATTAACCACTATAATTTCTCTAGCTAGTCTGTAATTGAATATAATGGATTCGGGTTTGAATACGTATCCAGTATCAATAAGAAACCCCCAAATCAACGAACCCATTTTCCTAAGCAGATTATTATTACAAACTAAATGAAATCAATGTAAATTGGCAAATGAATACTCATAAGCAGGATTAAACATTGTATACAACTAATTCAAATCAAAACCAGATTTCAAAACAATGAAATCGATACCAAACCCTAGAAACACATATTTGAAAATTAATTGTGAAAATTAACTTAAGATTCGAGGCAATAGGAATCTTACCTTAAATCTAAAAATTTTCTATCTAACAGCTTGAATTTGAAAGAAAGAATTTGATTCTCGTTCGAGTTTTTAATTGCAGGTAGAAGAAGAAGAAGAGGAGTCGGTATTTATAGGAAAAGCAGGTGGAAGGAAAACTGTCAGATCAGATTCAAATGGAAGGTTCAGATCAACGCGAGGATACTAACAGGCGGGAATGAATCAGTGTTGAAATGATTGACTTGAAAAGTCAAGTTTTTCCCTTCGCTAGAGGGAGGGGTTGGGGAAAATGTTACTACAAAAATCAACTCAATTCCATCGAAGCCAAAGATCGGCGAAGGGAAGTGTTACACCATCAACAAAGAAGCAACAATGACACCACCGCAAGTAAAGTCCTTCCGCAAAGGTTGGTCCAACTAATGCTTTCCTTCCATAGGGGTTGGCTCCACCAGTATCTTCCTTCCACAAGCCTTATCCATCTGCAGGAGTCTTCATGCCACAACTATTGCATCCTTCCATCGAAGTTCTTCCAGCTGCAAGTGTTGTTCTGCCGCAAGCATTACTTCAATATGAGCTTCCCTCCAATAACATAGCTCCTGTAATCAATATTGCTCCGTCCACCAATGTAGCATCCTCCTCGGCATACTTTCCTCCTCGTGTACATCTTCCCTTCGCAAGCATGGTGTTGCCACCTTCTGCAAGTATCACTCCTTCAAACTCTTCCGCATCTATTCAAATAAGTACCCCCTCCATGGTGACACCAAAGCTCAACAACAATGAAGGGATTCAACATGCCTTCACCTACTTTCTAGTAGCATAACACCACATCAACTCTCTTCCGACAACATCAAAAGCATTCAAATAAGCATTATTGATAGGGTATTGAGTCGACATCCACAAAGACTTTGTTGTCAACTGTGACGAAGAAGTCAATTCAAGCAAAGCAGAAGCATTATATAATACGCATAAAGCCACTTTAACATCGTGCCAAGTTCTTTTCGACACTATCGAAATGAAGCATGATGGCACCATGTAGGTGGAAGGGCTTGGACCCGCATCTATAAATACGATCCTAGGGGCCATATTTTGATCAAGTTTTCTTTCCCAAAATCACTTCTTGTAATCAAATTCTCTTAAACCCTAAATCAATTTGGGGAATTTTAGCGACTTGTAATTCATGTAATTCATATGCGTAAGAAATAAAGATTGATTATTTCTTCAACATGAATGACTTGTAATTCATGTATAAGAAAATATTGGCTTCACCAAGCTTCATTAAAATTTCTACTTGATCACTTTCTCATCTCCATGCTTTGGGTTATTAGACCATATTTTGGTTTAACATAAGCTATTGCATGTCATGGTCCAAAGCTATCAAAGGTTGAGCTATCCCATGTCAACCTATTACGTGCTAAGCTATCACAAGCCACATTCCATAGCTATCGAAGGTTAAGCTATCACATGTCAACCTATCGCAAGTCAAACAAAAGGATATCAAAAGTTGAGCCCTGAAAGCAATCGCGAGTCATAAACTAAAGCTATTGAAGGTTGACAAAAAGGATCTATGTATGTCAAGGCTATCGCATGGCAAAGCTATCGCATGTCAACTTCCAAAGTTATCGAAGGTTGAGCTTTTGGAAGCTATCACATGTCAGTATTCTAAAGCTATTGAAATTTGAGCCTAAAATGCTATCGGATGTCATCTTCTAATGTTATTGAGTGTTAATCTTTTATAATCTATCTGCATGCCATCTTTTTATGGCCGTCGAATGTTGATCTTTTATACACTATCGCCTGTCATCTTTTAAGGGTATCGAATGTTGAGATTTTATAAGCTTCGCATGTTATAAGGACAGTTTTGTAATTATTTTGAAAACTGTTTTATTTATATTAAAAGTAATTACTCACTAAATTATATTATATGTTGAATTCTCATTGGTTAACATGGATCTTTACAGTTGTCTTTTCTGGAAACTAGAGATATACTTTCTCTTGCACCATAATTATTAATCATTTAATTAATTAATTAATTAATTAGTTAAATTACCCTTTGTAATTAACATTTCTCATTACTAAGTAATTTATATTAATTCCAAAATACATGGGAAGAATCTCCAAAAATTCACAAAAATCCAATTATCCTTCCTTTAACTCATATATAAATTTTAGGTCGAAATAAATATTTTTCATATTTTAAATAATTAAAACCTAAAATTAAGCATTTTCCCAACTTAGAAAATTCTTATATAATTCGTATAATTTCAAAAAAATTATGAAATTGAAAACTCATCTTTAAGTTAATTTTTTAAACATCATATAAAATTTCAAATGGATTGGAGGAGGTTTTGTAATAGCTTGCACCTTAATGGGTCCGAATTTCGACTGAATCGAAACACAAGTCCACTAAGGGTACGGATTGTTGGTGTTAGTAACCTGAAATAAACACAAGTATATCAGAGAGCTATTTATATAAAGTCGTAGCGGAATAGGAAAACACAATAGAACATATATACCGCGTATGGCTACTATCTTGGAATCAATATTATTTCTTGGTTATCCACTTGCCTTGCCAGTGCCAAGCATGAATGAGAAGACTTCTCCATCTACCATTCCTGTCTTGCACCAATATCAAGTCTCTTTAAATATATCATGTGGGTTGTAATGGGGATGGGGTTTGACCAACATTCTGGTAACTGAAAAAAATTACATACTTCATGCATAACACTAGTTTATGCAGATTGATTACTATTTAAGTGTTATGTCTATTATTCATGACTTATCCATTTGATTCCATTCGCTAGTACGATAGGTCCAATCTTATACGAGGTATAACTATATATATATATAAAAACATTGACCTAACTAAAAAAAATCCCGGCCACTTAATACCTCTTAAATAGGGAAGATGCGGACCTAATGATCATTTAATACCCTAATCCCGAAGCGGACTCTCCGTAACTTAATTGATAGTCAATCGGCCATAGCTTTGAAGGCCGATGACCCCTAGATACGGTTTTATAATTTAACTAATTGTATTACTAACGCATCTCAAAGACTTATCTAAGGGTTAACTAGCCCACCTCCGAAAAAAGTAATTAATTAAACTTAGAGGTCTTTGTGTATCCCATATGGTTCTACACTAGCTAGCAGAAAGCGAAATCCATCAAAGCATAACCTAAGTGTGACGACCCTAATTTTTAATAACATTATTTAGGAAATTTAATTAGTTAAATTAAATAAAATAATGTAATGATTAGGAGATTGAGATTTATGATTAACAAGGGGTAGCTATGCCATGTATACAAATGAACTAAAGAATTAAAATGAAATAAGATGTTAGGGTAAGTAGGCAAGGGGCAAAATAGGAATATGTAGATCCTTATACCCAAAACCCTTAAGCCCAATTATTCTCACTTTCATTTTATACATTCACAAATCAAAATATAAACTTGAGGCCAGCAACAATTAAGGAAAAATGAAAGAAGATATAGCTAGGACCAAGAGGAAAGATTAAGCAACAAAATCAAAGATCAAATCTCAATCTCCTTAATCTCAAAGCTAAGGTGAATAATGACTACAACTTATGTTTTATTTATTTTCGATTTTAGAATGAAATTCGAACTATTTGCAAGTGTTTTGCAATGATTTTGAATGATAAAATCGATATATATATATATATATATGCTTGTTGATAGTTTATAATAACTCATATAGATTTTATGATATGTTTTGATGGGAAAACCCTATTAAATGACATCCAAATTCCTTGAGATTTTAGATTTAGATCAGAAATGATATTCTAGAGATGAGTTTCAATTTTCATAATTTTCTGAATTAATGTGGATTTAATATTAATTTTCTAGTGAAGAAAATGATTATTTGGGTTTAAAATAATTTACGACCAAATTATATATGTTTTGGGTCTAAAATTTATATATGTTAGAAAAGATATCAAAAATGATTTATAGGAATTTTTTTAGAATTTTTCTAAGTGTTTTAATGAATATATAAAATTATTTAAGGTATGAGACTTAAATGTTTTATATATTTATAAAAGGATAAGGGGTATTTTGTAAATTATTTATATTAATTACTTCTGAAATTTTGGCAATACTTTTAGAAATGAAAATTAACAACCAATCATATTTTGACAGACAAGGCATCTTAGTTGAAAAGATTACTTTAAAAAGCTAAAAATCAGTTTAAACATACATTTTACATGTTTCGCCACTTTCAGCACCAGGCTTTGTACTCTCGCCTTTGCCTCCATCGAAAACAATGCGCATGGTATCAATACTTGGTACGTAGCGAATTGGATATAAGCGGAAGGTACTCGGTCGAGAAAGTGGGTTCCGATGGGGTCGAAGCATTACTTTGCTTTCAAATGAAAATGCGCCTACTTTGCTTTCGAAAGGAAGGCTTTCGACTTAGTTGGTTTCCGACCTGGTCAAATTGATTTAAAGAATGGTTTTGAAAGAGGTTGCGCCTTTTTTTTAAATTTGAAGAGGTCGAAACCCCTTACTGCCGCTTTTTACCTTTCGAAGCAAATGGTTTCGAAAGGATACTTTGTTTTTAAAACCTAGCCACTTCTCCAATGCTTTCGAAGGGTTGGTTTCGACACCATCACTTCTTTTACTTAGGAAATAGGTTTTGAAAGTGTTGCTTTCAACCCTATTCTTTTATAACCCTTTTGAGATTTTAAAGATAAACCCAAAGGTTTTGAATAACATAGTTTTGAATGGTTTCGAAAGGTTGTTCCATATGTTTTACATGAACCCAAGTGCTTTCGAAAGGTTTGATAGATTTAATGCTTTCAAAAGGTTTTAAAAGAAAGGTTTCGAAGGGGTGGTTCTCCAATGGTTTCAAAAGGTTTAAAAGGAAGGTTTCCAATGTTTTTCGAAGGCAATGTTAAGTGTTGTAAAAATAGGATGTCTAAGGTTTTAAAGCTTTTGAAAGTGATATTTTCCAAAGATTTAGAAAGGTTGATTATGATTGATTTCGAAAGGTATGTTTTCGCCTTTCGGTCTAAGGTTTCACTTGTATCGAAAGAGGTACTTTCAAAGGTTTAAATGTTTTCATCAACAAAGTTTTGTGTAAAGTATACATATACATGGCAAGGTGATTTGAGTAAACATAGAGTATATTTTCCTTGTTTAAAGAATGATTTAAATCAATTTGAAAGAAATGATTTTCATGGAAAATTTATTGATAGTTAACCCTAAGTAAAATGACTCAAATATTAGAATACCAGATGGGACTGGTATAGGGTCGCACCCTATGCATTAACTATTAGCCTCTAGCTAATTTAGTCCAAAATTCCAATGTGTAGAGCATTGTAACAGGTAAGACTAAAATGATGTTGCACACAGAAAGAAATATATATGTACAAAGATGGGTTATTAGTGAGCGTGCAAAACCATTAGGATCAGTTGACCTTGGAGAATTAAGTTAGGGACAGACCGACCATAAGAGGAGGATCTAACAAAAGTTAGATTATTTGTTCATTTTGTCTAGTAGGCCCGAGTCAGCCACAAGTTAATAGTTAGCCAAACATAACTATATTGATCGGACAGATAGTCCATTTATTACCTGATTTATATGCTTTCATGATAGTGATATTATTGTTTTAACCAGTTTTGGTTGTAGGATTGAGATTTGCAAAAGATATGTTTTAAAAGGATATTAGTGAGAGGAAACCTGTTCCGCTAAGCGACGTGGTATCACTTAATATCAAATAACCGAGATGTATAGTATTATTCACACTATGCTTTATGTCTGACTCAAAGTTTATGTTTTCTCCTTAAACTCTCGGGTGTTCAAAATAGATTTGAGTAGGCTAAGGGTTGAGGATTTTCAGGTTTTAGTAGGTGGACGAATATAGCTTCCGACGACGAGTAGGAGGCTGAAGTTACCTATTTAGGAGTTGTTTTATTGTTTTATTATGTTGTGTTGTATTGAGTCTGTTATGACTATTTAGTGCTCTGGTCATTCAAGAGGGCATCTTCATATGTTGCTCTTGGTGTAGTTTGTAATAATTATATTTGATCTAAACTTGGGAAATGATTGGGATTATATAACTTGGATATGAAATTTTGTTTTGAAATGTAATCAGAAAAATATTTTAATCTATCACTATACCAAACAACCCATTTTGTAACACTTTTCCGCTTTTAATTTACAACGCTAATAACCGTTACAAATTTCTAACGCTTATATCGGTTACAACCATTTACAACGGGTTGTTACCGTAATTTCGCAAATAATTAAAAGCAGCGTGGATAAGATTGTAAATTTATCTTCTTTCAATCGTTATCTCATTTCTCACGATAATCATTTCTCACTCTCTCACGTTTCGTTCGTACCGGGTTTTCTGCCACTGCCTCCATCGTCTGCCACCGCCTCCATCTTCTGCCACCACCTCCTCCCATTGTCCTATCAAATCGACGAAGATGATGGAAGATCTGGGTTGCGAACTACAAATCTAGGGTTTCGCTTTTCCACTCCGTATACCCAGGTATGAACATCAATTTCTTACATACGAATTGAAATCGTTAGCTCCAATTGAATGATGGCAACAAGAAATCCCCTTTTCCAGATGGAAGATTCTTCTTACAGGCATCGGCTCAAATAAGTCCAAAATTAATGAAACTTGCTTTATGTTAGTTGCTGCTTCATTTCTATGCTTCGATTTGCAAATAATACAATTACAATCTTGCAATATCAGCCGTAGTTATATGTTTGTATTTAGTTCTTTGCCTTGAAAATCACTCTGATTTCATTTAATCCAAATATGCCCGACTAGAGGACTGATTGCTACGTCTACATCTAAATGCAAGTGTTTAGATTTGAGTTTATTTGAAATCAGATCCAAAACTTCTAGCAGATTATTATGTTGACCAGACTGAAATTAAAGCATGGTCTTGATAGTTGACCTTGAATTCCTACTATATTCACACTGAATAAACAAACCGTCTCTTGATTCATTCTCTTTGGCACATAATTTGCAGATGGTTGATAGAATATTTGACCATCTGCAAAGTCTGTCTAAAGTTTTGTACTTGTTTCATACTCTGTACGCATAACGAATTTGGCGGTATTACATTGTTCCATAGTTGAGGACTTCATGTCTTGCTAGAATCCTTAGTTCTGATGCATCAGACAGATTTAAGACCGAATTCCCTATTATTTTTGGGTTCCACCACCAAAAATCATTAGGCTTATCATTGTGAATTTTAACTTGACTGATCTGATTGCAAATATGTTGAGGAATGTTTGATGTGTTAAAGCTCCAACCTATGTCAAAAATAAGAGTAGACATCCTTGTTTAGAGTTCCAATGATGCACATGTCGCCCCAACCTACAAACTGAGCAGAGAATTGATATGAATGGATATGCGATTGTTTGCTTGTCGCTTGGTAATCTGAATGTGACTTAGGTTTTATCAAATAGCCGCATTAGCTGTCGTAAACTAGAAGTATAGTTGCAAAATCAACGATATAATAGTTTCAAAGCTTTTGCATTTATAGCACACATCCGCTCGTTAATTTTTTTATTAAATAAAGATGCACATACGTGCGCTTTAAGTTTATAAACTAATTTCAAATGGTAACAAACTGATTATTCCTTGTGCATATCATTTCATTTGTATATGAGATATATGAATACCATAACTACCTACTTATTGTCATTATCAATTTGAAAGTTGATAAAAAATGTCAACGTGACTCGACTCGGCTCCAACACCTCTAGATCGATACTCAGAATCCTTAGCATTTTCCCAGTGGTCCTAGACAGCTATTTAATTATATTTTCGCAGTGTACATATTAGTCTCACATAAATCATTTTATTTTAGATGCTCATGTCCTCAGCATTAACAGTAATTTGGTAAACTAAATCGTTTTTGATTTATTTGAGTTGTTCAATATTCTAAAAATATGGCATCCTAAAATATTAATATCTTCTTGTCTTCACTTTGCTAGCAGGTTAACAATATTCCAATTACACATTAGATTATATATTCTTGGATATTTGAAAAGAGATCAACAAAGATTTGTTTAGGATCTGAGATGAGGTTACTTTTAGTATGGAGAATCATATATTTCTATATTCCAGTTCACAAGTGCTTTATATATCAAATTATAGTGTAATTAAACAAATGGAAGATATGGTTAGGTTGCATAACCTGTTCCACTTGCATTGTTGGTTATAACATAGCATGCAATGTTATTTTACTGTGCTTTTACATGAATTTGTGCAGAGGTTGATTATTAATATCAACCTTTTTTTTACTATCTATTAGTTTTTCCTCTTTATACAAGTGGGATGAATCAGACATCACTACTTAATATAAAAAACTTGGTTCATTTGTTATGACTGCCTCTCTTGCTCTCTGTGGTGGTTTGAACATGCAATGAACCCAAAAAATAACAGAAAGAGACTAGATTTTTATGCCAAAGTAACAATATGGGTCAGGAACATGCATTCATATGTAATAACTCAGGCACATGCTTTTGTACGTAATACACATATTTTGATTGTTGCGTCTTAATAACAGTGATGTTGATGACCATTTATCCAACATAGACGCAATTAACAAAAGCAACAATTGATACATTTTAGCTAACTTTATATTATTAAAATGCAGTATTTCCTCTGTGCAATTATATTTTTTACCTAATGACCTCACCGCTATAGATATAATCAAGTGCAGCACCTCTATTAGTTTTCATTGTTGATTTTTAATACGTAATCGGTTTTAATGCACCTCCTCACTTGTATTACATATTGAGTCTCAATCCTGGATATATACGGTTCTACTTCAACAAAGAATCATTTCGTAATGTTTAGACAGTATATCTTTTAGTCATCACTTATTAACAAGGGCACCAATAGCAAAGGCGTAACATGCAAAATTACTCATCAGATGACTCCTTCCAAATCATATGGCAATGTTCATTCCTTACATTTTACTATTGTTTAGATCCTAATTTTTTATACTTGTGCCACACTATTTTCAAATATTCCCTTGTTAAATTTTGGCAACACTGTTTGTAGAGTTGAAGAAGATGGAAGTAGCTTAATATCGATGAAGACGGTTTGTGAATAGGAGCTCGGAAGAGGGAGATATCATAGTTTGAAGCTAAAATTTTGGGTTTAAAGGAATACTCCGTTGAGATCTATGAATGGTCAGGAACGTCATGGATGCCATACATAGCAGATGATGTTCATCTTCAGTTTTATATGATGAGTCCTTATGTTCTTAAAACAATGTCCAATGACAAAAAGGTACATATGAAACAGTAATGTAGCTAACTGTGATTCTGCAACTTATTCTGTACTAAACTACCTTCAAATTTTCTCTTGCAGGGTTGGTATTCAACGTCATTCAAGGTTCCTAATGTTTATGATGTTTTTCAATTCAAGGTTAGTTTGATGCCTGAAAGGTCATTGTCACGCTCCTTGTTTGAAAGAATCCCGGTATCACATTGCTTAATAAATGGTTGTTTTTATACATAAATTTCAATTATGCTGGCTTTGTCTGGTACAATAGTCAGCAATCAGCATGTAGACTTAGTCTATGCTTTTTCTTAATAAACAAGCATGTGATCTGAGTTTAGCAACATTCTCTGAAAATCAAATGATGCACACATATATAATTAACTCAGCAGTCTTGTAAATCGCTCAATATTATGTTGTGTGTGATACATTTACTTATGATATCAAGAGTTTAAGAACTTACAATGTTTTATGAACAACATGTGAGCTGCGCATTTGTTTCTGCTAATCCGAATTGGGGGATTAGTTGAGTTTCGGTTTACGGTAACATTGCCAATTATATAGGCATGCGTATATGGTTTATTGGAAGCTTTTGGGATGGAATTTATGGCCTAAAACGTGCTAACCATTTTACTGACCTTTGGTGTACATCAACACTGTAGATATATTAATTATTAGTTAACCATCGTGACAACACGTTTGGGATGGTCGTCATATTATGGTCAATGTGATAATTCAGCTGTAATTAGGATCGTGCAAGCGCTTATCATATCCAATTGAATTATTAAAATAATTGCTTGAAATGATCCTAAAAACGTAATTAACTCTAAATAGTTGAGTAACTAATTAAGAGGGAATTAGCACTGATAAAAAATATAATATTATTAATGCGTAGATGATTCTGGGGACTGGGAGTTAATTTCATAGATTATTTTGTATGGCTTGGACTTGGGTACGAAGATTTGAATGATATGGGTTCATTTAATATTACTGATTTGCATTTGGGCTATTGAGTTAAAACCCATTAACCAAACCCACTATCCTAGTAATCTTATTCTTCATTCTTTTCCCTCCATAATCAGGGTAACGTTAATTTAAGATAGTAGAAGTCAAGGGAGGCAAATATATACGTAAGTGTTCTTGATCTTTGGATTCAGGTTCGGTGTTGTTCTGGACTTGTTTTATTATTATTATTTGCTTGTTTTCTCTAAGCCTAATGCTCACACTCTTGAGACTATTTTTGGGTCCCTTCAATGTTTCAAGCTACTGACTGGGCTGGAAATTAATAATGCTAAGTCCTATATCCTATATTATGGAATGCAAGATCATGAAATGCTCTCACTTGAGCCCCTATATAATGTTTAATTTTTATCAATAACGACGTACATTTTTGAGCTTCAGCTGAAAGTAATCTTTACTGTTCTAGTTTTTGATGAACATTTAAACTTTTCTCAATGTACATGCACAAACCATGCAGCGATGAATAAAAATGGAGGGATGATATAGTAAATGGGAAAGAGCCGATACCTACATAAATTTGTGTTTGCGCTTCAATTTGAACTTCGGCCCGATCGGACCACATGTCCCTATATATGTATGTATGTATGTAAAAGCCAAAATAATACTAGCGGCAGAAATGGTTACTTGTTTTCTAGGCAGAGAATCAGCTATATTTCCAAGCAATGTTTGTGTTAAGTTGATTTACTTGGAAAACAAACTTGCTTGCTCAATTATCTTTATCACATTGCAGATCCCAGTTCGACCTTTCAGGCATGATGAATATGAGAGATTCATTACTGCAGCTTATCCATATTATGGAGCATCATTTTCAATGGTAATTTGTTATTTGGCCCGAGTGTCGTGTTCGTTGTTTGTAGGATCTATAATTTATTTTGAAGTAATGTTAGAACTTGTAATATTTTGATTTCATACTCTTTAGTTATGTATGATGAACTTGTGAAATTTTGAATCTTCCTTTAATTTGTTGTCAAATATTTGTGCAATTTAAGTTGTATGTTTGGATGCGTAATTGCTTATTGTTATCGAAATTCTGTAATTTTTGATATGTATGTACCTACTATATTATAATAGACAATTCTGTAGTGTAAATGCTAACAAAAATGCAGCTCTACATGGTTTGGTAGCTGTAACGAACATATTCGTTACTAAAGACGAAATTTATAACAAGCATAGTCGTTACTATTGATGAAATTTGTAACGAACAAGTGCGTTACTAATGATGAAATTTGTAACGGACAAGGTCGTGATAATTTAGAATGACAACTCCTTCTTCCACCATGAAAAAGGAAACTAAGTAAAAGAAAATACCCGTTAAAAACCGATGCAACTAATAACAAACTATTTCGTTACAAAAATTTAGATTTCTAACGACAAAGTCCGTTGTTAAGTGATATATCTAATAACGGGTAGAGGCCGTTATAAATATTTGTAACGACATACCTCACGCCTGTACCGCTCACGACTATATCTGTTATAAATTTCATTTGTAACGACTATATTCGTTACAAATACACTTTTTTGGTGTTGTGTATGATGATTTTATTTCATATTCAAGTGCACTGTAACGACCCGGAATTTTCGAACCCGAAAATTCCAGATAGTTAGGAGAAAAAGAAAAGAGATAGAAGAAAGAAACAGAAAGAAGAAAGAAAAACAGAAAACACAACATCTCACATTCGCAGCGGATAAAATATAATATCAAATAATAATATCAGTTATACAAAGAAAACTGTATTTGTTAATTTACATTCAATACATCAGAGTTACAACCATTTACAAATAGACTAGACAGTTATCCACCTGTCCCAGACTACTATCAATAAGCTCTCAAATACACAGCGGAATACACTCCATACGTTCCTGCCATCCAGCTCGCCTTCTGAGCTCCAGAACGTCCTTACCTGAAAATCTGTAAGTATATGCTTTATCTCTATTCTTCTATATCTCTTAGGCTATTCTTCTGTATATCACGAGGCTTGAATACAGATATGGATGCTAGAAGTGGTAGAGTTAACCTTGGAGGGGGAAGCACAACTACAAATGAAAATGCCAGATCAAATACGAGGAGAAACCAAGGTCAGGCACAAGCTGGAAATGTGGGTGCTGGAGTCCCACTAGTTGACTTGGGAGCTATGTATCAGTTCTTTGTCAACATGATGCAGGCGGGTGTTTCTACTGGAGTGGTTGGAGGAAATGCTGGAGTAGGGAATCAGGAAGCTCTGGTTTTTAACAATTTTGCTATTTTAAGTAGAGTCTATGCTAGGCTGGGAGGAAAGCCATTCATCGAAACTGAAGATGCTATCGAAGTAGAGAACTGGTTACTGTAATGTGAGAGAATCTTTGTAGATTTAAGGGCTTAATGATGAGCAAAACAGAAGGCTTTCTTTGAGACAGCTTCAAGAAGCAGCTTTATACTGGTGGAATAGTGTGATGGTTGGAGTTAATGAGGAGATAATGACATAGGACGAGTTCAAAAGGAGATTTGAGGAAAGGTTTATGTCGGAGATTGCTAAGTCTGCACTGCTCAGAAAGTTTGTTGAATTGGAGCAGGGAGACATGACAATGCTTGAGTATGCGAGGAGGTTTAAGGAGCTAGCAAGATGTGGTTATGTTATGGTTGATACTAATATTAAGAGAAATGAGAAGTTCATCAAGGGGTTGAAGCCTGAGTTGGCAAAGGCTACATTACCGCATATCAGAGACCCTTGTGATGTTGTAGTGGAAATGGCTCTGAGGAATGAGGTGGTGCTTGCTTTTCTGGAGAAAAATAAAACAAAGGAAGTCCAAGTAGGGCAGAGTCAGAAAAGAAAGTTCTTCCATAAGAAAGGGGCTTAGAAGGATAGAGCCGTTAAGAAGGGAAAGGCAGAAGTGGTCTATTACAAGTGTGACAAGAATGGACACTATGCCCATGAGTGCCGGACAGGCAAAGGAAAGAAAGCCGCAGAGAAGAAAGAGGTGAGGTGTTTCAACTACGATCAAATTGGTCATTATAAGAACCAGTGCAAGGATCCTACTAAGGATGGGAAAGGAAAGGTATTTGCATTGGAGCCAGCTACCTCAAGGCCAACAGCAGAGGAAAAAGGAAAAGCTATGTTGGGGGGTACACTTCAGATTCATGGTATGTCAGTTAGCGTTTTGTTTGATATCGGTGCATCGCATTTTTTATATCTTATTGTTTGGTAGATGAGCTTAACCTAAACCCCTCATACTTAATTACTTCTTTAAGGGTTGCAAATCCGATAGGAGGGTATGCGACACTTGGGATGAAGTGTGATCACCTAGAGTTTGATTTGTTATGTCATACCTTTGTTTGCAGTTTGCATGTATTTGACTTTGTAGGGTTCGGAATTATTTTGGGTATGGATTGGTTAAGTAAATACGATGCTATGATATTTTTCCATGATAAGAAAATATCACTTGGACACCCTGCAGTAGTGATCAGATAGTATACACCATAGAAAACCCTAGTTGTGTGGTGAATGCTTTGTTGGGTGTTGTGGAGGTAGAAGACGAGTTTAATTGAGTTTTCATGATTAGAGAATTCGCAGATGTTTTTGAACTTGTAGTAGGACTTCCACCGAAACGAACCATCAAGTTTCAGATAGATTTAGTACCAAGAGCAGAACCAGTGAGTTAGACGGCCAAGCAAGATGACACCTACCGAGATGAGGGAGTTGAAGGTGCAACTGGTAGATTTGGAAGGCATTAATTTTATTAGACCTAGTAGTTTGCCTTAAGGAGCAGCCGTAGTGTTTGCTAAGAAGCCGGATGGATCGTTAAGGTTATGTATCGATTATTGTAAGTTGAATGAGAAGATGATAAAGAATCGATATCCATTGTCTAGAATTGACGATTTGTTCGATCAGTTGAGTGGAGTCAAGATATTTTCTCAATTGGATTTAGCAACATATTTCCATCAGCTTAGAGTAGCAGAGAATAGTATTCCTTTGATGGCGTTTAGAACTAGATATGGATCGTATGAATGGTTAGTGATGTCGTTTGGACTAACTAATGCGCCAGCATTCTTTGTAGATTTGATGAACCGAATTTTCTGAGAGCACTTGGATAGATTCATATTGGTGTTCATAGACGATATTTTGATATACTCTAAGGATGAAAGGGAGCATGAAGTTCATCTTAGAGTAGTGCTTGAGACGCTGAGACAGCATCAGTTGAAGGCGAAGTTTTAAAAGTGTTATTTCTGGAAGAAGGAAGTGAAGTTTCTTGGTCATGTAGTCTTCGTGAAAGGGTTTTCTGTAGATCTGACTAAGATTGAAGTGGTGATTAATTGGAAAAGATCCAAGAGAGTGACTGAGATAAAGAGTTTTCTTGGATTGGCTGGGTATTATCGGAGGTTCGTTAAGGATTTCTCACGGATAGCAGCACCGATGACCAAGCTAACGCGAAAGGATGTGAAGTTTGTTTGGACCGATTAGTGCGAGGAAGCATTCCAGAGATTGAAATACTTATTGACTCATGCACCTGTGCTAGTTGTTCCAAAAGGGAATCAGGATTTGGTAGTATATACAGATGTTTTTGGAACTAGATTAATGCAAAGAAGTAAAGTGATTGCCTATGCATCTCGACAGCTTAGACCGCATGAGGTTAGGTACCCGACTCATGATTTGGAATTGGCTGGGGTGATTTTTGCATTGAAGGTATGGATACATTACCTTTTAGAGAGAGATTCAAGTTGTATATGGATCATAAGTCGCTGAAGTATTTATTTCTCTCAGAAGGAACTGAATATGAGACAGCAGAGGTGGTTGGAGTTTTTAGCCGCTTATGACTTTTGTACTGAGTACACACCAGGAAAGGGCAATAAGGTTGCAGACGCACTCAGTAGAAAACATCAAAATGCATTGTTGACGATGTTAGCTGAGTTAAAAGATTTGGAAGGGTTGATTGCATGCAGAGTACAGTGTAGGTCTAAAAGTAGTCCAAGTATCGAGACTGTAGTGTTGTCATTTTAAGAAGTTCGACCGGTTATAATTGAAAAGATTGCTTCTAAACAATAGGAGGATCCAATATTAGTTGAATGGATCAAGAAGTTAAGAGATGGAACAGAGAGCGATGACTTGAAGGATTTTAGTCTTGACCAGAACGGGTGGTTGAGAAAGAAAGGAAGGTTGTGTGTTCCGAATATAGGAGACATAAGAAAAGAGAATTTGGAGGAATGCCATCGTTCGAAGGTCACTGTTCATCCGGGAGGAACTAAGATGTATCAGGACATGAAGAGGAGTTTCTTCTGGGAAGGTATGAAGAGAGATGTATGCTTATGGGTAAAGCAGTGTTTGAACTGCCAATTGGTAAAAGCCGAACATCAGAAGTCAAGTGGGTTGCTTCAGCCATTAGATATTCCAGTATGGAAGTGGGATTCTATTTCTATGGATTTTATAGATGGGTTGCCAAGGTCAAATAGAGGAATTGAAAGTATATGGGTCATAGTGGACAGGTTGACCAAGAGTGCCCATTTTAGTCTAGTTAAGTCAACTAAGACGACACATGTCTTGGCTAAGTTGTTTATGAAGAATATAGTTAGACTGCACGGAGTTCCTAGTAGTACCGTAAGTGATCGAGATTCCTTATTCACTAGTGAGTTCTGGAAGAGTCTGCAGGAGATTTTAGGTACCAAGCTCAAGATGAGTACCGCTTATTATCCATAGACCGATGGGCAAATGGAAAGAGTTAACAAAATCTTGGAGGATTTGTTACGATCTTGTGTGTTAGATTTTGGAGGATCATGGAAAGACCATCTACACCAAGTCGAGTTTTTGTATAACAATAGTTATCAGGCTAATATAGGGATGACACCATTTGAAGCTTTGTATGGAAGGCCATGCAAATCTCTAGTTTGTTGGTTAGAGACTAGGGATAGATTGGTTCTTGGCTTGGATTTAGTTAGAGAAGCTGCAGAAAAGATTGAGTTGATTCGGGTTAGGATAAAGGAAGCTCGGTCTAGGCAGAAGAGTTATGTAGATAAAAAATGGAAAGCCTTAGAGTTCTCTGTTGGAGATCATGTTTTTATTAAGGTGTCACCGATGAAAGGTGCAATTCAATTTGGAAAATCAGTGAAGTTGGCATCGAGATTCGTAGGACAATTTCCTATTGTAGAAAGGATCGGGAAACTCGCATATAGAATAGAGTTAACGAACAGTTTGGCAGGAGTCCACGATGTTTTCCATGTTTCTCATATAAGAAAGTGTATTAGAGACCCGGAGACTACTATAGCACCTACTATGTTAGAGGACTTAGTAGTAGAGTCGAACTTGACTATAGTTAGAAAGCCAATTTGTATAGTCACGAGAGATGAGAAGAGACTAAGGAACAAGACAGTCAGATTAGTTAAAATCCAGTGGAGCGATGATGAGAGAGACCGTGCTTGGGAAATTGAGAACAGGTTTAGAGATGCTTATCCTAATTTGTTTGATGGTATGTTTTACACTTTTGATTGATTTGCTCTGTATCTTATCGTAATTTCAAGGACGAAATTCTTCAAGGAAGGGAGTCTGTAACGAACCTAATTTTTAATTACATTATCTAGGACATTTAATTAGTTAAACTAAATAAAATAATGTAATGATTAGGGGATTGAGATTTTTGATTAACAAGGGGTAGCCGTGCCCTATATACAAATGAATTAAAGAATTAAAATGAAATAAGATGTTAGGGTAAGTAGACAAGGGGCAAAATAGGAATAAGTAGATCCTTATACCCTAAACCCTTAACCCCAATTATTCTCACGTTCATTTTATACATTCACAAAACAAAATATAAACTTGAGGCCGATCACCATTAAGGGAAAACAAGAGAAGATAAAGCTAGGATCAAGAGGAAAGCTTAAGCAACAAAATCAAAGATCAAATCTCAAACTCCTTAATCTCAAAGCTAAGGTGAATATAACTACAACTCATGTTTTTATTTATTTTTGATTTTAGAATGAAATCCGAACTATTTGCAAGTGTTTTTCCTTGTTTGAATGATAAAATGGATATATATATATATATGCTTGTTGATGATTTATGATAATTCATATAGATTTTATGATATGTTTTGATGGGAAAACCCTATTAAATGACATCCAAATTCCTTGCGATTTTAGATTTAGATCAGAAATGATATTCTAGAGATGGGTTTCAATTTTCATAATTTTCTGAATTAATGTGGATTTAATATTAATTTTCTAGTGAAGAAAATGATTATTCGGGTTTAAAATAATTTACCACCAAATTATATATGTTTTGGGTTTGGAATTTATATATGTTAAAAAACATATTAAAAATGATTTATAGGAATTTTTGTAGAATTTTCCTAAGTGTTTTACTGAATATATAAAATTATTTAAGGTATGGGGCTTAAATGTTTTATATATTTATAAAAGAAGAAGGGGTATTTTGTAAATTATTTAAATTAATAACTTCTAAAATTTTGGCAGCACTTTTAGAAATAAAAATTAGCAACCAATCATATTTTGACAAACAAGGCAGGTTAGTTGAAAAGATTACTTTGAAAAGCTAAAAATCAGTTTAAACATGCATTTTACATGTTTCGCTACTTTCGGCACCAAGCTTTCGACCTAGTACTCTCGCCTCCGTCTCCATCAAAACCAATGCGCATGATATCAATACTTGGAACGTAGAAAATTGGATATAGGCGGAAAGTACTGGGTCGAGACAATGGGTTCCGATGGGGTCAAAGCGTTACTTTGCTTTCAAATGAAAATGCGCCTGCTTTGCTTTTGAAAGGAATGCTTTCGACTTAGTTGTCTTCCGAATGGGTCAAATTGATTTAAAGAATGGTTTCGAAAGAGGTTGCGCCTTTTGTTTTAATTCGAAGAGGTCGAAACCCCTTGCTGCCGCTTTTTACCTTTCGAAGCAAATGGTTTCAAAAGGATACTTTGTTTTTAAAACCTAACCACTTCTCCAATGCTTTCGAAGGGTTGGTTTCGACACCATCACTTCTATTACTTAGGAAATAGCTTTCGAAAGTGTTGCTTTCGACCCTGTTCTTCTATGATCCTTTTGAGATTTTAAAGATAAACCCAAAGGTTTCGAATAACATAGTTTTGAATGATTTCAAAAGGTTGTTCCACATGTTTTACATGAACCCAAATGCTTTTGAAAGGTTTGATAGATTTAATGCTTTCGAAAGGTTTTAAAAGAAAGATTTTGAAGGGGTGGTTCCCTAATGATTTCGAAAGGTTTATTAGGAAGGTTTCCAATGTTTTTTGGAAGGCAATGTTAAGTGTTGTAAAAATAGGATGTCTAAGGTTTTAAAGCTTTCGAAGGTGATGTTTTCCAATGATTTCGAAAGGTGATTATGAATGATTTCGAAAGGTATATTTTGGTCTTTCGGCCTAAGGTTTCACTTGTATCGAAAGTGGTACTTTCAATGGGTTCGAAAGGGGTACTTTCATACATTTAAATGTTTTTATCAACAAAGTTTTGTGTAAAATACACATATAACATGGCAAAGTGATTTGAGCAAAGCATAGAGTATATTTTCATTGTTTAAAGAATGATTTAAAGGTTTAAATCAATTTGAAAGAAATGATTTTCAAGGAAAATTTATGGGTAGTTAACCCTAAGTAAAATGACTCAGATATTAGAATACCAGATGGGACTGGTATAGGGTGACATCCTATACATTAGCTATTAGCCCCTAGTTAATTTAGTCTAAATTCCAGTGTGTAGTGCTTTGTCATAGGTAAGACAATGACGTTACACATAGAAAGGAATATATATGTACAGAGATAGGTTATTGGTGAGCCCGCAAAACCATTAGGATCAGTTGACCTTGGAGAATTAAGTTAGGGACAGACCGTCCAGAAGAGGAGTATCTAACAGAAGTTAGTTTATTTGTTCATTTTGTCTAGGAGGTCCGAGTCAGCCACAGGTTAATTGTTTGCCAAACAAAACTATATTGATCAGACAGATTGTCCATTTGTTACCTGATTTATATGCTTTCATGATAATGATATTATTGTTTTAACCAGTTTTGGTTGTAGGATTGAGATTTGCAAAAATATGTTTTAAAAGGATATTGGTGAGAGGAAACCCGTTCCGCTAAGTGGCGTGTTCTCACTTAATATCAAATAACTGAAATGTATAGTATTATTCACACCGGGCTTTATGTCCGACTCAAAGTTTATTTTTCCCTTAAACTCTCGGGTGTTCAAAATTGATTTGAGTAGGCTGAGGGTTGAGGATTTTCAGGTTTTAGTAGGTGGACGAATAAAGCTTCCGAAGACGACCAGGAGGCTGAAGTTAGCTATTTAGGTGTTGTTTTTTTGTTTTATTCCACTGTGTTGTATCGAGTCTGTTTTGACTATTTAGTACTCTGGTCTTCCAAGGGGGCATCTTCATATGTCGCTCTTGACATATTTTGTAATAATTATATTTGATCTGAACCTGGGAAATGATTGGGATTATGTAACTTGGATATGAAATGTTGTTTTGAAATGTAATTAGAAAAATGTTTTAATCAGTGATGATTTTATTTCATATTCAAGTGCTTCTGATATTATGGATACCATTAACATTACCGTAGTTGGTCATAGAAAGTTGATACTATGGATGACTACAGCATCTGTAGCGCTTAGCTTTAGGCCTTCAGATAAAGGATGTTACACCAAGTCCTTGCTAATGACTGCTCAGGACCATTGGAGTCAAAGCCTATATGTCATCCCTACTTCTAAATACCAGTTTGCCAATACACTGACATAGCCTGCCGACATCCCACAGCCGAAGTCCCATTTAGACTTACCTAATATAAGTCAAGAAAATTTCCCATTCAAGTTATTTAATACCTCTTGTTTAGAAATGAAGCATACCCCATTTCCATACCGGGCACCATTGTAGGTTATTTATGACTTCTTATATAAGGAGGAGGCAGACCCAGTGACCATTTAATACCTTCCACCCCTAAGTAAACCCATTGACATCCCAAAAGATACTAAGTCATTTAATACTTCAAATTTGCGGTGAACCTTTGATATATTTTCTCACACTTATATGCAAACATATATCTGTTCCCCACAGGTTCTATAGTTGGAAATGTTCCACATCAGTAGTATGTATACACAGCTATCGGTAGCCTCTAGGTAAAGGGCAGACTTCTATTGAGTAACTCTACTGATCTCGCATTCCAACGCATATTAAACCAAACCATTTTTCCTAAGCCTAAATATTGGGCTACACCCATTAATGTACACTCGTCTTATATGTATTATTGAGGCCATATAATTTTTATTATGGAAATTGTATCGCCTCCTAAGTTTATTTATTAGTATTAAATTACTTATTCGCTGGAAACCTATTTCTGTCTTATAGACTTATTTTCTATATTTTTCATTTCCTTCTTATGTCCCATAAATATCAATTTTCCGTAATAAATGGTCATTATTATTCAAATTGAACAATCACTAATGATATTTATTTATTCGTTCCAAATTCAACTTATTATGCCTTATCCGTCTTTTCATAAATGTCATATTAAATTCTGCAATCAATTCCTCAAATGCATCTATGTCCCCGTTAAGTTCTGGAACTCCCTATTAACTGCACATTTGTTACCTGCTAAATTTGAAATCATTGTTCATAATTTTTGGAGTTACTACCTCTTTTCCATTACAATTTCCTAATCCTATGATTTTACTACGCTATTAATATTTAGCCGTCCTAATTGTAACAAATATGAGTACCGACTTATATTTATTTATTACCTTTATTCATTACCATATGCATGTTGATATTTTTAATTAATAGGTGCAGTTTCACGTGTGTACATACACACACACACATATATTCCTATTTCTAACTCGTTAATTCCTATGTTTATGAATTTTAGAATATACACTTATATGTACAGTCTACAAAGAATATTTATTTTCACATTTTGATATATTGGAGCTGTTCTTCCCAAAAAGGATTACTGTATAATTTTCCATAAACTATCTAAAAGGGAGACTTTTGCTTCATTTGAAATTACAAGGAATTATCTCTTTTCCTTTATAGAAATAAACAGTGCAAACTACGAAGAAGAACAACTATGCTTTACACATCTCTTTCCTTTTGGTATATTCCTTGTTATTCCAAAAGACGCATTTTTTATACATAATTATGGAATTAGCTAATTTATTAGGATTTACAAGGAAATAGGTACAACTGAATTGTATCCTCAATGGTTCTAATAAATTAAAACATAGAAATTTACATTCCAAATCAAATTTGGGAAATCTAAATGAATACTAAACAATTATAATTCAATTATTATAAATCTAGAATAAACTTCACAATCTTGTCAACGTTCTACTTTAAAATTTTAGGGGCTGATCTCCTAATTTTTAAATTAGGATGTGTATGTCATTCCATTCCAATTTCATAACTTACAAAATATGTAGACGAGATTTCAGTTGAATACGTTTATTTTAAGCCTACGGCTCAACAGATCTTGCATAGGCATAAAAATTAAATAAAATTCAATGATATGAATTTCAGTATTATATACAAATCATATAATTTCTCACTGGCCTTTCTAGTTTTCCATATCTCCCAAATCTGAATTAATCCCTTTAATTGAGTCTTTTTTGTAACAACACATTCCGAAACGAACCTAAATTCCGATACAAAAAAGGTTCATCGAAACTTAGACCCTTCTCAAAGCTGGTTATTGGTTGGTAAAAAGAATAATATAGAGCTATTTATCTACACATTCAGATCTCATGGTGGAAGGATAAAATATAATAATAACAATACCCATTTTACTCAACCTCAAAATGTTATAAAATATATAACACAATACATATCTGTAGTACAACATTTTCAAAATACATCAATATACTTTAATGGTACATCATAAAATAACATAAGTAGAAAAATAGGCAAACTGTCATAAGTTTTCTCCATGCCTTCCCCTTCAACATCGTCATCTTTTTTAACCTGTATTGTAATGAGGAGGGAGTCAGAACAACATATGTTTAGTGAATAAAAATCTTAAACCCTAGTATATTAGTACTTGGGCAGTATAATTTAAATATGAATATGTCTTATGTTTCCACTTACAATATAAGTCTTTTCAAATGTAAACCCACAGGCTTTTCACAAACTGAAATAAAAGGATTTCCAAATATAAGCCCATAGCTAACTTGCTATCATCCCAATAACTCATATCCGTCGTCCATAATGTCCTATTAATGTAAGAGATAGGACTCAAGTCACTTAATATATTTTAATGGGAATTAGGTAGACCTCGACCATTTAATGCCTTACTTAAGGCAGGTCCACGTCATTTACTAACTATAATCCCAAGATGGACCCCTCACTAGTAACTATGTAGCTGACATTGCACAGAATCTCTTTAGCCACTTAATACTTCCTATTGAAGCAGGCCCTTTCTCGAGATATCCTCTACCATGCCTAACTCATTAACTCGATCATTTACTACTTCCTACATAGAGAAGAGGTGGCTTCTCACACAACCACTTAATACCTTCAATCACTTAAGCAGGTCCTTCGTATTATGACTCATATTCCATAGTGACGTCTTAATTGCCAGACTATTTATAGATATTGGTAGCCAAATTAGCTGGGCAGATTTACCTTATAGAATTTGGGACTAATCCCGCGTCATTGTAGTTACTTTTTTTGGATGATGTATCACATCAGCCTCAAAGTCACACTGTTGGTAGCCAAATTAGCCGGGCAGACTTCCGTGTGCTTTTGACTGACCTTGCATTCCTATAAAAAAAGTCATAATTTATATCACACTCTACATATATTATCACACATCTCATTATTTTCATAATCAATGCCTTTTAAGAAATCTTTCTTATTTCGCCTTTAACATTAATTACCTTCCTAATTAACTACACAATTATATGTTAATTACGTAATATATATATGTGTGTGTGTGTGTGTGTTTATATATATATGCCTGGTAATTTTTAAGCGTGTGGAATTTACGCTCTAAACTAGTGTTTAAATGTCAACTCTTTAAACAATTGTACAAGTCTCATTCCATATTATCAATAATACCAAAATTTCAATATTAGTATCCAAAAATTCCAATCAATAGACTTGTATACAATTAAAATTTAAACTCAACTTATTACATCAAATGATGGAATATATTAACAATAGAAACATATAATTCCAATTTTACACTCTATTCAACTCCATTTTTCACATAAGAATAAACAATGAAATTTCAATTTTTGATTTATGAGAATAAGCACTGCAAACTACGAATAAAATTTTAGCTTACACACTATTCCTTAATCAGAATTTTTTAATCAAATTCAAAGAAAAAGAATGAGAAGTGGAATAGAAGGTAAAATTATTATTATTATAAATCTTAGTTAACTTATTATTATTATAAATCTTAGTTAATTTTTATAAAATCATTTATTATTATTATTATACTTAGTTAATTTTTCATAAAATTTATTATTATTATTGTATACTTATATTTTTATAATACTTGGTTAATTTTATAACTTATTGAATGTTTATAAGACTTAGTTAATTTTTATAAACTTAGTTAATTTATTATTATTATTATTATACTATTTTTATTATAGACCCGTTTAGTTATTATTATTATTATACCTAGTTATTTTTTCATAAAATGTACTACTATTATTATTTAGTTATATTTTTATAATACTTAGTTAATTTTTATAAACTTATTGAATTTTTATAAAACTTAGTTAATTTTTATAAACTTGGTTAATTTATTATTATTATTATTATTATTATTATTATAGACCCGTTTAATTTTTATAAAACATAGTTAACTAGTTATTTATAAACTTGTTATATTTGGATGCCCTTACAAGTGCAAATTTATAAACCTGTTAGCTTATAAAAATTAAACTTGTTAGTATAAACAAGTTATTTATAAACTTGTTATATTGGGATGCCCCAAAAGAATAATGGCATCCAGAAAAGAACTGCAAAAAATATCCTCACTTTGTTTGTGAATCTAAACAGCACCACTTGCACGCCTGTAATATATGTTTGATTCACTTAGTTAAATTCAGCATAATTAAAGATTATTCATCACACTTGTTTCAAATACACAACGACTTAGTATGTTAGTTCATATTGCATTAGTGTGATATTTTCCAATACACCTGTAAGCCATTATTATATGTAGTATTTACCTCATGCAGTTTATTGGGTAGTGTAGAATGATTCGTTAATTTTTTAACTAAGAGGTCTGCTATAGCAAAGTAAACCTTATTAAAAAGGACTAGATTCGGATTGCACATTAATACAGTTGTTAATTTGAAACAAGTGGTTCTCGACACTTATAAGAGCATCCCAATATAGCAAGTTTATAAAAATTAAACGAGTTTTATAAGTTAGAAGTTTATAAATAACTAGTTTATAAAAATTAAACTAGTTACCCTAAGAAGAAAAAGCAGCAAAGAAATGCAAATTTAACCTCGGCTTCATATGGAACTGGAACAATATCACCAAATAGCTTAGTCTACAAAACTGAGCATAGCTCAGTTTCGATTAACTGAGCATAGCTCAGTTTACATAACTGAGCATATGCTCAATTTCCTCAACTGCGTTGTGCTCAGTTTGCACAAGTGAGCCGAGCTCGGTTTGCACAACTGAGCTGGTACATGCTCAGTTTGCACAACTGAGCTGTGCTTAAGCTCATCTTGCTCAATTGGCTATGCTCAGTTTGCAAAACTGGGCATGTGCTCTGTTTGCATAAATGATCATAAAACTGATAGTTGACTAGATACCGCCTTTGCCGCCAACGGTGATAAATGGTTATAAAGGGCAGTACCCTAACTGGGAAAAATGAAGTAACTGGGAGGAGCATACCTGTTGCCGCCAATTGGTACAGCTTGTCACAATTACATGAACATGGTATATCGCCAAGCAACTGGAATTCCAAAAATATAAAATGTATCGAGGTTAGAATGCGAATGAGTTGGGTTCACTTTTAGCAGATGGGAAAGAGAAATAAGATAAAATTAAAGAAAATTTAGCCGATGATGCACTTGCATGGCTTTTTAGATATTTATGAAGTTTTATTGGTTTGAGTGGGGTGTTGGAATACAGAGAATGTGATTTGTGTTGGTCCTAGATTATAGGTAAACCAAGGTCGGAATAACAGAATAACAGTTCAAGGAAATAACAGAGTTCTAAATAAGTGTCTAGAAAAAACTCGTCACCATTCTTTCTAAAACCACACTAGGTACTCAACCTGCAAGAATATAGCCAATGAGGTAAAAACAGCATACAACTGAACATAAAATTTATACTGTTAACAACATTTGGATTTTATAATAATTGAAAATGAGGTAAAAACAGCATACCACTATGATGGTATAACCAATAGTGTCCTTAGGTTTTTTAGATGAAAATGGAAAAGATGATTACATAATGACATTGTTGGCAAGCCCTTGAGCTGTTTGTTATTATGAGCAACATTTTAACCTAACACAACATCACTGTATTGTGAAGTTTAAATGTACGTTTATATTGCCAGGAATTGCAAGGCTAGCCAACCATTTGAATTGGTTTTGATTTGGAAAATAACCTAATTAATCATGTAAAATTATTTGTCAGTTGCTGATACAAATTTTCCACCTTAAATCATAGAATCATTTCTAGGTTTACTTATATCATTTTTGATAAGTACCTAGAAAATATAGGGATTTCAAGTAGAATGAAAGAGGCATATCATCTAAATCTGTCAAACTTTTAGCAGTAAACATTTTCTTTATATGTAAAACTACATGCAAGGTGAAAAATACCATTAATTAATTCTAACGCAAAGCCACAAATGTGGTGATACCTTAGGTAGATCCAAATTTATACTTGCAGTCATTCTCCCGACTTTTACCATACTCTGAATACTTCTTCCAATTGAAGCATAACTTCAAGACAGAACTCTCCTTATTTGGCTAGCTGCAAGGACATATTACGACGTTAAGACCATAAGAGGCTAAAATAGTTTGTTGTTTTCACATGGCTACATTAAAAGTTTTACCCCTTTTAAGAAACTATTGAGTCGTGAATTGTTCAAATAGTGTAAACAGCAATGTAGTCCTTGTTATGAGTCTCTGATCTAAAACCAATATCGGAAATAAATATATATAAGGTGCATGTATTTTAATCATTGAATTCAGTTGCATGAATAATAGCAATGTACGAAAAAATAAAAAGCTAAATTGTGAACAAAAGTGCAAGTTTACAAAAAAAGGTGCTTAGAGCTTAAGGTGTATTGATATACTAACGGTCAGAATGTCATGGTCTTTTCCTTTCTTTATCTCATTAAGTAATAGATATCTTGATTTCCTTTTTTTTTCTTCATATTTTGCAATAGTTTGCGTGTACCCAACGTGATGGTTCTTCTGCTTTCATGAGTAACTCCGCCTATAAAACTATGAAAATCTCTTACTAACAGCTTCAATCTTCTTTTTTGCATTCATTTCATCAATCAATTTTCCCTAACAAGAGAAAATAGTATATACTTGGTCCTTTCACACAAGAACCAGACCCGTGGCATGACTCGGCGGACAACAGCCCAAAAGCTACCACCGTCGGTAAGTGGAAACACGAAGAATCAAGAACAAGGCTCTGGTACCGCTTGTGAGAATTGAAGTAACAATCGTACCAGTGGAAAGACAAAGAAATAACCATTTTATTCATTGAAAATACATCCTGTTATATAGGCTTGTACATGTACAGTAAATAAACATAAAAGTAGGATCTTCTAGGATAAGTCTAAGACTCAGGTAATAAAATAACAAACTTTAAATAAGCATGCTATAAAACTATGCAATACCTTATGGATTAGAACAAACAAAGGAATGACGACAAACTAAAAGGACACCATTATTGATCCTAACAGTGAATTCATACATTTGTAAATGCATATATAATTCTTATTTGATGGACCAACAACATAAAAGAACGATAAAATTATTCACGACTGTATCATACAAACTCAAGATCAGTTAAACACAAAGCACAACTAAATAATAATAATAATAAATGAATAAATGAATTATTGTAAGTGGAATTGTAAGCGTATCCCAATATATTTGTGCTGACTTATAAAAAGTTGGTTTTTGATTAACATTCAGGTCGGTTCTCATGCTTGGTAACTGAACATTTTACTAATGAATCGTAAATGTACCCTACCAAAGATATGTAATTCTGAGGTCAAATAGCCACAAATTTATGAAATAGCCATAGGCTACAAGTGTCTTCGGTTCTATCCGCTTCAATAAGTTTATGAATGTCTTAAAACCGAATGTAAACCAACAAAATAGTTGTGCGTAAAAATGAGAAAATGTATATCCAATTAACAAGAAAACAAAACATCAATCATGGACCCAATAAATAATAACAAACTCAAAAACACGTGTCATAAGAATAAAAATGACAAAAATAAAACTAAAATAGCCACAGTACCTTTGGGAGATCTCGTCTTCTCCTTCCATATATAGGCAATTTTACGCTTATTGAACCATAGTCTAATTCACCACATAAAGCTAAACTTTCTCTCTAGAACTACTACACTTGATTTAGAAGTATCAATTCAGTTACTTCACACCCTCTATGCTATTCGCATGTTTTCCAATAACCAAATTCCTCTTACATATTGTTCCGTCTCCAAATTACCACAAAAATTGTACTACTCCACACCCCTAATATCAGCAGTGAATAATAGCAGCGTATAACATTTTTTAGCTGAACTTTTCATTACACGCCAAAGAATATGAAAGATTATGATTCTGCTCTAGGTATTTTGTGAGCTTACACTATTCTGGTTTCTATTACCACATTTTTGTGCAAACTGTTGGAATTCCTAAAGAACAAAATGAATGAAACATACATAAAGTCCCACATCGCCAAAATTGCTAAGCCATACTAGTTTATATATGGCTTTGCAATGAAGATGTTGGGGCCTTGGGGCACCTAAATGTATGCTTTGTTGTGAGGAGGGAGATCATGCATCTCCACCACACGCGCGCCGCCACCGACCGACCCGGGCCGGGCTCGGGTTTGGGTCTAATATGATCCTATTTTTACTACAAAACTGGACCGGGCTTTTTGATAGTTGCAGGCTAAAACGAACAGGTGCAGATCTGTTCGGAAACGGACGCGAATAACTGAAGAGGCGCGACCTGTTAGAGGCGAACGGAAGCGGGTGCGACCCGTTAGAGGCGAACAGGTGCGGCCCGACTGAAGAGACGCGGCCGAACATAGGCAGTAGCGAACGGGTGCGGCCCGTTAAACGAACAGCAGCAATGAAAGAAAACAGGTGCAACCTTTCAGGCAGACGCGACTGTTCGAAGGGGTGCGGACGAAATTATAAATAGGAGAGAATACTGATCACATTCTCATCCCATTCCAATTCTAATTTCTTCTGCTTCTTCTTTCTCTACTGCTCTATACAATATATCACAGAGTTGACATACTCATTACAATTTCAAGCAGAATTCGTCTGTTGTATCTTGGGAGAATTTTGAAATAAAATTCTTAAGGAAATCGTTACGACGAGCCTCAGACATATTTCGGTTAGAATTCTACATTCTATCCTTTATTTTGGTTATACTATTTATTCAAAATAGTATAACGCTGTTGTTGTAATTTATTTACAACATTCATATTGTTATAAAATTAACACAGAATTCCAGTGTAGTGGAAATCTGAGTTATAAACTTGTGCGACGAGTTTATAATTGATTATTCTCTGTTTTGGTATACTAGACGTATAACACAAACTCACTTCTTTTCTTCTGTATTCTGGCATGCCAGTGTAAAGAAAACTATCTTTCAGTGATAGGTCACACCATGGTTTTATAATCCATGTTACAAGTTCACTTTTTATTAACTAACATTGAGCCCAAGCACAAGACACTGATATTATTTTCATTGTGCTTTGCACACCTTTTCGTCCATCAATATTGATTCATTCATTTTTAGCAAATACCGATCACTCGGGTACTGGAAAGTTCTAAGGATTGTGATAGCATGACGGTCAGTTTTAAAATCTAGATTGTGAATTTTTTTGCTGCAACATACACCATTTTAATTTCAAAGACATGAATCTATTTAGCTTCTGTCCTCTCAGCTTTATCCCTGTCTATCTTATATTTGTATGCCAATGTTTAAACAATCATTGCTCTATCCCACATGCACCGGGAAACAGGGAGTCAAACACTGCCTCAATAATGGCACATCACATGACCAAAGTGAATGTAGAGTATTGGCCTTTAAGAAGAACAACCTTAACATGGGCACGTAAATACATAATCATTAATCAATCAGAAGTTCCCAGAAATACTCCTAACGCGAAGTAAAAATACTGTGCATAAAATGGCTATATCTACTGACTTCGCCAACATTAATAATGACTTGGTACAGTACCAAAGATATTCACTTGTCCTGTTGTCCATTAAAAAGGAACATGTGAAGGTTTTTCTGTTTCAGCACAATGCATTCGTTCATCAGTCACTTTACAGCAGTAAGAATATTTGTCAATGAGTCTGAAAATCCCAAGTATTTGAACGTGTGGAATGGTGTAGATCTAAGTAATACTGGTCCTACTGCAATATGGTGTGGTCTGATTGATTGATGATTTTACCATTAACTCCAACATATTGAAAAGAGGACATGCAATTATCTAAAAGTCTATTACAAACGGAACGTATCATAAATCATTACAAATTAGGGATGCACCTTAAAGATTCCAAAAATACACTCCATAGCGGGGAAGTTGTTGCTCGACAAAGTTGATTTACAAATCGAAATCAGATCGCGACAGGTTGAATTGACAACTGTATTGGACTGGAGATCAACTTATTATTGAGCGACGTTGGAGATGACCGGAGATCAACTTATTATTGAGCGACGTTGGAGATGACCGGAGATCAATGGTGAAAGGTTTGATGTTGAGCGACGTTGGAGATAGACTAGTGATCAATGGTGAAAGGTTGATTTTTAATTAAATTTGGGATAGGGTTAGGTGGGAGGGAGAGACATCGATTGAGTATTTCATGTGAAGCGGCAAAATTTTAGTTTGCCCGCACGTTTTGACCTAGCCCGCTTCCTACAGGCAGCGTTTTATACATTGTTTTTTTAATAATCCACCAGATAATAGCAGTTTTTTTATTAAAACGCTGCGCACTCCTGGTGCGAAAAATAGATTTTCTTGTAGTGTTTTTACATGCTTTAAACCCATTTTTAAATAAAAATCATGATTCAGGGCTATTCTAAAGTGAAACCTGAAGTAAAAACGAATTTAAATTATTTTAAAGCACTCTAATCATGTTTATTTAATGTAAGGTTGCCTTGATTTGTGTTAGGTTTTGTTAGAGAATTATTATAGGATGCTTTGCAATGAATTGTTGTGTGTTTGCATGTTTGAATATTTGAATGTTGTTTGTTTCATATATGGTGTTTGGTTGTATGTTTACATGGTTGAAAACGCTTATCGGAGCGACTTAGAGTTAGTAACCGTGAATTCAAGCTTCGATGGATTGACTCGAGGTTGTTGAGAGTTGTGTCATTGCATAGGGATTGCACAAGCATAGAAGAACGGAGTGTAGCGGTGAAATCAGTGAAATTGAGAAGTGGGGGTACCATAGGATTTTGGTTCGGTGGTAGGCTTGCTTGGTGATTGGGTTGACTTGGAGTGGGACTAGTTCGTTGGCCAAGCATTGAAGTTTGTTCGCTATTGGTGGAAGACCAGACATGAGTTTCTGTCCAATGTGCATCTTGGTTTGGTAGAAAGAGGGATCGAACAGGATTTCCTGTCCGGTGATGCCTTGGGTCGGCATTGAAGGGACAGGATAGCATTTGCTTTTCGGTAGTTGGATAAAGGACCCAACAACAATTGCCATTCAGTGATCCCATAGAAGATCAGACAAACCTTTCAATCTGGTGAGGCTATGCCCAAGCACTAAACAAGGAAGGTGCTCGGGGTTGTACCATGGCATGTCGGGGCGGCTTTGAGTCAAGGCATGGCTGCTTCGGATCAGAGAGCGGATGGCCTTGGATTTTGTATGGCAACAAAGGAAGCGATGGCATGGCATTTTGACATGATGACTTCAGGACCTTGATATGATGGCTCTACGACTTACGATGGTGTCTAAAGGCATTCCAAAGATGAAAATTCAATGATGAGAGTTGTGGCGGCGATCCACAAGGGCAAAAAAACGACAGGGGCTTGCGAATGGGATTAGCGACTGTGTCCTACTATGGAGATAACCATGATGGAACAAAAATTGAGTTCCATTATAAAGATGCGTGCAAAGGGAACATTGATAACTCAGAAGCTTCTAGTGTGCTCATAAAGAAGGGGTGTGTGGGGATGCTCATCTGGATTTGCGATTGCGTCCGGATCTTGCAATAGTAGATTACCCTGGGCTTTGCGATTGTGGGCCTAGTTCCTAGTCTTTCATAGTGGCAAGGATTCGAGCACCAATGAAGCCAGGATTACGATTGGGTCCTTGTTTTGTGATTGTACCATATAAGTTATCACATATCCAAAGTACACGAGTGTTGGTGAGGATTGTTTAATGGATGCTATGTTTGCCATGGTTTATCACTCCAGGGTGGCACACGATGTAGGTACTTCGACCATATATGTAACGATCCAGAAATTTTAACGATTTTAATAACGTAATTAACTAAATTTTTCATGAAAATAAACAACTAAATATAGCAATGAAAATTTTATATTTGGAATACGTCTACTTTAACATAGCAAGTGTCAGATTTTCATTGGAAAATATGAAAGTTTATCCAGTTGTGAAATTTCTATTTTAAATTTTAAAATCAGTTAATTTGATGGAAATAAAATATTTTCGAAATCTAAATATTTTTTTTTCTTCAATAAAAATGTTGATCATTTTCTGAGTGAGACGTCATATTTTGTTTTGCCAAATTCGGACTACTATAGCCTTGTTTATCTTATTTTCGGCGAATTAGCTGTAGTTTGGTAGCGAATATTGAGTTTTGATAGGAGGGTCGTATCACTCATATTTGTTTACCATTCTGTTCGTCTCATCATGCTGATCTCCGCAAGATATTCAATTGTGCATTTCAGCGTCCGATACACGGCGAAATCTGTAAAATAATTAGCCGTATCGGTTCCGCATTTGAGTTATTTGGGCTTTCTGTGCCTTTTCGTTTGTCCATCTAGTATAGTTAATAGCCAGTAGCCTTTTATATTCCAGAATTTAATTTTTTTTACTGTCACTATTCCTATAGTTTATTATTTATGTTGGTTCAATTTCTCTGCCCATTCCTTCATTTTCTGTTCATTCATTTGTGAAAAATTACAATAATAAATATAAAGTTCACATATAATATTATGAAACTATTCTTCTTCTATTACCTGATGCTCACTTATCCTCTTTCCCTTCAGATCTGTTGCCGTGCACCGCCCATCGCCCCTCCTCCCTGACCAAAACCCAAAACCAACGACAGCCACTCACTTCTCCATGAACGCCTCCTTCATTTGGCGTTCCATTCCCCTCCTGACCACACTTGTCGAACTACAACCCATCCCCTTGGATCCACTCCGCTCCAAATACTGATATGTTCCCTCCATTCAAACACCCCCATGCCATCAAGCACAACAGCCACGTCCGCCTCTCAACATCAAACGCCGGCAGCCCAACCACCTTGTTTTGCTCCATTCCTTCTCCACCGTGACCATCACCCTACACCACGTCCACATCGTGACCATCATCCATTCCCTGGCTGCCAGATCTAACTCCCACCAGACCTAATAACCCAATAACCGCATCAACGTCCACACTCGTCTCGTCCATCACCTTGTGCCTCCGGCCACAACAGCTGCACGCCAGAGAAACCCATCCATTCCCTTTCCAGTCTCCACCTTGTCCAAGCTCCTACCACTTGCCACCGAACCCAGCCTGACTTTCGACCTCCACCTTTCCCTACCGACATGACTGCCACGCCAACACGCCAAAACCCCCCGTCGCTCTCCACCACTGACTGTGCTCAGCAGTCCACCATCATGCTCTCTCCACCTTGCAAGCAGACCCACCCTAATGCCAAGCTATAGCCGAGCAAACCCTTGCAGCCTCCTCTTTGTTTGAAATTATATATACGTTTACAATAATAACAACAATATTAATAAAGTATGTTTATATATATATATATATATATATATGTTTTCGAAATCATTTTGCATAGTGGCTGCCTTATTTTAATATGTATATGTTTATAATAATATTGATTTTAAAGTATATGTATATAAAAATTATATATATATATATTATGTGTTTTAAATTGAATATTGATTTTTAAATATATATAAAGATTTTTTATTTTAAATTTGTGTTTTTAATTAAATATTGATTTTAAGAAAGAAAAATAATAATATAATATATATTTTCCATTTATATCAAGCTAGTTTTGATTTTTGAATTCATCAATTCGGGTCTGTCGTGCTGTGCTTCGGGATTTGTGCTTGGATTCGTAGCTGGTTGTATGTTTAATTTCTCTAACCTCGAAAGGTGAGCGATCACTCACGATTAACATTCTTATGTTAGTAAATTTATATTCACATGAAATGACGATTGAAATATGTTGTTAAATTTAAATTATTAGTTATTTAATTGTTGAATATGATATGTTATTTAAAATTTTCACCTATGATTGATATATGACATCATAACATGTTGTATATATATTATGTTTAAATTTGTTAATTACAATATAAGCTTGTCATTGATATGTATGCTATTTTATGTTATTATTATGTTGTTCTCACTCTGCAAGTTCCTTGATAGTTAGGAATTCCCTATGGGTTGAAATGATACATACCCGAACGATATTATAGATTAGGGAAAATTGTTATGGGTTGAAATGATAAACCCAAGCGATTTTGTTGATTTTGAATTTTGGGATTTTGGGTTTAAATGATATACACCCGTAAATTTAAATTATTGCGGATTGAAATGATAAATATCTGTATCACTTGACCATAGGATAGAAAACTATATACGAATACCATTGGTTTATTTTTAAATTATTTCCAAAATTTTGAGAAGAAATATATGTGTTTGATTTTTAATATAGTATAAAATTTAATTTAATTAGTATATAATATCTTTAAGTATTTATTTAAATTTATATTAATATTTTAAAATAGATTTTCTTAATAACTTTAATTGAGGTTGGAAAGATAAATGAAATAAGAATGAATTTGTAATTTAATTTGTTAAGAATTGGATTTTAAATAAAAACTGATTTATAATTAAAGTTGTTTAGAATTGAATTTAAATAAGGATTGATTTGAACTTATTGATTTTGAGATTTTGAAAGGTACGATTTTATAACTTGATTCGATAAAAAGTGATTAAATGAATATTTTTAACTTTAAATAAAATTGAAATTGAATATTTAATATTAAATTAAATTTTAAATTGAGATTTTATTTGAATGTTTATAAAAATGATTAAGTGAATATTTTCAAATTTAAATAAAATTAAGGTTGAATTTTTGAAATATAAATGAAATTTATCAAATTGAGTTATTATAAATTGTTTGAATATTTAAACTTTGAAACCTATTGAATTAGAAGTGGTTTAAATTTGTAGTAAAACCTGGATTTGAAATCGATAAAGATAAAAATGATTTGAATGAGAATTTTGATTGAACCTCTAACCTTTTTAATTGAAATTGTTGAACTGAAACTGAAGAAACAATTCTAATTTGAAACTATTTTTGATATAAATTCTTTTAAATATATATACTATTTTTTTTAGGAAAAATGTGTGATCCTCTACGCATAGAGGAGAGCACACATGTGAATATATATATATATATATATATATATATATATATATATATATATATCACGAATAAGGAGCTGCCAACATGCCTGGCAGGTAACAAAAACAAATATACATATAACTAATCTCAGATACTCCTAAGATGAGTTCCGGCAAGGCCACCACCCATCGCACCTCAATATCAAGCTCCGGCATGGCCACCGCCGATGTTAAGGTGTTAGAAGTACCAAAAAGACTGAGTGACGACTCAAACTGTTATCTGCTGTGTTGAATGGTGATGTGGTGTTGTGCATGTTTCATGTACAAGATATATGTACTTAGTGTTTCTTTGCTTTCCTTTTCTATTTCATGTTGTGTTTGTTTTCTCAGCCCAATAAGGCTTCGGCCCATGACTGTGTGTAACTAGGCTTAAGCCCGCGTGTGTGTAACTAAGGTTACAAGCTATTGTATATAAACATGTACAGATCTGGGTGATGATATACTGATATATGATTTTGCTCTTTATCTCTTTTTTCTCAAATCTCCATTTACTTTAACATGGTATCAGAGCCTCAAATTACGAAGTTTGAATCCAATTAGGGTTTTACCTTCTATCTTCAGATCCGAACATCATATCATTCTTTATATCGTTTATCTTCCCTAATTCAACGATTTGTTACTATGTCTGAAAATAAGATCTCAGTTGATTCGATCCAGATGATGCCGAAAATTACTGATCACAAATTAAACAATCTGAATTATTTAAACTAGAGCAAAACAATTCGTCTCTATCTCCGATCCATTGATAAGGGTAATCATTTAACTGAAAGTCCACCAAAACTAGATTCAACCGAGGAAAAGGATCTGATGTGGTTAAGAGATGATGCGCGACTGTTTCTTCAGATCGGGAATTCAATTGATGGAGAGGTCATTGGATTGGTTGATCACTGTGAGTTTGTGAAAGAATTGATGGAGTATTTGGAATTTCTATACTCTGGAAAAGGAAATGTGACCAGAATGTATGATGTATGCAAATCGTTTTATAGAGCAGAGAAACAAGAACAAACACTGATGAACTACTTTATGAATTTTAAGAAAACATATGAGGAATTAAACTTGCTGCTTTCAATCAGTCCTGATGTTAAGGTTCAACAAAAACAAAGGGAGCAGATGGCAATAATGAGCTTCTTGGCTGGGTTACCATCTAAATTCGAACCAGCAAAATCACAAATACTATCTGGATCAGAGATATCATCATTGCAGGAGGTGTTTAGTCGAATTCTTCGTATTGAGGTGACTCAAATATCAAGTACTCCAGTTGACAGTGCTTTGATAAGTAATAGTAAGAATAATAGACCATCATGGAATAATGCACCACCATGGAATAATGCACAAAGCAACAGTAATAATGCACCAAGATTCTCTGCTCCAAATCAGATGTCTCAACCATTTAGACCACCAAATCAGAATAAATTTTGTGCATATTGCAAGAAACCTGGTCACACAAAATTTGAGTGTAGAAAGTTGCAATATAAAAACTCCTTGGCCAACAATAACAATAATGCAAATACAAATAAAACAGTATTGATGACTGCTGATGAATTTGAGAGATATGCAAAGTATCAAGAAACTCTTGAGAAGAATCCATCGGGTCATATATCTTCCTCTACTACTGCTGCTGTTGCTAGTATTGAAAAACCATCATCTAAATGGATCATAGATTCAGGAGCTACAGATCATATGACAGGTAACAGTTATTTGCTTTCTGATATTCAAAGTAATAAATCAACACATGCTGTTACTTTAGCTGATGGATCACAAACTTATGTTTATGGAACTGGGAAAGCAAACTCGCATACTCAACTGCCACTAAAATCAGTTTTATATTTACCAAATCTGTCATTCAACTTAATGTCAGTAAGTCAGATCACTAGCAAACTTAATTGTTGTGTATCTGTCTTCCCCGATCACTGTTTGTTTCAGGACCTTACAACGAAGCAGATTATTGGTAGGGGACAAGAATCTGGAGGCTTGTACACACTCAATGAAGAATTATCCAAAAACATTGCTTGCTCAAGTATGATATCTGCTCTTAAAGTTCACTGCCAGTTAGGTCATCCATCTCTTACATTGCTCAAGAAACTTTGTCCATAGTTTAATTTTCTGTCTACAATAAATTGTGAATCATGTCAATTTGCCAAACATCATCGTGTTAGTTCATATCCTAGATTAAATAAAAGGGCTAATTCAGTGTTTGATTTAGTGCACTCTGATGTATGTGGTCCTTGTTCTGTTGTTTCAAAGAAAGGATATAGATACTTTGTTACATTTGTTGATGATCATTCAAGAGTAACATGGTTATACCTAATGAAACATAGATCTGAGCTATTCTCTATTTTTTGTAACTTTTGTGCTGAAATAAAAAACCAGTTTAATGTGTCACTTAAAACTTTAAGAAGTGATAATGCAAAGGAATGTACATCCAGTTTGTTTAGTGATTACATGGCCAATAATGGCATTCTTCATGAGACTTCATGTGTTGATACTGCTTCTCAAAATGGAGTTGCTGAGAGAAAGAACAGGCACTTAATTGAGACTACTCGAGCACTCTTGTTCCATATGAATGTACCCAAAGCTTTTTGGGCAGATGTAGTGGCCACAGCATGTTTTCTAATCAACAGAATGCCTTCAACAGTGCTAAAGTATGAGATCCCCTTCCAAGTCCTATGTCCTAATAAATCTTTGTATCCAGTGAAGCCAAGAATGTTTGGTTGTGTGTGTTATGTTAGGGATGTGAACCCACAACTAACCAAATTAGATCCAAAATCATTGAAGTGCATATTTGTTGGCTATTCAAGACTTCAAAAAGGTTACAAATGTTTTTGTCCCAGTTTGCATAAATACTTGGTGTCAATTGATGTTACTTTTGTAGAAGATCTCCCATTCTTCCCATTGTCTGATTCAAAGTCTTGTGTTCAAGAGGAAAGTGGGAGTGATGAGTGGTTGATTTATCCTACAACTTTGTCACAAGGGAGTGAACATAGTGAACTACATCAAAGGGTAGAAACAAATTTACAAGAATCTGATAATGAGGAAATTCCAGCACATGATCCCAGTCTTGATTTACCAATAACACTTAGAAAAGGTACACGTCAATGTACATATCCTATATCCTCCTTTGTATCATATGATAAACTACATCCAGCAAGCTACACTTTTATTTCCAATCTTGATACTATTTCTATTCCAAAAAATGTTGGAGAGGCATTGTCTAAACCAGAATGGCAAAAAGCAATGTTAGAAGAGATTGAAGCTTTGGATCATAATAACACCTGGAATTTGGTTCAACTACCAGATAATAGAAAGGTGATAGGCAGTAAATGGGTGTTCTCAATTAAAGTTAACCCAGATGGGTCAGTGGCTAGACTAGAGGCTAGGTTGGTTGCAAAAGGTTATGCACAAACTTATGAGACAGATTATTCAGAAACCTTCTCTCCAGTGACTAAAATGACATCCATAAGATTGTTTATCTCTTTAGCAGCAAGATATGACTGGAAACTGCATCAACTTGATATTAAAAATGCTTTTCTCCATGGGGATTTGATTGAAGAGGTATATATGGAGCAACCACCTGGGTTTGTTGCTCAGGGGGAGACAGGAAAGGTATGTAGACTAAAGAAAAGCTTGTATGGACTAAAACAAAGTCCAAGAGCATGGTTTGGTAAGTTCAGTCAAGTGGTTGAAGCATTTGGCATAACTAAGAGTAATTTTGATCATTCTGTGTTCTATAGAAATTCAAAAGAAGGAATTATATTGTTAGTAGTATATGTAGATTGTAACGACCCGATATTTTCAACCATTCGCATCCATTATAAGTGTATAGGTAGACACTCATGCCGGAGTTGAATTGCTCAAAATACCGCGTTGTAATTAAAATTTGGCAAATCTCAGAATATACAGTAAATAAATATAATCACAGATCACAGACAAAGAGTAAAATAATGCAGCGGAAGTAAAAGAAATAGTAGTTCATGAAGCTACTATGAAAGTATACCAGAGTTACATAAGATACAACATAAGAAATAAAGTACAGCAGAAGTCTCAATACAATAACCAAGTACAGGCTGAATAGAACAACGGAACCGAAGTTGATAGAACAAGACTAGCAAATAATCTCCAGCGATTCAAATCTCCAGAAGGTGGAAATCCAAATCTGTGAATACTCAGGCTGACCCGAGCGTAAAGCAAAACACAAAACACTCGAGTCAGGACAATATATACTTATATAATGTAAACCAACTCAAGTGAACTGTAATAAAGGTACAAGTAACTTAGAAGATGCTTGGGACCGCCCATCCTCTAAGGATCCGTTAAAATATCTACTATGTAGTAATATTCGCTATTATAATAGTGTCTAAATAAGTAAAGTATAATCATATCGGAAAATAGCGTTAAGGGGATGGAGAACCTTAACGCGGTCGGATCTTAAAATCATAATCGTAGTAAAGCTCGATATGGTAGGTGACACGGCACAACTAGGCAATGCCAGGGTAGATATACCAATTACGCACACGGACTGATGGATACGCATAGCAGCCACTACCGTTCCACCTCGAACAACATTCCCAAATCGGAGGATGGCCATCTAGTCAAATCACAAGTAAGAGTATAATATCGAAGAAATGTGTCCGAGAAGAGGTGCTACCTCACTGGTCCGAGATCGCTCCTGTTTTAGCCACCTTATGCCAACTCACGGGAGTTGGGTCCACGTAACATACCTTAAGAACGTCGCCACCATCCTACTTCATTCTGGAATCTCCACCGCGTACACGGTTGTCAAAGTGGTTTTCGGTATCGACAGAGAGTATGTCCATATCCGATCCCGGTCTCTTTGCCAACCAATCGTTATTATAACCCGTGGTTATAACTTTTAAAATTAGTTTATGTTTCAAATCAAAATACATCCTATAAACCATTTCAAAATCATATCATTTATTTCAAACTAATACATACTTTCAAACCCAAAACATATCTATTCAAAACCAATTCAAAAATATATCATTTCCATTTCAAAACCAATTCAATAATACATCATTTCAATAAAACCCAAATTTCAAAATCACTGAATATTTCCTTTAATTTATTAAACTTGAAATCTTCCTTTAAATTATCATAGCATTTTGGTAATGTAACCTTAAGTAATCATAGCATTTTTGGAATGTAATACTTTCCAATTTAACATTTTATATAATCAAAGTATTTATATACTTACAAATTTTTAACATGGTCATTTTATCATAGCCTTATACTTAAATAAACTTTGTTACTGTAATATCCAATTTAATGCTGAAATTCTTATGTTAAGTTAAGAGTACCTTATTAACTTAAATTATCATTACAATAAAGAAACTTTATTATTTCAGTCATTAAAATGTGTCATTTGCATAAATTAAAACTTACATATTAAATGTACTTTTTAACTTACATTTCTATTACAGTAAAGAGCATTTATCATTTAATCAATATTACACTAATTAAACTTACATTATCAAATGTACGTTTTAATTTACGTTTTATTACAAAAAGGGCATTTATTATTTTATTCAATATTACACTGATTAAGACTTACATGTTTCTTTCATTAATTAAGACTTTACATATTCTTTCATAAATTAAAACTTTACATGTCTCTTTCATAAATTAAAACTCTACATATTCTTTCATAAATTAAAACTCTACATATTCTTTCATTAATAGAACTTTACACGTTTCTTTCATAAATTAAAACTTTACATATTTCTTTCATTAATAGAACTTTACACGTTTCTTTTCAAAACTTCGTTACAAGTCATTTTATTATCAAGATATCATTTGAGTTCAAATCCATTTCAAAATATCAAAATATTATTCAAAACATCATTCATTTTAATTCATTTAAATACCATTTAAATCCATTCATTTTATTAAATTTAAATACCATTTTAAACTCACATTAAAACTCAAATTCTTCCATTTAAAACCATTTAAATATCACTTCACTTTCTTTAGAAATTTAACATTTAATTTCCAAAAATTATATCATTTTCCAAAGGTTATTTTTCATAAAAATTTATTAAAATAACCAAATATAGTTTCCGTAGCACTTACAAAATGCTACGTAAAGTTATAGTTTTAAAATAGTTCATTTAACAAAACGACAGCACATAAATGCTGTAATATATTTCCATTAAATTTAAAATAAACTTAAATGTTAAGTTTAACCACTACAGCACTTACAAAGTGCTATAATATCCTTTATTTCAAATTAACTTTTAGTTCATTTAAACAACTACAGCATTTGCAAAATGCTGTAATTTCTTTTACATACATTTCAAAAATGCTGTCAAATCAAATTCAGAGTTTAATTACCATGTCATAAATTTAACTAAATTTCCAATTTTATTTATTTAACTTAAACCTTTAATTAAAACTAAATTTCACATTTCCAAGTCAAGTTATATTTTTAAAAGATCACTTTTAAACATTCACTTATTACATTTTTAACACATAGAAAAATCATAATTTCTTTAATTCAAAATATTTCAAAATATGTTTAAATCAAATTTCACAAATTTATAATTTTTGAAATACTTAAAAATATCCAAAACACTTTATAAAATAACCACGGGCCTGTATATAGTTTTCTAACCTAGGTCAAGTGATACGGATATGTATCATTTCAATCCGGAGTTTAAAAAGAAAATTCTGGGTTCTATCATTTCAAACCCGCAATCTCAAGTTAAAATAAATTAAATAAAAATCGTTCAGGCGTATCATTTCAGCCCATAACGATTTTTCCCTATTCTAAAGTCCGTTCGGGTATGTATCATTTCAACCCATAGTGATTCTAGTCTACAGGGAACTTGCAATGGTGATAACAGATATAAATAACAGAATAACATTAAATAAAAGTAACATATGATATAACAGGTGTAATAACAGGTGTGAACATCATATGATAATAATATAAGCATATATAACATGATAATATATCTTTACAGATTCGCAGGGTGTCAATTTACTAGTTATATAGGTACATATTGTCTGGTGAGAATAACTCACCTTTTTACGCTGGAGTTTGCAAAACAAAATACACAGATAAATTCCAGAAAGCACAATAGCACGATTTGATTTGAGTGGAGAGATCCAAGATATAAACCTTGTATACAAAAATAAAGCAAAGTACATTATAAATATATTTGCAATACCAAAGATAAAATTGAAACAAATGGAAACTAGGCTAGACAAATAACATCACCTAGCTTTAAATCAATGTTTGCTTGATCTTGCCTCAACTTGTGCTCAACCATACATGCTTATGGTTAGGCCATGATGTTTTCATGTGGAAATAGATCAGGTTTGGACTGAAATATATGGTTAGGCTTGAGAAGAGGAAGGGTCTTGGAGTTACAATTGGATGGAGGTTAAAAGGCAAGGCTAACAATGGAGTTTGGATGCATCTAGGCTCGACCAAAGGGGTCTATGGGCTCGTCTATGGCTCACTACAGGTCAGGTCAGATCTGAAACAAGGCTATTGGTGATGGCACTTGCTGGTGGTGGAGGCTATAGGGGTGGCCGAAGTCAACTATGAAGGTGGCGGTGGAGTTTTGGTTGGCTATGCATTGTTTTGTGGAGTTCTTGTGCAAATTTGAGGTGGTGGCTTCATCTAATGGTCAAGGCCAGATCTGGTCTGAAGGGTAGGTGTTTGGCAGAGGAGGATGAAGAGGAGGAGATGATGGTGGTTGCGGGAGAAGATGGTGGTGGTTGTGGCCAAGCAAAGTTGAAGAGAGATCTAGGAAAACAATGAAAAATAAGAGGGAAAAGTAGAAAGAAGAAGACATTAACTTGCAATTTTTTTCTCAATTCTTTTCAGATCTAAAATGGCCGAAAATTTGTGATGAAGCAAGATGTTTTCACGTGAAAAAGAAATAAAAAATCATGGCCAACAATAAAGTAATGAACGGCTAAAGAAATGAAAAGTCTAGAAAGTGAAAAGTCAAGTTTTTTTAAGGCTTAAGTCTCTTCAAATTTCCTTTTCTCTAATTCAAATAAAACAAAATAAAATTTCAGTAAATGAATTTAAAAACTGAAACAAAGTAAAAATAGAATAAAAATAAATAATCAAATTTAAAGAAAATGGAAAAGAATATAAGAAATTGCTTAAAAATTGAAAATAGGGTCCAGAAATTTCAAATAAATCACCATTGTCTTTGGAAAATTATCTACTTCATTTTAAAAATATTCTAAAGCAAAATTTTGAAATAAAATAATTCATTTATCATTTCTAAAGTGAAATAAATAATTAAATTTAGAGAAAATAGAAAAAGAATAAAGAAAATGTTTAAAAATTGGAAATAGGACATGAAAATTACAAATAAACATCACTAGTTTTACAAAAATTTTATTTCACTTTAAAACAAATAAAAGTCCAATAAATAAAATAAAATGAGAAACAAAATAAAGTGGGAAGAGAATAAATAAGTTCTTAAGAAAAATATAAAGATAAATAAAGAATTACTTTAGTTAATTGAAGCTGGAAATTTTAAATTGTAAACAAATATACAACTGATACTGGAAAATGTCAATTACACTTTAAAATGTTTTAAAACCAAAATATGTTCATAACATGTTATTTTACCCATATAAATATAACTTATAACATTACATGACCAAATAAAATATTATTTATATAATTTATATGATTTAAAATAAATAATATTGCAAAATAAATAGTTTATACACAAAATTGAAAATTACATAACTTCTACAATATAAGTCTGTTTTCAACGAAACGAAAAGCAGTATTCATGGAATTAAATCTATTTTCATAATAAAAGATAAAATTTAAGAATTTGAACTATTTAAATTTAAAGTTCAAAAGTCAAAGTTTGATCAGTTTGAACAGAAATTCACTTTTTAGTGAAATATCCAATTTATACTAGTTTAAAACAAAAATTCACTTAATAATCAACATTTATATTTTTAAAATGAAATGTTTGAAATATAAAAAGTTTAAAATAATTTAAAAATAAAAATAAAGTCAAAATTAAAATATATGCAAAGTCTAGGGTTGTTACACTCTCCCCCACTCAAAACTTTTCGTCCCCGAAAAGGAACGAGGTACGGGAAAGCACAGAAAAAAAAATAGAATGAATAGAATTAAGACAAGATGATAAGAAAATTGGAATTACACCTGATAACTATTGTTATAGGTAAGTTTAACAAGATGGAGGTGATCAAATCAAGAATATAAACACGAAAAAGATCCTCTAGAGTCTGAATCACCCCTTTCACTTGACCGACGGACTATGAATGGAAAAACAGTGTTCAGATCCAGATGAGTAACAAAGATTTCAAAGATTATAAAAAGATGTCTAAACAGACTGGTATAAGCAATAGCCTTCCCATTCTATAACAAGATAAGAGAAATAAGGACAACCAAAAGATAGTTTGAAAAAAAAACAAAATAAGATAATAAATGTGAAACAATAACGCTTTGAAATCATAACAAATTAGAGATGTTTATCATTTGGAAATCATACTACTAAAATCATAACACTTTGGAAATGTAATTCAAAAAAAAAACATAATACTTAGAAAATCATAACACCTTTAAAAAAAATCTTTATTTAAACCATTTTAATTCAAGGTCAAATAATATTCATTTTAAAGTTGTAACATTTCTAAGTTCATTCAATTATAAAACTTCCAAAACATTGTATTTTCAAAACAGCAGCACTTATAAAATGCTACAGTAGATATATTAATATTTCAAATCAGTTTTATTCTAAAATATTCATTTGGATATCATTTAACTTATGACTTATTAAAACAAACTTTTATGAATGGAATATCCAAATTAAACTATACTTCGTTTATTAAGTCTAAAGCTCACTATTTTACTTTAGCTCTTCATTTAACAAATAACCTAACACTTTATTTAAAATGCCCATTTCATAAATAGATATTCCTTCAATAAGTTACACTTAAAATTTCCATTTGAAAACCAAATTCTCAATTATCAAATTTAGTGATGTTAAAATACATTATAACTATCATAATTATCCATTTTTCAAGACATATCAATTTCATAAATAAAATATTTATCATAGAAAATATAACAATCAAATTTCTTTACACATTTATTCATTTAGACATCAATTAAACTATGAATTCAAGTTAAATAAACTTTATTACAAAATGTCCAATTCCAATGTATTTTATTTTATCTATTCAAAGATACATTATTTATTATACAACATATTCATTTCAGGAAATAACCATTATTAAAATTCCTAGGTTAGACTTAAGGTTCCATATTAAATCAAATTTGATTATCAAGTTATTTAAATAAAATCTCTTTAAATTCCTTTTTCACTATTTACCTCTGTAAATCTTTTATAACTAAAATTTAGGTGTATAAAATTTATTATAACCACTCAAATTTTATTTAAAAAATCCTTTTTATATTGTATATTTTCCAATTACATTGTTAACTTCTAAAATTTTTTTTAAGGTAAGTTATATTTGAATGCAATTGTATTATACAAATAAAACTTTCCAATTCAATTATCTCAAGTTTGAATCATTTATTCAAAAAATTTAATTTTTCTTTTTATAACTGAAATTATTCTTTAAGATGAAATTTAAGAATTAATTTTCCGGTTTCCTTCAAACCAGTTAGAGATAAATAAATATATGTACATAATATGTCAAATAAATTTAAATCATATATCTATATATATTATAAATCAAATCATATTTAGAAATTCAAATAAATTAAATCTTTCAAAACAAAGCTGTAGTAAGACTACAGAATGGTCTCTTCAGTTCAAAACTCGAAAATGAACGTCGATGATGCTGCAGTCATCACCGAAATTATTTTCCAGCGACAAAGAGAAGAGCACTAAATTTTTAAACTTAAAACTCCTTTAGAAACAAATTTCTACTTGGAAATACTTTAAATAATATATCCTTTTAAAACTTTTAACATAAGGTTTGAATCCATCGGAAATTAAATTCTTAAATTTCTTGTTTTAAATTCATTTCAGTTCCCAAATAAATTTATAAACAACTATTTATAAATTCATTTGTAGAACAATAAATGATAAATCAAGTATTATCACTTCAAATTATCAATTTAAATCAATTTATTAAGTTCCATAAATTATATATCAAAATTTATTTCATTAACCAATTTTTTTTATAATATTGTATCAGTTTGTTCTGTCAAAGTGTTTTAGAAATCCTATCGATAGCGTTGATCAGACGAATCGATCGGAAACCCAAATCAACATCAACAACTCAAACAACACCATATATAAAACAAAACATAGATTTACAAGTACAATTCAAAATATTTGGAGATAGTTTAGAAACAAAAGACAAGATGGTTAAACAGAGTAGAGAGATGGGTAAGCTTAGATAAATCGCGGACAACCTTAACCGGGTCAACCGTGACTTAAAGAATAAGATCGATGTGGATTTTTCTGGGATAAATCTACGTTCGATCTCAAGAGATAGAGTTTGGAATAATAAAAGATATTAGCATCTAAACCAAGAATAGATAAAATCTCTGGTGAATCGATGCTGTCTGTAAAGGATTTTCACCCCTTTACAAGAAAATTAGAATATTGGCGAGACCGCCAATTCACTATAAAGATCATTCGAAGTGGAGTTATGTGATACTCCAAAATCAAAAGAAGATGAATAGTGAGGGACAAGAATGAATTTTGGAACCGTAGGGAACGTTCCAAAAATTCAAAGGAAATTCGAATCAAGAGGAAAAGATTCAAACTCGAACGAAAGTGATTCTGTAAATAAATCTACTCCATATGCTGAGTTTTGCCTCCAAGCCAAAGCTCTGATACCAACTGTAACGACCCGATATTTTCAACCATTCGCATCCATTATAAGTGTATAGGTAGACACTCATGCCGGAGTTGAATTGCTCAAAATACCGCGTTGTAATTAAAATTTGGCAAATCTCAGAATATACAGTAAATAAATATAATCACAGATCACAGACACAGAGTAAAATAATGCAGCGGAAGTAAAAGAAATAGTAGTTCATGAAGCTACTATGAAAGTATACCAGAGTTACATAAGATACAACATAAGAAATAAAGTACAGCAGAAGTCTCAATACAATAACCAAGTACAGGCTGAATAGAACAACGGAACCGAAGTTGATAGAACAAGACTAGCAAATAATCTCCAGCGATTCAAATCTCCAGAAGGTGGAAATCCAAATCTGTGAATACTCAGGCTGACCCGAGCGTAAAGCAAAACACAAAACACTCGAGTCAGGACAATATATACTTATATAATGTAAACCAACTCAAGTGAACTGTAATAAAGGTACAAGTAACTTAGAAGATGCTTGGGACCGCCCATCCTCTAAGGATCCGTTAAAATATCTACTATGTAGTAATATTCGCTATTATAATAGTGTCTAAATAAGTAAAGTATAATCTTATCGGAAAATAGCGTTAAGGGGATGGAGAACCTTAACGCGGTCGGATCTTAAAATCATAATCGTAGTAAAGCTCGATATGGTAGGTGACACGGCACAACTAGGCAATGCCAGGGTAGATATACCAATTACGCACACGGACTGATGGATACGCATAGCAGCCACTACCGTTCCACCTCGAACAACATTCCCAAATCGGAGGATGGCCATCTAGTCAAATCACAAGTAAGAGTATAATATCGAAGAAATGTGTCCGAGAAGAGGTGCTACCTCACTGGTCCGAGATCGCTCCTGTTTTAGCCACCTTATGCCAACTCACGGGAGTTGGGTCCACGTAACATACCTTAAGAACGTCGCCACCATCCTACTTCATTCTGGAATCTCCACCGCGTACACGGTTGTCAAAGTGGTTTTCGGTATCGACAGAGAGTATGTCCATATCCGATCCCGGTCTCTTTGCCAACCAATCGTTATTATAACCCGTGGTTATAACTTTTAAAATTAGTTTATGTTTCAAATCAAAATACATCCTTTAAACCATTTCAAAATCATATCATTTATTTCAAACTAATACATACTTTCAAACCCAAAACATATCTATTCAAAACCAATTCAAAAATATATCATTTCCATTTCAAAACCAATTCAATAATACATCATTTCAATAAAACCCAAATTTCAAAATCACTGAATATTTCCTTTAATTTATTAAACTTGAAATCTTCCTTTAAATTATCATAGCATTTTGGTAATGTAACCTTAAGTAATCATAGCATTTTTGGAATGTAATACTTTCCAATTTAACATTTTATATAATCAAAGTATTTATATACTTACAAATTTTTAACATGGTCATTTTATCATAGCCTTATACTTAAATAAACTTTGTTACTGTAATATCCAATTTAATGCTGAAATTCTTATGTTAAGTTAAGAGTACCTTATTAACTTACATTATCATTACAATAAAGAAACTTTATTATTTCAGTCATTAAAATGTGTCATTTGCATAAATTAAAACTTACATATTAAATGTACTTTTTAACTTACATTTCTATTACAGTAAAGAGCATTTATCATTTAATCAATATTACACTAATTAAACTTACATTATCAAATGTACGTTTTAATTTACGTTTTATTACAAAAAGGGCATTTATTATTTTATTCAATATTACACTGATTAAGACTTACATGTTTCTTTCATTAATTAAGACTTTACATATTCTTTCATAAATTAAAACTTTACATGTCTCTTTCATAAATTAAAACTCTACATATTCTTTCATAAATTAAAACTCTACATATTCTTTCATTAATAGAACTTTACACGTTTCTTTCATAAATTAAAACTTTACATATTTCTTTCATTAATAGAACTTTACACGTTTCTTTTCAAAACTTCGTTACAAGTCATTTTATTATCAAGATATCATTTGAGTTCAAATCCATTTCAAAATATCAAAATATTATTCAAAACATCATTCATTTTAATTCATTTAAATACCATTTAAATCCATTCATTTTATTAAATTTAAATACCATTTTAAACTCACATTAAAACTCAAATTCTTCCATTTAAAACCATTTAAATATCACTTCATTTTCTTTAGAAATTTAACATTTAATTTCCAAAAATTATATCATTTTCCAAAGGTTATTTTTCATAAAATTTATTAAAATAACCAAATATAGTTTCCGTAGCACTTACAAAATGCTACGTAAAGTTATAGTTTTAAAATAGTTCATTTAACAAAACGACAGCACATAAATGCTGTAATATATTTCCATTAAATTTAAAATAAACTTAAATGTTAAGTTTAACCACTACAGCACTTACAAAGTGCTATAATATCCTTTATTTCAAATTAACTTTTAGTTCATTTAAACAACTACAGCATTTGCAAAATGCTGTAATATCTTTTACATACATTTCAAAAATGCTGTCAAATCAAATTCAGAGTTTAATTACCATGTCATAAATTTAACTAAATTTCCAATTTTATTTAATTAACTTAAACCTTTAATTAAAACTAAATTTCACATTTCCAAGTCAAGTTATATTTTTAAAAGATCACTTTTAAACATTCATTTATTACATTTTTAACACATAGAAAAATCATAATTTCTTTAATTCAAAATATTTCAAAATATGTTTAAATCAAATTTCACAAATTTATAATTTTTGAAATACTTAAAAATATCCAAAACACTTTATAAAATAACCACGGGCCTGTATATAGTTTTCTAACCTAGGTCAAGTGATACGGATATGTATCATTTCAATCCGCAGTTTAAAAAGAAAATTCCGGGTTCTATCATTTCAAACCCGCAATCCCAAGTTAAAATAAATTAAATAAAAATCGTTCAGGCCTATCATTTCAGCCCATAACGATTTTTCCCTATTCTAAAGTCCGTTCGGGTATGTATCATTTCAACCCATAGTGATTCTAGTCTACAGGGAACTTGCAATGGTGATAACAGATATAAATAACAGAATAACATTAAATAAAAGTAACATATGATATAACAGGTGTAATAACAGGTGTGAACATCATATGATAATAATATAAGCATATATAACATGATAATATATTTTTACAGATTCGCAGGGTGTCAATTTACTAGTTATATAGGTACATATTGTCTGGTGAGAATAACTCACCTTTTTACGCTGGAGTTTGCAAAACAAAATACACAGAAAAATTCCAGAAAGCACAATAGCACGATTTGATTTGAGTGGAGAGATCCAAGATATAAACCTTGTATACAAAAATAAAGCAAAGTACATTATAAATATATTTGCAATACCAAAGATAAAATTGAAACAAATGGAAACTAGGCTAGACAAATAACATCACCTAGCTTTAAATCAATGTTTGCTTGATCTTGCCTCAACTTGTGCTCAACCATACATGCTTATGGTTAGGCCATGATGTTTTCATGTGGAAATAGATCAGGTTTGGACTGAAATATATGGTTAGGCTTGAGAAGAGGAAGGGTCTTGGAGTTACAATTGGATGGAGGTTAAAAGGCAAGGCTAACAATGGAGTTTGGATGCATCTAGGCTCGACCAAAGGGGTCTATGGGCTCGTCTATGGCTCACTACAGGTCAGGTCAGATCTGAAACAAGGCTATTGGTGATGGCACTTGCTGGTGGTGGAGGCTATAGGGGTGGCCGAAGTCAACTATGAAGGTGGCGGTGGAGTTTTGGTTGGCTATGCATTGTTTTGTGGAGTTCTTGTGCAAATTTGAGGTGGTGGCTTCATCTAATGGTCAAGGCCAGATCTGGTCTGAAGGGTAGGTGTTTGGCAGAGGATGATGAAGAGGAGGAGATGATGGTGGTTGCGGGAGAAGATGGTGGTGGTTGTGGCCAAGCAAAGTTGAAGAGAGATCTAGGAAAACAATGAAAAATAAGAGGGAAAAGTAGAAAGAAGAAGACATTAACTTGCAATTTTTTTCTCAATTCTTTTCAGATCTAAAATGGCCGAAAATTTGTGATGAAGCAAGATGTTTTCACGTGAAAAAGAAATAAAAAATCATGGCCAACAATAAAGTAATGAACGGCTAAAGAAATGAAAAGTCTAGAAAGTGAAAAGTCAAGTTTTTTTAAGGCTTAAGTCTCTTCAAATTTCCTTTTCTCTAATTCAAATAAAACAAAATAAAATTTCAGTAAATGAATTTAAAAACTGAAACAAAGTAAAAATAGAATAAAAATAAATAATCAAATTTAAAGAAAATGGAAAAGAATATAAGAAATTGCTTAAAAATTGAAAATAGGGTCCAGAAATTTCAAATAAATCACCATTGTCTTTGGAAAATTATCTACTTCATTTTAAAAATATTCTAAAGCAAAATTTTGAAATAAAAAAATTCATTTATCATTTCTAAAGTGAAATAAATAATTAAATTTAGAGAAAATAGAAAAAGAATAAAGAAAATGTTTAAAAATTGGAAATAGGACATGAAAATTACAAATAAACATCACTAGTTTTACAAAAATTTTATTTCACTTTAAAACAAATAAAAGTCCAATAAATAAAATAAAATGAGAAACAAAATAAAGTGGGAAGAGAATAAATAAGTTCTTAAGAAAAATATAAAGATAAATAAAGAATTACTTTAGTTAATTGAAGATGGAAATTATAAATTGTAAACAAATATACAACTGATACTGGAAAATGTCAATTACACTTTAAAATGTTTTAAAACCAAAATATGTTCATAACATGTTATTTTACCCATATAAATATAACTTATAACATTACATGACCAAATAAAATATTATTTATATAATTTATATGATTTAAAATAAATAATATTGCAAAATAAACAGTTTATACACAAAATTGAAAATTACATAACTTCTACAATATAAGTCTGTTTTCAACGAAACGAAAAGCAGTATTCATGGAATTAAATCTATTTTCATAATAAAAGATAAAATTTAAGAATTTGAACTATTTAAATTTAAAGTTCAAAAGTCAAAGTTTGATCAGTTTGAACAGAAATTCACTTTTCAGTGAAATATCCAATTTATACTAGTTTAAAACAAAAATTCACTTAATAATCAACATTTATATTTTTAAAATGAAATGTTTGAAATATAAAAAGTTTAAAATAATTTAAAAATAAAAATAAAGTCAAAATTAAAATATATGCAAAGTCTAGGGTTGTTACACTCTCCCCCACTCAAAACTTTTCGTCCCCGAAAAGGAACGAGGTACGGGAAAGCACAGAAAAAAAAATATAATGAATAGAATTAAGACAAGATGATAAGAAAATTGGAATTACACCTGATAACTATTGTTATAGGTAAGTTTAACAAGATGGAGGTGATCAAATCAAGAATATAAACACGAAAAAGATCCTCTAGAGTCTGAATCACCGCTTTCACTTGACCGACGGTCTATGAATGGAAAAACAGTGTTCAGATCCAGATGAGTAACAAAGATTTCAAAGATTATAAAAAGATGTCTAAACAGACTAGTATAAGCAATAGCCTTCCCATTCTGTAACAAGATAAGAGAAATAAGGACAACCAAAAGATAGTTTGAAAAAAAAACAAAATAAGATAATAAATGTGAAACAATAACGCTTTGAAATCATAACAAATTAGAGATGTTTATCATTTGGAAATCATACTACTAAAATCATAACACTTTGGAAATGTAATTCAAAAAAAAAAAACATAATACTTAGAAAATCATAACACCTTTAAAAAAAATCTTTATTTAAACCATTTTAATTCAAGGTCAAATAATATTCATTTTAAAGTTGTAGCATTTCTAAGTTCATTCAATTATAAAACTTCCAAAACATTGTATTTTCAAAACAGCAGCACTTATAAAATGCTACAGTAGATATATTAATATTTCAAATCAGTTTTATTCTAAAATATTCATTTGGATATCATTTAACTTATGACTTATTAAAACAAACTTTTATGAATGGAATATCCAAATTAAACTATACTTCGTTTATTAAGTCTAAAGCTCACTATTTTACTTAGCTCTTCATTTAACAAATAACCTAACACTTTATTTAAAATGCCCATTTCATAAATAGATATTCCTTCAATAAGTTACACTTAAAATTTCCATTTGAAAACCAAATTCTCAATTATCAAATTTAGTGATGTTAAAATACATTATAACTATCATAATTATCCATTTTTCAAGACATATCAATTTCATAAATAAAATATTTATCATAGAAAATATAACAATCAAATTTCTTTACACATTTATTCATTTAGACATCAATTAAACTATGAATTCAAGTTAAATAAACTTTATTACAAAATGTCCAATTCCAATGTATTTTATTTTATCTATTCAAAGATACATTATTTATTATACAACATATTCATTTCAGGAAATAACCATTATTAAAATTCCTAGGTTAGACTTAAGGTTCCATATTAAATCAAATTTGATTATCAAGTTATTTAAATAAAATCTCTTTAAATTCCTTTTTCACTATTTACCTCTGTAAATCTTTTATAACTAAAATTTAGGTGTATAAAATTTATTATAACCACTCAAATTTTATTTAAAAAATCCTTTTTATATTGTATATTATCCAATTACATTGTTAACTTCTAAAATTTTTTTTAAGGTAAGTTATATTTGAATGCAATTGTATTATACAAATAAAACTTTCCAATTCAATTATCTCAAGTTTGAATCATTTATTCAAAAAATTTAATTTTTCTTTTTATAACTGAAATTATTCTTTAAGATGAAATTTAAGAATTAATTTTCCGGTTTCCTTCAAACCAGTTAGAGATAAATAAATATATGTACATAATATGTCAAATAAATTTAAATCATATATCTATATATATTATAAATCAAATCATATTTAGAAATTCAAATAAATTAAATCTTTCAAAACAAAGCTGTAGTAAGACTACAGAATGGTCTCTTCAGTTCAAAACTCGAAAATGAACGTCGATGATGCTGCAGTCATCACCGAAATTATTTTCCAGCGACAAAGAGAAGAGCACTAAATTTTTAAACTTAAAACTCCTTTAGAAACAAATTTCTACTTGGAAATACTTTAAATAATATATCCTTTTAAAACTTTTAACATAAGGTTTGAATCCATCGGAAATTAAATTCTTAAATTTCTTGTTTTAAATTCATTTCAGTTCCCAAATAAATTTATAAACAACTATTTATAAATTCATTTGTAGAACAATAAATGATAAATCAAGTATTATCACTTCAAATTATCAATTTAAATCAATTTATTAAGTTCCATAAATTATATATCAAAATTTATTTCATTAACCAATTTTTTTTATAATATTGTATCAGTTTGTTCTGTCAAAGTGTTTTAGAAATCCTATCGATAGCGTTGATCAGACGAATCGATCGGAAACCCAAATCAACATCAACAACTCAAACAACACCATATATAAAACAAAACATAGATTTACAAGTACAATTCAAAATATTTGGACATAGTTTAGAAACAAAAGACAAGATGGTTGAACAGAGTAGAGAGATGGGTAAGCTTAGATAAATCGCGGACAACCTTAACCGGGTCAACCGTGACTTAAAGAATAAGATCGATGTGGATTTTTCTGGGATAAATCTATGTTCGATCTCAAGAGATAGAGTTTGGAATAATAAAAGATATTAGCATCTAAACCAAGAATAGATAAAATCTCTGGTGAATCGATGCTGTCTGTAAAGGATTTTCACCCCTTTACAAGAAAATTAGAATATTGGCGAGACCGCCAATTCACTATAAAGATCATTCGAAGTGGAGTTATGTGATACTCCAAAATCAAAAGAAGATGAATAGTGAGGGACAAGAATGAATTTTGGAACCGTAGGGAACGTTCCAAAAATTCAAAGGAAATTCGAATCAAGAGGAAAAGATTCAAACTCGAACGAAAGTGATTCTGTAAATAAATCTACTCCATATGCTGAGTTTTGCCTCCAAGCCAAAGCTCTGATACCAACTGTAACGACCCGATATTTTCAACCATTCGCATCCATTATAAGTGTATAGGTAGACACTCATGCCGGAGTTGAATTGCTCAAAATACCGCGTTGTAATTAAAATTTGGCAAATCTCAGAATATACAGTAAATAAATATAATCACAGATCACAGACACAGAGTAAAATAATGCAGCGGAAGTAAAAGAAATAGTAGTTCATGAAGCTACTATGAAAGTATACCAGAGTTACATAAGATACAACATAAGAAATAAAGTACAGCAGAAGTCTCAATACAATAACCAAGTACAGGCTGAATAGAACAACGGAACCGAAGTTGATAGAACAAGACTAGCAAATAATCTCCAGCGATTCAAATCTCCAGAAGGTGGAAATCCAAATCTGTGAATACTCAGGCTGACCCGAGCGTAAAGCAAAACACAAAACACTCGAGTCAGGACAATATATACTTATATAATGTAAACCAACTCAAGTGAACTGTAATAAAGGTACAAGTAACTTAGAAGATGCTTGGGACCGCCCATCCTCTAAGGATCCGTTAAAATATCTACTATGTAGTAATATTCGCTATTATAATAGTGTCTAAATAAGTAAAGTATAATCATATCGGAAAATAGCGTTAAGGGGATGGAGAACCTTAACGCGGTCGGATCTTAAAATCATAATCGTAGTAAAGCTCGATATGGTAGGTGACACGGCACAACTAGGCAATGCCAGGGTAGATATACCAATTACGCACACGGACTGATGGATACGCATAGCAGCCACTACCGTTCCACCTCGAACAACATTCCCAAATCGGAGGATGGCCATCTAGTCAAATCACAAGTAAGAGTATAATATCGAAGAAATGTGTCCGAGAAGAGGTGCTACCTCACTGGTCCGAGATCGCTCCTGTTTTAGCCACCTTATGCCAACTCACGGGAGTTGGGTCCACGTAACATACCTTAAGAACGTCGCCACCATCCTACTTCATTCTGGAATCTCCACCGCGTACACGGTTGTCAAAGTGGTTTTCGGTATCGACAGAGAGTATGTCCATATCCGATCCCGGTCTCTTTGCCAACCAATCGTTATTATAACCCGTGGTTATAACTTTTAAAATTAGTTTATGTTTCAAATCAAAATACATCCTTTAAACCATTTCAAAATCATATCATTTATTTCAAACTAATACATACTTTCAAACCCAAAACATATCTATTCAAAACCAATTCAAAAATATATCATTTCCATTTCAAAACCAATTCAATAATACATCATTTCAATAAAACCCAAATTTCAAAATCACTGAATATTTCCTTTAATTTATTAAACTTGAAATCTTCCTTTAAATTATCATAGCATTTTGGTAATGTAATGTGATAACCCGGGTTTTGGGATATTTGTAACTGATAAATTAACTAAATTTATTAATAGAAATACTGATTTATAAGTTAAATAAAATTTCTGGTAATGGAAATATATATATATATGTATGAATAAGTATTGGTTTGATAATACTTGTATATATATTATAGATAATCTATGATTTGGAAATTTTATATATAAGTTTAAATTACAAATTGGCATATGGTTTTAATTCATTTAATAATAATAGTGATTTATAATCTCTTTTATAAATCATTTAAAATTGTTAAAATTGTTATTTTCAAACCATATTAATAATGTATTATTTTCCATATAAATATAAAAAGGATTAAAATAAGAAAATAAAATTATCATTTTAAAATTGAATAAGTTGACTTTAATTTGGATTTCAAAAGTTTAATTTGAATTTGGTTTTTATTTCTTTTAAGATTATTTATACATATAAATACTAATTAGCTAATTCATTAAGCTTGATTATGTATTAATCTTTCATTAACATTTAAAAATATAACTAATTAAATCATGAGACAAGTGTTAACATATTAGATAATCAAATAACATGTGTTAATTTATGAACTAAACATCATGACAAGTGTCCTTCAATTTTCATCTTTTTCTTTTATTTTGTTAAATTAATTTCAGCCTTTATAAACCATGTTTTTCCCTTCACTCTCTTTTTCCTATCTTTTATTCTAAGCTAAGAAAAGCTTAAGCAAATCTGAAATTCCCTCAAACAGAAAATCTGTAAATCAATAAACCCTGAAATCATTTCCAAGTTCATGCAACAACTCTGTAATCTCATTTCCATTTGCAAATATCAAATCTTCAGCCTTAATTCATTTCTCCACTTCAAAAGCAAATCTGAAAATCCCTCAAACATAAAGATCTGTAACACTCCTCAAATTATAATTGCAAATCAATAGCCTGTAACAAGATTTTCAAAATTCAAACCTGCATTTCCTTTCAAACCTGAGACAAGCAATTAAATCCTCAAACTAAAATGTAGATCAATGTCTGCATTTCAACATACTGTAGATCAACCCTGCATTTTTTTCCTCTGGTAATCAACAGCATACAAACTACAGTTCAAGAATCATGTTTGCATTTCTTAAACCTGGAATCAACTTTGAAAATCAAAGAGCCTGCATGCATGTAATTTGGATAGGGAGCAAAAGCATTTTAGTTTCTGAACATCTCAGCACTCAAGTTTTAAAAGTTTAAAGGATTAAAAAGCTTTTCAAAAAAAAAATTTTTAAAGAGGCTGCCTCTGTTTAAATCAGGTGAGTAACATTTTTTGATAATTACTTAAGTTAAATCATGGTTGCCTAATTTAGTATGATTTCTGTTGCCTGGTTTGCTCTGGAAATAAGATTTGCCTGTGTGAATATTTACAAGTATATTGTGGATGAATGATATGAGTATGTATGCTGTAGTCTGCAATGACTTTGTTCCCTGATTCAAGTCCATTTTTTTTATATAAATCCCCTATCACCTGATCTAATCATTATTATCAATTGAGATATAAACAAAAATTATTTGTGTGATCATAAGTTTAAGCTTAAAATTTTAATTAAGTTAAAATAAATACAAACTTCTTCTGGAAACCAAAATGGTCTGGAAACATGAGTTTTGTTTAAAAAATTAAATTCTTTAATTCATTAAATTAAGATTGTGATCTGAAACCTTAAAAGAAAACATGATTTTTAAATCAGAAAACACAATTTTTAGTTTGGGATTTGGGAAGCAGTTCTGTGATGAACTAAAAAGAGGAATTTGGGAAATTCTGGTGATCTAGTTGTTAGGGAATGTCAGGGTCTCCTATGGTGGTAGATGTATGATCAGAGCATCGGGAAAAATTATTGTATGGATGTAAAGAGGATCGTGGTGGCGGCGGTGATCAAAATAAATCTGTAACCCTAGTTTATGAGCAAGTTAGGAAATTGGTTCGATTCTGTCTCTATATTTGATCGAGTGCAAAGAGGCTTTGAGGGATGGTAGCTGGGTCGATGACAAGGACATGGAAGGAGTTGCAGCACTAACGGTGGTCGGAGGCGTGATGGCGAGACGTTTTCTTTCCGGTGATGTTGATTTCTGTTTCGGGTTGAAGGCTCGATTTCGTTTTAGATTAAATACTGTCGTTTGAAGGCTCGTAGTCGAATGTCGTGATGCTTTACGACTTGCCGAAGGTAGTTGAGTTCGTCGGAGATGGCCAGATCGCCTGTGCACGTGCACAACGATGATCTCATATGTCAGGGAATGGAGTCGTAGGCGACTCGAAGAGATATCGTGGTTTTTGAAGTTAGGGTCGAGTATTCGCTCGTGTTCGTGAGTGTAGTTTAGCAGTTAAGTTGGTTTAGAAAAAAAAATAGAAACTAAGGGAAGAAGAAGAAGATGGGAAGAGGACTCGAGACGGTCTCGAGTAGAATGCGGGTTTAACCCGAAGTAGAGGACGGAAGGATTTAAGCATGTTTTTAAAAAGATTTTTATAAAGTAAACTTTGAAATTAAAAAATGGTTTTGTTTTAAATCCTTTCCAAAATAATCTCTTTTCCATTTTAAATATTCTTAGAACTTTAATTAAGAAATTGTAGGATTGATTAACTTGTAATTAAGAATTAACTAATTTGTAGTTAAGTTTTATTAATTAATAATTAAGGTTTATTAATTAATAGTTAAAGAATAATTAATCTGTAATTAAAGATTAATTTAATGAATTTATAAGGTAATTAAGGAATGATTAATTAATTAAATGGTTTGTAGTTAATTAATGATTGATTAAGCAGGGTTAAGTGATTAATTCTTAAATAATTACCTTAATTAAGTAATTAGCGAATCATTAGTTAATGTGATTAATTAATTAAGGAGATGTGAATGATTAAGGCTAATTAATCTATAGGATTAATTACTTAATATAATTTATAAAGGATATTTAATCAAGGATGATTAATTAAGATGGATGATTAAAGAATGATTTATTAATTGGGTTGTAATTAAAATATGCAGGATTAAGGTAATCTAAATGATTTAAAGTTGGTAATTAATTAAATTGGAGATTAATTAAATTAATTAGGAATTATATATCTAATAAATCTTGTTATGGATGGTTGAATGATATTGGATGACTTGGATTGATTTTATCTATGATGATCGATTGTGATGTGGTGTGATATGAATGGGTTAAACTATGATAATGTAGGTTACCTATCTGAGTTGAATTGTTGTATGATATCCTTTATTTGAATTGTATGGTTTAAAATTTAAATAACTTGGATTAATAATGACATTAGATTCGAAGAGACCGGGGTTGGGTATCAGTAAATACCCGAAACCACTTCGATTTGAAATCTACTATAATTCTTTATAGATTTGATATGTGTAATCAATAGGCTGGAATTGGAATAAATTAAGTAACTTGACCTTTAATTGAGAAATAGTTCTTGGCTATTGTCTGTAATAAATGTTGGACTTTGAGAACTCGTGGTGAAATACGAGTTACCCCGGATTTTAAATAAGTTCTATGAATTAAAATTTCATGTTAGATGAGTTTACTCACGCTGGTTTCCAGCCTGACCCGGGTGTTACTTTGATGTAATGCTCGGGTCAGACCGAGTATTACAGATTTCAGGTTAGGACGTTCTGGAGCTCAAGTGGCGAGCTGGATGGCAGGAACGTATGGAGTATTCCGCTGTATATATGAGACTGTGTAGTCTGTATAGATTGTAGTCTGGAACAAGTTGTATAACTGTCCAGTTCATGTATAAATGATTGTAACTCTGATGTATTAAATGTAAGGTAACAATTACAGCTTTTCTTTGTATAAATATTATTATTTGATATTATATTTTATTCGCTGCGAATGTGAGAATCTGTTTGGTGTTTCTGTTTGTTCTTCTTCTTCTTCTATCTCTTTCTTCTTTTCTCTAACTATCTTAACAAATTCGGGATTTTCGGAGTCGAAAATTCCGGGTCGTTACATTTGGTATCAGAGTAGAAGGTTAAGCGAGAACCTTGGCTCTGGTGGGTTTACTCATTAAAGATAGGGTCAATAGTATCCTAGAATGAGTTGAGTATATATATATATATATATATATGAGAGCGTACTTGTTATTTTCTTATATAAAGGTTTCAAAATGGTTTTAAAAATAAATGATTTTTATATAAGTTTATCTTTTGATATATATAGAAATAATTTTCTAATTATTAAATATATTAAAGAAATTGGTTGTTAAATTAATTGGAATTAAATAAAATATTGGAATTAAATTAAGTGGTAATAGTAATACAACCAAATTAAAATTGAATAAAGTTAAGTTTGAAATGAATTCAAACTGAAATTAAAATCTGGAATTTGTAGAGGTGTTATCAAGAATAAAGATAATAATGAATTGTTTTTCAGATATGAAAATCTTGGTTATTATCATAAATGGTAGTTGTGATTAATAAGAAATGTTGTTAATAATTAAGAAAAATGAAATGTTTTAGAGAAGTAAACTTTTAGGTGAATATGACTTATAATTTGTAAATTAAATTGGATTTAAATTGTGAAGTTTTGAATCCTAAGTTTGAAAACATTTGAAATTGTTTTCAAAATATTAAAAGAAAAGGAATAAATATTATTCAGGTTGTTTTTGAATATGATCTTATTTTAAAATAAGAGTTGTTTGGAAAAATTAAAAAAATGCATATTAAAAAAAAATTATTTTTGAATTAAACCAAGAATGGTTTAAAATTTAAAGTATAACTTGGTGTGTAAAGAAAATGTATATATGAGGAATATACATAATACCAATGATGATTTGAAATGAACACTTAGTGTTGAGTTTTAAATTGGAATGTGATGTAAAACCCAAAGTAAAGTAAGTTTTTAAACTTAAAAGGGGAAAGATTATTAATCTGAAGTTTAAAATTTGAATGGGAATTCAAATTGTGTAAAGTTGACCGGATTAAGTAAATATAATTTAACTTGGAAGAAGTTAAATAAGTTTGAATGAACAACTTGAATTGGAAATTTCAAAATGAAATTTTAATTTAACTAGGGTAGTTAAATGGTTGATTTTAAATGGGAGTTATGAGTGATCTCAAAAATGGGTTTGAGATCTGAAAATTGAAAATGAATGTTGTTAATTGGTGTCTGGATAAATTTGGATGTTTATTTATCTTGATATCATTCTATTATTATAAATAATTTATGAAACTGTGAATTGATTTTGAAGTTAGAAATGGATAACAAATTAGAATCTGAAGATTAAATTGTTTTTGAATTCTTATTTAAACTTTATAATAAGTTAAGTAAAGATAATTTTAAAATGGAATTTTGGAATTTGGATTTAGAATTAAATGGTTTAAAGATTTAAGTTGTTAAATAAATAAAAAAATAAAGGTTGATTTGATTTTAAAGTAAGGGTTAATTTGATTTGAAAGATTAAATCAACATTTAAAATTTAACTCGAAATTATATAATTCGAGATGGTTTTAAGTTGAAATTTGAATAAAATTTGTTCAAATTGGATTTGATTTGAAATAATTTGGAATTATGATTAAAGTTGAATAGGTTTAAAATTCAAATGGAATTTGATTTGAATTAGGAATGAAATTGAGAATTAATTCAACTTGAATTGAGGTTAAATCAATTTCAATAGAAATTGAAGTTATTTAAAATTGGAATTGAGTTAATTTAAATGGAGGTGGAAATTAAAATTGAATTGATGAGAATTGAACAGTTTGACTCTGGTTTATTTTCAAAATAAATTGTTTTAGTACAAATATATTTTTCCAAACTATTTACTATACAATCTTTCTTCTTAAACCCCAAACTAGCTTATACTTATTTTACAATTATTTTGGAACTATTTAACTATTTTGAAACTGTCTTATAAACTAATTACTATTTTTCAGTTACTTATATCTAATCACTATTTTAAAAACCATTTTGCAATTATCTAACTATTTTATACCTACTTAACTATTTTACAGCTATTTTACAAACTAATAACTATTTTTCAACTACTTATCTATTTTAAACTTTTCCAAGCTATTTTTAAATTTAAATTGGTCAGAGTTCTAGCTGTTGGTAATTAAAGTAATAACTCAATTGGAAATGGAAGCAATTGAGAATAAGTGAATGGAATTAAAGGAAATGTGAATAGAAAAGAGAATTGATTTGGTTAGTAACCAATAAAGATAAATACGTAGGATATACGTATATTATTCTATTCGCATAGTGATTTGATCCAGATTCAAACATAGAATTTCGAGATAGTATTTTCGATCCGAGTTGGGATTTTTCGCTCGATTTTCGACAGCGAACCTGGATATGGATTTTTGATTGGTTCTGGATATTCTCTATCATAGTTATGTGACTATGCAAGGAGAATGACGGTTTCTGATCAAGAAACCAGACCTGGGTCCGCATTAGGAAGTCGGGTGAACGATACTAGTTCGGAAGAGAAATTGTGTGATCGAGTGAGCGATCAGATTGATATAGCGTATGAATGGTATGTGTACATCATACGGATTTGAATGAATTGATATTGGAAATTTGTGGATAAGAACTGTAAAATGGTCTTTGAAATGAAAAGTAAATTTGTGAAATATAATGGAATTGGATATTTCTTTGGTTGAAATTTACTTTATGGAGGTAAGTAATATGGTAAATAACTTTATAAAGAAATCGATCTTGAACATTTGATTTGGCAATAAATAAAGTTATATTTTGTAATATGATAAACTCCCCTTATTGAATCTAGCCAGAATAAAAAGGGTTTTTGGAGGTATTTGAAGTATAAAAAGAGGTTTTATACAAGTTTGAAATGATCCAAAGATTTTCAAAGTTATATATATATATATATAAAGGATCTTATGAGAATGATTTTGGAAAAGGTTTTGGGAACCTATGGATTTTGGAAAGGGCTTTTGATTTTTTGGAAAATCAATTTTGGATTTTGGAAAGCCTAGTTTGAGAATTATCGATTTTGGTAATCGATTTTGTGTAAAGGAGATTTTGATAAATCATAAAGGGTATGGTTTGAAGATACTATAAGTATATAGTATAAAATGTTTTGAGTATAGCTCTGGGGAAAAAGGAGCTCTCTTGAAATGAACTTCTCAGGAGTGCCACTGGGTGGTACTGCCTTGAACCCCAAGGGGGGATTCTAAAGTTGATCCTGTGAGGAGTCCGGACAAAACTAGTTCCTGAGGATTATTTGTGTAGCGAAAGTCGAGGGGCTGGTGCCCACAGAGGCATTTGGGTTATTCTGTGACGACAATGTAACTCGATGTCACTGCGATCTACTGCAGACCATAGCGAAAGTCATGTGTGCCGTTGAGAGCCAACTGTCTACGTTTGATTTTATATCGGTAGACTGTGACACTATGGTAACATAGCGAAAGTCGTGTGTGCCGCTGAGAGCCAACTGTCTACGTTTGATTTTATATCGGTAGACTGCGACCTATGTGGGAGAAGTTTCATTATTTGGCAGCGAAATTCGGTGGCGCTGATGCCTACAGTTATATGGGTTTGTGCTGTGATAGCAACGTAAGGCCCAGGTATAACTGCGATCTGTAGCGGGTTCCATGGCGTAATCGAGGAGCGCGGAGACCTACAGTTATCTGTGGATTTTGCCGGGACGGCAACGTAACCATTGGGTTAACTGCGACCATGGATGGGAGTGATGATTTCCAGAGTATTCTCACCAAAGATATTTCATCGATTTCAAAAATGTTTTCTATATTTTCAATAAATTATTTTCCAAGTATTTTCACTGGGTGTTGAAAACGAGTTTACCAAGTACTTATAGATTTTCAGTCTTACGCCTGATCAACGTATGACCGAATTTCTGTGAGAACGAGAATGGACTTGTTGAAACATTGAGTTATCAAAGTATTTTTAAAAACTAATTTAGTAATATTATAAAGATTTTTAAAGTGTTTTAAAAAAAAATGTTCAAAAGAAAAATTTATCTAATAATAAGTAAATAAGTAAATTCTGGCTTCGTTCCTTTTCGAGGACGAAAAGATTCTAAGGGGGAAGGAATGTGATAACCCGGGTTTTGGGATATTTGTAACTGATAAATTAACTAAATTTATTAATAGAAATACTGATTTATAAGTTAAATAAAATTTCTGGTAATGGAAATATATATATATATATATATATGTATGAATAAGTATTGGTTTGATAATACTTGTATATATATTATAGATAATCTATGATTTGGAAATTTTATATATAAGTTTAAATTACAAATTGGCATATGGTTTTAATTCATTTAATAATAATAGTGATTTATAATCTCTTTTATAAATCAATTAAAATTGTTAAAATTGTTATTTTCAAACCATATTAATAATGTATTATTTTCCATATAAATATAAAAAGGATTAAAATAAGAAAATAAAATTATCATTTTAAAATTGAATAAGTTGACTTTAATTTGGATTTCAAAAGTTTAATTTGAATTTGGTTTTTATTTCTTTTAAGATTATTTATACATATAAATACTAATTAGCTAATTCATTAAGCTTGATTATGTATTAATCTTTCATTAACATTTAAAAATATAACTAATTAAATCATGAGACAAGTGTTAACATATTAGATAATCAAATAACATGTGTTAATTTATGAACTAAACATCATGACAAGTGTCCTTCAATTTTCATCTTTTTCTTTTATTTTGTTAAATTAATTTCAGCCTTTATAAACCATGTTTTTCCCTTCACTCTCTTTTTCCTATCTTTTATTCTAAGCTAAGAAAAGCTTAAGCAAATCTGAAATTCCCTCAAACAGAAAATCTGTAAATCAATAAACCCTGAAATCATTTCCAAGTTCATGCAACAACTCTGTAATCTCATTTCCATTTGCAAATATCAAATCTTCAACCTTAATTCATTTCTCCACTTCAAAAGCAAATCTGAAAATCCCTCAAACATAAAGATCTGTAACACTCCTCAAATTATAATTGCAAATCAATAGCCTGTAACAAGATTTTCAAAATTCAAACCTGCATTTCCTTTCAAACCTGAGACAAGCAATTAAATCCTCAAACTAAAATGTAGATCAATGTCTGCATTTCAACATACTGTAGATCAACCCTGCATTTTTTTCCTCTGGTAATCAACAGCATACAAACTACAGTTCAAGAATCATGTTTGCATTTCTTAAACCTGGAATCAACTTTGAAAATCAAAGAGCCTGCATGCATGTAATTTGGACAGGGAGAAAAAGCATTTTAGTTTCTGAACATCTCAGCACTCAAGTTTTAAAAGTTTAAAGGATTAAAAAGCTTTTTAAAAAAAAAATTAAAGAGGCTGCCTCTGTTTAAATCAGGTGAGTAACATTTTTTGATAATTACTTAAGTTAAATCATGGTTGCCTAATTTAGTATGATTTCTGTTGCCTGGTTTGCTCTGGAAATAAGATTTGCCTGTGTGAATATTTACAAGTATATTGTGGATGAATGATATGAGTATGTATGCTGTAGTCTGCAATGACTTTGTTCCCTGATTCAAGTCCATTTTTTTATATAAATCCCCTATCACCTGATCTAATCATTATTATCAATTGAGATAGAAACAAAAATTATTTGTGTGATCATAAGTTTAAGCTTAAAATTTTAATTAAGTTAAAATAAATACAAACTTCTTCTGGAAACCAAAATGGTCTGGAAACATGAGTTTTGTTTAAAAAATTAAATTCTTTCATTCATTAAATTAAGATTGTGATCTGAAACCTTAAAAGAAAACATGATTTTTAAATCAGAAAACACAATTTTTAGTTTGGGATTTGGGAAGCAGTTCTGTGATGAACTAAAAAGAGGAATTTGGGAAATTCTGGTGATCTAGTTGTTAGGGAATGTCAGGGTCTCCTATGGTGGTAGATGTATGATCAGAGCATCGGGAAAAATTATTGTATGGATGTAAAGAGGATCGTGGTGGCGGCGGTGATCAAAATAAATCTGTAACCCTAGTTTATGAGCAAGTTAGGAAATTGGTTCGATTCTGTCTCTATATTTGATCGAGTGCAAAGAGGCTTTGAGGGATGGTAGCTGGGTCGATGACAAGGACATGGAAGGAGTTGCAGCACTAACGGTGGTCGGAGGCGTGATGGCGAGACGTTTTCTTTCCGGTGATGTTGATTTCTGTTTCGGGTTGAAGGCTCGATTTCGTTTTAGATTAAATACTGTCGTTTGAAGGCTCGTAGTCGAATGTCGTGATGCTTTACGACTTGCCGAAGGTAGTTGAGTTCGTCGGAGATGGCCAGATCGCCTGTGCACGTGCACAACGATGATCTCATATGTCAGGGAATGGAGTCGTGGGCGACTCGAAGAGATATCGTGGTTTTTGAAGTTAGGCTCGAGTATTCGCTCGTGTTCGTGAGTGTAGTTTAGCAGTTAAGTTGGTTTAGAAAAAAAAAATAGAAACTAAGGGAAGAAGAAGAAGATGGGAAGAGGACTCGAGACGGTCTCGAGTAGAATGCCGGTTTAACCCGAAGTAGAGGACGGAAGGATTTAAGCATGTTTTTAAAAAGATTTTTATAAAGTAAACTTTGAAATTAAAAAATGGTTTTGTTTTAAATCCTTTCCAAAATAATCTCTTTTCCATTTTAAATATTCTTAGAACTTTAATTAAGAAATTGTAGGATTGATTAACTTGTAATTAAGAATTAACTAATTTGTAGTTAAGTTTTATTAATTAATAATTAAGGTTTATTAATTAATAGTTAAAGAATAATTAATCTGTAATTAAAGATTAATTTAATGAATTTATAAGGTAATTAAGGAATGATTAATTAATTAAATGGTTTGTAGTTAATTAATGATTGATTAAGCAGGGTTAAGTGATTAATTCTTAAATAATTACCTTAATTAAGTAATTAGCGAATCATTAGTTAATGTGATTAATTAATTAAGGAGATGTGAATGATTAAGGCTAATTAATCTATAGGATTAATTACTTAATATAATTTATAAAGGATATTTAATCAAGGATGATTAATTAAGATGGATGATTAAAGAATGATTTATTAATTGGGTTGTAATTAAAATATGCAGGATTAAGGTAATCTAAATGATTTAAAGTTGGTAATTAATTAAATTGGAGATTAATTAAATTAATTAGGAATTATATATCTAATAAATCTTGTTATGGATGGTTGAATGATATTGGATGACTTGGATTGATTTTATCTATGATGATCGATTGTGATGTGGTGTGATATGAATGGGTTAAACTATGATAATGTAGGTTACCTATCTGAGTTGAATTGTTGTATGATATCCTTTATTTGAATTGTATGGTTTAAAATTTAAATAACTTGGATTAATAATGACATTAGATTCGAAGAGACCGGGGTCGGGTATCAGTAAATACCCGAAACCACTTCGATTTGAAATCTACTATAATTCTTTATAGATTTGATATGTGTAATCAATAGGCTGGAATTGGAATAAATTAAGTAACTTGACCTTTAATTGAGAAATAGTTCTTGGCTATTGTCTGTAATAAATGTTGGACTTTGAGAACTCGTGGTGAAATACGAGTTACCCCGGATTTTAAATAAGTTCTATGAATTAAAATTTCATGTTAGATGAGTTTACTCACGCTGGTTTCCAGCCTGACCCGGGTGTTACTTTGATGTAATGCTCGGGGTCAGACCGAGTATTACAGATTTCAGGTTAGGACGTTCTGGAGCTCAAGTGGCGAGCTGGATGGCAGGAACGTATGGAGTATTCCGCTGTATATATGAGACTGTGTAGTCTGTATAGATTGTAGTCTGGAACAAGTTGTATAACTGTCCAGTTCATGTATAAATGATTGTAACTCTGATGTATTAAATGTAAGGTAACAATTACAGCTTTTCTTTGTATAAATATTATTATTTGATATTATATTTTATTCGCTGCGAATGTGAGAATCTGTTTGGTGTTTCTGTTTGTTCTTCTTCTTCTTCTATCTCTTTCTTCTTTTCTCTAACTATCTTAACAAATTCGGGATTTTCGGAGTCGAAAATTCCGGGTCGTTACATGTAACCTTAAGTAATCATAGCATTTTTGGAATGTAATACTTTCCAATTTAACATTTTATATAATCAAAGTATTTATATACTTACAAATTTTTAACATGGTCATTTTATCATAGCCTTATACTTAAATAAACTTTGTTACTGTAATATCCAATTTAATGCTGAAATTCTTATGTTAAGTTAAGAGTACCTTATTAACTTACATTATCATTACAATAAAGAAACTTTATTATTTTAGTCATTAAAATGTGTCATTTGCATAAATTAAAACTTACATATTAAATGTACTTTTTAACTTACATTTCTATTACAGTAAAGAGCATTTATCATTTAATCAATATTACACTAATTAAACTTACATTATCAAATGTACGTTTTAATTTACGTTTTATTACAAAAAGGGCATTTATTATTTTATTCAATATTACACTGATTAAGACTTACATGTTTCTTTCATTAATTAAGACTTTACATATTCTTTCATAAATTAAAACTTTACATGTCTCTTTCATAAATTAAAACTCTACATATTCTTTCATAAATTAAAACTCTACATATTCTTTCATTAATAGAACTTTACACGTTTCTTTCATAAATTAAAACTTTACATATTTCTTTCATTAATAGAATTTTACACGTTTCTTTTCAAAACTTCGTTACAAGTCATTTTATTATCAAGATATCATTTGAGTTCAAATCCATTTCAAAATATCAAAATATTATTCAAAACATCATTCATTTTAATTCATTTAAATACCATTTAAATCCATTCATTTTATTAAATTTAAATACCATTTTAAACTCACATTAAAACTCAAATTCTTCCATTTAAAACCATTTAAATATCACTTCATTTTCTTTAGAAATTTAACATTTAATTTCCAAAAATTATATCATTTTCCAAAGGTTATTTTTCATAAAATTTATTAAAATAACCAAATATAGTTTCCGTAGCACTTACAAAATGCTACGTAAAGTTATAGTTTTAAAATAGTTCATTTAACAAAACGACAGCACATAAATGCTGTAATATATTTCCATTAAATTTAAAATAAACTTAAATGTTAAGTTTAACCACTACAGCACTTACAAAGTGCTATAATATCCTTTATTTCAAATTAACTTTTAGTTCATTTAAACAACTACAGCATTTGCAAAATGCTGTAATATCTTTTACATACATTTCAAAAATGCTGTCAAATCAAATTCAGAGTTTAATTACCATGTCATAAATTTAACTAAATTTCCAATTTTATTTAATTAACTTAAACCTTTAATTAAAACTAAATTTCACATTTCCAAGTCAAGTTATATTTTTAAAAGATCACTTTTAAACATTCATTTATTACATTTTTAACACATAGAAAAATCATAATTTCTTTAATTCAAAATATTTCAAAATATGTTTAAATCAAATTTCACAAATTTATAATTTTTGAAATACTTAAAAATATCCAAAACACTTTATAAAATAACCACGGGCCTGTATATAGTTTTCTAACCTAGGTCAAGTGATACGGATATGTATCATTTCAATCCGCAGTTTAAAAAGAAAATTCCGGGTTCTATCATTTCAAACCCGCAATCCCAAGTTAAAATAAATTAAATAAAAATCGTTCAGGCCTATCATTTCAGCCCATAACGATTTTTCCCTATTCTAAAGTCCGTTCGGGTATGTATCATTTCAACCCATAGTGATTCTAGTCTACAGGGAACTTGCAATGGTGATAACAGATATAAATAACAGAATAACATTAAATAAAAGTAACATATGATATAACAGGTGTAATAACAGGTGTGAACATCATATGATAATAATATAAGCATATATAACATGATAATATATTTTTACAGATTCGCAGGGTGTCAATTTACTAGTTATATAGGTACATATTGTCTGGTGAGAATAACTCACCTTTTTACGCTGGAGTTTGCAAAACAAAATACACAGAAAAATTCCAGAAAGCACAATAGCACGATTTGATTTGAGTGGAGAGATCCAAGATATAAACCTTGTATACAAAAATAAAGCAAAGTACATTATAAATATATTTGCAATACCAAAGATAAAATTGAAACAAATGGAAACTAGGCTAGACAAATAACATCACCTAGCTTTAAATCAATGTTTGCTTGATCTTGCCTCAACTTGTGCTCAACCATACATGCTTATGGTTAGGCCATGATGTTTTCATGTGGAAATAGATCAGGTTTGGACTGAAATATATGGTTAGGCTTGAGAAGAGGAAGGGTCTTGGAGTTACAATTGGATGGAGGTTAAAAGGCAAGGCTAACAATGGAGTTTGGATGCATCTAGGCTCGACCAAAGGGGTCTATGGGCTCGTCTATGGCTCACTACAGGTCAGGTCAGATCTGAAACAAGGCTATTGGTGATGGCACTTGCTGGTGGTGGAGGCTATAGGGGTGGCCGAAGTCAACTATGAAGGTGGCGGTGGAGTTTTGGTTGGCTATGCATTGTTTTGTGGAGTTCTTGTGCAAATTTGAGGTGGTGGCTTCATCTAATGGTCAAGGCCAGATCTGGTCTGAAGGGTAGGTGTTTGGCAGAGGATGATGAAGAGGAGGAGATGATGGTGGTTGCGGGAGAAGATGGTGGTGGTTGTGGCCAAGCAAAGTTGAAGAGAGATCTAGGAAAACAATGAAAAATAAGAGGGAAAAGTAGAAAGAAGAAGACATTAACTTGCAATTTTTTTCTCAATTCTTTTCAGATCTAAATGGCCGAAAATTTGTGATGAAGCAAGATGTTTTCACGTGAAAAAGAAATAAAAAATCATGGCCAACAATAAAGTAATGAACGGCTAAAGAAATGAAAAGTCTAGAAAGTGAAAAGTCAAGTTTTTTTAAGGCTTAAGTCTCTTCAAATTTCCTTTTCTCTAATTCAAATAAAACAAAATAAAATTTCAGTAAATGAATTTAAAAACTGAAACAAAGTAAAAATAGAATAAAAATAAATAATCAAATTTAAAGAAAATGGAAAAGAATATAAGAAATTGCTTAAAAATTGAAAATAGGGTCCAGAAATTTCAAATAAATCACCATTGTCTTTGGAAAATTATCTACTTCATTTTAAAAATATTCTAAAGCAAAATTTTGAAATAAAATAATTCATTTATCATTTCTAAAGTGAAATAAATAATTAAATTTAGAGAAAATAGAAAAAGAATAAAGAAAATGTTTAAAAATTGGAAATAGGACATGAAAATTACAAATAAACATCACTAGTTATACAAAAATTTTATTTCACTTTAAAACAAATAAAAGTCCAATAAATAAAATAAAATGAGAAACAAAATAAAGTGGGAAGAGAATAAATAAGTTCTTAAGAAAAATATAAAGATAAATAAAGAATTACTTTAGTTAATTGAAGCTGGAAATTATAAATTGTAAACAAATATACAACTGATACTGGAAAATGTCAATTACACTTTAAAATGTTTTAAAACCAAAATATGTTCATAACATGTTATTTTACCCATATAAATATAACTTATAACATTACATGACCAAATAAAATATTATTTATATAATTTATATGATTTAAAATAAATAATATTGCAAAATAAACAGTTTATACACAAAATTGAAAATTACATAACTTCTACAATATAAGTCTGTTTTCAACGAAACGAAAAGCAGTATTCATGGAATTAAATCTATTTTCATAATAAAAGATAAAATTTAAGAATTTGAACTATTTAAATTTAAAGTTCAAAAGTCAAAGTTTGATCAGTTTGAACAGAAATTCACTTTTCAGTGAAATATCCAATTTATACTAGTTTAAAACAAAAATTCACTTAATAATCAACATTTATATTTTTAAAATGAAATGTTTGAAATATAAAAAGTTTAAAATAATTTAAAAATAAAAATAAAGTCAAAATTAAAATATATGCAAAGTCTAGGGTTGTTACATAGATGATATTGTGATTACTGGAAGTGATAGGAAAGGAATTTCAGATCTTAAAGTTTTTATTCAAACACAATTTCATACAAAAGACCTTGGTGAGTTAAAGTACTTCTTGGGTATTGAGGTGATAAGAGAAAATGGGCAGATCTTTTTGTCACAAAGAAAATACATCATTGATTTGTTAACTGAGACTGGAAAATTGGGTGCAAAGCCTTGTACTACTCCTATGATTACCAATATCAGTTTGACAAATGATGGTGAACTATTTAACGATACAGAAAAATATAGGAGGTTAGTGGGTAAACTGAATTACTTGACAGTAACAAGGCCAGATCTTGCTTTTTCAGTTAGTGTCATAAGTCAATTCATGAGTTCTCCAACTAGTCATCATTGGAATGCTCTAAAACAAATTCTATGTTACTTGAAAGGAACAGTGGGACAAGGTATTGTGTATGCTAATCATGGACATGAGGAGATAGAAGCTTTCTCTGATGCTGACTGGGCAGGGTCTAGGTCAGATAGAAGATCAACCTCTGGATTTTGTGTATTTGTTGGAGGTAATTTAGTCTCATGGAAAAGTAAAAAACAAAATGTGGTGTCTCGGTCCAGTGCTGAATCAGAGTATAGAGGTATGGCTAATTCTATTTGTGAACTAATGTGGATAAATCACTTTATGTCTGAGATAGGTTTGAAACCAAAGTTGCCAGTGAAATTATGGTGTGATAACCAAGCAGCAATTCATATTGCTTCTAATCCAGTATTCCATGAGAGAACCAAACATATCGAAGTGGACTGTCACTTCATTCGCGAGAAGATACAGCAGGGTTTGATAGTAACTGGGTTTGTCAGATCTGGATATCAACTGGCTGACATATTCACCAAGGCGTTGAGTGGTGCGAGAGTGGAGTACCTTTGCAGCAAGTTGAACATGATTAATAAGTATGCTTCAACTTGAGGGGGAGTGTTATCTGCTGTGTTGAATGGTGATGTGGTGTTGTGCATGTTTCATGTACAAGATATATGTACTTAGTGTTTCTTTGCTTTCCTTTTCTATTTCATGTTGTGTTTGTTTTCTCAGCCCAATAAGGCTTCGGCCCATGACTGTGTGTAACTAGGCTTAAGCCCGCGTGTGTGTAACTAAGGTTACAAGCTATTGTATATAAACATGTACAGATCTGGGTGATGATATACTGATATATGATTTTGCTCTTTATCTCTTTTTTCTCAAATCTCCATTTACTTTAACACAAACTAATAAGAAAGCTCCAAAAGTCTGAATCAGAAGAAATGAATAAGCATATGCTCTGAAGAGGATCTGCTGAATAGAGAGGCCGCTCTGAAGGCTCTGATCAAGAAGAAGGAGTGTCAAACTGGAGAAATAGATCATCCTGAAAAAGTACTCCGTAATGAAGATAGCAGAATCCTATATCTGAGGAGATAACTGCAAGAAGTCCTGGATGAAGAAACTCTGCTCTGATGACCTCTCTACAGTCTGATATCCAACAATCTGAAGACAAGAGAAACCTGCAAAATGAACCTGAAATCCTATCTCCCAAACCTGTATCTGACACATGACTAAGGAAAAAATTAGAATGATACATATATATGTATATTTATATAGTAAATATACAGATATATGTATTTAGAAGGAATGAAATAAAAACCTAAATCAGACTATAAGGAAAAAAAACTAAAGAAATGAATAAACTGAAAACTAATACCAAACAGAGACTAGAACAAAAATTGAGACAGATCTGACTTATTTATCTTTAATCATAAGAAAGCTATGATTAACAGTGAGATCATCATATAAATTTGGAAAATTATTAATAATACTATTATTAGTGCTATAAAAGTTATTGTTATGTTTAAAAAAGTTAATATTATAACTAACCTTGTTAAGGTACCGTTTGAAAACGATATTTGTAGCTAATTTATATTTGGGATTAGAAATCCAATTAAAACAAAATGTTGAAATTGAAAAAATCAATTTGTTAAAATGACTATTATTATTATTAAAAATTCTTTGATTTCTCTCAAACCAACTAATAATAATAAATAAAGTGTCTAATAAAAATCTAATATTCTTATTGAATTTGAATCTATAATTTTTCCAGTAGAATTCACAATCTGAAATTTTAGTTATTATATTAAAGTTAAAAATTTTAAGAGTATTAGTTAGGATGTAATTAGAATCCAAACAATCATAATATATATGATTAATGTCCTCAAGATGCAGATTACAAAAATAACATTTATTATCATTTTGAATGTTTTTTCTCTTTAAAAATTCTATTGTATTAAGTTTTCCATGAAGTATTAACCACATGTGAATTTTGGATTTAGGAGGAGCATTAGATTTCCACATATGTTTAAAAGAGTTATTTATAGTACCCGAAAAATTAATAAATCTATAAAAAGAATTTGGAGTATATTTCTTACTCTTATCCCATTCCCAACTAATAAAATCATTATCATTATCAATATTATAAAGATTTAATCTGGCATAAAGCAAAGAAAGTTGCCTAAGGGTTGATCCTACTAAAATTCTGTTAAAACTGAAATTCCAAGGAGGATCATTATCCGGAGTATAAACTTCATTAATTAAAGCATACTTAAAGTTACTAATATCGTACAAATCCTTAAATTCAAACTTAAGAGGCAAGATCGAGATCCAACAATCATGCCAAAAAGAAGTACAATTTCCTGAATGTACTATCGTCTTAGTACCTAAGTTAAAAATTTCATAACAATTTAAAATGTTTTTCCAAAAATTAGAAAATTTATGGGAACATGAATAATCAATTTGGTATAAATTGATATTACCGTTATAGTAATATTTAGAAATGATCTCTTTCCAAATAGCGTTATCGTTTATATCTTTAAACTTCCAAAGCCATTTACCTAAAAGAAACAAATTCATGTTACGCAAATTTATAACTCCTAAACCACCCTCCTTTTTAGCTTTACAAAGAGTTTCCCAGTTTACTAGACATTTTATACTGTTATTAATATTATCCCCACTCCATAAGAAATCTCTTCTAATTTTATCAATTTTATCAATAACCCAATTTGGAAACATATGCATAGACATCCAATAGATCAGTAAGGCGGATAAAACCGAGTTTATTAAAACTAGCCTACCTGCTCTAGATAGAAATCTTCCATTCCAATTAGATATCTTATTTTTAATTTTATCAATAATAATAAGCCAATCATCATGCTTGAGTTTGGTAGGTCTAATCACAAACCCTAGATATTCAAAAGGAAAATTCATACTTTTGCAATTTAGAGTATTAGCAACTAAGTTTTCTACTTTTTCAAAATCATTTAAAACTAAAACTGAACTTTTTTCAAAATTTATTTTTAAACCAGATAAAAGCTCAAAACTATAAAGAATAAACTTGAGAGTAATAATGTGTCTAGGAAGATGAGAAAAAAAGAGTAAGGTATCATCTGCAAATTGCAGAACCGATATACCATTACGCGATATGTCATTGCCAACATTTCCTAGAGATCCATTATCTACAGCTCTTTTAATAATTTTAGCAAAAACATCAGCGGCTAAGTTAAACAACAAAGGTGATAAGGGATCTCCTTGCCTTAAACCTCTCTTTGAATGAATTCTATTACCTAATATACCATTAACCATAATACTAGAATTTCCAGTTTTAAGTAAAGTCAAAATCCAACCAATCCATCTATGTCCAAATCCTCTAGCATGAAAAATATCTACAAGAAAATCCCAATCTACTGAATCGAAAGCTTTAGCAAAATCAAGTTTTAAAATCGCACAGGTTATGTTATTCTTACAACAGTAATTAATATATTCTTGAACAATAGCCACTCCATTAGTAATATTTCTCCCTTTAATAAAAGCCAATTGTGAACAATCAATTAAATCATTCATTCTTGTACTAAGTCTATTAGCTAGAACTTTAGAAATGATTTTTACTGAACAGTTAATCAAAGAAATAGGTCTAAAATCTTTTAAGTTGTTAGCTCCTACTTTTTTATGTAGCAGAATAACATTTGCGAAATTAAATCTCCCTAATTGCAAATTACCATTATAAAAATCATTAAACAAATTAACTAAGTCAAATTTTAAAACATCCCAAAAGGTTTTATAAAATAAAATAGGAAACCCATTAGGTCCTGGAGATTTATCACTTGGCATATCATTAATTGCTTTCCTAATTTCCTCTTCTATAAAAGATTTATCTTACTCTGATAAATCAACAATAGAATCCGATGGATACAGATCAGTCCATCTAACATTGATTCTATGTTTGATTTTGGAACCAAAAATATCCTTATAATAGTCAGTAAAAGCCTTGTTGAGATTTCTTTGATCAACTAACTCTATATTGTTAACAAATATAGAGTTGATTGTATTACTACATTTTCTGCCATTAGCAATATTATGAAAAAAATTGGTATTATTATCGCCTTCGTTGATCCATTGAATTCTGGATCGCTGCTTCCATATCACCTCCTCTTTTTCTAAAATAGAATTTGGTTCATCTTTTAAATTAGAAAGAACATTACGTTCACCTAGATTTAGAGGTCTAGATTCTTTTATCTTGTTTATTTTAAGCATTTCATTAAGAATATTATCTTTTTAATTTTTAAATTGCCAAAAACATTTTTGTTCCAATTTTTAAGAAAAATCCTAAGATCTCTAAGTTTAGAAATAAAAGCTTTTGCAGAATTTTCCTTATTTATGAAATTATGGAAACTCAAAGAATTCCATTTACATATAACTAAGTTCACAAAGTTAGATTCCAAAAGCCACATCTTTTCAAATTTAAAATTGTTCATAATAACTTTATGATACTCGCAAGAAAGGATAATAGGATAATGGTCAGAGAAGGTATATGGTAAGCCATTGACTCTACAGATTGGAAATTTGTCCTCAATTTCATCACTAACAAAAAATCTATCGAGAAGAGCCCTGGATGGAGACTCTCTAGCGTTACTCCAAGAAAACTCTCTATTAGAAAGAGGAATTTCAATCAAATTAGAGTTAAAAATAAATTGATTGAATTCCTCCATAGCAGAGTAATCCCCTTCCCTAGGAAATCGCTCACCAATGAAACGCGTAACATTAAAATCACCCCCCATAATCCAAGAACCCGGGGCCAGGGATCTAAATTCTAGGCATTCATTCCATAAAATTATCCGATAAATTTTAGAATTAGGCCCTTAAACATTAGAAATATTTAATAAAGAGTTATCAGAAAGATTAATAAGAATAACATGAAGAGAATGTTGCTTAACAATACATTGAAGTAATTTAAAACAACCATCTCGCCAACCTATCATTAATCCCTCTGAAGAGCCAACGGAAGGTAAAAAACCCATTTTCTAAAGTGAAAACCGCCTAATCTTCTAAAGAAACGAACATCAGGACAGTTAATTTTAGTTTCTTGAAGTAAAGCAATATCTATAGAGTAGTCTTTAAAAAATACTCTAAACTTATCACATTTGTTTAAATCATTCAAACCTCTAATGTTCCAACTCAAGATCCTCATAGATGAACTGAACTAGCCCTCTCTAATTCCTTACATCTAATATACTCCCAATCTAACTCAATATCAGTAAAAATAAAAGATGTGTCATGAGCTAGCTGACTAAATTCAGCAGAAGAAAGACTACCTAAAGCATAAGTAGAAAACGTACTACCCAAAGTAGGGCTCATACCTAAGCCTGGATATGTAGTACCACTCGTGGCACTCGATCCAGGTAACTCACCTAAACGAGAAGACTGACAGTTGCGGATTCTAGCACTTCGACGAACTGAACCGCTAGAAGCTACTGATCGCCTACGCTTTCCTCTCTTCGAAGATGCGGAGTTAGGGAAAGAGCAAAAATTATTCTCCAACCTGTCAGACTTCAAAAAATCTGAAGCAACTATTACTAACTCATCTTTCAATTCTGTTTTAGAAACATCAACTAATATGGGCTCTAACTCAACAGAAAGTCTAGGCTCTAACTCAGCAGAAATTTCATCATTTTGGTGATCGAAGGACATAAGATAATCCAGTTCATCTAAGTCTGCTTCCTTATTTAAAACATTCCTGCCTACGACTGATGGAAAGGAAGCATCACAAGTATTTGCTACTGCCTGATCGATAAAAACTCTCTCAACTGGAATTGAAAACTGTGCACCATGCACACCATCGACAGCGTGGACATCATCTAGTGGAACTAGAGTTGAATTTGAAAACACACCAGAAATGCGAGACTCAAGATCAACAGATAAGTCATCCTCCTTCTGCTTTTCAAAGATCAATATCCAATCTCGAAAAACTCCAAGTTCGATCAAACGAACATCTCCTGAAACAACTTCTTCATCTGAAACAACTGGTTCAAGAATAGAATAACACTTGTAAACATTGTTATCAATAAAGGTTAAATTCTCTTCCACAGTTGAGCCTTCCATAGACAAACTTGCTGAATCCAATTCTATATCAATACTCACAACATTCTTCGAATAATCATCAAAATTCTCGATATCAACAGTCACATTATCACCAGAAATATTACTGTCTAGCGACTTGGTAACCTGCTTGATCGAATCAATCAATATACCATTACCGTATTGCTCAGAGATAACCACCAAACTCCCATCAACATCTGAACTATCATAATCTGGCCCCGAAGAGAGACAGTCGAATTTATTGGATAAATTTATCTCAAAACTATCATGAACGCCGACTTTAGATTTACGATATTTACAATTAATAAGAGTGAAGACATCCCTCTCTTCAACAACTTCTAGCTGCTCTTCAACAATTTCCAAGGCATTCAATGACGAAGAAGGCTCATCAGAATAAGCAGTAACATCTGGATCTAGCAACAAAGGATCAAAACCCAAGTTGACTCCAATAGCAGCAGGTTTCACAAGAATGTTTGAATCTAATATGGTATCCTCTGTGAAATCAGATTTTATCGAGTCAACAGAATTGTCCTCTATCACATTGATATTACCAAATTTATTACCAATATTTGGCGAGTTTATTATGTCGAAATGGTAATACAGTTTGTCAAGAAGCTTAATTCCAGTCTCTTTATTATACCAGAAATGATCAATCAGAATTCCCCTAAGAAACAAAATTTTTAAAGAAAACTGGAATCCATGATTAATTAAACTTGGGGGAGAGATTCGCCTATTAACAACACACAATTCTGATTTGCCGAAAAAATCTTCTGGGTTACCAAATTTTCTTTATAGCCTTTTCCTATATTTGGCTCATTAACAAAGTCGAAATGATTTGGTAACTCTTCCAGATAATTGATTCCAATATCTCTCCTATACCAATGATAATCAAGTAACAACCCCTTCAGTTTCAAAAATTTCAATACAAACTGAAAACCATGATTAATCGATGGCGAAGAAAATTCAGAGGAGGCCGATTTCAAAGAACAATCCTTTCTTTTATGACCGAAGACACCACAATCAAAACATCTGATTGGGTCTCGGCAAAGTTTTGCGACATGATTGAGATCTCCACATCTGAAACAGAAGCTCTTTCCCTTCTTAGAATCGATCCAATTAGCTTTTGGATTACGAATAAACAGTTCTTGAGATTGAGAAGGAAGATGGTTCTTGACGGCTTGAGCATATGAATAAGGTAGCGAGAAGCGATTGATCAGATTAGAGCAATTTTGGGATGATGAAAATCTAGTATACAGACGATTTCGAGACCGAGATTTTTGAGAAGACGCCATTAATATTTTTAGTTTCTATTTTGTTTTTTAATATATATACTTTTTTAATATATAAACTATTTTAATCTATAACCTATTTTAATCTATAAACTATTTTTAATATATAAACTATTTTAATCTATAACCTATTTTGAATATAAACTATTTTTATTGTATAACTATTCCAATATATAAACTACTTTCAATATTGAAGGTGTTATGATTTTGAAGGTGTTATGAATTTGAAGGTGTATGATTTCGAAAGTGTAATGGTTTCGAAAGTGTTATGATTTCGAAAATGAATATGATTTTGGAAGCGATATGATTTTTGAAATGAATATGATATTTTGGATATGAAGTATGAACTGTTTGAAATGAAAATGACCAAGGTGTGAAATAAGCATTTGGTTGTTAAAGAGACTGAGATCGGATATTGTCATACTCTCTGCCAATACCAAAAACCAATTTAACAACTGTGTAGTGGTGGAGAATCCAAAACGAAGTAGGTGGTTTGGCGACGATTCTATATGAGGTATTAATACAGCCCTAACTCCCTCGAGTCAGCTTGATGTGGTCAACAGGAGCTATACCGGGCCAAGTGGGGTCGCTCCCCCTATCGGGCACATTTCTTCGATACCATATCTATTACTTTTTGATTTGATTAGGTGCACCATTGATTTGGGAGTGTGTTTTGAGGTGGGCGGTAGTAGCTGCTATGCGTTACCACCAGTCCGGGAGTGCAAACGGTAGAATCCTACCCTGGCATTACCTTGCATGCCTTGTCACATACCTTATTGCGCCATCTACGAGTTTGGTTTGTGTCGTACCTATGGAGTGCTCCCTGATAGCCCACCAGTTTGGAGGAGTTTACAGTACTGTATAGACTATGACATTTATATAAAATGTGCTAAGGGGGATATGTGTAACGCCTTAACGCTATTTTTATAGTTTACTTTACTTTAGACATACTATGTATATAGATAGTTTAACGGATCCTTAGAGGATGGGAATCCCAAACATCCTCTAAGTTATATTGCATTTCACTTGGACATTTCACTTGAGTTGATTTACTAGTATAAGAATGTTAATCCCGACTCGAACGTTTTATGTTTTGCTTTATGCTCGGATCAGACTGAGTTTCACAGCATTTGAGACTCACCTTTGGAGCTTGGAGCTTTGCTTGAAGATCTTTTATCTATTAAGCTTTCAATTATTCCAGTTATTTCCAGTTGTTTATGTTCAGACTTGTCATCCGATTATGTATTTTAGACTACTTTGTATTTGAGATTTCTGTTGTATCTTGTTTTAGACTCTGATGTTGTAGTAGCTTCATGAAATACTATTTATCTATTCCGCTGCTTATTGTTATATTACTTTATGTCTGTGATTCTGTGATTGATTTATTTACCGTATATGCTATTTTTGCCAAATATAAATTAACAATCTGTTGTTTTGAGAAATTCAAGTCTGACATGAGTGGATGATTGTTGATTTGAATGGTTCAAAATGCCAGGTCGTTACGGTTGGTCTCAGAGCTCTGGTTTAGGCAAACTTAGCATATGGAGTAAAAACTCATAGTGATAGAGTAGTAATACACTAGAATGAGTAGAATTAATCATAGAATCATCTTCGTTCGAGCATTGAAATTCTTCGTAGGATCCTCTCTGATCTGGATTTTCATTTGAATTTTGGAACTTTCCCTTTGTTCTGAAATCCATTCTTGTCTTTTCCTGTTAGTGTTCTTCTTGATACTGGAGCATCCCATAGCTCTATTTCTGTTGATTTATGTAATAAATCTGAGCATATCTTTCAACCTCAATTGGCAACTTCATCATTTTGTGTGACTAATCCCATCGGCAGTCCCGCCAACCTTAGTATGATTTGTAAAGGGGTGAAACTCCTTTAAAACAGGGTCGATTTACCGGAGATTTCTACGTCCTCAGTTATGATGCTGTTATCTCTTGCAAAACCTGAACTGTTTCTCTAGTAAACGACCCGGGTAATTCTCTTGTGATTGTATGTCGAATGCCTCAGTTTTATCTTTTTGCTTGATTCTTAGCCTAGTGATCTTGACTCCACCCGATAGTCAGGGATTATCCTGATGTTTTGGTAAAGTCACCTCTGTTCCTCCCAAGTGGGAAATCGAATTCCGCATCGATATTATTCCTGGAGCTCGATCTGTTATCCTTCCTCCCAGATGAATGGTTTCTATGAATAGTTAGTTATGCCCTTTGGATTAACCAATACTCCTGCCTTCTTCGTCAATCTCATAAATCTCGTTTTTCGCAATGTTCTCAACAATTTTGTCCTTGTTTCATTATTGATATTCTCTATGTCTCGGTTGACCCAGTTAAGGTCGTCACGATTTATATAAGTCTATCCATCCTTCCTCTTTTGTAATTTAATTATCTTATCTTCCTTTCGAGCCTATCTTCTTAGTTAGAATTCTCTTTGATTAGGGTTTATCTAAATTTGAATCTCTATCCTTGTTTTAAAATTCATCCTTGAATCATCCTGTGAGGGAGTGTCTTTGAAATTGATATAAAATGTTTTATATTGTGTTGTTTGAGTTGTTGAGTTTGAATTTTGGGTTTCGATCGATTCGTCTGGCCAACGCTATCGATAGGAATTTCAAAACACTTGAACAGAGCAAAGTGACACCATATTTTTTTTGAAATTTGTGAATGAAATAATTTTATGTACAATTATATTATATATAAAAGTATAATTCTCTGAGTTTAGATAGTTAAATGAATTAGTTGTTAGAAATGATAATACTAGATTATCATTTATTGTTTTTCAACACGCCTAAACTATTAACTATTGTTATATGTTATAAGAAGTTGAAATTTAAAAAAACATGGTTTATAAATTTTATTTGTAAATGGTTGAATTTAAATTAAGGATTTGAGAATTTAAATTTTGGGTGCTTTTTAAATTTGGTTTTCAAAGTTTTGAAAAATTATATATATTATTTGAAAGTATTTTCGAATGGAAATTTTTCCAAAGAATCTTAAAATAAGCAAGTTTGTATTCTCCTCTTGTGTCGCTGAAAAATAATTTCGGTGATGACTGTAGCATCATCGTCATTCATTTTCAAGTCTCAAAGTGGAGAGGCCACTTAGTATCTTTGCTACACTTTTGTTTTGAGAAAATGGATTTGATTTAAATTTCTTGAGTATGATTTGATGTATAAAATATATATAAACATATATGTATAAATTTATTTCAAAATAGTTGAAGTGGAACCATAAACTTAATTCTTAAGCTTTATGTTAAGTAATGGTTTTCAATTATTGAAATGAAGCAAAAAATTTGAATAATTGGAGTGTCTAAAATGAGAACTGGAATTAAAACAACTTGAAACAGTTAAACTAGGATAAAATTTATTTGTATAATACTTAATTACATTCCAAAACATATATAACTTACCTGAAATATTCAAAAAGTTAAAATGTTAGTGTGAATATGTAATTGAAGGTTATACAAGAGAAACTTAAGTAAAAAAATATATTCAAACTAAATTTTTGCTTAATAGAAATGTTGTAAATAATAGGTAAATTGTATAGTGCTCAATTACACTCAGAAACATTCATAAAACTTAACTGGGAAGAGTTAAAATGTAATGTGAATATATAATTGAATAGTTTACAATATAAAATGTAAGTAATAAGATGTCCAAAAATGAAATTTTGTTAAGGGAATTTATAATTAAAAAATATAGTGGTTATAATAAATGTTTATACACTTAGTCTATGTTATATGAAATGTTAAGTAAAATAAATTGAATAATAAAAAGAGAATGCTATTTAAATAAATAAATATGAACTTAAGAACTAAATAGGTAATAAATAAATTCATATCTTTGTAAACTATTTGTGATACAAAAGTAAATTGCAAAGTATAGTTAAAATTGAATTATGAGGAGGAATTAACTTAACTGAAGTCAAATGGATTAAATAAATGAGTTAAACAAAATATAATTTGTTTTGGAAAATGAAATTAAGTTATAAAATAAGGTGAATGCAAATAATTGGATATGAATGTAAATTAATTGAAGTGAGTTGATAGAATTATAATAATAAACAGATGTTAATAATAAATGAAATTTATATGGTTTTGAATTAATTGTTGTATCTGGTATGTATTTCAAATCTATCTTTCCTTTCTGTTGTTTCTATTCTCCCTTCTCGTTCCTTTTCGAAGACGAAAAGTTTTGAGTGGGGGAGAGTGTAACGACCCGCAAATTTTAACGATTTTAATAACATAATTAACTAAATTTTTCATGAAAGTAAACAATAAAATTTAACAGTGAAAATTTGATATTTGGAATACGTCTATTTTAACGTAGCAAATGTCAGATTTTCATTGGAAAATATTAAAGTTTATTCAGTTGTGAAATTTCTATTTTATATATTTTAAAATCATTTAATTTGATTGAAATAAAATATTTTTGAAATCTAAATATTTTTTTTCTTCAATAAAAATGTTTATCATTTTCTGAGTGAGACGTCATATTTAGTTTTGCCAAATTCGGATTGCTATAGCCTTGTTTATCTTATTTTCGGTGAATTAGCAGCAATTTGGCAGCGAATATTGAGTTTTGATAAGAGGGTCGTATCAATTATATTTGTGTACCATTATGTTTGTCTCGTCGTGCTGATCTCCATAGCATATTCATTTGTGCATTTTGGCGTCTGGTACACGGCGAAATCAGTAAAACAATTAGCCGTATCTGTTTCGCATTTGAGTTATATGGGCTTTCTGTGTTTTTTCGTTTTTCCATCTGCTATAGTTAATAGCCAGTAGCCTTTTATATTCCAGAATTTAATTTTTTTTACTGTCATTATTTCTATGGTTTATTATTTATGTTGGTTCGATTTCTCTGCCCATTCCTTCGTTTTCTTTTCATTCATTTGTGAAAAATTATAATAATAAATATAAAAGTTCGCATATAATATTATGAAACTGTTCTTCTTCTATTACCTGATGCTCGCCTATCCTCTTTCCCTTCAGATCTGCTGCCGTGCGCCACCCATCACCCCTCCTACCTGACCAAAACCCAAAACCAATGACAGCCGCCCACTTCTCCACGAATGCCTCCTTCATTTGCTGTTCCATTCCCCTCCCGACCACACTTGTCAAACTACAACCCATCCCCTCAGATCCACTTCACTCCAAACACTGACCCGTTCCCTCCATTCAAACACCTGCATGCCATCAAGCACAGCAGCCACGTCCGCCTCTCAACATCAAGCGTCGGCAGTCGAACCACCTTGTTTTTCTCCATCCCTTCTCCACCGTGGCCATCACCCTACACCACGCCCACACCGTAACCATCATCCATCCCCTGGCTGCCTGATCCAATTCCCACCAAACCCAATAACCGCATCAACGTCCACACCCGCCTCGTCCATCACCTTGTGCCTCCGACTACAACATCCACACGCCAGAGAAACCCATATATTCTCTTCCCAGTCTCCGCCTTGTCCAAGCTCCTATCACCTGCCACCGAACCCAGCCTGACTTTCGACCTCCACCCTTCCCTACCGACATGACTGCCGCGCCAACACACCAAAACCCCATGTCCCTCTCCGCTATTGACTGTGCTCAGCTGCCCCCCATCATGCTCTCTCCACCTTGCAAGCAGACCCACCCTAACACCAAGCTGTAGCCGAGCAAACCCTTGCAGCCTCCTCTTTGTTTAAAATTATATATATGTTTATAATAACAACAACAACAATAATAAAGTATATATATATATATATCTGTGTGTGTGTGTGTGTGTGTTTTCAAAATCATTTTGCATAGGGGCTGCCTTGTTTTAATATATATATATATATGTTTATAATAATATTGATTTTAAAGTATATATATATATAGATTATATATATATATATATTATATGTGTTTTAAATTGAATATTGATTTTTAAATACATATAAAGCTTTTTTATTTTAAATATGTGTTTTTAATTAAATATTGATTTTAAGAAAGAAAAATAATAATATAATATATATTTTCCATTTATATCAAGCTAGTTTTGATTTTTGAATTCATTAATTCGAGTCCATCGTGCTGTGCTTTGGGATTTGTGCTTGGATTCGTAGCTTGTTGTGTGTCTAATTTCTCTAGCCTCGAAAGGTGAGCGATCACTCACGTTTAACATTCTTATGTTAGTAAATTTATATTCACATGAAATGACGATTGAAATATGTTGTTAAATTTAAATTATTAGTTAGTTAATTGTTGAATATGATATGTTATTTAAATTGTTCACCTATGATTGATATATGACACCATAACATGTTGTATATATATACTATGTTTACATTTGTTAATTACGATATAAGCTTGTCATTGATATGTATGCTATTTTATGTTATTATTATGTTGTTCTCACTCTGCAAGTTCCCTGATAGTTAGGAATTCCCTATGGGTTGAAATGATACATATCCGAACGATATTATAGATTAGGGAAAATCGTTATGGTTGAAATGATAAACCCAAGCGATTTTGTTGATTTTGAATTTTGGGATTGCAGGTTGAAATGATATATACCCGTTAATTTAAATTATTGCGGATTGAAATGATAAATATCTGTATCACTTGACCATAGGATAGAAAACTATATACGGACACCGTTGGTCTATTTTAAAATGATTTCTAAAATTTTGTGAAGAAATATATGTGTTTGATTTTTAATATAATATAAAGATTGTATTTTATTTTAATATATGTTAAAATTTAGATTTTTAAATATATATTTGGAAAATTTAAAATGTAATAAATTTAATTTAATTAGTATGTTATATCTTTAAGTATTTATTTAAATTTATATTAATATTTTAAAATAGATTTTCGTAATAACTTTAATTGAGGTTGGAAAGATAAATGAAATAAGAATGAATTTGTAATTTAATTTGTTAAGAATTGAATCTTAAATAAGAATTGATTTATAATTAAATTTGTTTAGAATTGAATTTAAATAAGGATTGATTTGAACTTATTGATTTTGAGATTTTGAAAGGAATGATTTTATAACTTGATTTGATAAAAGGTGATTAAATGAATATTTTAAACTTTAAATAAAATTGAATATTTAATATTTAATATTAAATTAAAATTGTAAATTAAGATTTTATTTGAATGTTTATAAAAATGATTAAGTGAATATTTTGAAATTTAAATAAAATTAAGGTTGAATTTTGAAATATAAATGAATTTTTTGAAATATAAATGAAATTTACCAAATTGAGTTACTTTAAATTGTTTGAATATTTAAACTTTGAAACTTATTGAATTAGAAGTGGTTTAAATTTGTAGTAAAACCTAGATTTGAAATTGATATAGATAAAAAAGATTAGAATGAGAATTTGGATTGAACCTCTAACCTTTTTAATTAAAATTGTTGAACTGAAACTGATTTGAATTGAATTGTGGAACTAAAGTTGATTTGAATTGATTTGTTAAATTGGAAGAAATAATTCTAATTTGAAACTATTTTCGATATAAATACTTTTAAATATATATATACTGTTTTAATATATAAACTATTTTAATCTATAACTTATTTTAATCTATAAACTATTTTTAATATATAAACTATTTTAATCTATAACCTATTTTGAATATAAACTATTTTTATTGTATAACTATTCCAATATATAAACTACTTTCAATATTGAAGGTGTTATGATTTCGAAAGTGTTATGATTTTGAAGGTGTATGATTTCAAAAGTGTTATGGTTTCGAAAGTGTCAAGATTTCGAAAGTGAATATTATTTCGAAAGTGATATGATTTTTGAAATGAATATGATATTTTGGATATGAAGTATGAACTATTTGAAATGAAAATGATCACGGTGTGAAATAAACATTTGGTTGTTAAAGAGACCGGGATCGGATATTGTCGTACTCTCTGTCAATACCGAAAACCACTTTAACAACTTTGTACGTGGTGGAGAATCCAGAATGAAGTAGGATGGGTTAGCGACGATATCTCTATATGAGGTATTAACGCAGCCCTGACTCCCTCGAGTCAGCTTGATGTGGCTAAAACAGGAGCTATACCGGGCCAAGTGGGGTCACTCCCCCTATCGGGTACATTTCTTCGATACCATATCTATTACCTTTTGATTTGATGGGGTGCACCTTTGATTTGGGACTGTGTCTCGAGGTGGGCGGTAGTAGCTGCTATGTGTTACCACCAGTCCGGGAGTGCAAACGGTAGAATCCTACCCTGGCATTGCCTCGCGTGCCTTGTCACATGCCTTATCGCGCCATCTACGAGTTTGGTTTGTGTCGTACCTATGGAGTGCTCCCTAATAGCCCACGGGTTTGGTGGAGTTTACAGTACTGTATAGACTACGGCATTTATATAAAATGTGTTAGTGAGGATATCGGTAATGCCTTAACGCTATTTTAATAGTTTACTTTACTTTAGAAATTATCTATGTAGCGTATTGTACTATGTATGTAGATAGTTTAACGGATCCTTAGAGGATGGGAATCCCAAACATCCTCTAAGTTATATTGCATTTCACTTGGACATTTCACTTGAGTTGATTTACTAGTATAAGAATGTTAATCCTGACTCAAGTGTTTTGTGTTTTGCTTTATGCTCGGGTTAGACTGAGTGTCACAACATTCGAGACTCACCTTTGGCGCTTGGAGCTTTGCTTGAAGATCTTTTATCTATTTAGCTTTCAATTATTCCAGTTGTTTATGTTCAGACTTGTCATATGATTATGTATTTTAGACTACTTTGTATTTGAGATTTCGGTTGTATCTTGTTTTAGACTCTGATGTTGTAGTAGCTTCATGAACTACTATTTATCTATTCTGCTGCTTATTGTTATATTACTCCGCGTTTGTGATTCTATGATTGATTTATTTACTATATATGCTAATTTTTGCCAAATAAAAATTAACAATATATTGTTTTGAGCAATTCAAGTCTGACATGAGTGGATGATTGTCGATTTGAATGGTTCGAAATGCCAGATCTACTTCAATTGTAGTACATTTATATTGCTTTGATAGTAGATTAGCCTATATTGACTATTATGTGCTAACACTTTGGATCCAGGGATAGGTTAGGTATGGTTCTGCATACTTTATGTCCATATTTACTATATACGTTTTTAGTATTTTTGAGATGACGTATCGCTCACACTAGACTGTTGTTTGACTCGAGGTTTTATGACATTTCTTCTTATTACCTTGGGTACTCTTAAATGAGTAGATTATGGATAACTGGTCTGGATAGTGCATGAAGGTGTACGGAGTACGAGCAGGAGGCTAAGCTTTTATATATCTATACTTTGGAGCTTACCACCGCTTATATTCCATTGTGCAGTACTGTAGAGCTATGTCAATAACTGTATTTTGAGAGACAACTATAAAGTTTATTTTAGGAGATTTAGGATGTGTAAACTCTTTATTTCAGTTTTGTATAGTCTATGATCCTTATGCACTTTGATGTTCTTATTTACAATTCATTTGATTATATCACTGTGTAGCATGTTTTACATCTATGTTGTTATATTATATTTCATCCATGCGCTATGAGATGTTCTACAGGTTCTGTGTTTAGGTTTTTCTCTACTTTACATTCTTGGCTACCGGCCTGCATCGGTCGGGTACCTCCATAGTTCGTTATACAATTATGTTGGATATCGGAGGTGTAGGATGGTCGTCACAGCAATCTGGCCCAATCAAACCAGTCCAATTGATCCACCATAGGCCCAAAAAGGCCAGTCCAAGCCAATGGTCTCAAACCAACCTTTCTACTCAGTATGGCGCGAAGATGAATCCTGGCTATTTCACCTTGAAGCAACCTTCACACTTAGAAAAGATCTAGACCAGGTCCGTCTTGTTCTCAACCGGCTCCCCAATATTAAATTTTCAATAGCAGCAAAAGATTAACACAATTCCTCTAACGTCACACTAGGCAAGAATGGACCAAGCATAACCCGTCTCTAAGCATAAATTCAGTACAGCCGACTCCAACTAGCATCAGGCCTCCCCCTTGGATGCCTCACGCTCGGCTATTTACCCATTTTCCCCACATTATCTGCAGCAAAATTCTTAGTCTCTTCCATGTTGCTGATAGCTGGTCAGCCGGTTCAGCCATACAGGTCCTAAAGTGAACGAAAAAGTTATCCATCCATTCGAAGCACAGTAATTAGGTGGCTAAACTGATGTTGGTTACCATCAGCATTAAATGCACATTTAATGTAAGCCCACGCATGGTACAAAGAGGCAATGAGTACTTTCTTATCCACTGCTCATCTTCCGATACACTTTACAATTGTAGACCTCCACCTCTGCAGTAAGATTAATGGCCAAGCACTTTCTCGCCAACTCTAAGCACGATCTCAACCGTCACCATCCACTTCAATCATTATAAATAACCTCTGCTTTGCAACTTCAAAGGGGTTGAGTTCTATATGAAAGATTCAAGAATCATATATACTATCACAATTCAGTGCTCTTAATACCACATAAGTCCTAAAGATTATATATTTTTGTTAGTCTTGAGTCCTTTTTTTTTCTTGTTATTCTCTTGTAATTCAATATAGTTGCTAGAGAAATATAGAGTAAGAGAACCCATAGTGGGATATGCAACTTTGCTGAACCACTTTACATCTTATGTTATTTACCTTCCAACTGGGTATTAACTCTTTATTTTCTCCATTTCTAAGCCTAGTGATTAGCAAGAAATTTTTTCTTTTCACAAAGCACTTGTATCGTTTCGAGATTGGCTAATAAACTAGTCAAGAGGAACAATTAAGTATGCAAGTATATGAAAATATATTTATATTATTAGTTTAATCACAAAATTTCATTTGAAAAAATTAAAAAAAGGAAAAAGGAAGAACATCTGTACAAGGCATCCCAGTACTTTGATAAAGATAATAGCAGGTATGTTTTCATATTATATAAAAATTAGTATGCAATCTCACAATGTGAAAATTGATAATCACTTTTGGATTCAAATATTATCACAGATTTATTACTAGAGGTTATATTTTTTCGATGAAGTAACATGGCTGGGGTGATGATGTCATGATTAAAGTTATTATTTTAGAAGTTGAAGTTTATATTGTAAGTGATTTTGTAATTACATTATCTTTTTCCTTGATTAAAATATGGGACATAGAGGTACAAGTGTAAAAATCAATGTTGTAACACACAATTAGATAAGTGAATGTCTACCGTGTACTAATCTTGTTGGTATATGGTAATTGGAATGCAGGATGGAAGAATCAACTATAACGAATTTTGCAGCTTACACATATACAAATGAACAATAAAAATTTATGTATTAGTATTATGACATAAACTATTTATATGTTAATTGGTGATTCAATTTTTTTTATTCAGTTTTGAAAGAACATAAAATTTAACAATGCATGTTTGTTCAACTCATTTTATTATTATTGATGATACCTAAACAAAACTTATAGAATTAAATAGGAAAATATTTTCGTTATTGAAAATGAAAGAGTTAAAATATAAATTACTATTTGGTAGTATTTGTTCTTTCACTTACAATGTTGATATTTATTGAGAAAAATCAACAGTATCTATTCCTTTTGTTTGAATTGTGATAATTTTTCCTTATATAATACTCATTATTTCATTCATAGCAGCATAAACTTTGGCTTTTTGCAAGTACAAGTAGGTCAATAAAAGTCCTAGACCATTTCACTATTTACAATGCAACGGTTAATCAAAATTTATGTAAAAAAAGATTCATTTTTGTTCAAGCATATTGTGATTTTAATTTATATATAAAAAACTATAAATAACTATAAATAAATTATGTAACGACCCGGCTTTTCGACTACCAAACGTCGACACTAAATATATCTATAATATTCACTTGGCGGACACCAAACTGTTGGAAAAATAGATTTTTAGGGTAAAACAAAGCAGAAAGAAAAGGAACAAGGAAGAAAGAACAAAACATTTGAGTCTCACAAGGAAATGATAATATATAATATCAAAAAGACAGTACAAATGGCTACTCTAAGATATATATAGCATTTCAGAGTTACTAACCTAAGTACTATCATCAGCCTAGATAGTTATGACAATATGTCCTCACAAATATTAATATATACATACTAGTAGTGCAGCGGAAATAAAATACTATTGTAGGTGAAAGCATCGAACTCATCTCCTTAAGCTCAAAAGAACATCCAATGAAATTCTGCCTTTCTCAAACTGCTCGAAAGTGCACCCGATGATTTAAGGGAAAAACCAAACCATGAGTCGAACATAAGTCTAGTATGAGGAACTCAAGAAATATCGGCCGATATAATAGTATATTTTGAGACCAACCGAACCACCAGAATGGTTTTCCCCTCAAAAGAACCAATACTATCTATAAGTATATAATGTGGATAGTTTCTAGGGTGTAGAGTATGAATCAGAAAATAGCTATGCTACTTGCATCTCTTACCACAACAATATTAGGTATACAATCAAAACTACTATGGGTTGCATTTGCATATGTATTTCCATTGGAGGCATCCTCGGTACATCGAGGTGGACCTCCTAACAAAGGTCAGAAAGTACCGTCTAAAGCGACGTATATCTCTAGATAAAATATACCATAAAGGTAAACGTGGTTGGATCACGCCCGAAAACGTGATGTTAAATATCATCAACCCAAGCTATCAAAATCAATAAGCATCTCTAAATATGGAGTTGATATACCCTTGGGTTAGTTGAATCCACTGGCTATGTATCCTACTCCATTTTCTGTCATTTCTGATGGTGAAGTCACGTTCAGCATCTCAACAAACGAGTCTTCATCACTCGAACATATCTTGAATCTCTCCATGGATTCCAGCATCTCAATACACGAGCCATCATCACTCTAACATTTCATGAATCTTTCCATCGATTTTAGGATAAGCCGTCTAACGAATGCTAACAACGACCTCTCCCTTGGAGTTACCCTCAGGATAGACTGTATAACACGATAGAATCATTCAAAATGTTAATGCTGACCTCTCATTCGGAGTTACCCTTGGAATAGAAAGTGCAATTCTGTAACATCTCCCTCCACAATTCCTTCCAAAACATGAAATTCATATATCAATTTCGAAGTGATTTTAGGTAAGTAATACCTAAGTATACTTCCCAGACTCTTCAAAACTTAATTGGTGAATATTCGGTTAACTCATTTCCGGTTTTTTTAGAAGTAAGCAGATGATATATAGGAGTCCTCCCCGAGAATCTCGAATACACATTGTTAAAGAAAGAGACTTTTCATACTAATGATCCCTCCCTAAGGGATCTCAAACCGTATGAAGCCGTGAAATCTTTATATACTTCCTAAGTTAAATTCGATCAAGTTTGATAATTGATAAGTCGACTATTTAGTACAAAATGAAAATGATCATATATGTAAATTAGACCTTGTATACTTACCACCTCTTTCGATTACTCGACTTTAGTTCTAAGTATAGGACTAAATACTTTCCATAAACGAGTAAACACACAAACACGATCAAGTCATACAAGTGAATTCTAATCCCTATATTCAAATAATACTTACTTGTCAATACTTGTATATATATTTAAAATACCTTTACAAAAGATATATACATGTATCCTACTACTTCAATATTCATTTCTATCCTTTACATTCTTCAAAATGTATTCATATGCTTATCTCAAAGGTATAAGAGTACTTATAAATCACTTAACAAGATTTTTCGCTTTAAAATATAAATAAAGAGGTTAAAAACAAATGTTACCCAAACATTGTTCTCTCTCTTTTTTAAACTAAACCATTACTTTTTCTATTCTTTTTCCAAAACTTTCCATACTTATCATTATCTTTAAAACATTCTTTTTAAAGACCTAAGTGTATTCAAAGTGTAACCACAAGGGTTAAAAACAAATGTGGCTAAAACATTGTTACTATAAACCCAAACCATTTTATACTTTTCATCTGCGCAGTTAAAGCCCCGCTAAAGCCTCACAAAATCCTCACTATAATACATAGCACTCTTCGACCGCTATGCTATTTTAATTTAGTGCTATTAAACAGCAGATCCGCTTTAAGCCACACTATTTTTCGCTAAAGTCGCTAAATCAAGGCTTTTAAGCACCTGCTTTAGCAACATTAATATACAAAGGTTTATTTGACTAGTTTTTTAAAAACCAAATCAAAAAAGTTAGGGTAAAGCACAAGCACTCAATATTTAGAAATCTATTGTAGTCACCAAATCTGATTTGCATAAATCATGATATCTATGGTTTTGTTATATAAGATAAAACAATATTTCTTTTTTCTACATAAATAATGTGAGAATGAGAATAAATTAACCTTACATCTTTGCTTTTATATCTAATTAAGCTTTTTGCACTTCCACTATTTTCTGCTATATCCTCGCTTTATCCCTGCTCTAACTTTTTGCACCTCCATCATTATAGAACCACTAAGTGCTTTAACTGGATAACTTTTCATTATTTTTAAAAGATTCTTTTTCAAGACAAAAGTATATTCACAAATATATTCATAAGGGTTAAAACAAATATTACTAAAACGGTGTTTCCTATAACCCGAAACCTTTTATATTTATCATTATATTTAAAATACTCTTTTTAAAGATATAATTATATTCATATTTATTCAACAAGATAAATTACTTTTAAATAACTTCTCAAAACACTTTATTATAACAAAATGTTATATCAAAACTTCCTTTATCCTTTTGCAAAATACATAACTCACTTTTTCAAACTTATATATATAATAATACTTTAAAAATACTTATATATATATGTTTTAGATATATGTAACAACCCGAAATTTAACCCATAATAATTAATTCATTAATTAAATAAATAATAAAATAACTTTGTGAAATTATCAGAATTGACCCACGGAAGTTGCACCATTGTGTCCGTGGTAATTTTCTGGTCAATTTCCATACATAGAACGTCAGAAACCGAGCTAATATGAACAAGTTACAAGATAAATAAATATATATATATATATATATATATATATCGGCTAGGTTGACCTAACCTCACCCTAGGTCGACCGGCCGATCGGCCTGGGTATAGGGGCGGTCAACCGGCCTCTGCTAATTGCAAACGAACATTTAATCGTTCGAACGTTCCAGAGTATATTGATGACGTGTTTTGCATTCTTCTGACCAATTCAGTCCATCTATTTTTTCATCCGATGGGTCCTATTCAGCCTATGACTTGGTTGCATCCTATTCAATCCCCAAATCCAACGGTCCGAGATCCACTTCTACCCCTATAAATAGACCCCTAGACCTAACACTTTTTCTCATTCTAGGTTTTCTCCAATTGGGTTCACCTTTCTAGGAAGGACTCTAAACGGAATAATTTTTCCAAGGAGAAAATCATTATAAATTAAATTATTTTAAAACTCCAAGTGGATCCGAGAAGACCAAAGGAAGAGTTTAGGACCGGAGGTGAGTGATTGTAATTATTTTAAGATTTTTTAAGTAATTTAAAATAATAGGGTTTCCAATAGTTGTAGTTTTGCTATGATTTGGAATAGCCTTTTTATCAGTTTTAGATCTATTTTTCAATCTATTCCCTTTTAGTTATTCCTTTTTTCAGTTAATTATAATTTATTACTATTAAGCATAGCTTTATATTTATTTACAGTATTTAAGTTTATTTACTGTTATTTATTTCTTATTTACGTCTTTTTCTCTTCTTCCTCCTTTTCTCCGCGTATGGATTAGAATAAATTAAACACGACGGATTATATAAGTAAGAATATTGAATGAAGAAAATAAGATGTAAATTATAAAGACTGTAATAAATAATGGAATTGGACCGTAATATAAATGGAATTGGACTGAATTATGCCTAATTATGATTAGAAATGGACTAATTAATTGGCTTAGTTATAACGTAGAATTATAACTAAAAAAGAGTAAAAGATGAAAGAAGCTTTTTTTCAAACTTAGACTTTGGGTTAAGTAATAAGCATGATTATAACGTAGTTTATAATAAGAAAAAGAATAGAATGAGGCTTATTTTAAGACTTGGGATAAATTAATAAGTGTAGAAAGTAAAGACGATAATAAAGGCTTATTTAAATAATTTATCTAAGTTAATAAACAAAGATGAAAGTAGAACCTTTACCATATAGCATTCCCTATTGGACAAAACGGTGTCTCACATTAGCCTGAAGTGAGATGAGGGCACGCTTACGCTAAGAATGGTAGTAATTGGTCAAATAGAAGTCCAAATCATGGGGGATTTGGATAAGGGGCGCAACTAGATATTATTTGGATGACGGGCCAGTACCAACAGCTTTCCCCTATATTTTCTATGGACACACGATGATCTCACATTAGCCTGAAGTGAGATGAGGGGCACGCTTATGCTGGAGTTTGAGGTAATAAGAAGACCCAATAGGTGGAGCAAAAGGTAGCTTGGGCATGGTGGCAGTTACGCGTGCGACTTCCATTCTGGTTCTCAGTAATCGCTATGAGTTCCAAGCGCTTAGTATGAGTGTCTTTCGTAGAACCATTGCAATCTGTGTAAGGAGCTATATATGTCGTTCGGATCCACAGTGGGTGCTTCGTGCATCTTTCGTAGATACCATTGGCAGCTATATAGGGAGTTATATAGCATCTGGTCCGCAGTAAGGTCTATGGAGTAGCAGGCCGATCAAAAAGGGTAGAATTAGGGTTACATCCTAATTACAGGATTAGGAATTCAGCCTAATCAAAGCAGAAATCAAGGACAAGTGCAAGCAATCAAAGTTAACCTATCTTATCAATTGTAATAGTTTAATCATATTTTCCAGTTTATCTCTTTCCTATTTCCTTTGTTTCCTTTTGTATATACTATAATTATTGAAGAGTCTATTACTTTTACTTTGCTTAAAGATTCTAGTAGTTACTATCATTCACCAGACTTTTAGTCCGACCCACTCCTTTATTTTCCCTTTTCCCCCCATAGGCAATCAAGGGAGAGGGCAGTAAGTTTCAGTTGCTCAGAGGCTTCTTGGAGAAGATTTCTACCATGTATTTCCTTTATTCTAGCTTTAGCTTTTTCTGTGTACTGGCTTATTATGAGGGATATTATGTACTCTGATTTTTGAGACTATGAGTTTTTATAAGACATCTTGGGTTTTGAGACATATATGTGTATTTGGTATTTGACTTAATTGATTTATGAAACAATTATGAAGTCTTGTTTTAAAATAAGTTATTATCTTAGTTTCCGCTGTTTTTACTTATTTTTGTCTTGTGAATCTTAGTCTCTGTTAGTTTCAGTTATACCTACAACGCACCACGCCTATTAATGTGTCCTTTTGGGTATATTAAGGGCAGTGGGGTGTTTTACTTGGTATCAGAGCCTAAGGTTGCAGGATTCCTAAAAATTATTTTAAAGGTAAAAGTATTTTACAAAATAACTTCTTTTAAAAAGTATTTTTCAGAAAAGAACTCTTAGAAATAGTTTTTAAGTATAAAAGAGTTTTTATAAAAATCCCCTTCAAATCCAGTGCAATCTTCTTTCGATTCTTTCGAGCCTAAATTCTCTTTTCTTTGCATAGAATGGCTGACTGGTTCCATAGAGCTACGGTACCATAGGTGCAAGGGCAAGTGCCCAATGCAACACCAGTAGGTGAAAATCCCTTTAATCCACCCACATCAGCCCCCTTTTCTGAGCTATGCAAGGACTTCGCTAGTATAGGAGGCAGAACGTTTTCTGGCATGGAGGATTCTGAGGAGATGCGGGTTAGTTTTGAGAATATGGAGCAAAAGTTTAGGCGGTTGGATTTGGAGGACCGACAGAGTGTTCAGCCTACATCTTGGTAGTAGAAGAGGGAGCTTGAGAAGGTTCCTACAAGCTCTAAGAAGCAGTGGAAGGATAAGGACAAGAGGAAAGAGGGAGGACCTCAGAAGCGAATCAAGAAAAGAGGGAAATGTAAGCGTTGTAGAATGACGGGTCATTACGCAAAAGATTGTAAGAAGGCAGGAATGAAGGGGAGGTGTTTCAAGTGTGGACAGGTTGGTCACTTTAGTAGGATTTGTCCTCAGAAAACGGGGCGGGCAGCAAGTGCGCCTGCAGCACCGATTCAGACATTGGGTACAGCACCTTCCAATGGCAGACCAAATCAAGGTAGGATAATTTGATTTCTATTTTTGATTTTCCCATCTGGACTCTTTTCGATTCTAGAGCATCACACTCTTTTATCTCTAGTTTTCTTGTGGATTATTTGCACTTAGACATTTCTTTAGTAGTAGACCCCATCTTTGTTTCAAACCCCATAGAAGGATCTGCACTCTTGTCTATGGTTTATAGGGGTTTGAAATTTTTTATCCTAGGTGAAGAATTTGACCGTGACACCTATGTTTTGAGATTTTCGAGGTATGGGATGATTTTGGGAATGGATTGGCTATCCACATATGGAGCTATATTAGATTGCGAGAGGAGAGTCGTTAGACTAGTGACATGCATCAGTAGGACTCTCGAGATTTCTTGCGACCCGCAAGGGTCAGTTGTATTGAGCTTCCTTTATTCCCTCGATTCATCATCATCGGTTCCTGTCGTCAGAGATTTTCCAAATATCTTTGAGAAGGTTAGGGGACTACCCCCCCTAAGAGAGAGATTGACTTTAGGATTTATTTTGCTAGCCAGTGGCATTACCCATAGGGCATATGGCGCCTGGGGAAAGGAAGGGATTGAGCAAGCAGATCCATAAGCTTTTGAGAAAGATTTCATAAGAAGGAACATGCCAGAATAGGGAGCGCCAGTCGTCTTCCCTACCAAAGCAGGTGGTTCTCTTCGATTTTGCATTGACTATAGAGAATTGAATAAGCTCAAAAAGAAGAACCATTATCCACTCTCTAGGGTAGATGATTTTTCGACCAGTTAGTTAGCTCTTTAGTATTTTCCCAACTTGATTTAGCCACTGGATTCCATCAGCTTAGGATCGCTGATGACATCATATATAAGACTGCATTTAGGACACCCGACTGATTCTTTGAGTGGTTGGTTATGTCTTTTGGGCTAACCAATGTCCCAGGCTATTCTATAGACACTACGCCATAGATGACATTCTGCAACATTTTTGCAAGGTGTTGCCAGCTAAAATGTTGCGATAGATATAAAATTTTGGTCCTACTACAATGTTGTATTTATGGTGTTACCTTAACCATAAAAATGTGTTGCTCTAGCTAAACCAGTGTAACACGATGCAACTTTTTTATATAGTGTTGCTATAGATGTATTCAGATTAAAAAATTAATAAAATTAGCAATCCGCGTGAATACGATCCAACGGTCTACATTTAATCTGATTGTTAAACTGGATCACCGCTACAATTTGCCACAAATTTTCGTTTTCCCGCTTTACTTTTCATACCATTTTCGTTCTCACCCCCAATTTCTGAAATCCCTAATTTCCAAATCATATTTTCGTTTCTTTTTTTCTTCCAAAAATCCCTAATTCCCAAATCCTACCAACCGCAGCCCCCAACAAAACTCCACTACCCCACCACCGTTTCTACGGCCTGATTCCGATGGTCATTGAGCACATATCCCGTGGCGAGCGTGCCTACGATATCTTTTCCCGGCTTCTCAAAGAGCACGTCATCTGCCTTAACGGACCCATCGAGGATGATACGTCGGCGATAGTGGTGGCTCAGCTGCTGTTCCTCGAATCTGAGAATCCGTCTAAGCCGCTTTCTCTTTATATCAATTCACCTGGTGGTTCTGTGATGGCTGGGTTGGCAATTTATGATACTATGCAGTATATTCGATGTCCCGTCTCTACTCTCTGTGTTGGCCAGGTGATGTTTTGTTATATTTATGGAAAAGTTGTGTACTTTAACATTGGATTTACATTTACCGACGAATAGGCTTACATGTTTTTGTTGATTGGTAAATGTGGTGATAGGCTAGTTCAGCACGAGTTGCCACTTTGTCCTCCTCTTGGCTTATGACTAATTATGTGAACATACTGCTGCTATGATTAGCTCTTTGATTACATTCAGTTCCAATCTCAGTATAGATTGCACGTGCTTATACTAGAAAGCAGCCAACTAGATTGCAGGCTGCAATTTCATATCCTGATTCAAAATGTACCAACTGTTGTTAAGGGCTGTAGGGTATGTAAGTTGCAGCAGTTTGGGAAGTGGATGGTGGCAGTGTAGAGGTTGAAGTTTGGTAGTATTCAAGGAGAAGGAGTTGATGTCTAGTAGGAAGTTTAGATGAGTGAACTGTGGTAATGTATTACTTATTAACACACAACCTGTTCGATGAAATGTCAATTTTTATTTATCATGGTTTCAGGTCTTTTACCAAGGCAGAGCTAAAAGCAAGGTTATTTCAGTTTTCACTGAACAATTTGCTAAGAATGATGGCTGGAAAAAGGTCGGATGATTCAGAAGAAGCCATGAAAGAGTTGCAAAAGTCAATCATCGAGGAGGTGTTCAAATTCGCAGGAGGTGTTCATTTGTGCATCATTTTACGTCGTTTCAAAGAAGGCTCGATCTTCCGAAATCGATCCCCGCCGGGACTGCGGTGCCCCGGACCCCCGCCGGCGCTGCGCCCGGACCCGCTTCTCGGCTCGCCTTCGGCTCGGCACTCGGCTCGCCTTCGGCTCGGCTTGTCATATATTTGTCACTGTCGGTGTTTGTATAAATTGAAACTGCATATGTAATGAGTGAACTGAGTGATGTAGTGAGGAATATCTGTATATGTAAATATCAGTGTTATATATCATTGAATTGTAAAATAGTGGAGTCAGGAATTTGTACTATTTCAAATGTTGAAATAAAATATTTATTTAAATAAATTACTGTTTGAATATCAAATTCTGTACAATAGCATTTTATTAAATAAATATTTATTTCTATTAAAAAATCAAATATGCTCTACATTGTGGGCCCCACAAATTCAGAAAGTTAATATCTATAGCAACATTTTGGAATGTTGGTACAGACACCTATGGATGTTGCTATAGACCCAAATATGGTTCTATTGCAACAATATTTCTTATGTTGCCTTATATAGTCAAAATGTTGCCTTTGAGGTCTGCGGCAACGCGGCAAAATGCATCACCGAGAAAGTGTTGCCTTTGCCCTTTTTTAGCCTACAGCAACATTTTTTGGCACTTCCTGCATCACTTCTTTGGTGTTGCAGTATGCAATCTATGGCGTAGTGAGATTTAATGAACCATGTTTTTAGAGATGTCCTAAAATAAAGTATGGAGTGGTATTCATGGTCGACATTTTGGTGTTTTCCAAGAAGTATGGAAGATCATGTTATTCATCTAAAGGAGGTTCTTCGTACGCTTCGCGTTCATTAGCTGTTTCTTGAAGTATCACTTTTGAAGTGTGTTTATTAGGGCATAGAGAATGTCTACACATGGGAGGGATTTAAGAAATGGTTTTGTACATTCAGGATCGGACTGTGGAAATCCAAAGAGAGGTAGGCAAAGATTGGGGGATGTACAATAGGTTCAGTTGATAAGAAAAGATGAAAACCCATGTGTAGATAATTACAGAAATTATAATTGTTTCATATAAGTAGATTTAATGGTAGTACCTTTGAATAAATCTAACGAAAGACTTTGGTAAGGAAATGGGATTTCCAAGGTTTAAGAAAAGTACTCCTAGGTTAGTGAGGACAAAATCCACTTTATGCCAAACCCAATAAAGTGAAAATTTTGAAATTAAAAAAAAAGAAAGTGGAAAAAAAGAAATGTAATTGTTAGAATTGAAAATTTTCATTGTTAATATTTTCTTTTAGAAATTAAATATGGGGTTTTTGAAGAATGGTATGAAATTTAAGTTGGTTTTTATATAATGAAAAATTGGAATTCTTTTTGAAGAATTATGGAGTGTGTGTATATATATAACTCACTAGTTTCACTGTACGTAAATAAAGATTTTAAACATAGAAACCTAGAGTGTATCAAGTATCGAAAATGTAGATTACAACTTTTATTGTTGTAATAAATGTTTTCGTGAAAAATAAGTGGAGCATAGGCTATAACACGTTATAGTAAGTGACTCCCAAGAGAAATATTTTTACATAGGTATATGAGATTTATTGGTATTTATTTGATTAAATCCATACATGTAACGTCCCGTAAAATTTGATAATTAAATTGGTTAAATTTAATAAGATTTTGTAACTAAAATTAGAAAGAAATAAAAACTTTATAACTTATAATGAAGCAAATGTTAGAAATGAATGTAGCTTTGGTAATTAAAATTAATTATGTAAAATTGAAGTGAAATCCCAATAATGAAATAGTGTAAATTGTTGCACTTGGTTATAAAATAGAAATAAGAATAAGTATTGGATTAACCAAGGAAATAATATATTGATTAATAATAACTGAATGTAAATTAATGTAATAAGGTTTATGCAAGTTGATAAACAACTAATTTAGTGCAATATCAATTAATTGAAACAATTGTAAGGTTATAATTGATGGGAATTAGTAAATTTGAAAATAAATTCAAGTTATATTAATTGATGTAATAATACGTAATAAATTGCAATTTGATAGAATCAATTCTAGGTAAGTAATTATAATAATTGTTAGTTGATAATTAAGTATGAATGTGTGTAAATTAGGCAAATAGTGATAATTATTAATTGTTTACCCATTCATTTAATTTATTGGATTAGATCTAAATCAATGACAACATTTGTTTGTTAATAATAGCTTATAAGTGAAATTAAACGTGAATGGTAACAATTATTATAAGTAACCATTTATGTAGTATATTAAATATAAACTGGTAATCAATTGCAATAAATCTAAATTAAAAGTTATGTTAGTGTAAATTTAGGAAATAATGTCAATTCAATTTATAATATGACCATTGGTTGCAAAAAGGGAATGGAAATAAAGTTTTATCAATATATTGGAATTTAAAACTAGAAGAAATTGGATCAATTGCAATTAAATGAAATTAAATATCTAGTTTTTACGTTAATGAAGATTAAGATGTAATTTGAGAATATTAATGTAATAGATTATGAACCAATATTAATTTCATTTATTTGATAATACTTTATTGAATATAGGATTTAAAATCAAATGAATGGATTTATTGGCATTTCAATTGAAAGTTAATAAATTTACCGGAATTGGAATTTAATACTATAACTGCTGAATTAAGTAACTTTAAATTGATATGGGAATTTGTTATAAAGGATTTTAAATTTCTAAAGGAATACTAGATGATAAAATTTATGAATTATAGAATTTGAATTTAAATAGTGATTGAATTAATTTAATATTAAATTATTTAATTAATTGGAAAATAGCCATTTTTGCTACTGACTCGGATTTCGACGAAACTGGTTTCATCGGATCCGTAACGGTAAATTATTGAAGGATCTCAAGTTTCAGAACGATCGGACTTGTCGTTTGATCGTACAGGCTTGAAACGCCTTGAAATAAATTTAATTAAAATTAATTGAAATCAATTTGAAATAACTTGATTTTTGCATAAATTCTTCATACGATGGAATTTGGACTTGAAACCTGTTCCATTGAGTTTAAAATATTCAAAAACATCTATTTTGATATATGGGTTGACTCAATTTCGTTCCGGAGTCAGAACGGGCTTTTGGGCCATTATCGTTCAATTTTCCAAACCAACCTAGCCCAATCGTTCTTATTTTCAGCCCTGTCTATATATACCTTGTTATAAACCCTAATTGTTCCTCATTGTAAATTGTCTGTACGTACAATTCCTCTTCCTCTTCACCGCCTCATCTCAATGGCAGACAATTTCAGAATCCAATTGCAATTCAAAAATCAAAGTCAAAATTCAATCTCCTTAAATAATATCAATTTTTATATCGATCTGAAGCTCTCGAAGAGCGCAAGTCAAATACGTGATTTGTTTTTTGATCTGGGTTACGACGTGGCCAGAATCTGATGATTTATCCACGACCGTTCGTTGACCGTTGATGAAATTTGACGGATTAACAAATTGATGGTACGGTTGGGTAGAGGGGGACGAGTGGAGGCCATCGGTGTGGGTAGTTAGTTGAATCAACGGCTAGATGTGGCGATTTAATTCGATCCAGGGCATTTTTTTTCGTGGCGGCTGCTCGTGACTGGAGACATCGGGCAGCGTATAGTGGTCGGGGAAAGGAGCAGCGCGAGGTGGCGATGGCTCGGGGGCGTTCAGCGTGGTCGTGGCGATCATCTGGGTGGCTCGCGCGATCGACGACGTGGATCAGAGTGGTTTCCAAGCGGCGGCTCATTTTCGCATACGAATAGAAAGTAGGGTTTGGGAAGAAGGCACTGACGTGGCAGTTTTTGACTGGTGAGGTTTTATTTTATTTTATTAATTCTAATTTAAATCATTTAAACTTCTAACGTCAATAACTTTCGCATACGATATCCGTTTTACATGCGGTTTCTTTTGTTAGGGTCATATCTGAATTCCAGAGTTTCTGACGCTGGTTTGGATGGATTTGGAGACTGTTCAAATTTTAGGTTTAAATTGGATTTAAATTTAATTTAAATCCAAAGGTGAGTGTTTTAACCCACTCACAACTACTAAAATTTCTTATGTGTGTTAAATTAATTGTTGATGTGATTAAAAGTTTATTATGACTGTTTGGCATATTTTTAATCATCAACTCAGTTAAATTGAATTTATTGGATTAAGTTGTTATTTAATTTATTATTGCATTTAAACTTCCAGTTAAATTATTATTTGATTTATTATTGCATTTAAACTACCAGTTAAATTGTTATATAATTTATTTTTGAATATAAACTGCCAGTAAATACCTGTTATTTATTTTCTATTCTGTATTGATGTTATTGTTGAATTGGATGATGATTGTGATAAATGGTTGATGGTTGATATTGGATGAATGGATGTTGTATTTATATTGTTATAAACTGCAAGTTGTTATGCATTTTTATTTCATTCGGGATTGCGGTTTGAAATGATATATAACCGTATTTTTATTTTTAAATTACGGATTGAAATGAAAAATATCCGTATCACTTGACCCTAGGATATAAAATCATATACGGACACTATCGGTCTATATATATATATATTTGGAATGATTTCTATGGGTTTAGGAAAATAAGGGTTTATATATATACTAATTTTGATATTATATAAATATTATCTTATATATATTTAAATTCTAAAATATAAGCTATGTATAACTTGATGATGTTTTAAGTTTGATTTATGAATATTTCAAGTTTGAGCTTTATTTAAGGGATATTGAATTTATTAAATAAATATTTCTAAACTAAATAATAGTAAATTGAATTAAGGTATATATAAGATTATCGGATTTGGTTAGGAATTTTGGAATATTTAAAGACTTGAAATATATCAAAATTGAAATGTTTTATTTAAATTAAGGTATTATTGTTTTCAAAGTGTTGGTTTTCGAAATTGTTATAACTTTAAAAGCAATATGGTTTGAAAAATGAATTTATTTGAAATAGAATTTATTTAAGAATTATCTGTGAATATATTGATTGGAAACCTATTGAAATTGAAAATTTAGAATATGACTTCAAAATGTGGTTTGGGTTTAAGATGATTTAAAAGAATATTTCAAGTTTATCTAAATTAAAGAAAGATTAGTGATTGGAAATTGGGTTTTATTTAAATAAGTCATTATTGAATTGTTTTGGAAATGGAAATGATATATAATTGAATTGGGTTTCGAAATGAAAATAATACATGGATAATTTGGGTTTGAAATAGTAATAATATTTTGGTTTTAAAGTATATACTATTTTGAAGTAAAGGATATGTTTTGAAATGGCAAAAATATTTTGGTTTTTGAAGTATATACTATTTTGAAATAAAGGATATGTTTTGAAAGGGCAATGATTGTGTTTTAAAAGTATATACATTTTTAAATGACCACGGTGTTATAATAACGTTTGGTTGTTAAAGTGACCGGGATCAGATATGGACATACTCTCTGTCGATACCGAAAACCACTTTGACAACTGTGTACGCGGTGGAGTTTCCAGAATGAAGTAGGATGGTGGCGACGATCCTAAGGTATATACGTGGACCCAACTCCCGTGAGTTGGCATAAGGTGGCTAAAACAGGAGCGATCTCGGACCAGTGAGGTAGCACCTCTTATCGGACGCAGTTCTTCGATACCATTCTATTACTTTGTGATTTTTGGTGGCCACCCTTCGATTTGGGAGTGTTGTTCGAGGTGGAGCGGTAGTGGCTGCTATGCGTTTCCATCAGTCCGTGTGCGTAATTGGTATATCTACCCTGGCATTGCCTTGTGTGCCGTGTCACCTACCATATCGAGCTTTACTACGAGTTGTGATTTCTCCCGTAGCCTGTGGAGTATCGAGGGTAGCCCCCATTTTGGGAGTATGCTAATACTGGATATACTACTGGGACTATTACGTGTTAAGGGCTATATGAGTAACCCCTTAACGCTATTAAAAAGTAAGTTTATTTTATGATTAGACATTATTATAATAGCGAATATTACTACATAGTAGATAGTTTAACGGATCCTTAAGAGATGTGAATCCCGAACATTTCTTAAGTTACTGCACTTACATTAGACACTGGATAGGAGATGTCAAACCCCGTAAACATCTCTGATGCCGTTTACACTCATATTTATTTTATTGATTTAACTTACATAAGATCTTTTAGTTCTGACTCGAGTGTTTTGTCTTTTCAATTCGCTCGGGTCAGCCTGAGCATTTCAGGATTTGAAGGCCCTATGTCTGGAGGACGAAGACGAAGATTTTATTACTACTATTTATTATATTCCACTACACCATTGTATTCCGTTCCATTAATTATCATTCTCTGGTATGTGTAACTCTGATATGTATTGTATAAGTATAATCAAATGTTTTGTAAAACAGCTTCATGAACTGTTATTTGATTATTATATTTTATCATTCCGCTGCAAGATTCTATTTTGTTTCTTTTATTTCTCCACTTTTTCTTATTTACCCCATAACAATCCGCCCTTCTGTATGGTTTAAGTTGGCACGTGTGTCTGCTTAAGCGTACAAAAAGGTGGGATGTTACATCTGGTATCAGAGCGAGGTTTAGCGGTAAACCTTAGCTTTGTGGGGTCTGACTCTTTATTAATAGGGTAGTAATACCCTATGATGAGTCGCTGAGAGTATATATATGAGAGAGCGTATTTTTTAGTGTTATAAAAAGGTTTTATATTGTGTTAATTTGTTCCGTTTTGTATTTATAAATTCTGGTTGGTGCATAGGACGCTATGACATCAACAAGGATTTCTAAACACTTAATAGGACAGATCGACACAATATTTGTTTAAAATATAGGTGAATGAAATAATTTTGCCTATTATATTTTCTATATATAAAATAAAATTTTATAAATGATATATATACTTGGTTGCTATATATTGGTTGTTAGGTAATGAAATTTATAAATAATAGTTGAAATAAGATTGAAAATAAAATAAATTGGAAATTTTAGAACTTAAGTTCCGGGATTTTTGGAAAAATTTCTTTTGAATGATGATTGGAATATAATAATAATATTATTTAGAAGTATTTTGTGATATAAATATTTCAACATAATTTGAAAGAATTGTTTTAAAGAAAATTTTGGAAATAAATAAGTTCTGTACTCCCCCTCTGTCGTTGGAAAATAATTTCGGTGACGAGTGCACGCATCATCGACGTTCATTTTCGAGTTTTGAAGTGGGAAGACCACTATAGTAGTTTTACTACAGATTTATTTTGATAAACAAATATAAATTTTAAATTGTTTTAATATAATTAGATATATATGTTGCAAGTATATACATTTATCTATTATTTTAAAATGATTTGAAACAGAACCCGGTATTTAATTCTTGAGTTTCCATTAATTAATAGTTTCAATTATTTTAGTGAAATGGAACATAACTAATTAATAATTGGAACCTTTAATAAAATAAGAGAGTTAATGCTGAGTTTTAAATGGAATTAAAAGAAATTTGGAATTTCTAACCTGTCAACCAAGGGATATTTTGATTGAACATTAAGTTAATTTAAAAGAGATAAAATAAACTTGTATAATTTTCAATTTCATTCTTAAAGGCATAAATATAACTTACCAATTATAAAAGTTGAGATGTTAATAAGGAAGTGTAATGGAAAATTATACGAGTATACCTAAATGTAATGAAAGTATTCAATGCATTCTTTAATAGATAAGGATTTATTTGTTAGAGTTGTTATGAACTTAAGTATTATTGAAAATGTTATTAATTAAATATAATAGAAATGTAAGTATTATAGGAAAATGATTATAAACTTAAGTAAATAAATTGATATGCTAAGAAATTTGAAGTGAACATAAATATCATAATTAAATAGATGTAAAAAAATTGAAATTAAGTAATAATGAATGAATGAATAAATATAATTCAATAAAAAGAAGAAACTAACATGACACTAATAAATGAAAATGAATATTTGTAAGTAATAAATGAAAATAAATGAAACAAACGCTGAATCAATAAATAAAAGTAAATGTTTGTAAGAAGTAAATGTAAATTAAAAAGACAAATCATTATATAAATGAAAATAAATAAAACAATAAATGTTATGAGATGAAATTTATAATAATAAACTTAATTTATTGTTTGTAATAGTTGTCTGTCTTGGTTTATGAGTTGTTTGGGTAAAAGATACTTTAATTGCTTAGATGTATGAATAATCTATGGAATTTATCTAAGACTGTTGAGTAAACGGAATACTTCATAGTTATTTGTCATTTATGTGATATAAAGTGTCTTAACCCAAACAAACCAATTGTTTGTCTTGCTTGAATGGTTGATTTGTATATGACGTGTATGTTGTTTGTTGCAAATGATGGTTGTTTATATTAATTAGTTGGTTAGTGGTTGAAACAACTTTAAATATTTCATTTTATATAATTATTAACTCTTTTTGGATTATATAAGTGAAATACAGGTTATGGAAGCAATTGCTACTGCTTTTAGTTTCATAATTAAGCGTTGTTTGCCCGACAAATAGGTACGTTCTCGGATTATGGGTTTTTAGCGTTATTATATTACTTTTCCCGTGTTGGGATATATTATTTTGGAAAATATATGTTATATATTGTTATATTTGATATTATATTTTATTCCGAGCCTCTCCGTACAAAGGAGACTCTGCCAAAATTTTCTGTAAATTGTGGACTTAGAAATTTTTTGAAAATGTTTTCCAAACTTTATTAGTTTGAGTATAAAAAGATTTAATGGTTATAAATTGGTATATTTTATTTAAATTAATTAATTTTGTAAATTTATTTGTTTATAAATTTAATATTTAGGTAAGATATATTGATTTCTTAATTCTTCTTTTCCCTTCTTTTTCCTTTTCGGGGATGAAAAGTTTTGAGTGGGGGAGAGTGTAACGACCTGTAAAATTTGATAATTAAATTGGTTAAATTTAATAAGATTTTGTAACTAAAATTAGAAAGAAATAAAAACTTTATAACTTATAATGAATCAAATGTTAGAAATGAATGTAGCTTTGGTAATTAAAATTAATTATGTAAAATTGAAGTGAAATCCCAATAATGAAATAGTGTAAATTGTTGCACTTGGTTATAAAATAGAAATAAGTAAATAAGAATAAGTATTGGATTAACCAAGGAAATAATATATTGATTAATAATAACTGAATGTAAATTAATGTAATAAGGTTTATGCAAGTTGATAAACAACTAATTTAGTGCAATATCAATTAATTGAAACAATTGTAAGGTTATAATTGATGGGAATTAGTAAATTTGGAAATAAATTCAAGTTATATTAATTGATGTAATAATACGCAATAAATTGAAATTTGATAGAATCAATTCTAGGTAAGTAATTATAATAATTGTTAGTTGATAATTAAGTATGAATGTGTGTAAATTAGGCAAATAGTAATAATTATTAATTTTTTACCCATTCATTTAATTTATTGGATTAGATCTAAATCAATGGCAACATTTGTTTGTTAATAATAGCTTATAAGTGAAATTAAACGTGAATGGTAACAATTATTATAAGTAACCATTTATGTAGTATATTAAATATAAACTGGTAATCAATTGCAATAAATCTAAATTAAAAGTTATGTTAGTGTAAATTTAGGCAATAATGTCAATTAAATTTATAATATGACCATTGGTTGCAAAAAGGGAATGGAAATAAAGTTTTATCAATATATTGGAATTTAAAACTAGAAGAAATTGGATCAATTGCAATTAAATGAAATTAAATATCTAATTTTTACGTTAATGAAGATTAAGATGAAATTTGAGAATATTAATGTAATAGATTATGAACCAATATTAATTTCATTTATTTGATAATACTTTATTGAATATAGGATTTAAAATCAAATGAATGGATTTATTGGCATTTCAATTGAAAGTTAATAAATTTACCGAAATTGGAATTTAATACTATAACTGCTGAATTAAGTAACTTTAAATTGATATGGGAATTTGTTATAAAGGATTTTAAATTTCTAAAGGAATACTAGATGATAAAATTTATGAATTATAGAATTTGAATTTAAATAGTGATTGAATTAATTTAATATTAAATTATTTAATTAATTGGAAAATAGCCATTTTTGCTACTAACTCGGATTTCGACGAAACCAGTTTCAATGGATCTGTAACGGTAAATTATTGAAGGATCTCAAGTTTCAGAACGATCGGACTTGTCGTTTGATCGTACAGGCTTGAAACGCCTTGAAATAAATTTAATTAAAATTAATTGAAATACATTTTAAATAACTTGATTTTTGCATAACTTCTTCATACGATGGAATTTGGACTTGAAACCTGTTCCATTGAGTTTAAAATATTCAAAAACATCTATTTTGATATATGGGTTGACTCAATTTCGTTCCGGAGTCAGAACGGGCTTTTGGGCCATTATCGTTCAATTTTCCAAACCAACCTAGCCCAATCGTTCTTATTTTCAGCCCTGTCTATATATACCTTGTTATAAACCCTAATTGTTCCTCATTGTAAATTTTCTGTACGTACAATTCCTCTTCCTCTTCACCGCCTCATCTCAATGGCAGACAATTTCAGAATCCAATTGCAATTCAAAAATCAAAGTCAAAATTCAATCTCCTTAAATAATATCAATTTTTATATCGATCTGAAGCTCTCGAAGAGCGCAAGTCAAATACGTGATTTGTTTTTTGATCTGGGTTACGACGTGGCCAGAATCTGATGATTTATCCACGGCCGTTCGTTGATCGTTGATGAACTTTGACGGATCAACAAATTGATGGTACGGTTGGGTAGAGGGGGACGAGTGGAGGCCATCGGTGTGGGTAGTTAGTTGAATCAACGGCTAGATGTGGCGATTTAATTTGATCTAGGGCATTTTTTTTTTGTGGCGGCTGCTCGTGACTGGAGACATCGGGCAGCGTATAGTGGTCGGGGAAAGGAGCAGCGTGAGTTGGCGATGGCTCGGGGGCGTTCAGCATGGTCGTGGCGACCATCTGGGTGGCTCGCGCGATCGACGACATGGATCAGAGCGGGCAGAGACAAGCGGTTTCCAAGCTGCGGCTCATTTTCGCGTATGAATAGAAAGTAGGGTTCGAGAAGAAGGCACTGACGTGGCAGTTTTTGACTGGTGAGGTTTTATTTTATTTTATTAATTCTAATTTAAATCGTTTAAACTTCTAACGTCAATAACTTTCGCATACGATATCCGTTTTACACGCGGTTTCTTTTGTTAGGATCGTATCTGAATTTCGGAGTTTTTGACGCTCATTTGGATGGATTTGGAGACTGTTCAAATTTTGGGTTTAAATTGGATTTAAATTCAATTTAAATCCAAAGGTAAGTGTTTTAACCCACTCACAACTACTAAAATTTCTTATGTATGTTAAATTAATTGTTGATGTGATTAAAAGTTTATTATGACTGTTTGGCATATTTTTAATCATCATCTCAGTTAAATTGAATTTATTGGATTAAGTTGTTATTTAATTTATTATTGCATTTAAACTGCCAGTTAAATTATTATTTGATTTATTATTGCATTTAAACTGCCAGTTAAATTGTTATATAATTTATTTTTGAATATAAACTGCCAGTAAATACCTGTTATTTATTTTCTGTTCTGTATTGATGTTATTGTTGAATTGGATGATGATTGTGATAAATGGTTGATGGTTGATATTAGATGAATGGATGTTGTATTTATATTGTTATAAACTGCAAGTTGTTATGCATTTTTATTTCATTCGGGATTGCGGTTTGAAATGATATATAACCGTATTTTTATTTTTAAATTGCGGATAGAAATGATAAATATCCGTATCACTTGACCCTATGATAGAAAATCATATACAGACACTATCGGTCTATATATATATATATATTTGGAATGATTTCTATGGGTTTTGGAAAATAAGGGTTTATATATATACTAATTTTGATATTATATAAATATTATCTTATATATAGTTAAATTCTAAAATATAAGCTATGTATAACTTGATGATGTTTTAAGTTTGATTTACGAATATTTCAAGTTTGAGCTTTATTTAAGGGATATTGAATTTATTAAATAAATATTTCTAAACTAAATAATAGTAAATTGAATTAAGGTATATATAAGATTATCAGATTTGGTTAGGAATTTGGAATATTTAAAGACTTGAAATATATCAAAATTGAAATGTTTTATTTAAATTAAGGTATTATTGTTTTCAAAGTGTTGGTTTTCGAAATTGTTATAACTTTGAAAGCAATATGGTTTGAAAAATGAATTTATTTGAAATAGAATTTATTTAAGAATTATCTGTGAATATATTGATTGGAAACCTATTGAAATTGAAAATTTAGAATATGACTTCAAAATGTGGTTTGGGTTTAAGATGATTTAAAAGAATATTTCAAGTTTATCTAAATTAAAGAAAGATTAGTGATTGGAAATTGGGTTTTATTTAAATAAGTTATTATTGAATTGTTTTGGAAATGGAAATGATATATTATTGAATTGGGTTTCGAAATGAAAATAATACACGGATAATTTGGGTTTGAAATAGTAATAATATTTTGGTTTTAAAGTATATACTATTTTGAAGTAAAGGATATGTTTTGAAATGGCAAAAATATTTTGGTTTTTGAAGTATATACCATTTTGAAATAAAGGATATGTTTTGAAAGGGCAATGATTGTGTTTTAAAAGTATATATATTTTTAAATGACCACGGTGTTATAATAACGTTTGGTTGTTAAAGAGATCGGGATCAGATATGGACATACTCTCTGTCGATACCGAAAACCACTTTGACAACTGTGTACGCGGTGGAGTTTCCAGAATGAAGTAGGATGGTGGCGACGATCCTAAGGTATATACATGGACCCAACTCCCGTGAGTTGGCATAAGGTGGTTAAAACAGGAGCGATCTCGGACCAGTGAGGTAGCACCTCTTATCGGACGCACTTCTTCGATACCATTCTATTACTTTGTGATTTTTGGTGGCCACCCTTCGATTTTGGAGTGTTGTTCGAGGTGGAGCGGTAGTGGCTGCTATGCGTTTCCATCAATCCGTGTGCGTAATTGGTATATCTACCCTGGCATTGCCTTGTGTGCCGTGTCACCTACCATATCGAGCTTTACTACGAGTTGTGATTTCTCCCGTAGCCTGTGGAGTATCGAGGGTAGCCCCCATTTTGGGAGTATGCTAATACTGGATATACTACTGGGACTATTACGTGTTAAGGGCTATATGGGTAACCCCTTAACGCTATTAAAAAGTAAGTTTATTTTATGATTAGACATTATTATTATAGCGAATATTACTACATAGTAGATAGTTTAACGGATCCTTAAGAGATGTGAATCCCGAACATTTCTTAAGTTACTGCACTCACATTAGACACTGGATAGGAGATGTCAAACCCCGTAAACATCTCTGATGCCGTTTACACTCATATTTATTTCATTGATTTAACTTACATAAGACCTTTTAGTTCCGACTCGAGTGTTTTGTCTTTTCAATTCGCTCGGGTCAGCCTGAGCATTTCATGATTTGAAGGCCCTATGTCTGGAGGACGAAGACGAAGATTTTATTACTACTATTTATTATATTCCACTACACCATTGTATTCCGTTGCATTAATTATCATTCTCTGGTATGTGTAACTCTGATATGTATTGTATAAGTATAATCAAATGTTTTGTAAAACAGCTTCATGAACTGTTATTTGATTATTATATTTTATCGTTCCGCTGCAAGATTCTATTTTGTTTCTTTTATTTCTCCACTTTTTCTTATTTACCCCATAATAATCCGCCCTTCTGTATGGTTTAAGTTGGCACGTGTGTCTGCTTAAGCGTACAAAAAGGTGGGATGTTACAATACACTAGTATTTTTTTGGGTTGTAGTAACAGTGTTTTACGCAACATCCATTTTAACCCAAATAAAAATGTATTTTAAAAGGTAATTTCTAAGTATAGAAACAAAATGGTTTGTAGAGTACACTTATTATTTTTAATAAGTATAAGGAAGTGTTTTTGAAGTTATGAAAGTATTAAAACAGTTTTGAAGATGAGTTTTTTTGAAAGGAAATTCTCTTTTATAAGGCTCATAGAAGATTTTAGCATTAATAATTTCTCATTTGAGAAAGTAGTTCCAATATATTAAGGTATGAGACCATAAGGTATAATAAGAAGATGGTTTGGAAACACATAAAAACAGTATAAAGATATTTTAAAAGAAAATGGTTTGGTGAAAAAGTAAATAAGTTTTTGGAAATGAAAAACTTAATAAAAGTAGAATTTGAAAATTTAATTTTTATAGAAACTGAAAAGGTGTTTAAAAGAAAACAAGGAATAAGTTTTGGACTTAGAATTTGAAAGTTTCCCCCTCTAAGTTGGGAAATAATGTTAAGCAACCAAGTATTTTTGAATTTAATAGAAACTCAAAAATAACACTTTTTAAAGACAAAGATTTTGGGATTTGATGTTTTAAAAATTTAGAAACCTTAATTTTTAAAATGAAACTATAAACAACGAACCAAACTCCTAAATGTGAAATCGATAGGAATCATTTCCTAGGTGTAACGGAAAAGGGTTAAGGCTACAAAGGAGACGGCAGTAATTACTTTTGGAAGTAATAATAGAGTTTCCGTAGAGTGTATAGAAGGACCCTAGTGAGAACCTAGGAATGTTGATTCATGTGAGCAGACTAAAGAAGAACAGTAAAATTGTAAGACACGCATGGTTGAGAATGGATATTCCTGATTTTGGAAGAACTTGGGTAAAGCATCTTCCTTTAGTGGAATTCGCATAAGATAGTAGCTCTCAAACTAGCATTAGAGCGGCACCTTCCGAAGCTCTTTATTAAAGACCACGCAAGTCGCTTTCGTGTTGGATAGAGTCTACAGAGGTTAAAAAGACTTCGGAGAAGACTAAATTTGATTTGGAGAAAATTTGTATCTCATATCCGTGTTTCTTTGATAGTAATTTTTCGAATTTCATCTTTAGTTTTGAATAGGTTCTTTCCTTTATTATCCTTTGGGAGGGAAGAACTTAGAAGTTAACCTATGGATAGTAGGATTTGGTGTAAACATGTTAATAGAACATGTTATGAATGATGTATGCTAGTGATTGCAAGTGATTGCTAGTGGATGCTAATGGACGCATATGGTACACTAGGCACTATTATTCTTTAGGGATCGGCCTAACTAGGACACTAGAGCATATGCATATGGATGTGTGTGCATTTTCAGTTTATTTTTATGGTTGCTATAAATGGATGTTTACCACATTATTGTTGCATTTGGATGATGTTTTAGCATGCATATAGAACTATCAGTTATCATTAGGGAATTTTGGCATTCATTTGGATACATGGCACGGACATGATTGCATAAAAGGAGGTCAACTGAATCAGTGGACCGCTTAATCTTTTGCATTAGTTAGGGATATTTACACTACACTAATTGCATAAGTATCATAAATTGTATTAGAAAAACTTAAGGACAATGGATGAATGGTTGGTGATTGAGTAGTTGGTTATAGAATTGGACGAAAACATTTTGTACATTCTTTTATCCTTAGAGATTTTGGGGACGAAATCCTTTAAGAAGGGGAGAATGTAACAACCCAAAATTTAACCCATAATAATTAATTTGTTAATTAATTAAATAATAAAATAACTTTGTGAAATTATTAGAATTGAGCCATGGGAGTTGCACCATTGTGTCTATGGTAATTTTCTGGTTAATTTCCATATATAGAACGTCAGAAACCGAGCTAATATGAACAAGTTACGAGATAAACAAAAAAAAATATTGGCTAGGTCGACCTAACCTCACCTTAGGTCGACCGACCGGTCGACTTGGGTATAGGGACGATCAACCTAGCGGTCGACCCGCCTTTGCTAATTGCAAATGAACGAACGTTCGTTCGAACGTTCCAGAGGTTATTGATGACGTGTTTTGCATTCTTCTGACCAATCCGGTTCATCTATTTTTGCATCTGATGGCCCCTATTCAGCCTATGACGTGGTTGCATCATATTCAATCCTCAAATCCAACGGTTCGAGATCCACTTCTACCCCTATTAATAAACCCCTGGACCTAATACTTTTTCTCATTCTAGGTTTTCTCCAATTGGGTTCACCTTTCTAGAAAGGACCCTAAATGGAATAATTTTTCCAAGGAGAAACTCATTATAAATTAAATTATTCTATAATTCCAAATAGATTCGGGAAGACCAAAGGAAGAGCTTAGGACCGGAGGCGAGTGATTGTAATTTTTTTAAGATATCTTTAAGTAATTTAAAATAATACGGTTTTCAATAGTTGTATTTTTACTACGATTTTGGAATAGCCTTTTTATCAGTTTTAGATCTATTTTTCAGTCTATTCCCTTTTAGTTATTCTTTTTTAGTTAATTATAATTTATTACTGTAAGCATGGCTTATTATTTATTTACAGTTTATTTACAATATTTAAGTTTATTTACTGTTATTTATTTCTTATTTACATCTTTTTATACGTTTTGGATTTTATGCAAGCGTCTATTCTCTTCTTCCTCCTTTTCTTCGCATATGGATTAGAATAAATTAAACGCAAATATGGATTATATAAGTAAGAATATTGAATGAAGAAAATAAAATGTAAATTATAAAGACTGTAATAAATAATGGAATTGGACTGTAATATAAATGAAATTGGACTGAAATTATGCCTAATTATGATTGGATTTGGACTAATTAATTGGCTTAGTTATAACATAGAATTATAACTAAAAAAAAGTAAAAGATGAAAGAAGCTTATTTTCACACTTAGACCTTGGTTTAAGTAATAAGCATGATTATAACGTAGGTTATAATAAGAAAAAGAATAGAATGAGACTTATTTTAAGACTTGGGATAAATTAATAAGCATAGAAAGTAAAGATGATAATAAAGGCTTATTTAATAATTTATCTAAGTTAATAAACAAAGATGAAAGTAGAACCTTTACCATATAGCATTCCCTATTAGACAAAACGGTGTCTCACATTAGCCTGAAGTGAGATGAGGGCACGCTTACGCTAAGAATGGTAGTAATTGGTCAAATAGAAGTCCAAATCATGGGGGATTTGGATAAGGGGCGCAACTAGATATTATTTGGATGACAGGCCAGTACCAACAGCATTTCCCCTATAGTTTCTATGGACACACGATGATCTCACATTAGCCTGAAGTGCAATGAGAGGCACACTTATGCTGGAGTTTGAGGTAATAAGAAGACCCAATAGGTGGAGCAAAAGGTAGCATGGGCATGGTGGCAGTTACGCGTGCGACTTCTATTCTGGTTCTCAGTAATCGCTATGAATTCCAAGCGCTTAGTATGAGTGTCTTTCGTAGACACCATTGCCTTCCGTGTAAGGAGCTATATATGTCGTCCGGATCCACAGTGGGTGCTTTGTGCATCTTTCGTAGAAACCATTGGCTGCTGTGTAAGGAGTTATATAGCATCTGGTCCGCAGTAACGTCTGCGGAGTAGCAGGCCGATCAAAAAGGGTAGAATTAGGGTTACATCCTAATTACAGGATTAGGAATTCAGCCTAATCAAAGCAGAAATCAAGGACAAGTGCAAGCAATCAAAGTTAACCTATCTTATCAATTGTAATAGTTTAATTGTATTTTCTAGTTTATATCTTTCCTATTTCCTTTGTTTCCTTTTGTATATACTAGAACTATTGAAGAGTCTATTACTTTTACTTTGCTTAAAGATTCTAGTAGTTACTATCATTCACCAGACTTTTAGTCTGACCAACTCCTCTATTTTCCCTTTCTCCCTCCATAAGCAATCAAGGGAGAGGGCAGTAAGTTGCAGTTGCTCAGAGGCTTCTTGGAGAAGATTTCTACCATGCATTTCCTTTATTCTAGCTTTAGCTCTTTCTGTGTACTGGCTTATTATGAAGGATATTATGTACTCTGATTTTTGAGACTATGAGTTTTTATGAGACATCTTGGGTTTTGAGACATATATGTGTATTTGGTATTTGACTTAATTGATTTTTGAAACAATTATGAAGTCTTGTTTTAAAATAAGTTATTATCTTAGTTTCCGCTGTTTTTACTTATTTTTGTCTTGTGAATCTTAGTCTCTGTTAGTTTCAGTTATACCTACAACGCACCACGCCTTTTAATGTGTCCTTTTGGGTATATTAAGGGGTGTGGGTGTTTAAATATCCATATAAAATATTATGTAAAAATAACTAATTTTGAAATTACTAGAAAAACTCTTTTAAATAAATGCTACACAGAAAACCTTTTACTACAAAAATTCATGTATAATTATTAAAAATATATAAACTTGAAACTACTTTTAAAATACTCTTAAATTTGTTATTAATCATTCCTAAAAAGTTCTCGTGAAAACAATAAATTTAACTATCATTTTAAACCCATTTAAATCGCTTTAAATAGTTAAAAACTGCACGACAACACACTGTGCTATAAAAAGCTAGAAGTGTTATCGTATGTCCAGAATCTATTATTGTTAAGTGCTATAAAAGATACCTGGATAGAGAACAGGTTTTAGAAAGGCATGAAAGATTGACAAACTTTCTCAACCCAAACAAATGTTTTAAACAATGGTTTTTACAGTAAGTACAATACTTAGAGTACTAAATAACCATGCAAAGAAACCCCTAAGGATATCTTTCAAAACCATATTAAAAATTCATAAAAATATGGCATTTACAAAGTGCTCATATAACGACCTTTCTCGCTACTAATTTTTGCATCTTTGTTCTACAAAAGTTCTATACTTTTCCAAACCTTTTCTTTTTTGTCACATACACTACTATAAGTGTAGAGCACAGTTAAAGTATTTTCTTTCACGATATATTTACATACAACCATTTTAAAGTGGTTAAACACAAGGGATTTTAAAGTGCACTTATAGTGACTCTTTCGCTTTAAAAATGTTCTCACACACTTCCATATCATGTACAACACACCAAACATGTGTACATACAGTCTAGGCCACACCATAGGTTATAGAGGGTAACATAAGTGAATATGTTACATATAAAGTTATCATTTGCTTTCTAAAGCTAGGGATCCGAAGTTATAACTTTCATTAGTTAACTTTACATTATATTTACACACAATATATATATATATATACACACACACAATATATACTTTTCAATAGTGAGTTAACTCACCTAAATCCTTGCTAACATCAACATAAGCCGCTAGAACACAAGAACATTTCCTTCCATTACCAAATAAGCCCACAACCTCACCCCTTGCTTCCATTTTGCTATCGTCCACCTCCCCTTCATGGCCAGAAGTAGATTTATCCCTTGTACCTCCTTCCTTAAACATTTGAGTTGTTATTCCATACTCCCATGTTGCCTTAGACCCTTGGCCAAAGTTTGATAGAGTTTGGGTTTCATTTGCTATGGTTTTGGAAAGTTAAAGTGAAAAGAAAGAGCATGAAGAAGAGCCGTTATTGTTCATTACTTAGTGAATGATTTTCGTGAGCCTTTAGTATATATTTGTAAGTGTATTAAAGAGGTAAATACCACTACCAAACCATCTATGGTTATTCATAAAGCATCCAACCTCCTTCCCATGTGCTCCTTTCCAACAAAATATCTCCTTACACACAAATTCTCCTTACACACAAATTTCTTCCCTCCCACATGACATCATGCACGATCATCAGTAATAACATTTAGTTGGCCATAAACCAAAAAATAATTTTAGCTTCTAATTAATGACACATTAATATATTAGATATGCATAAGAAGTTCAATCAACTCAAATCGAGTAAAAACTCGTTTATCGAAAAAACGATTTTCGGCCACATTATCGATATTTCTTTGAATAACTTATTTTTGTAAACACATTTCAAAAACAAGTTTACCATCTTGTGCTATTAATTAAAAGGGGTCAATCAAGGTTATACAATCAATTTTAACACATTTAACCAAAATTCAAATATTTAAATAATTTAGATATTTAAATATGAAGTGTTCAATATTCCGGGTTGCTACAAATTAAATGAAAATAAAAGAAAAATATTACCATTTTTGTTGCCATATTGTAGTGTAGTAGTAACTTATTTTTCTTTACCTTAAGAAATCGTATAGATGCCATGATTTACTATTCACACTGCAGTGTAGCAAATAATTTTTTTTATTGAAGTGCAAAGGAAAGAATTTGTAGTTGATGTCGCATTTTTCTTCCTCAAACTTTTTGCGCAACATGCCATAAGCATGTCATCTCTTTGCCGATCTCTATTATTTAAAAAAAGTATTGTTTTAATAAGAAACTAAACCATTTTTTGTTTCTTTAATAATTTTAAATATAAAATTGGTTTTGAGACTTCCCGAAAGATAAACTTCAAAATAAATGTTCTTTTGGATGACTTTTCTTCAAATACTTTTGCACAAACCAGTCAATTATATGTTTTCTTATGTTTTTATAATAGTATAAAAAGATAGTCAGTTTCATTATTTATAGTGCTACATATCAATATAATAAATTTTTTTCTTATACACGTCCGTCTATTGGTTTGTGGAATAGAAGTTCTACCAAAATTTGTACCGATATATTAATACCATATTCATCGTCTACCTAAATTTGTTGAAGGTGACTTTGTTGTTGAAGAATGTTTCCACTTCTTCAAACTTTTATTGGCTCAAGTATTTCCCATACTTCTTTTCGAATTTGGCTTCATCATCATTGTTTTTAAATCAAGTTCATAAGGAATAATTTTATCTTTTGTTGTTTTTTCTTAATTCATCCCTTCTTTGAATTCCTGATTTTTTTGTTTTTCTTTGCTTTGTTCTCATAAATGTAATCAGGATCTCTCTTCTCTAGATTACTTTATTTCCGACTGAATTCCTTTAATCCGAGAAATTGGTGAATTTGGTTTCGTTCTTTCTTTGTCAACATGTTTATTTATTATTTCTTTGTTCGCGACCACTTCGTACAATTTTGCTTCATTACTTAAAATTTCTTCTTTAGTTTCTTTTTTGTTGCTATCGATGTGCAAGTCAATGTTTGGAGTCCCTGTGTCTTTTCTCCTGGCAGCACTCCCTCCACATGGTCTTGTGTACCTTTTGGGTAATTTCTTACATTTTTCAATTCTCTCTTCAAAGTGTAATTTTCTCTTCTAGCCTTGCCACTTTTTCTGTTATTTATCCAGTTTCCATCCTTTTCTATTTTTTCAATTCTTCAGTTTCTTCAAACAGTTTTGAGATTTGGCTGTTAGAAATCTCATCATTTTTTTTCCATTCATTGTCTTTCTTGCCATTTTTTTGAAATAATTTGAAGCCAGTTACATTAAATAGCCCATTGTACAGTATTTCATTGTAGATCATGCAATAAACAAGTTAAACCCTATAGCATCTTCACTACTAAAATATATATGTATTTCATTATAGACAGTGCTGCAGCTTTAAAAAAAAGGTTAAACAATATAGCATTTTTTCACTAGTAAAACTTGTATTATATTATAGACAGTGCAACAATCTTCAATTATGTTAAATTGTATAGCATTAAAATATGTACATATTTTAGATAGTGATATAGTTTTAAAAAAAGTTAAACTCAAGCTAGAGCAATTATATGAATTACTATTAATATATTGCCTAGACGAGGTAAGATACATGCATGTATTTATTATGCAAACTCAAGGTACGTGCATTATGCTTAATACATCGATAAAAAATAGGTAAGAGTGAATATTCTCTCTTGATTTGTCGAGAATACTCAAGGTTGAGGTTGAGATTAGGGCAAGGACCACAGTTAGGAGTGGTATATGATACAACCAATAAAGTGTTATCCATCGCTTACGGGCCTGTGGTTTGTTGTGCAAACTAAAGATCAAAATCTCAAGACAAGTGAGTCTTAACACTCACTAGAGAAATTAGAATATTTTTATATTTTTCTTAGGGTTCTAAGGAATGTAAAATTCCATTAGGAGCCTTATTAGAAAAATGAAATAAAAATATTTAACCTTTATAATATTGTAAGAACACATGTTATACAAAATTAATACTATCTACTTCAATAAATTTGTGAAACTAACCTAATTGATAAAATTGTTTATCAATTGAAATATACAAATTCCTATAATAAGTCAAAAAGTTAGTCCATCCACCTTAAAAGTGATTTCTATATTCCAAAAACCAAGTTAAAACCATTCCACTTAACTTTACATTCAAAACAACACCCATAACTCTCCATTTTTCATCATGTATGTGCCCTATAGCCTCTAAGATGAGCCTTAAAGCACCCCTAAGGCCCACTAAGTCAAGTCATTTGCATTGCAAAGCCTAGTTCTAGTGTTGTCCGAGAAGTTAGTGCAAATTCGATAAAGTTAGTAAGTTTTTCAGTGAGTACAACTCTACCCTTACAACCAAAGTTTTTAAACTATTTTAATGCTCATATTATTGACCTATGAATGCTTTTTTTGTATATGTAGTGATGGTTTGGTAGTTGGTTAGGTTCATGTTGCAAAAAGTTGTCGCATTTGGAAGTTAGATTGTATGTAGTAAGCGATATGAAAAGTTAGTGGGTAAGGTTAATTATAGTATTGGCAAATGTTGGATATATGCTATATTATTGTAAATCACCATGTATACATGCTCATATCCTTGCTATGTGATGTTTGGTTGAATTGTTAATAACATAAACTTGTTTACCGAACTGCCCGTATAGCGATAGTCACTATATCGACACTTTCGGAAAATCACTTCTTATCGAAACCATTTGGTTTCATTTTCATGTTGGATTAGTTTTACATGTTGAGTAAGTTTTTTAAATAATAAGGATTTTAAATTTAATTAATTATTTTAATAATGATTAACTAATTTAATTAATTATTTAATTAACAAGGATTAGGGTTAACTAATTAACTTATTAACGACGTGTTTTAAAATTAACTAATTACTTGGTTAATGATGTTTTGAAATTAATTAATCATTTTTTAATGATGTTTAAGGCTAATTTTTCCTTTGATAATGATGTATTAAAGTTAATTAATCAATTTGCTAATAATGTTTTTAAATTAATAAATCTTTTTAATAAATGTTTTATTTAAGTTAATCAACTTGTTTTAACCTCAGTTAATCTTTCCTTTAATGACGTTTATAATTATAAATCATTTTTAAAATTGATACTTAATTATTTAATAATTAATTAAATTAATTATATTTAAATATTACTAATTAATTGAATTAATGACGTTTTAAAAATGATTTACCCTTATCAATTAAAGGCATTTGAAGTTAATTTTTCAACTTCATTAATAAGGTTTCAAAGTGAATTTATAAAAGTAAAAAGGATGTTTTGACTTTGTTATTCATTTTAATTAATGATAATAAATTATTTATTTATTCAATTTAATTAATTTTTAGTTAAATTAATGGTGTTTTAAAAGCGATTAACTTCTTTTGGATTAAAGGCTATCGAAGTAAATTCATTAAATGAATTAATGAACTTTTAAAGTTAATTAATCAATATAATAAGGATCTGTTTAAGTTATTAAATCCTTTTTATAATATGTTTCAAAGTTAGTAAACTCTTTTAACAAAGTGTTTAACGCTAATAATTGTAATGTAAAGCCCAAGCACAAATTCAATTTTAAAAGTAAGCATTTGATTAGATTATGGAACTGTGGAAACGATTTATTTGTGTACTTAACATTAAATGTCTATGAGGTAGACTTTCCTTATTTCGAAAGTTAATAATGGTCGTAGGACAAGACTTTGAGGTAACACTACCTTGATTTGTCCTGCATTATTATTAACTAAGGAATAGTACAAGTTTGAAATCGACGAGTGGAGGTGCAGTTAAAGCGCTCGGCAGATTCAATGTGGTGGAGGTTTAAAAAGTCATAACAGGGATACAGCGAGGATATAGCGGGATTAGCGTATGATTCTAAAATAGGATATAAAATTCGTACTTAATGTTTTTACAAATATATAAATGGTAACTAAATGAAAAATTAACATTCAATATAATAAATACATAAATAATTTTAAATAAAAACATGTGCGAATATATGTAAATAAACGTAAAACTATTATATAACACAATTGAATTTAGTAGAATATTAGAGTGTTTTCATTTCTGAAAATATATTAAAAATTCAACTAAATAAATCAATTTCATAATTTTATAATGTATAAATGACAATTTTCAATTCATTCCTTTTAAAGAGGATATAGCGGTAATAGCGGAACATAGCGGGAATAACGGGATACAGCGGAAAAGCGGGGCTTAAAGCGAAAAGGCTATATTTGGGGCTATATGGATATATTGTTGTAGTAGAAATTCGCTATGAGATATAGCAGGGTTATAATGAGGTGATAGTGGGGCATTAACTGCATAGACGAGTGGTGATGGGTATACAAGGCTTAATTTCCATACACGATCATTTTATATCCTCGATAGTTGGTATCCCGGCTATCGATTACTTTGGCTTCTTGATTTTTTCATTCTAAGACAATTTATTGCTCCATTGAGCCTTTTTTTGTTGAAAATGAATAAATCAAATCATGTGTTTTTGGGGGCCAATTTATATGGGGTTGCTCCCATTAGGGTATTTTCACATCTCATCTAGATTGGATTCGGTTTTGCTCATTTAGAAGTGAAAAGCTCGGATTCTTTGTAAGGATTGGCGGGGTCCGACTTGGATTTCCCAGGTTTTCAAATATATTTTTAGAGTTTTACTTCTTTTAAGGTGGATTCACCCTCCTAATCATTTGTGGAAAATATTTCCTTTCCTTATTTGATTCAAACCTTTGAATTGTTTTTCTGTAATTACAACGGGAAGAGTCAACCATTCTTTAATATGTTTAATTATAGTTTTTGTCCATTCTATCAAGTTTGGACTGTTATCTTATTTTATCCATTCTATCCGGTTTGGATTTTGTTCAGACTATTCCATTCTTTCAAGTCTGGATCTTTATACTATTTTTGCCCATCATCTATGTTTGGATTTGTTTCCTATTGTTCTTTTCCACTTTTATGTTTGGTTGTTGTTTATGTAGGAGAAAACCCGTTCCGCGTTAGCGGCGTAGTTCCACGTATTATTGTTAAATACATTTCCTTTTGTTTCAGAGTTTTACTCATACCAGATATATTGTTTGACCCGTGTTGTTTATTTTCCCTAATGTAACATCCCGCCTTTTTGTACGTTTTAAGCAGACACACATGCCAACTCAAACCATACAAAAGGGCGGATTGTTATTGGGGTGAATAAGAAAACGCAGAGAAAGAGAAAAAAAAAACAGAATCTCGCAGCGGAATGACAAAATATAATAATCAAATAACAGTTCATGAAGCTGTATACAAAACATTTGATTATACTTATACAATACAAAATCAGAGTTACACATATCAGAGATAAATAAATGATAATGCAGCGGAACAGTATGAATGCAGTGGAATAAATATAGTAGATAATAGTAGTACAAATCTTCGTCTTCGTCCTCCAGAAATAAGGTCATCGAATCCTGAAATGCTCAGGCTGACCCGAGCGAATTGAAAAGACAAAACACTCGAGTCAGAACTAAAAGATCTCATGTAAGTCAAATCAACGGTTAATAAATATGAGTGTAAACGGCGTCGGAGATGTTTACGGGGTTTGATATCTCTTATCCAGTGTCTAACATGAGTGCAGTAACTTAAGAGATGTTCGAGATTCACATCTCCTAAGGATCCGTTAAACTATCTACTATGTAGTACAATACGCTATCATAATATGTCTACAGTAAAGTAAAAGTATTAAAATAGCGTTAAGGCATTACATTTTCCCCCTTAACACATTTTTACAATGCCAATAGTATATACAGTACTGTAACTCCCCGTAAACTGGGGCCGCCAGAGGATACCCCATAGGTACGACATAAAACAAACTCGTAGAAGGCGTGCTAGGGTAGGTGACACAGCACAACTAGGCAATGCCATGGTAGATATACCAATTACACTTCCAGACTGGTGGTAACGCATAGTAGCTACTACCACCCACCTTGGAACACACTCCCAAATCAAAAATCGAGGGGTGGCCACCAAATAAATCGTAAAGTCAAAATATAGTATCGAAGGAATGTGCCCGATCGGAGGAATGACCTCACTTAGCCCGTCAATTGCTCCTGTTTTAGCCACCTTAAGCTAACTCATGAGAGTTAGGTCCACGTATAAACCTTTAGGATCGTCGCCACCATCCTACTTCATTCTGGAATCTGCACCGCGTACACAGTTGTCAAAGTGGTTTTCGGTATTGGCAGAGAGTATGACAATATCCGATCCCGGTCTCTTTAACGACCAATCGCTTATTACACACCTGATGGTTCTTTTACATTTCCAAAATCATTTCATAATTGATATCAAAATATCATATTCAATTCAAATCATATCATTTTTGAAATCAGTACTTACTACCGAAATTCTATTTACCTTTGAAATCATATCACATTTGAAATCATAGTTCGAAATTATATTTCCTTTCAAAAGTCATATTTCCAAAATAGGCTAAACTCTCATTTCAAAATATCATATTAAACCAAATATGTTATTTAATTCCCAACTTAGGTTATAACATCATTAAACATATTCTCTTAAAAAATGAGAATTTGAATATTGTAATAACCCGTGATTGCGGTTACCAAATAATAAATTAAAGTTGGGATTTTAATTTAATTGGAGCTATTAATGAATTTTTAATGTGGCTAATTTGTTCAAAATTTAGTCATTTTGAATAAATTAATATTTTTGGTCTTAAGTGTAAAATGGAGCATTTCAAGGAAATTAATTAGGGAAATTTGTAATTTATATTATTGCAAAATTTTATATGTGTAAAATAGTGCAATATTTGATTTGGGAAATTAATTTGCAATTTATTTGCAAAATGGTGATTTTGGCTAATATTAACTATAAACGGTGTTTTGGTAAAAATTAGGGGTTAAAATGTAAAATATTATTGATATAGGATTTTATGAAATGGCTAAAAGTAATTGTTAAACATATTTTCATAATTTTCTATGGTTTGAAATGTATTTAGTAATTTGTATGTAGAGTGTACTTAGAGAAAATTGCCTATATATGTATGCACATGAATAATACAAAGTCCTAATGGGTATTAGATCCAATAAACCTAACCATTAGCCTATAAAGTATCTTTTACTCTCCCATTTCAGCCAACACTTCATTTCATAACCACTAAAATCTAATTAGAAAGCTCCAAAACCTAGTCATGGCCTCCTAAGCAAGACTCCAATCTACACCAAATCAAAGAGAGTTAATCCAAAGTACTAAAAGAGGTAATAGCAATCACAAAACCCACCTCTAATTCATTCTTTAATTTCTGAAATTATTTTGTAATCCTCTTTTTTTTGTGCATTTAGATTGTGAAACTCTTTGATCTTCTTTTCATTGCTTGGAAAGAGGTAATATATGCTAGCTGAAATTATAATTAGTTTATTGCTGTTAGTAAATTAGGCATATCTCATTCATATTAAATCGGAATTAAGATTTTCTTGAAGTTCTGGAAAGCTTATTCTGTAGCCTATAACTTTCATGTTTTGAGCTTTGCCTAATTTTGTGGTTTCAATGGTCGAAATCACGTTTGTTTGTCGCTGACCTGACAACAAACTACAAGGTTGATAAAATAAAACCCTGAAATTGATTTGGCCATAAGTTACTCGTTTTTGATCCGAATTAGATAATTTTGGATGTTCCGGAAAGCTTAAAACATATACTACAATTTTTGTTCAGTGAGTTTTCTGTAATATTGCCATTTAGATGACCTGAAATGCGTTCAAAGACAGAAGACCAATTCTGTCTTTAACAAGTTATCTTGAGTTTCAATCTGATATTGTTTTGCATGTATCTCTCTCGTTTCTTATCCAAATCTAATAATTTTAGATGTTCTGGAAAGCTTAGATTTAGAGCTAAAACTTTCATGTTTTGAGTTTCATGAAATTTCGAAGTTATTTTGGTTAAAATTGTACATTCTTACCACTGTCCCGAGAAAAAAAAGAAAAAAAATAATAAATAATTTTTTTTTAAACCCTGTTCCAGATTTTTTTTCTCCACTTCGCGATGCTGCCACGATCGCATCCGAAGTCGGAATTCGACGTTTTTGGTCTCGTTGGAAAGGTGGAGTTTCGATCTCCATCTCTGTAAAATTTAGGCATCATCGGCATTCTTTTGGTACTTCGAATTTCGTGTCGAAGTTGAACTCTTGTCGCTGTTTGTAAACAGTGTGAATCTTGTTCTGGGTCCAACTTTGAGACGTCGCTGCAACTTCGTCTCAACTCGGATTCCAAAAATTCTTTTTGCATCTTATAGTAGGGATGTTGGACTATATTCCTACCAGTTTTCATGTCATTTGGATTCAGTTTGCTGGTCCAAATAAATTGCCGAACTTGAGTTCGCAGCAGTTTTTGAATGGTCAAACACTTAGAATGAAAATCAAATATCCCTTCTGTTTCCAGCTTTTGAGCGCCACTCCGCGATGCCTCCACGTTCGCATCGGAAGTCGGAATTCAACGTTTTTGGTTTCGTTAGGAAGGTGGAGTTCCGAACTCCATCTCAGGAAAATTTGGACAACATTGGAGTTCGTTTGGTACTTCGAATTTCGTGTCGAAGTTGAACTCTAGTCGCTGTTTGTAAACAGTGTAAATCTTGTTCTGGGTCCAACTTTGAGACGTCGCTGCCACTACGTCTCAACTCGGAATCCAGAAATTCTTTTTGCGTATTAAAGTAGGGATGTTGGACTACATGCCTGCAAATTTTCATGACATTTGGACATAGTTTGCTGGTCCAAATAAATTATCGAACTTGAGTTCACAGCTGTTTTTGAATGTTTACAAACACTTAGAATATTTTTGATGATTTTCTGGTTTTCATTGATTTCTTTGAGATTTGTCTCTAGATTTCGTACACGGGTTTTATGAATCATTTTCAAAAGATTTTTCACTCCTAAATGGCTTTTGAAAATTATTATATAATATTATTTTAATTATTAAATTAATTACTCCATAATAGGAGACCTTTCAAAAGACCGTTTTAAAAGTGATTTCGAAAATCAATTATAAATCCGTTTTACACCATTATTTTCTATAAAATCCTATATCAATAATATTTTACATTTTAACCCCTAATTTTTACCAAAACACCGTTTATAGTTAATATTAGCCAAAATCACCATTTTGCAAATAAATTGCAAATTAATTTCCCAAATCAAATATTGCACTATTTTACACATATAAAATTTTGCAATAATATAAATTACAAATTTCCCTAATTAATTTCCTTGAAATGCTCCATTTTACACTTAAGACCAAAAATATTAATTTATTCAAAATGACTAAATTTTGAACAAATTAGCCACATTAAAAATTCATTAATAGCTCCAATTAAATTAAAATCCCAACTTTAATTTATTATTTGGTAACCGCAATCACGGGTTGTTACAAATATAAACCCATCCATTTTACTTAGTTTGGAATTTAGAAGTAAATAGTTATAAATAGTTAATATAGATTTAAAATAGATTAAATATAATTAAAATAGATTAAATAGATTTAAAATAGATTAATTAGATTTAAAATAAGTTAAAACAGGTTAATTAGTTTAAATAAATTAAATGGTTTAAAATAGGTTAAAATGATTTAATATAATTAATACAGGTTAAAAATAGTTTAATACTTTGAAATTTTAATAATTAGAAATTTTGAAAAAATATATTTTTAAAACAGTTTATATTAAAACATAAATTTGGAATTAATATCAAATTAAACTATTCATTTCATTTCAACCCATTTGGACCATTTTAAATTTCCAAGTCAACAAACCAAATTCCAAACTTTTTAATTTAACATTTCAATAAACTATTGAATTTCATATCGTTTCAACCCATGTTCAAATATCAATTCGAATTGCTCCAATTTGAAAATATTTCAAAGTATTTTCAAACAACTTCAATAACTTAATTTTGATAGAATTTCATTTATACTTAAAATTTTACTTTAAACTTCCAATTTAATTTCTTAAAGCAATTCCTTTTAAACCATTTCACATTTCATTATAAACTTGATTTTCCAATAATACTTCAATTTACATAAATCAAATTTTATTTCAAAATATCATTAATTAAATTCGAAAATTAAGGATTTGAAAATCATTTAATTTAACCAATCCGATGTCCATATATAATTCTCTACCCTAGGGTCAAGTGATACAGATATTTATCATTTCAATCCGCAATTTAAAATGTTACGGTTATATATCATTTCAAACCGCAATCCCTAATTAATAATAAAATCCATAAATCGCTCAAGTCTATCATTTCAACCCATAACGATTTTTCCTTAATCTATAGATCATTCGGGTATGTATCATTTCAACCTATGGTGAACTTGCAGTTTATAACGATATAAATACAACATCCATTCATTACAAACATCATCCAAATCAATCAATAAATATCAATATAGAACTGATAATCAATAATAGGTATTTAACTGGCAATTTATGTTTAATAATAAATTAAATAACGATTTAATGCAAATAAATTAAAATTAATTGGAATCACGATTTAAAATATACCAAACAGTCATAAATAAATTTTTAATCACATCAAAAAATTAATTTAACTAACATAAGAAATTATAGAAGTTGTGAGTGGGTTCAAACACTCACCTTTGAATTCAAATTCAATTTAAGCCCAAAATTCAAACGGTCTCGGAATTCGTCCAAACCAGCGTCAACATGTTCAAAATCTCAATACGATCCCAACGCAAGAAACCGCGCGTAAATTGGACCTCGTATGCAGAAGTTATGATAATTAGAACCTTTGAAATAAATAAATAATAAAATAAAAAAAAACAAAATAAACGTTCACTCCACCTGGACACGTCAGCACAGAACATGAGACATGCAACCCTTCAGACGAAAATCACGACCAGGGTTTCAGTTGCCTCCACCATGTCGATTTTTCCACCACCCACGTCCATCTTCCCGTCGATCAGACAATGCCACGCTCCTCTCCACGTCTAGCCGACCCCACCACCAACGACCGGCCACCTCCGGCTTCGTGGAAATTCGGCCCCGCTGCCACACATTTCGACCCACCATGGTGATTTCCGACCCCCTTAGCACAAACCAACCATACAGATCGAACCCCATCGACACCATCTACACTACTGTACCACTCGATCGCCACAGAAACGAAGATCCACCGTTAAACTACACCCTCACATACGAACGGTCGAGACAAAATTTTCCATTTATGGACAAATGATGATTCGAATTGGAAAATGAGATGCAGACCTGAGATGCGCTCATCGAGAGCTTCGAATCGATATATAATTCGATATAGTTTGAGGAGATTTGATTTTGAAGTTGAAATTTGATTTGAAATTGAATTGGATAATTTAGGGTTTGTCTGCCATTGGAAAGAGAGGAACAAATGAAATTGTATGTATAGACAAACTGAGTTGAGGAACACTACGGTTTATAACAGGTTATTTATAGACAAAGCTGAAAATAGAATGGATGGACAAGATTTGGTTTGAATTGGAACGATAAACGACCCAAAAAGCCCGTTTCGACTCCGGAACAAAAATGGGTCAACCCATATATCAAAATAGATGCTTTCAAATATTTTAAACTCAATGGAACAGGTTTCAAGTCCTAATTCCATCGTATGAAGAAGTTATGTTAAAATCAGCTTATTTCAAATTGATTTCAATTGATTTTAATTAAATTGATTTCTAGGTGTTTCGAGCCCGTACGATCAAACGACAAGTCTGATCGCTACGAAACTTGAAATCCTACAAGCGCTATTACGGATCCGATGAAACTAGTTTCGTCAAAATCCGAGTCAGTGGCCAAAATGGCTATTTTCACGTCAATTAAATAAATTAATATTAAATTAATTAAATCAAAATTTTCAGTTCAAATTCTATGATGAACAAATTTTACCATTTTTGATTTCTTAAACATTCACAACAATTTAAAAAAAATTAGATTTCAATTTAAAGTTGATTAATCCATCAATTCTAGTGTTTAATTTCCAATTCAATAATTTCAGAAATTACAAATTAAATTTCCAATAATTCCATTTTATTGACCTTTCATCCTATTATTCAATCCATTATTATCCAATGGATGAAATTAACATTGGTACATGATCTATTACATTAATATTCTCAAATTTCATCTTAATTTCCATCAACGTAATATTTAAATATTTAATTTCATTTATTTGCAATTAATCCAATTATTATAATTTGAATTCAATAAATTAATAAATCTTGATTTCCATTCTTTTTATTCAACCAATTATCATGTTATGAATAAAATTAACATTATTTCCAAATATTAACTTAATTTTCATTAACATAATATTTATTTATATTTATTGTAATTGATTTCCAAATTAAATTAACAGGCTAAATAAATAGGTAACATACAATAATTTGCCACAGTTAACCTTTAGTCACATTAACAAGCTTTTATTACTTACAAATCAATGTTACCATTTATTTTCATAATACTAATTTCATTCAATCTCCATTAACTATCTATTATTTCCTTGGTTAATCCAATATTTCATTTATTCACTTATATTCAATTTATAACCAAGCATAGCATTTTTATTATTTCAATTAATTGGAATTTCATTCAATTTATCAAAAAATTACTCTAATTAACATTGTTACATTTCATTATTACATTACAACTTTTCATTTCTTCCAATATTAAATAACAAGATTCATTAAATTAACAAATTAAATTATCGAAAATAGATAGTTTAACGGATCCTTAGGAGATGTGAATCCCGAACATCTCTTAAGTTACTGCACTCACGTTAGACACTGGATAAGAGATGTCAAACCCCGTAAACATCTCCGACGTCGTTTACACTCATATTTATTTACCATTGATTTGACTTACATAAGATCTTTTAGTTCTGACTCGAGTGTTTTGTCTTTTCAATTCGCTCGGGTCAGCCTGAGCATTTCAGGATCGAAGACCTTATTTCTGGAGGACGAAGACGAAGATTTGTACTACTATTATCTACTATATTTATTCCACTGCATTCATATTGTTCCGCTGCATTATCATTTATTTATCTCTGATATGTGTAACTCTGATTTTGTATTGTATAAGTATAATCAAATGTTTTGTATACAGCTTCACGAACTGTTGTTTGATTATTATATTTTGTCATTCCGCTGTGAGATTCTGTTTTGTTTTTTTCTCTTTCTCTTCTTTTTCTTATTCACCCCAATAACAATCCGCCATTCTATATGGTTAGAGTTGGCATGTGTGTCTGCTTAAAACGTACAAAAAGGTGGGATGTTACAGTTAGTATCAAAGCGAGGTTTAGCGATAACCTTAGCTTTGTGGGGTCTGACTCTTTATTAATAGGGTAGTAATACCCTAGGATGAGTCGCTGAGTGTGTGTGTATATATATATATATATATGAGAGAGCGTATTTGTTAGTGTTATAAAATGTTTTATATTGTGTTAATTTGTTCCGTTTTGTATTTATAAATTCTGGTCGGTACATAGGACACTATGACATCAATAGGGATTTCTAAATGCTTAATAGGACTCACGGACATAATATTGTTTTGAAATATAGGTAAATGAACTAATTTTACCTATTGTATATTTTGTATATAAATAATAAATTTTATAAATGATATATATTTGGTTGTTAGGTAGTGAAATTTATGAATATTGGTTGGAAATAAGATTTGAAAATAAGATAAATGAAATTTGGAAATTTAGAACTTATGTTCCGAGATTTTGAAAATTTCTTTCGAATGATTTGGAATATAATACTTATATTATTTAGAAGTATTTTCTGATATAAATATTTCAATATAATTTGAAAGAATTGTTTTAATGTAATTTTGGAAAGAAATAAGTTCTGTACTCCCCTCTCTGTCGCTGGAAAATAATTTCGGTGAAGAGTGCATGCATCATCGACATTTATTTTCGAGTATCAAAGTGGGAAGGCCATTGTTGTAGTTTTACTACAGATCTATTTTGATAAACAAGTAAAAAATTTAAGTTTAAATTTTTTACTGGATAAAAGTTATGGGTATATATATATATATATGTATATATTATTTTAAAATGATTTGAAATGGAACCTGGCATTTATTTCTTAAATTTTTATGAATTAGAGATTTCTATTATTGAAATGGAATAAAATTTTAATTATTTAATAATTGAAACTTCTAAATGAAAATAAGAAATTATATGCTAAGTTATAACTGAAATATACAAGGAATTTGAAATTTGTAACTTGTAAACGAAAAGAATATGAAAATAAGAAATGATAACTATTGAACCTTAAGTTAATTAAAATAAGTAAGTCAAACTTGTGTAACTTTCAATTGCATTCTTAAAGACATATATATAACTTACCAATTATAAAAGTGGAAATGTTAAAAGAATATGTAATGGAAAATTTTACAAGTAAAACTTATGTAAGGGAAGTGTTCAATGAATTACTTTTATAAATAAGAATTTGATGTTATATGTAACGACCCGTATTTTTACGGATCGAAACATCGTAAAACAATTGACATTTGGTCGCATTGTTGATAAGTCGTCCAGAGTCTAAGTCTTAGGTCGTATGAAGGTTTGGAGCGACCTAAGGAAGTTGGCGAGTTATGAGGTAGGCGACTTAGTGAAGTGGAGCGACCTAAGGATTAGAACGACCTAAGGAGTTAGGTCGTGTGATAGTTAGGTCGTTTAGAAGATAGGTCGTGTGGTAGCTTAGGTCGTGGGGTAAGTTAGGTCGGTTGGAGCGACCTATAGGATGTTAGCGACCTAAGGTTTTGAGCGACTTAAGGAAATAGGCGACTTAAGTTAGTAAGCGACTTAAGAGATGGGGCGAGTTAACGACCTATGGGATAGGTCGGTCGGCGAGCTAAGAGAGTGAGCGACCTATAGGAATTAGCGACCTATAGGAAGTTGGCGACCTAAGGGTTGAGCGACTTAAGGATAGGCGGCGACTTAAAAGAGTTAGCGAGTTAGCGCAGTTAGGTCGTTAGACGACCTAAGGAGTTAGGTCGTAACCTGGCTAAGTGTTAGGTCGCGTGTGTGTGTTAAGTCGTAGGTTTGTTAGGTCGTTAGGTCGTGGCATTATTAGGTCGCGAGGAAGCGTGTCTGTGTTAGGTCGCAGGAGTGTTAGGTCGTAGAAGCGGTCTGTGTTAGGTCGCTAGGCTGCATCCTCGTTAGGTCGTAGGTCGCGAGGAAGCGCGCATATGCTAAGTCGTTAGGTCGTATAAGTGCGCATGTGTTAGGTCGTTGGATCTGTAAGTCGTGCGCTTGTGCTAGGTCGTAAGTCGTAGAGGCGCGTTGTTAGGTCATGGGTTTTTAGGTCGTAGGTCGTGGATGACCTAATTGCGAGCAGACGACCTAAGGGGTATTTCAGCCTATAAATATGAGGGTTTTTCTCCATTTTTGGGATCCGGATTTCGAAGCGACGAAGTGCTGCCATTTTGAGAGCTCGACTTCTACACTTCTTCACTTCTTTTCTCCACTCTAACCTAGTGATTCCTTCCATCCAAATCGAAGATCAAATTGAAGATTCAAGAGCTTAGATTGAAGATCTTCATCCATCGAAGAGAGATTTCATCGTTTGAAGCGGATTGGTGATAGATCGAGTTAGATCCTTCGCTGTCCAGATCTGAAGTGGGTTTCTTTTAAGGTGTTTAGGTGATTTGGTGAGTGGTGATTATCTCTCACACGGATCCAAAGGAGTATATCGGATCGTTGGCTTGATTTTGTGCTAAAGTAGTGATTTCCATGCATTTTCCTAATCCTAAGTGTAGATCCATATAGATCCATTGTTCATAATGATTTGGTAACCATTTTACTACATGTTAACCTATGCAAGTTCATTCATCAAGATTATAGAGATATTGCTCATGTTTTCATGCTTGTTAGACTTTTGACTCTTTAATTACGAAATTGCCATTATTGTTATAATTGTCTATTTAGATCATATTTGAATGCTTGGTTACTTGGATTAATGTTTGATTTGATTGATTGCTATGAATTATATGATTGATGATTTGATTTAGACAAGATGGTCAAAGATGATTCAAAAGCTAAGGGAAAGGCTCTTGAATTGGAAAAGCTGCTCGTGGCATATGTAGCGGATGATGAAGCTCATATGGATAGATTTGATGATGATGTTGAGATGAAGCTTTGCTATGATGATGATGAGGCGAAGTATGATATGAGATAGCCTTGGTCTAATCCAGAGGGGATCATTCCAAGCAGATTGATAACTCGGTGAAATGGTTCGAGTTTGAGGATAATGGTTTGCTCGAGAGGCGCTTGAGCTCGTATGGAAATAGTCGTCGAGGAGGATGACTAGAAGGCTGAGATCTCATCGTTGTTGAAGGTTCTAGCATGCTCAAAGCAAGAGTACATTGGGCAGATTCGATAGTCCCTGAAGGCTACTGATTGGTAGTCAAGTACTATGGGCAGATTCGATAGTCCTAGGCACGGGTCACGATGACGTGCGGAGTTATGTCTAGAACCGGGGTTTCCATTAGCCCTTGACGGACGGATGAAATAAAGAGCCGGTCATTCAATTAACGATGATATCGAAGCAATGATAACAGTGATAGCCAGAGTCATGGATGTTTGGTTGTATCGTCATTCGGTCTCAAGAGCGGTATTTTCTGGGTGCTTATCTGATCTTGGTTTAGGCCTTGGGGGTTTGTACTTGGAAAACATCACCCTTGACTCGAGTGATAATTGCTTTACTTTAAATTGTATGCTTTGCTATGTTTTCTTCTGCTTAGTGTGTGTCTGGGGGCTATCACTGTAGAAAGAGGTGGAGTGGGAGGGTTGTATTCCTATTCCTTTTCCTTTATGCTCTTTTGGTATGTTGTTAGTTAATTTACCATTCACTAAGATTGTTGTCTGACTCAAGGCTTTATGTTTTAACTCTTATTGCCTTGGGCTGTTCGTCCATTTTGGGACAGGCAGACTAGGTAGCAGGTGTCAGGTGATGTTCTTGCTTTCCACGGTGTTGATGTCGAAGACGAGCTGGAGGATTGCATATTATCTTCTTACTATATGTACTGGATGTTCCGCTGCTTGTATATTCTCTGAGTGTTATGTAGTGAGGCTTGATGTATTGACTGTTCAGATGTTTGTATTCAACTATTATGAAGTTTTATTGATGAGATTCTATTCTATGAAGCTTCACTATATATATATTCTATTGTATTTTGTCCATGCGCTGTGAGTAATACGATAGATTCTGTTGTTTAAATTTACCCTGGCAATCGTCCATGGTCACCTGGCACACTTTACAGCGCACTATCTCTATGTTCGGTGCAGGGGTCATGGGCGGTCGTCACATTTGGTATCAGAGCTTTGGTTAATAGATTTTACCCAACGCTCGCTGACGTAACTACGTATGAGAGACGTAATTGTATTTTGATGGATGATTACTATATATAATATAGTAGCTTAGAATGATTTGGATTCCTTATGCAGTTGTTTCTCTAGGTGTATTAATCATTTCTTTTTATAGATATTGAGAATGAGTCAAAGAGGGAGACCAGCTGCTAGGGAAGGCCGTGCTACTAAAGGGGCTGTTGATTATGCTGCTATGTTCGAAGCTATGATGACTTCGATCATGAGAAGGATGCCAGCTCCGGGGCCATCGGTGGATGTTGGAGTTCAAGTTCAAACTCCAAGACCGGTGGATTTTGCTAAGCTGTGTAAGGACTATGCTGCTCTTGGAGGAAAGGTTTTCTTGGGAACAGAATCAACCATTGAAGTCCAGAGATGGATAGATGCTTGTAGAAGGATCTTTAGTGATTTGGGAATTAAGGATGCGACTAAGAGGAAGTTAGCATCAAGACAGCTTCAAGGGAGAGCTTCTGATTGGTGGAACTCTATCACCATTGATACTCCGGAGGAAGAGATTACTTGGGAATAATTCCAAGCCAGATTTGAAGCTAAGTTCATTTCTACAGCTCAGAAGTCTATTCTGTTCAAGAAGTTTGTGGAGCTCAAGCAAGGTGGAAGACCAGTTCTTGAGTATGTTTCTGAGTTTGAAGCTTTGTCCAAGTATGCCCGGTCGTATATTGAATCTTCGTATCAGAAGAATGAGAAGTTTGTGACAGGCTTGGACAGTTATCTTGGGAGGCAGTTGGTGGATCATTTGGACGACCCATTTGAGAAGCTTGTAGAGAAGGCTCTTAGGCATGAGAATCTGTTTCCTAAAGAGGGATCTGTTGTTGCTGTGACCAAGGAGGAGTCTAGACCACAGCAGGGTGGAAACAAGAAAAGGAAGAAGCAGCAACAAAAGGGTAAGGATGGCCAGAAGAAGCCGAAGAGCGAAGTGACTTGCTTCAATTGTCAACAGAAGGGTCATTTCTCCAGGGATTGCAAGAATCCGAAGGTGCCGGTGAAGTGCCACAACTGTGACAAGCCGGGGCATATCAAGAGGAATTGTCCAGAACCATGGAAGGACAAGCAGATTGTGCAAGCTTATGCTTTGGGAGCTGTTCCATCATCTTCAAAAGCTCCTACCGCTGAAGGGAAGGGAAAGAGTGTGGTGGTTCAGGGTACTCTCTCCATTTGTGGTGTTCCAGTTAGAGTGTTATTTGATACTGGGGCGTCGCATTCTTTTGTTTGTAATGAACTTGTAGGCCGGTTGGGTTTAGAACCGGATATTGTTGATAGGCCATTGGTTGTGACTAATCCAGTTGGGGGTTCGTCTTGTTTGTGTATGCTATGCCGTGGTCTGATTGTATCGAGTCATGATTGCTCTTTTGTTTGTGATTGTTTTGTTCTGAACTTTGCGGGGTTCGGAATTATTTTGGGTATGGACTGGCTTAGGAAGTATGCGGCAAAGGTTGATTGTGAAAGTTTGGAGGTGATAGTCGAGAATGTGGAGGGGCGAAAGATTGTGATACGATGTAAGCATGAAGAAGGCGTCTTCATGAGCTTCATGTATTCGTTGGTTGTTCCACGGGATGGACTGTCATCTGTGCCAATCGCTAATGGATTTGAGGATGTCTATGACGAGGTCAAAGGGTTACCGCCGCATAGAGAGATCGAGTTTCGTATAGATCTAGTTGAAGGAGCCAGACCTGTTGTGATGCCTCTTAGGCGGATAGCGCCTAGGGAGCAGCAAGAGTTGAGGGTGCAGGTTGATGACCTTTTACAGAAAGGATTCATTCGGCGTAGTGTGTCCGAATGGGGTGCACCAGTGGTGTTCGCAACCAAAGCGGATGGATCGTTGAGGTTGTGCGTGGATTATCGGGAGCTGAATAAGGTGACTAAGAAGAACAAGTATCCATTGCCGAGAATCGATGACTTGTTTGATCAGCTTCACGAAGCTAAGGTGTTTTCTCAGATGGATTTGACTACGGGATTTCACCAGTTGAAAGTGGCTAAGGATAGTGTGCCGAAGACTGCTTTTAGGACACCATCTGGTTTCTTTGAGTGGCTGGTAATGCCGTTTGGATTGACTAATGCGCCAGCATATTTTGTAGATCTTATGAATAGGGTGTTCAGAGATCAGTTGAGCAAGTTCGTGCTAGTGTTCGTGGATGATATTCTGATTTATTCCAGAACTGAAGAAGAGCACAAGATGCACTTGCGTATTGTTTTGGAAATCTTATGGAAACATCAGCTGAAGGCTAAGTTTTCGAAGTGTCACTTCTGGAAGAGTGAAGTGAGGTTCTTAGGCCATATTATTTCTGGTAATGGAATAGCGGTTGATCCCGCTAAGGAGGCAGCAATCCAGGATTGGGTTAGACCTAAGAATGCATCCGATGTGAGGAGTTTTCTTGGATTAGCAGGATATTATCGACGGTTTATCAAAGACTTCTCCAAGGTAGCTGCACCGTTAACAGGATTGACGAAAAAGAACCAAGTATTCAGATGGGATGCTAAGTGTGAGCAAGCTTTTGGAATCCTGAAAGAGCAACTGACAAGTGCTCCTGTTTTGACTATTCCAAGTGGGAATGATGAGATGGTGGTTTACACTGACGCATGTGGTACTGGACTTGGAGCAGTGCTGATGCAGAGGGATAAAGTTGTTGCGTATGCCAGTCGACAACTGAAGTCGCATGAAAGGAATTACCCGACTCATGATTTGGAGTTAGTGGCAATTGTATTTGCTCTGAAGATGTGGAGACATTATCTATTGGGAGTTCGATTTGAGTTGTTTACAGATCATAAGTCGTTGAAGTATCTTTTCTCCCAAAAGGATTTGAATCTTCGTCAGCAACGATGGCTAGAGTTTTGGCATCATATGATTTTGGTATAGCTTATACTCCAGGAAAAGGTAACGCAGTGGCAGATGCGTTAAGTTGAAGACATGCAGGATTGGGAGCCATGTTTTCAGAATGGAAGAATCTCGAGTATTTAGCTGGATTTGACTTCAGGCCTAGATGCGAATTGGAACCTGAGATGTTGGCAAACTTATCGATAAGACCTACTCTTGTGGAAAGGATTGGCGAGAGCCAAAAGCGAGACGATAAGCTTGTCAGGATTATCCATGATTTGGAATCTGGATTGGATCCAGAAAAGGATAAAGGATTCGAGGTCGATCGAGAGGGTTGGCTTCGGAAGCAAGGACGACTAGTTGTTCCCGATATAGATGAATTGAGAAGTGAAGTTCTGAAGGAAAGTCATCACTCGAAGTTGACAATTCATCCAGGTGGAAATAAGATGTATCGGGATATGAAGAGAACCTACTACTGGGAAGGCATGAAGAAGGATGTTGGAAATTCTATTTCCAAGTGCATGAACTGCCAGTTGGTAAAAGCCGAACAGAAGAAGCCAAGTGGATTGCTTCAGCCATTAGAAGTTCCTACATGGAAGTGGGAGGAGATATCGATGGATTTTATTGATGGTCTACCTAGAACAAGAACGGGAAATGAAGGGATTTGGGTCATTGTAGATCATCTAACTAAGAGTGCAAGATTCATTCCTGTTCGATCGACTAGGACTACATCAAAGTTGGCTGAGTTATATGTTAAGTGGATAGTTCGATTCCATGGTATTCCGAAGAGTATAGTGAGCGATCGAGACCCATTGTTCACTAGTGGATTCTGGAAGAGCTTCCAGGAAGTTTTGGGAACCGAGTTGTGTTTGAGTACAGCTTATTACCCTCAAACAGATGGTCAGACCGAGAGAGTCAACCGAGTTTTGGAAGATCTTCTTAGAGCTTGTGTTTTGGATTTCGGAGGATCATGGGAAGATCACCTTCATTTGATAGAATTTTCGTATAACAACAATTACCAGTCAAGCATTGGTATGGCACCGTATGAAGCATTGTATGGAAGACCGTGTAACTCTCCGACATGTTGGTTAGAGACAGGAGAAAAGCTGATGCTTGGGCCAGGGATGATTCGACAGACTTCAGATTGTATAGAGATCATTCGGCGACGAATGAAGGCAGCCCAAGACCGTCAGAAAAGTTATGCTGATAAGCATCGTAAGGATTTAGAGTTCGACATAGGTGATATGGTTTTTGTGAAGATTTCTCCACTGAAGAATGTTATTCGATTCGGGAAGAAAGGAAAATTGACTCCGAGATTTGTTGGACCATTCCCGATCACCGAGCGAATTGGAAAGCTCGCCTATAGATTGGAGTTACCTGAGAAGATGTCGAGTGTGCACAATGTTTTTCATATATCATATCTACGGAAGTATGTGCACGACTCGAATACAGTGGTTTCTGCTGATAGCTGTGAAGATTTTGAAGTTGATCCAGTCGATAAGAGACCTCGTAAGCCGCTTCGTGTTGTGGAAACCGACACGAAACAGCTTAGGAGGAAGATAGTTAAGTTGCTCAAGATACAATGGAGTGATGATGATAACGACTGTACATGGGAGGTGGAAGAGAGGATGAAAGCAGCTCATCCTGAACTCTTCAAGGTATGGCCCTAAGGTGTCGTGTCATCTAACGACATTGTAACTTGTTCTAGTTTTAGAATTCTGCATGCTAAGCTAGAATTGGATGCATGGTTTGTTGATTGCTATGGATGGTAGGCATGTAGAATAGTCTTTGATTGCTCTGTTTGTTTGGAATTTTGGGGGCGAAATTCCTAAGGGGGAGAGAATGTAACGACCCGTATTTTTACGGATCGAAACATCGTAAAACAATTGACATTTGGTCGCATTGTTGATAAGTCGTCCAGAGTCTAAGTCTTAGGTCGTATGAAGGTTTGGAGCGACCTAAGAAAGTTGGCGAGTTATGAGGTAGGCGACTTAGTGAAGTGGAGCGACCTAAGGATTAGAACGACCTAAGGAGTTAGGTCGTGTGATAGTTAGGTCGTTTATAAGATAGGTCGTGTGGTAGCTTAGGTCGTGGGGTAAGTTAGGTCGGTTGGAGCGACCTATAGGATGTTAGCGACCTAAGGTTTTGAGCGACTTAAGGAAATAGGCGACTTAAGTTAGTAAGCAACTTAAGAGATGGGGCGAGTTAACGACCTAAGGGATAGGTCGGTCGGCGACCTATAGGAATTAGCAACCTATAGGAAGTTGGCGACCTAAGGGTTGAGCGACTTAAGGATAGGCAGCGACCTAAAAGAGTTAGCGAGTTAGCACAGTTAGGTCGTTAGACGACCTAAGGAGTTAGGTCGTAACCTGGCTAAGTGTTAGGTCGCGTGTGTGTGTTAAGTCGTAGGTTTGTTAGGTCGTGGCATTGTTAGGTCGCGAGGAAGCGTGTCTGTGTTAGGTCGCAGGAGTGTTAGGTCGTAGAAGCGGTCTGTGTTAGGTCGCTAGGCTGCATCCTCGTTAGGTCGTAGGTCGCGAGGAAGCGTGCATATGCTAAGTCGTTAGGTCGTATAAGCGCGCATGTGTTAGGTCATTGGATCTGTAAGTCGCGCGCTTGCGCTAGGTCGTAGAGGCGCGTTGTTAGGTCGTGGGTTTTTAGGTCGTAGGTCGTGGACGACCTAATTGCGAGCAGACGACCTAAGGGGTATTTCAGCCTATAAATAGGAGGGTTTTTCTCCATTTTTGGGATCCGGATTTCGAACCGACGAAGTGCTGCCATTTTGAGAGCTCGACTTCTACACTTCTTTTCTCCACTCTAACCTAGTGATTCCTTCCATCCAAATCGAAGATCAAATTGAAGATTCAAGAGCTTAGATTGAAGATCTTCATCCATCGAAGAGAGATTTCATCGTTTGAAGCGGATTGGTGATAGATCGAGTTAGATCCTTCGCTGTCCAGATCTGAAGTGGGTTTCTTTTAAGGTGTTTAGGTGATTTGGTGAGTGGTGATTATCTCTCACACGGATCCAAAGGAGTATATCGGATCGTTGGCTTGATTTTGTGCTAAAGTAGTGATTTCCATGCATTTTCCTAATCCTAAGTGTAGATCCATATAGATCCATTGTTCATAATGATTTGGCAACCATTTTACTACATGTTAACCTATGCAAGTTCATTCATCAAGATTATAGAGATATTGCTCATGTTTTCATGCTTTTTAGACTTTTGACTCTTTAATTACGAAATTGCCATTATTGTTATAATTGTCTATTTAGATCATATTTGAATGCTTGGTTACTTGGATTAATGTTTGATTTGATTGATTGCTATGAATTAGATGATTGATGATTTGATTTAGACAAGATGGTCAAAGATGATTCAAAAGCTAAGGGAAAGGCTCTTGAATTGGAAAAGCTGCTCGTGGCATATGTAGCGAATGATGAAGCTCATATGGATAGATTTGATGATGATGTTGAGATGAAGCTTTGCTATGATGATGATGTGGCAAAGTATGATATGAGATAGCCTTGGTCTAATCCAGACGGGATCATTCCAAGCAGATTGATAACTCGGTGAAATGGTTCGAGTTTGAGGATAATGGTTTGCTCGAGAGGCGCTTGAGCTCGTATGGAAATAGTCGTCGAGGAGGATGACTAGAAGGCTGAGATCTCATCGTTGTTGAAGGTTCTAGCATGCTCAAAGCAAGAGTACGTTGGGCAGATTCGATAGTCCCTGAAGGCTACTGATTGGTAGTCAAGTACTCTGGGCAGATTCGATAGTCCTAGGCATGGGTCACGATGACGTGCGGAGTTATGTCTAGAACCGGGGTTTCCATTAGCCCTTGACGGACGGATGAAATAAAGAGCCGGTCATTCAATTAACGATGATATCGAAGCAATGATAACAGTGATAGCCAGAGTCATGGATGTTTGGTTGTATCGTCATTTGGTCTCAAGAGCGGTATTTTCTGGGTGCTTATCTGATCTTGGTTTAGGCCTTGGGGGTTTGTACTTTGAAAACATCGCCCTTGACTCGAGTGATAATTGCTTTACTTTAAATTGTATGCTTTGCTATGTTTGCTTCTGCTTAGTGTGTGTCTGGGGGTTATCACTGTAGAAAGAGGTGGAGTGGGAGGGTTGTATTCCTATTCCTTTTCCTTTATGCTCTTTTGGTATGTTGTTAGTTAATTTACCGTTCACTAAGATTGTTGTCTGACTCAAGGCTTTATGTTTTAACTCTTATTGCCTTGGGCTGTTCATCCATTTTGGGACGGGCAGACTAGGTAGCAGGTGTCAGGTGATGTTCTTGCTTTCCACGGTGCTGATGTCGAAGACGAGCTGGAGGATTGCATATTATCTTCTTACTATGTGTACTGGATGTTCCGCTGCTTGTATATTCTCTGAGTGTTATGTAGTGAGGCTTGATGTATTGACTGTTCAGATGTTTGTATTCAACTATTATGAAGTTTTATTGATGAGATTATATTCTGTGAAGCTTCACTATATATATATTCTATTGTATTTTGTCCATGCGCTGTGAGTAATACGATAGCTTCTGTTGTTTAAATTTACCCTGGCAATCGTCCATGGTCGCCTGGCACACTTTACAGCGCACTATCTCTAGGTTCGGTGCAGGGGTCATGGGCGGTCGTCACATTATAGTTGTTATAAACCTAAGTTATAATTGAAATGTACTATATAAAATGTGATGGTAAGTAAGTATTGTAAGCAGATGATTAAAAACTTAAGTTAATGAATTGATATGCTAAGTAATTGAATTGAACATGAATACTATAAATAAATGAATGTAAATAAATGAAATTAAGTAATAAATGAATAAATATAATGCAATAAAAAGAAATTGACATGATATGAATAAATGAAAATGATTTTTTGTAGGTAATAAAGGAAAAATAAATGAAATAAACACTGAATGAATGAATGGGAATAAAATTTTGTAAGAGATAAATGTAAGTTAAAGAAATCATCCTTGTATGAATGAAAAGAGAAAATAAAAACTGTAAAATGTTGTGAAAGAAATTTAATAAGAATAACTCAAGTACATTGTAAATTATTGGTTGTTTAGGTTTATGGGTTGTTTGGGATAGGATACTTCTAATTGTTTAAGATGTATGAATAATCTATTGAGTTCATCTAAGTCTGTTGAGTAAATGGTGCACCCAGTAGTTTATTTGTCATTATAGGCGGTTAAAAATTTCTGAACCCGAACAAACCATTTGTTTGTTTGCTTTGGATGGATAGTTGATTTTATTAATTTCATATGATGATTGTATGCTGTGGTTACAAGTGATTGTTGTTTTATATTGATTTGTTTGTTAGTGGTTGAAACAACTTTAAATATTTTATTTTATATAATTATTAACTCCTTTTGGATTATATAAGTGAAATACAGGTTGGAAGCAATTGCCACTGCTTTTGGTTTCGTAATTAAGCGTTGTTTGCCTGACAAATAGGTACGTTCTCGGATTACGGCTTTCTAGCGATATTATATTATTTTCCCGTGGTTTGGGATATATTATTTTTGAAATTTTTTGATATATATTATTATTATTGATATTATTATTTTCTCCCGAGCCTCTCCGTACAAAGGAAACTCTGCCAAAAAATTTCGTAAATTTTGGACTTAGAAACCTTTGAAATGTTTTCCAAATTTTATTAGCTTGAATATAAAAGATTTAACTGTTATAAATTGATATATTTATTTAAATTAATTAATTTTGTAAATTTATTTGTTCATAAATTTAATATTTTGAATAAGATATATTGATTACTTGATTCCTTCTTTCCCCTTCTTTTTCCTTTTCGAGGACGAAAAGTTTTGAGTGGGGGAGAGTGTAACAACCCATAAATTTTCGATAATTTGATTTGTTAATTTAATGAATCTTGTTATTTAATATTGGAAGAAATAAAAAGTTGTAATGTAATAATGAAATGTAACAATGTTAATTAAAGTAAATTTTTGATAAATTGAATGAAATTCCAATTAATTGAAATAATAAAAATGCTATACTTGGTTATGAATTGAATATAAGTGAATAAATGAAATATTGGATTAACCAAGGAAATAATGGATAGTTAATGGAAATTGAATGAAATTAGTATTATGAAAATAAATGGTAACATTGATTTGTAAGTAATAAAAGCTTGTTAATGTGACTAAAGGTTAACTGTGGCAAATTATTGTATGTTACCTATTTATTTAGCCTGTTAATTTAATTTGGAAATCAATTACAATAAATATAAATAAATATTATGTTAATGAAAATTAAGTTAATATTTGGAAATAATGTTAATTTTATTCATAAAATGATAATTGGTTGAATAAAAAGAATGGAAATCAATATTTATTAATTTATTGAATTCAAATTATAATAATTGGATTAATTGCAAGTAAATGAAATTAAATATTTAAATATTAAGTTGATGGAAATTAAGATGAAATTTGAGAATATTAATGTAATAGATCATGTACCAATGTTAATTTCATCCATTGGATAATAATGGATTGAGTAATAGGATGAAAGGTCAATAAAACGGAATTATTGGAAATTTAATTTGTAATTTCTGAAATTATTGAATTGGAAATTAAACACTGGAATTGATGGATTAATCAACTTTAAATTAACATCTAAATTTGTTTAAATTATTGTGAATGTTTAAGAAATCAAAAATGGTAAAATTTGTTAATCATAGAATTTGAACTGAAAATTTTGATTTAATTAATTTAATATTAATTTATTTAATTAACGTGAAAATAGCCATTTTGGCCACTGACTCGGATTTCGACGAAACCAGTTTCATCAGATCTGTAACAGTGAATTATTGTAGGATTTCAAGTTTCGTAGTGATCGGACTTGTCGTTTGATCATACAGGCTCGAAACACATAGAAATCAATTAATTAAAATCAATTGAAATCAATTTGAAATAAGCTGATTTTAACATAACTTCTCCATACGATGGAATTAGGACTTGAAACCTGTTCCGTTGAGTTTAAAATATTTGACAGCATCTATTTTGATATATGGGTTGACCCATTTTCGTTACGGAGTCGAAACGGGCTTTTCGGGTCGTTTATCGTTCCAATTCAAACCAAATCTTGTCCATCCATTCTATTTTCAGCTTTGTCTGTAAATAACCTATCATAAACCCTAGTGTTCCTCAGCTCAGTTTGTCTGTACGTACAATTTCATTTGTTCCTCTCTTTCCAATGGCAGACAAACCCTAAATTATCCAATTCAATTTCAAATCAAATTTCAACTTCAAAATCAAATCTCCTTAAACTATATCGAATTATATATCGATTCGAAGCTCTCGATGAGCGCATCTTAGATTTGCATCTCATTTTCCAATTCGATTCATCATTTGTCCAGAAATGGATGAATTTGTCTCGACCGTTCGTATGTGAGGGTGTAGTTTAACGGTGGATCTTCGTTTCTGTGGCGATCGAGTGGTACAGTAGTGTAGATGGTGTCGAGGGGGTTCGATCTATATGGTTGGTTTGTCCTAAGGGGATTGGAAATCGCCACGGTGGGTCGAAATGCGTGGCAGTGGCGGCGAATTTCCACGAAGCCGGAGGTGGTCGGTCGTTGGTAATGGGGTCGGCTAGACGTGGAGAGGAGCATGGCGTCTTCTGATCGACGTGAAGATGGACGTGGGTGGTGGAAAAATCGACGTGGTGGAGGCGGCTGAAACCCTGGTCGTGATTTTCATCTATAGGGTTGCATGTCTCGTGTTCTGTGCTGACGTGGCCAGGTGGAGTGAACGTTTGTTTTTTTTATTGTTTTATTTTGAGAAAGACGGTTGTGTAGTGATAAACTACACAGCCGGTTAATAATAATAGTAGAATAATAGGAAATAAGGTCCGGTTGACAAGCCCAACTGGTGGCCAAAAAAATAGGCTAAGCTAATTAACATAATAATGTACATAAGAGTTAATGGATTACAGGATGGGACACTATCACCGTAATCGATGATTCAACAGACAAAATAGGGTCAGACGGAATCGCTTAGGAGCTGCTACCGTGGGTTGGCGCTGGTGCTGGCCATTGATTCCGTAGAGTCAGCAGGAGCGGACCTCAGTCGAAATCTGAAGGGGGCCGAGTTGGTACCTGTCCAGTAATTGAAAAGTTGTGAGATTCGACTACATATGGCCGTGGTTGAAGATCTAGGTTTGTTGAAGACATATACATTTCGTTCTTTCCAGATGCACCAACAGTAAATGGTGATAAAGATGTCGAGATTGTGATTTCCGAGGTCTTGCTGCCAGTATTCAAAAAATGAAATGAGCCCCGGAATGTAACACAATAGATGCGTGCTGGTTGGGGCCTAAATTGCGAAAGAGAAATCACAGTCTAAGAAAAGGTGGGTAATTGTTTCGACTTGAGAGGAGCAAAGTACGTAGAGAGGATCAGTGGGGATGTTTAAGCGAATAAGTCTGTCTTTGGTGTTGATGCGGTTACGAATGAGGCACCATTGGAAGAAGAGGAATCTTGGGTGTGAGTGGCAATTCCAAATCCTGTTGTAGGGGAAAAGACGGCCAGGGTGGATGAGGAAAGAGTAGCAAGATGATACGGAGAAGCCTTTGGATGGATTGAGTGCCCAGGTGAAGCGGTCTGGTGAGTGGGATAGGCGAAGGGATTGTAGGATTTTCGAAGCTACGAGAAGCTCATTGAAAGTTTCGATGGAAAAAAGGGAGGGGGGATGAAGGCTACTGGGGCCCAGGTGACACAGGGTATAGGTGGTGGCAAGTTGTAGATTTGAGGAGGAGAAGAGGTTAGGTAGTGTTTTGGCTAGGGGGGAAGAGGCCACCCACGTGTCATGCCAGAATAGGCAGTTGTTGCCATTGCCTATTAAGACTTGAAAGAGGGATTTGACTCGGGGGATGGTGTGGAGGACATTGGACCAGAATGGAGAAGGTCTGCAACTGGGGGGGAGGTGTAGGGCTAGGTGTGGATTAGAGTAGTGATATGAATGTAGGATCCAATCCTTCCAGAGGAAATTATCAGGGGAGAGAAAACGCCAGAGCCATTTTGTTAATAGGGCAGTGTTAAGCGAGGGGAGATCCGGGACACCAAGGCCACCATGGCGTTTTGGGAGGCAGACTGAGCGCCAGTTGATAAGGCATTTTTCTTTGGAGCCATTCCATAAGAAGGTCCTACGAGATTTGTCAATTTTATTGGAAACCCAAGGGGGGAGTTTGTGGAAGGAGATCCAGTAGGAGGGGATGGCAGAGAGGACCGATTTAACTAAGATTAATCTACCAGCTGTCGAGAGGGAAGCAGCTTTCCAGGATGCGAGGCGGGATTCAATTTTGTTGATGAGGGGTAGCCAGTCAGGACGCGTGAGTCTGGTGGGCCGAATAGGTAGGCCCAGATAGGAGATTGGAAACTGGGAAAGTTTGCAGTTGAGGACGGCAGCGGTTGCGGGACCAAGGTGGTTGGTATTGCCAAGCACGATAAGGGAGCTTTTGTGGAAGTTGATGGAGAGGCCAGAGATTAATTCGAAAACATATATGAGAACTTTGAGGCAGTGGAGGTGATTAGGATTGGGTGAGGCAAAGAGGATGGTATCATCAGCAAATTATAGGTTGGATATTTGAAGGTTAGATGTAGGGATGATGATTCCGGCCAAGTGGTTGTTGGAGATGGACAGTTTAATCATGCGGTTGAAGACATCTGCAATAAGAATGAAAATTAGGGGGGAGAGAGGGTCTCCTTGACGTAGACCTCTCGTAGACTTGATCAGACCACCAAGTTCACCATTGACTGATACAGAAGACATGCTGGAGTTCAGGATAGAGGATATCTAGGAGCACCATCTCGGTGGGAAGCCTCTATGTCGTAATAGTGCGAGAATGAAGTTCCAATTGACTGAGTCAAAGGCTTTAGAGAAGTCAAGTTTAAGTAGGATTCCTGGGGTGTTGGTTCTGTGACAGAAAGACACCACTTCTTGAGTGGCGGCCACACAATCTAGGATATTGCGACCGAGTATGAAGGCTGATTGCTCCAGGCCAACTAGAGGGGATATTACAGCTTGAAGTCGGTTTGCAAGGATTTTTGTAATGATTTTGAAGGTGGTGTTGAGGAGGCTGATAGGTCGAAAGGAATCAAGGGAGGAAGGTTCATCAGTTTTTGGGATGAGGGAAATGATGGCATAATTGATTCGTGCAACCGAGCTGGGATCATTTTGAAATTCGAGGCACATGTCCATAATGTCAGATTTCACTGTACTCCAGAAGTGTTTGAAGAAAAGGGGGCCAAAGCCGTCAGGTCCAGGAGCTTTATTGTCCGACATATCTTTGACTGCAGTCCAGATTTCTTGTTCCGTGAAGGGGTGATCTACTTGCAGACTTTGAGGGTCAGGGTAAAGGAGACTCCAGTCTATGTCTGGTAGAGGGGTGGAAGGTTTGCCTAGGATGTTGTGGTGATGGTTGGTGAAGAGGTGGAGGAGATCGGATTGGTCAGAGTAGGTGATGTTGTTGTGTTGAATGTTAGAGATGGTCGAGGATCTGCGACGCCCATTTGCTAACCTGTGGAAGTATGCCGTGTTTCTATCTCCTTCTTCAAGCCACTTTGCTCTGGATCGTTGTTTCCAACCAATTTCTTCCTGTTTAAGGAGCCTGTCCAATTCCTTTTCAAGGAGGTTCAACTGTTGTATTTCTGGTTCGATTAGGGGTTGAGATTCCGCGAGGATATTAAGGTTGAGGATTTCATCTTGGACTTGTGAAATCTGAAATTTAAGGGAGCCCCAGATGTATTTGGCCCATGGTCTTATCAATTTTCTAAGCGAACGGAGCTTGGCCACAATAGGAGCAGTAGGAGATTCTAGATTGGTGGGTTGAGACCAGGCCAACTTGACAAAATCATCAAAGGATGGCTCTAGAAGCCAGAGTTGTTCGAATCTAAATGGTTTGTGAATGGTGTTCAGAGAGCCAGAGTCAAACAGGAGGGGGCAATGGTCCGAGATCGTGGTTGCCAATCCCGAGACAGATGAGAGGGGATGTTGGTCTTCCCAGGCTGTGTTGAAGAGGAATCTATCTAATTTGGCCAGGGATGGGTGGTCTCTACGGTTAGACCAGGTAAAGAGGCGGTTACTGATGGGGGGATCAATTAGCACACAAGAATTGATGAAATTATTGAAGGCGGTTGAATCTTGGGAAAGGTTACCAGAGTTTCTTTCGGTGGGGTGTCTAGTGGTGTTAAAGTCTCCGGCAATAATCCATGGGCCATTTCGGGCTGCGAAGTCCATGCAATGATCCCACAAGACAGCCCTGCCTTGGGAGTCGGAGGGTCCATACACATTCAAGAAGAAGTAGATTATGCCAGATTCTGAGTTTCGCAGAGCGACATTAATTATTGAGGGGAATTTGATAATTTGATGTAGGGACCATTTATTTTCATTCCATGCTGTTATGATCCCACCACGAGATCCAATGGCATCAATGTGGGCCCACCCAGATAAAAGTGTACCAACAGTTTGTGTCAAGTGTGATTGTGTGGGGTCAGCTAACTTAGTTTCTTGAAGCATTATAATATCAATTTTGTGGGAGGACAGAATAGTGTTAACCGCGTAACGTTTAGATGGGTCCCCCAACCCACGAACATTCCAAGTGATGAGTTTCATTGGGATTGGGAAATACGCTCTTGTTCTAGAGTTTGCATGCATGTGAAGTGTTCATCGTGCAAACTCACACCCACGCAATGTGATAAAATTTTATTAAGCCTTTTATTTGCGGAGGAAAAAACAACAGGCAATAAAAAACTACCAGTTTTTCCAGGATCTGAAGCTGCCCCAACCAATCTGGCGCTACGCCTAACCAGTGCTGGGGAGAAGAATTTCGCTGGGTCTATCTGGGGAGTCTGAACTTCCACGTCTTGATTGAGTTCAAGTGGAGGGGCCACGGTTATGGGGGAGGTGACGTCAACGGGGTGTGTGTCGGCTTGGGCAGGGGCTGTGATAATGGGGGAGTCTGGGAGGATGAGGTTGGAGGGGGCGAAACCAGGTTCGGGAGGCTGGATAGGTTGTAGGTAGAGAGGGACGGAAAGATCGAGGTCTAACATTGGGTCCCATCTGTCGACTGAGATCCCTCTTCTAGGACCTGAAACTTCAAAAGAGGCATCTTGTAGTGGCGAAGCTGGAAGAATAGGGGGAGGCAAGGTGGCTTCGTGAAACATGGCATCAAATAAGTCGTCTTGGTTTAAGAGTATTTCAGGGGTAGACCATTTCTGGTCGAGAAAGTTGAAGTTTTGATCAAGGTTGTAGTCCAGGCCAAGGTAGGTGGTGTCAGGGGCACGGTACGGATGAGAGTGTTGCCAGCGGTTAATGGTTAGGAGGAAGTCAGAGTTGTTGAGGGAGGCCACGAAGGAGCAGGGGGTGGAGATGCCCTCGAAGAATTGGAATTTAGCATAGAGAAACCTGTGGTCAATGAAGGCCCAGTCACAGTCATCCAAGGCAATGAATCTGCCCATGGGTTTCAAGGCTTCTCTAATGGCATCTGAGTTGTCCTTGAGGAGTTCGGGGAATCCTTCAACTTTCGCCCATGATTCGGGTTCGAGGGAGGGGGCGGAGAAGTTATCATGATCAGTCCAGGGTCTCAGAAAAACAGTACCACCTGGTTTAGCTAAGAAGCCAGTCGTGACGAAGACATTTCTCTCGATCTCAGAGTCGCAGCAGATGAGGAAGCTGTTATCGGTCATCATCCAGATTGGTCTTTCTCGATACCCATGTTGGTTAAGGGCAGCTTGGATGTCCAGCACACTCCAGAAACCTTGGGTTATTGTGGCAATGAGGTAGCGGGCTGAGTTCTCCATGAGGAATTGAGGGCTTGGAAATTTTTTTGCGAAGAGAGGAGCTAATGGGTTTTGTGGGGAGATTTTGGGAGAGGAAGGGCTTAAGTTGGCATTGGAAAGTGGAGATAGGGCTGATGATGACGATGGGATGTGAATCGACTTTGTATCAGGATGTCGGACCCTCGCTTTTGTGGGACCAGGGAAAAGATTAGGTCTGGGAAATTGGGTTTGGGGTGCGGAATGGGGATTATTATTTGGAGGGGAGTGTTTTTTGGCATTATTAGTCTTGGAAGATGAGAGGACGGACTGCACAGGGAACGAAGCCTGTCTCTTCGTGGGGCAGGTGGATGAAAAGTGACCAAAGAATCCGCAATAATAGCAAATCTTTCCATTTCTGCATGATTTTTCCACATGTCCAATACCCGCACATTTCAAGCACCGCCCTCTGGAACACAGGAAATTGACCGTTTCCCGCGTGGATTTGAATTTTGGGACGAGTTTGGGACGCTTGGGTTTGGGAAGGAGAGGCGGAGGTTGATGAGATAACACGACTTGAGCGTAGCTGGGACCTCCCTTTTGGTATGTGGGGTGTTTGCGGGCATAGCAGTAGGACACATCTGGCGAGGCAAGTATCGGGTCATCGGGGGGGGGGAGGCAAACAATGGTGGTGTAGGGAGGATGGGGGGTTGGGCAGAGGCAGGATGACGGAAGTGTGGAGCATATCTGGGAGGAACAAAGGAGATTGGAGGAGGATGAGGGGTGGAGGAGGTGTTGAGAGCAGTGGGCAGGGCAGTGGTAGACGCCATTATTTTAAAGAAGGGAATTAAAAGCTTTTTTTATTGTTTTATTTATTTATTTCAAAGGTTCTAATTATCATAAATTCTGCATACGAGGTCCAATTTGCGCGCAGTTTCTTGCGTTGGGATCGTATTGAGATTTCTGACATGTTGACGCTAGTTTGGATGAATTCCGAGACCGTTTGAATTTTGGGCTTAAATTTAATTTAAATTCAATTTAAATTCAAAGGTGAGTGTTTGAACCCACTCACAACTTCTAAAATTTCTTATGTTAGTTAAATTAATTTTTTGATGTGATTAAAAATTTATTTATGACTGTTTGGTATATTTTAAATCGTGATTCCAGTTAATTTGAATTAAATCGTTATTTAATTTATTATTGAATATAAATTGCCAGTTAAATACCTGTTATTGATTATCAGTTCTATATTGATATTTATTGATTGATTTGGATGATGTTTGTAATGAATGTTGATTGTTGATGTTGGATGAATGGATGTTGTATTTATATCATTATAAACCGCAAGTTCACTATGGGTTGAAATGATACATACCCAAATGATCTATAGATTAAGGAAAAATCGTTATCGGTTGAAATGATAGACTCGAGCGATTTATGGATTTTATTATTAATTTGGAATTGCGGTTTGAAATGATATAAACCGTAACATTTTAAATTGCGGATTGAAATGATAAATATCCGTATCACTTGACCCTAGGGTAGAGAATTATATATGGACACCGGATTGGTTAAATTAAATGATTTTCAAATCCTTAATTTTCGAATTTAATTAAATGATATTTTGAAATAAAATTTGATTTAAGTAAATTGAAGTATTATTGGAAAATCAAGTTTATAATGAAATTTGAAATGGTTTAAAAGGAATTGCTTTAAGAAATTAAATTGGAAGTTTAAAGTAAAATTTTAAGAATAAATGAAATTCTATCCAAATTAAGTTATTGAAGTTGTTTGAAAATACTTTGAAATATTTTGAAATTGGAGCAATTCGAATTGATATTTGAACATGGGTTGAAACGATATGAAATTCAATAGTTTATTGAAATGTTAAATTGAAAGATTTGGAATTTGGTTTGTTGACTTGGAAATTTAAAATGGTCCAAATGGGTTGAAATGAAATAAATAGTTCAATTTGATATTAATTCCAAATTTATGTTTTAATATAAACTGTTTTAAAAATATATTATTTCAAAATTTCTAATTATTAAAATATCAAAGTACTAAACTATTTTTAACCTGTATTAATTATATTAAATCATTTTAACCTATTTTAAACCATTTAATTTATTTAAACTAATTAACCTGTTTTAACTTATTTTAAATCTAATTAATCTATTTTAAAGCTATTTAATCTATTTTAATTATATTTAATCTATTTTAAATCTATATTAACTATTTATAACTGTTTAAAACTATTTTCTTCTAAATTCCAAACTAAGTAAAATGGATGGGTTTATATTCAAATTCTCGTTTTTTTAAGGGAATATGTTTAATGATGTAATAACCTAAGTTGGGAATTAAATAACATATTTAGTTTAATATGATATTTTGAAATGAGAGTTTTGTCTATTTTGGAAATATGACTTTTGAAAGGAAATATAATTTCGATCTATGATTTCAGATGTGATATGATTTCAAAGGTAAATAGAATTTCAGAAATAAGTATTGATTTCGAAAATGATATGATTTGAATTGAATATGATATTTTGATATCAACTATGAAATGATTTTGGAAATGTAAAAGAACCATCCGGTGTGTAATAAGCGATTGGTTGTTAAAGAGACCGGGATCAGATATTGTCATACTCTCTGCCAATACCGAAAACCACTTTGAAAACTGTGTACGCGGTGGAGATTCCAGAATGAAGTAGGATGGTGGCGACGATCCTAAAGGTATATATGTGGACCTAACTCCCATTAGTTAGCTTAAGGTGGCTAAAACAGGAGCAATTGACGGGCTAAGTGAGGTCATTCCTCCGATCGAGCACATTTCTTCGATACTATATTCTAACTTTGCGATTTATTTGGTGGCCACCCCTCGATTTTTGATTTGGGAGTGTGTTCCGAGGTGGGCGGTAGTAGCTGTTATGTGTTACCACAAGTCCGGAAGTGTAATTGGTATATCTACCCTGGCATTGCCTAGTTGTGCCGTGTCACCTACCCTAGCACGCCTTCTACGAGTTTGTTTTATGTCGTACCTATGGGGTATCCTCTGGCGGCCCCAGTTTACGGGGAGTTACAGTACTGTATATACTATTGGCATTAAAAAATGTGTTAAGGGGGAAAATGTAACGCCTTAACGCTATTTTAATACTTTTACTTTACTGTAGACATATTATGATAGCGTATTGTACTACATAGCAGATAGTTTAACGGATCCTTAGGAGATGTGAATCCCGAACATCTCTTAAGTTACTGCACTCACGTTAGACACTGGATAAGAGATTACTATTATTTAACTTTTGCCTTTAATTTTTAACGCACTATTGTTTTTAAGGTTACTACTATTATACAAAAGTATATATTTTTTTCTACTCACCTTTTTAGCTTTTCAAATCTCCATATCTAATCTAGTATTCCAATTTGACTCCTTTTTTTCCTATTTGGATTTATACACTACAAGCTTATATAGATCTATTAGAAATCTAGATTAGAAAAGAGATTTTGATTTTGATTTGCATTTTAGATCCAGATTTATAGTTTACATTTGGTTTGTCGATTTGATTTGAAATTATTCTCTTCCTCAATCATCTTCTAGGAACCTCTAATTGTATATACATATAAATTAGAACTATTTCTAAGAATTTAGAATTTTGGAGAAGCGGAGAAAATGGCAGAGCTCCGGCTTCACTCCGAAATATGAGTTATAGAAGTAAGAGTCTAGGTCTATATTTAAAGAGGTTCAAATCAATATCAATCGTTCGATAAAACATGATTAAATTCATGCCATTTAGGCCATAATTTGTTGTCGATTTTACATTACCAACAGTCGACCGCTAACCGTACGCAATCGACCACAACCGGTCGACCGAGGTGCATTTTGGGTCGATCGTTTGGCACCTAAATTGTGAATTTTGTTTGATTTGTTTAATTTCTTACTTATTTAACCGATTGCATTCATATATTTCCCACTTTAAACATCTTTTGAGATTTGATTTTTAACTTTAACATTTCTTAACATCTAAACTTCCATTAACGTTATTAATTAAGGTTAATTTTATTTTTGTTATTACAATAATTACATATATAATTATTTCTGATTCGATAACTTCAAACGTTGATAACATTTTATTTTGAAATCCAATCAGAAAACTTTATATATGAAAATTGATCAGAAAATCGCCATGAACCCAATGGTACAAGTTTCGTAACCAAATTCTGATGTTTGTAAAAATTATATTTTTGGTGTTATCGTTTATTACTTAATTTCTTTTTAATTAATTGTCGTAAAATTACAGGGTGTTACAGTGAACATCTAAAGCTGCTAACAATCCTAGTGTGATGTCCGATGGAGGTTAAAAATCGAATATAGAAATAAACTATAAATGCTTCCATTCCAAGAACATGTGACTTAGCGTTATATGCTTCCTACTCAAGGCGTCGGCATCAACATTGCCCTTTCTCGAGTATTTGAAATAATGAAGTCATATGAAGCCAAGAACTCCATCTACCTCGACTGACTCAAATTCAAATCTTTTTGGGAGAATAAATACTTCGAATATTTATGATTCATGAATAGTTCAAACCATTCTCCCAAAAGATAATGGCTCCAAGACTGGAGTACAAAAATAATGGCTTCCAACTCAGGATCATGGGTTGGATAGTTTCTCTCATGAACTTTCAATTATCGACTAGCATAGCAAACAACTCTACCTCCTACATCAACACGGCACCCAATCCTCTTCCATAAGCATCGACATATGCTATAAACGCCTTCAAACCGTAAGGGAGTACTAAAATAGTGCACTTGTCAACAACTCCTTCAACTTTATAAAAGCATCAGTGCATTATAAGTTACATAAGAAAACTATATTCTTCTTGGTAAGGTGGGTCAATTATGTGAAAATCCCGGCAAAGTCCTTAATGAACTTCCTATTGTAGCCAGCCAAACCAATAAAGTTCTGACCTCTTTGGCATTCTTCGGTATATGCCGATCTTGTTTCTTATAACCTTAATAGGATCGACTGCTAGTCCATGCTTGGAGATAACATGTCCTAAAAAGCGAACCTCGTTGCGCCAAAAGTGACATTTGGAAATTTTCTCCTTTAGCCTATGCCTATGGAGAGTGTCGAGCACTTCTTCTAAACCCAACTTTTGCTCTTCCTCGCTTAACGAATAAATAAGCATGTTATCAACAAATACGACCACAAACTTACTCCGCAATCCTCTAAAGACTCAACTCATGAGGTTAAAAAAATATGCAGGTGCATTAGTCAGTCCGAATGGCATGAATATTACTCGTAAAGTCTATTAGGTGTGTGAAATGTGGTTTTTTTGAATACTATCCTAGGCCACACAGAACTGAATGAACCCGGTAGAAAAATCAAGGTGAGAGAACACCTTTGCTCCATCTAGCTGATTAAAGAGATCATTGATACGGGGCAATGGATAACGATTCTTCTTTGTCAGTTTATTTAGCTCTTGATAATCGACGCAAAGCCTTAATAAGCCATCTACTTTAGTAGCAAAGACAACTGGTGCTCCCCACTTCAAAATAGTTTTTCGAATGAAGCCCTTCTCCAATATTTCGTTTATTTAGCTATTTATCTCGCGTCTTTCTTTAGGAGCTATGTGCCTAAGAGGTAAGGGAACAGGTCTAGCATTTTCTCAAGATAAATTTGAAATTCGATCTCCCTATGGTGTGGAAGACTGGAAACTTCATAAAAGACATATGGGTGATCTCAGACTATAGATATAGAAGCCAACTCATCATGTGACATGTCAACGGAACATAGGTAACTTAACATAGCTGAACTCCTGGGATTGTAGTAAACCTCTTGGTTGCATCCTCTACAAGTACTCAAACGAACCACATTCCTACCACAATCTATTACCGCTCCATCCATAGTCATCCAGTCAATTCCCACAATCAACCTAAACCTAGAAAATCCCAAAACATAAGCATCGCAATCGAATTCGACGCCCAAAATATATAACTTCCGACCCCTACGAATTATGGACAAATGAATTGATCCTCCCACAGGGTTTGATACTATAGAAGGGTCTAGAACTATACTAGTCTCTAAGTATAAGTCATCTACCAATTTACTTGAAATAAATGAGTGTGATGGTCCAGTGTCAAATTGAGGGCAAATAGATAAATTAGAGAGAGTTAACACACCTTCAATAACGACTTTCTTTCTCTTATCAACAATTGGAGCTGTACTCGAGCTAGGAACATCATCTAGTGCATATGCTGGAACCAGTGCATATGCCAGATTAGTCTTGCAGTCCTTAGCAAAATGTCCTCTAAAACTGCACTTCTTATATCTAAGCTCTTGCTTCTTTATCTTACACTGATTTTTTGGAATCGGCTTCCCTCTGCCTTCTTCGGTTTACCCTTAGCTTCTTCTTTGTAAATTATATTTAGCAAAGCCATCTCCACCAATCCGTTATATGTAGCTACCATCGGTATGTGGCTAAGGGATAAATCTTGAAGAGGTTGTTTCAGCCCATCTGCAAACTTCAAAGCCTTTTATGTGGGGAATTTATCATGTCAAATCTAAACCTAACTGGCTCATTGAATTGGTTTACATATTCTTTCACTATCATATCTCCTTGCCATAGATATTTAAATTTCTCCAACTGCACTCCTTGCTCGGCTATAGAAAGAAACTTAGCCTCAGAATGTCTTTTAAAATCACCCCAAATTATCTCCTTTTCATTGGTCTTTGCCACCACAACATCCCACTAATTTAGAGCTTCCCCTCGTAAGTGCTAAGAAGCTAACAACCTTCTAGTGGTATTATTTAGCCCTAATAAACGAAAAATTCTCTCACAAGCATGCAACCATTTCTTTGAGTCCATAAAAGACTCAGTTCCTACATAAGGCTTTTCTCCTAAACATGAAAAGTCCTTACATTGCTTAGCGAAATCAGCAATCGATGGGTTGACCGGCCTACACCCTACGCTTGTATTATGGGTCATCTATTGGGTTAAGTTTGGCTTGTCCTATTGCTATTAGATGCCCGTAGAACCACATCGGAATGTTTACATCCGAATCTCAGCTGCTTCACCCATACCATTTCCAGTTTGATTACTCATTTTCACTATCTATGATTAGGAATTATTAGCAACTTTCCTTAGATAGTATTAAGCCTTATTGGAATTTAGTAGGTGTATTTGTGTTATACTTATATATGTATGTATAATAATTTTAATCTCTCGGTACACACCTAATAAGGAATGCTGAACTTAAGCTATGATACCAAATGTAACAACCCACCCCTTCCCTCGAACAAACTGATTCAAAGCCCAAAAGTGCTTTTTGAACCATCATCATGCCAAGAAGTTCGAATCGTTGGGTATAAAGTTATTTACATATATAGATGCAATTATAACTTTACTCAATTCTACACTTTTAGATCTCACAGTGGAAGGAAATAAAATATAAGTACTAAAAATAATCCAAGTAATAAAGTCTTAGAATAACCGTGGTCGATATGATAAGTGACAAAAAAAATTCTCCAAATGTCAATGCAATATAAGTCTAATAAAGGTAAGTTCTCCAACTAATACCATAATAATATTTTGCCTAAAAAATACAATAAGATACATAGAGAAAGACTGTAAATAAATAAATCTTCAATGCCATATCGTCTTCTTTATGCTCCTTGACCAAATCACCTCACATACTGCCCTATCCTTTTATAATCTGTAATAAGAGAAAGAAATAGATTGGATCGGACAAAGTCTAGTGAATGAATTATATCACTAGTGGTATGGTGTAAATAAGTGATTGAAATTCAGTTATGTCTTACACCTAGGGGTGTTCCATAGTGTGCGTTATATATACAAGGAGCTAGTTATTTTACAATTTAGGTTGACTACCCTAAATGTCCAATATGATTTATGAAGATTCCACTCATAGATGGAGCATACTGAAATAGAGTGATTCCTAGAGGCATCACTAGTATATGGTCTCAATGGTAGACCACCTAACTATACATCAACTAACATCGTTAGTAGCAATTGCTAAGGTTACTCATATCTGAATATACACGTAGTGCCTGGCTCGTTCATCGAATCAATGCTCGATGGTTCTTGCTATCTATGCATTGGTACTCCTAACCGAATAAACATCCAATGCCCGGCCTGTTCATCGAATCACAGTGTTAACACCTCTTTTCCACGACTTAGCGACCCAACGACTTACCGACTTAAAAACCTAAGGAACTAAGCGACTCAGTTGCCCAAGGCATAATCGGCTCAACGACTTAAGAAGCTACGCGACCTAGTGACCTAAAGACTTCAGGGAATTAACGGGTTAACGACCTACGTGTTAACGACCTAAAGTGTCTGGCGAGCTAGCACTGCAATAAAGAAATGACTCAACGACTTAAGAAGCTACACGACCTAAGCAATTCCACGGCTGAGCGACCTAACGACCTAAGAAAATTCCACGGCTTAGCGGCCTAACATAAAAGCATAAAAGCGACTCAGCGACTTAGCATACGCGAGTTAAAGCATGGTGCAGTTCAATGTGACACGACCTAATGAATTAAGGGGAAGCGACCTAACGATCTAAAGCCTCCAGTGAATCACTACAACCTACCAGCAGAAGCAGTTGATCAAGCACAGCCACTTTAAGCCGTAGCCCATGTCCCTTAGGTCGCTCACGACGTACGACCTAACCCTAGGTCGCTCGCGACCTACGACCTATCTCCGGATTTTCCCTATAAATACCCCGCCTGCTCCAACTTTGAGGGGACTTTTGGACCATTTCTGGAAGGCCGATACTTTGCTGTTTTCTTGACTCCTTCAACACTTCAAACACCAAAGACGCTTCAACGAACTTTGGGAAATGATCTAAAGCATTCAACATGAATCCAAGGAGCTTTTCTACATCGAAGTTCTATCTACTCGTCTTAATCGTGTTGTAATCGAAGAATCATTGAAAAAGTTGTAATCAAATCAGCAATAAAGAAGATAAAGTGGACGTAGGCTTGATTTTGAGCCGAACCACTATAAAAACTGCTGTCTCTTTACTTTTACTGCAATTATCTGCTTGTTTTAGTTCCCGTACCAACGGGTGGTGCTTTCACTTTACTAATATTCACACCGGGGTGTTAGCGTTCATTTTTAGCGTTAACATTTTTGGTGCTTTCACTGAGAACGCATCGAACTCAGGGTACTCTCATCATTGCTTCAGAAAGAATTGTTGAAAGAATCTCTTTAAAAACCAAAAGTTTATCTGAAATCATGGCTTCTGGAAGGAAGAGTAGATCTGCTAGATCTGGAGATACTCGTGGCAACACCGCCACTTCTCTCGCCTCAAATCAAGCGACTCTTGCTGTTGGAGTCACAAGGGCTGAACTAGATGCTGTTGTGTCTGGGTTATACCAACAAATGGAAGCTCAAAATGCTTTGATGATGGACAAGTTAAGCGCTTTGCTTGGGGCTAACCAACAACCAAAAGATAATGAAACAACCTTTGCTGAAGATGCTCATGACTCTCAAGAAACAAGCATTCCTCAGAGAATAGCTGGCGCCGCCGAAGGGGCACCTCCCCAAGTTGGAGGTTCAAGGCCGCAGCCAACTCTTCGCGAATGTTTTCCCAGGCAAACTTCCAAAAAAGTGGTTGACGTCTGCCCGGCAATGCCTCTGAATGATGAGGAGTACTTATCGGGAATGATTCGCCAAATTATGAAAGAAAGCATGCAAAGGGAGGAAAATGAAAATGACTGGGGGTTTGCTCTAAGCAAGACTCCGTTTACTGAAAGAATTCTAAAAGCTGAATTTCCAAAGAAGTTTGTTCCCCCTACCATCCCAGCCTATCGGGGGACAAGTGACCCTAATCAGTTCTTGTATAAGTATGACTGGCATATGACAGGTGCCAGGGCAACAGATGAGATCAAATGCAGATATTTTCCTGTCTATTTGAAGGGAGTAGCTTTACTTTGGTTCACAAAGCTACCGGTTCGATCTGTAGATCAATTCTCTGACTTAACTCGTAAATTCAAGGATCAATTCAGATTGTATGCTTCAAAAGCTAAGGACATAATGTCATTGTCTAGCCTTGAACAAGCTCTTGGGGAATCCATCAAATCTTTTTTGAACCGCTTCAATATAGCTTTGGCTGAAGTGGATAATGCTGAACCTCGAATGATTCTAACTTACTTGATGCGAGCCATCGATAAATCAAGTGAATTCGGAAAGTGGTTGAAGATGAAGGAACCAAATTCACTTGAGAAGTTTTATAAGAAGGCCGATGAATTTATGCGGCTGGAAAGCCTTCCTGCACCAGCCAGGGTTGTTGTGGCTGAAATTGAAAACAATAATGCGGCTGAAACTTCTAACAAGAAAGAGTCTGGTGGTCAAAAAAGGGAAAATAATGGTGGGAAACAGCAGAAGGATTCGAAGAAACCCCGCCGTTTTAAACTTTCAGATTTCACTCCTTTGACTAATACCCCAGAGAACATCTTCTTCGCAACCAAGGATGCCATCGAGTACCCTGAGCCACCTAAGATTAAGCTCGGGAAAAATTTTGTGCTTAATGGAAGGTTCTGTCGATTCCACAACCAACCTGGCCATGACACCAACGAATGTCGCCATCTAAAGAACTTGATTGAAGAACTGTTGAGAGAGAATAAACTGCAACAGTATGTCAAGAGAAACAGAGGTGATCCGGCCTCATCTACTCAAGGGCAGCAACTTCCTGCTCGTCAATCTGGCTCAGGTGAAAAGGCTGTGGTGTAGGAATCTGAAAGGCATGTTATTAATGTAATCACAGGGGGTCCTCACCCAACAGGCAGAAGTTGGGGAGAGATGGAGAGGTATGCTCATGCTCTGAGACATGCCCCGAAAGAAGAAACTGTTTTTGTCTTGGAAGATGATGTTCCTTCAAAACAGCAAAGAACTTTTCACGATGACATCATATTCAGAGCTAGAAATTCTATAGGAATCGACGCTCCCACCATGGATCCTTTGGTAATATCTACCGGAATCGGACCAGCTATTGTGAGAAGAGTGCTTGTTGATTGCGGCGCTTCTTGTAATATCCTCTTCAAAAAGACATTTGATCAAATGAAAATTCCGATGGCTGATGTTCAAGCTTCTTCGCAAAAAATTGTTGGGTTCACTGGGGAACCAAAACAGCCCATCGGAACCGTCAACTTATTTGTAGAACTTGGTGAAGGGGAAAGAAAAGTGGTCTAAAAGCAAACTTTTGTTATTGTTGACGAATTTTATGCTTATAACGCCTTCTTGGGACGACCAACTCTTGCTGCATTCAAAGCTATTCTCGCCCCGTGGTGCCTAACTATGAAATTCCTCACTGATAACGGCGTTGGTGTTTTGAAGGGGGACCAGAATGCTGGGTGGGAATGTTATCTCACAGAGTTGCGGGAGGCGAAGAAGAGAGAGATGGGAAAAGGTGCGGCAGCTCCGCTCCGCATCAAAGAACCCACCTTGTAGCAATTACGGGGTGGACCCTGCACTGGTGAGCATAGTGGTGTGCGAAAAGAGATTGATCCCAGAAAGACCAGTGTAGGGAAGAATAGAGTGGTGCCGGTAGAAGTAACGGTGCCAATACCTGTTGACCAGAAAGATCCAAACAAGGTGCTAAATGTGGGTTCACAACTTGGTGTGACAGTTCAGAATATGCTAATATCATTCTTGAAAGCAAACCTGGATGTATTCGCTTGGAGTCATGCTGACATGTGTGGAATATCTCCAGAAATCATAGTACATGCCTTAAATATTGATCCAAAATTCACACCCGTAAAGCAGAAAAGAAGAACCCAGGGTCCTGAAAGGTCAATAGCATTGAAAGAAGAAGTAGATCAGCTCATGGAAAATGGCTTCATCAGAGAATCCACTTATCCAAATTGGGTGTCTAATCCGGTGTTGGTTAAAAAAGCAAATGGAAAGTGGAGAGTATGCATCGAATTTTCAGACTTGAACAAAGCATGCCCCAAGGATTGTTTCCCGTTACCCAGGATTGATCAATTGGTGGATGGAACAGCTGGGCACGAATTATTGTCTTTTATGGATGCTTACTCAGGATACAATCAAATCATGATGCATGAGCCAGATCAGGAGGACACGAGCTTCATCACCGATGTTGGTCTTTACTGCTATAAAGTCATGCCCTTCGGACTAAAGAACGTTGGGGCAACTTATCAGAGACTTGTTAATGCCATGTTCAAGCCCCAAATTGGCAAGACTATGGAAGTATATGTTGATGATATGTTAGTGAAATCGAAGAAGGCAGTAGACCACATGGATCATCTGGCAGAAATGTTCGCGATCCTCCGAAAGTATAGGATGAAGCTGAATCCTCTGAAATGTTCATTCGGGGTTGAGTCCGGAAAATTCTTGGGTTTCATTGTGAGTGCTAGGGGCATTGAAGCTAATCCTGCTCAGATCACTACCTTAAGAGAAGTCAAACCTCCAAGAACAAAGAAGGAATTGCAAAGCCTCAACGGGAAAGTCGCCGCTTTGAGTCGATTTATTTCCAAGGCCACAGATAAATGCATTCCCTTCTTTGATGCTCTGAAGAAAGGAAAGAAAAATTTCGAATGGACTCCTGAATGTCAAAAAGCTTTTGATGAGCTGATTCATCACATGGAAATGCCTCCAGTACTTTCTAAGCCCAGCAATGGTGAAGATCTTTTCATATACCTAGCAGTTTCATCTCATGCTCTTAGTGCAGCATTGGTACGGGAAGACGCAAAAGTTCAGCGCCCGGTCTACTACATCAGCAAAAGATTCACTGGGGCAGAGATGAATTATTCAAAGCTAGAGAAACTCGCCTATTGTTTGTTGATCGCATCCAGAAAGTTGAGGCCGTATTTCCAGGCTCATCATATTAAAGTCCTCACTGATCAACCTCTAAAGCAAGTCCTATTTCGCCCTGAAACTTCGGGACGTCTTCTGAAGTGGAATATCGAACTCAGTCAATATGATATCACCTACCATCCCCGAAGAGCAATCAATGGACAAGCTTTAGCAGATTTCATTGCGGAATACACAGATAAAGGTGGTAGTGAGGAAGAAGCAACTGATGACATCCCAGTTCGATGGAAGTTGTATGTTGATGGTGCAAGAAATGACTATTGTTCCGGAGCTGGGGTTGTGCTTGAAACTCCCGAAGGGCGGTCATTGTGCTATGCATTGAGATTAGAATTTCCTTCGACAAATAATGAAGCTGAATATGAAGCTCTTATTGCTGGCTTGAAGATTGCCAAAGAATTAAACATCAAAGTATTGCAGATCTTCAGTGATTCTCAGCTTATTGTATGTCAAGTCAAGAAAGAGTTTCAAACTAAAGGAGGGAACTTGCATGCTTACTTGTCAAAGGCCTGTGAACTTCTCGATGACTTTGATCATTATACAATAAACCATATACCCCGGGAAGAGAACATAAAGGCAGATTCTCTCGCGAAATATGCCAGTTCTGGCGAAGCTCAATTATTGGGATTGGTCCCCGTGGAAGTCCTGTTAGCTCCAAGTACTGATGAGATGGACATTGACTATATTATGGCTATATCTCAAGAGCAGGAGTCGTGGATGACCCCGATCAAGGGATATCTACTCAACGGCTCCCTGCCAGAAAACTCAAAAGAGCGTCAGAAGCTGTTAAGAAAAGCTTCAAGATATGTAATTCAAGATGGTCAATTGTACAGACGAGGATTCTCAATGCCATTACTCTGATGTGTAACCAAGGAAGAGGCTAAAACAATTCTAGCTGAAGTGCACAGAGGAGAGTGTGGGGATCATTCGGGTGGCCAAACTCTTGCAAAGAAAATTCTCCGCTAAGGGTATTTCTGGCCAGATATTAATAGAGATGCTGCTAGCTACTCCCGAAAGTGTGACAGATGCCAGAGATTTGCAAAAATTCCAAGAGCACCTTCCACCGAGCTAACACAAATGGTCAGTCCATGGCCATTCGCCATTTGGGGGATCGATCTCATTGGACCTTTGCCGATTGCCAAGTCCGGAATCAAATATGCTATTTTTGCTGTTGATTATTTCACTAAATGGGCTGAAGCTGAACCATTGGCTACTATTACCTCTAAAAAGATGATAAATTTTGTAACTAAAAATATCATTTGCAGGTATGGTGTGCCTCAGAAGATAATCACAAACAATGGTACCTAATTCGAAAGCGAAGAATTCCAGAACTTTTGCAAGCGATTCAAGATTCGAAAAAGCTTCTCAGCAGTGGCTCATCCGCAGGCAAACAGGCAAGTGGAAGCAGTGAATAAAATTATCAAATCAACCATCAAAAAACAGCTAGAAAAAGCAAAAGGTGGTTGGGTCGACAAACTGCCACTTGCACTATGGGAGTACAGAACTACCCACAAAAATGCGACTGGGCACACTCCATTTTCATTAGCATATGGATCGGAAGCAATGATTCCGGTGGAAATAGAGGTCCCCTCACACAGGAGAATTCACTTCAACCAAGCTGAAAATGAAAAGCTGCAACTTGAAGCACTTGACTTACTTGATGAAAGAAGAAAAGAGGCTGAGCTCAGAGTCGCAGCCCATCAGCAAAGAATAGCCAGGCACTTCAATTCTAAAGTTCGCCAACGCAGATTTGAAATTGGGGATCTAGTCCTGAAAAGGGTCATGACAGCGACAGGAGTGTTTGGGCCAAATTGGGAAGGGCCATATGTCATAGGCAAAAAGTTTCTTGATGGCACTTTCAAGCTCGCAACTGTCGAAGGAGATCCAATTCCAAGAGCCTGGAACAGCAATCACTTACGTCCATATTTTACTTAGAAGCAATGCTTAAATTTGTAAAATGATTGTGGATGTATCATGCTTGTATTGTAAGGCAGTGTAAAATCAGTGCAAATTGATAATAAGAACTATAAAGTGGATGTAGGCCCAATTCTTGGCCGAACCACTATAAATCTTGTGTTTTCTACTATTATGAAATGCCTGTTTTATTTCGATGTGCAAATATCTTAAATATATTGCTAAAATGTCGATTTAATATTGCAGGCTATCAAAGCAAAGCCTACCTATTCAACACATCACGAAACCAAGCGATTCATACAAATCACATAAAAAACAAATGTCAAGCCACAAAAAATTCCAGATTCAATTCCTACATAAGGAGTGCTTCTCACGAACATTTGGTGAGTCCACCAAAGGGGCACCTTCCCAAAGTGAAGGCACCAGGCCCTTGCTAACTGATTGTGATCATTTGTACAAACGAACATCCAGTCGGGTAGCTTGCGTCTGCCCCATGGATTCACTTAACCATGAAGTACGCTTTTCTGGGAAAATCAAATAACTTGCAAAAAGAAAGGAATATGTGCTTGGAGACGATAACAAGGAATCGCTGAAGGGCAGTTGATGAAGAGACATGGGCAAGCAGACCAAAACAGCCGGAATGGAATCTTGTTTCTCACCCAAGAATGTTGGTGGGACCACCCAAGGGGGCACCTTCCCAAGATAGAAGGTTCCAGGCCCTTGTTACTTGATTGTGATCGTTTGTGCAAATAAACATACAGTCGGGTAACTTGCGTCTGCTCCGTGGATCCACTTAACTGTGAGATGCAACTTCCTGGCAAACAAAACAATAAAGCCCTCTCCGGAGGCACAAAGCCCTCTTCGGAGGCACACAAACAAAGAACTCCAATGAGGCAAAAGCCCTCTAACGAGGCACGCCCAAATTGAAATGCTTCTCTCACCCAAGAATGTTGATGGGACCACACAAGGGGGCACCTTCCCAAGATAGAAGGTTCCAGGGCCTTGTTACTTGATTGCGATTGTTTGTGCAAACGAACATCCATTTGGGTAGCTTGTGTCTGCTCCGTGGGACCATTTAACTGTGAGAAGGTAACTTTCAGGCAAAACAACAAAAGCCCTCTTCGGAGGCACAAGCCCTCTTCGGAGGCACAAAAACAAAAGCCCTCTTCGGAGGCACGAAGCCCTCTCCAGAGGCACACCACAAAAAAGACCTCTAACGAGGCGAAAGACCTCTAACGAGGCACAAGCCCTCTTCGGAGGCACAACTCTTCGGAGGAGCCCTCTTCGGAGGCAAAAGACCTCTAATGAGGTACAAGCCCTCTTCGGAGGCACAACTCTTCGGAGGAGTCCTCTTCGGAGGCAAAAGACCTCTAATGAGGCAAAAGACCTCTAACGAGGCACAAGCTCTCTTCGGAGGCACAACTCTTCGGAGGAGCCCTCTTCGGAGGCACAAGTCCTCTCCAAGAGGCACACTAAGAAAGCCCTCTCCGGAGGCATATCAAACAAAGCCCTCTTCGGAGGCACACTTCTACCCCCAATGGTAAAGTGCCAAATAAAGCCCTCTAACGAGGCACGTCCAAAAATAAAAGTTTTCTTCAAAAGTCCGCTTCACTACAAAAAGTAATCCACTTCTCAGAAAATAAAAGTGGCTATCTCCAAAAGTTGAAGTGTGTTAACTCTTTCTAAAAAGAAATGAAAAAGAAAAAAACTTCTCCAATACAAGGCATACTCCACTAAAGCAGAATAATATTTCCTCAAACCGGAAGAATTATTCTCCAAATCAAGAACACAAGCCTTTCCATAATGGAGAAGATTGCAATAAGACGTGGTATGGGGGCAATATAATAAAGCTGCATTAATAAAAACAACGCTCAAGCAACATACCACGAGCTCATTGTAATATCATACAAAGAAAATAAAGAAATTTGTGCAAAAATAAGGAATAAATGCATTCACAAATACTGACAAGAGATTGTACAAGTAAAAAGAATCATTTTATTTCATACTATAAAAAGTTTTTATACATGTGCAGATTTCAAAAAAGCGAGGGCCGGTACCCGCACAATCTCCGGTCGATACAAGTCTCTAGACAAAGGACAAAATAGCAAAACAAGAAGGATAAAAGCCGGACTCATTTCTTCTTCCTCCCGCTGCCTTTTGAGCCTTCACCGGGCCTAATGATTAACTTCTTAGGTCGGCTTGAACTCTTAGGGGAAGAAGGAGAGAGTGGTGCAATTGGGTCCTCTTCTGTTTTCTCATCGCCGGCGGAAGTGTCCGCTCTTTCATCATCAGCAGAAGCGCCCTTCTTTTTCTTTGAAACTCCGCACTTTCCCCTCTTCTTTGAAGAAGATTCACTGCCCAGAGAAATAAGATCAGAAAGCTTTGTATCATCGGCAGTGAGTCTTTCGGGGGTCCTCTCACCCTCCTCAAGTTCCTCGGCTTTTTGCTCTTGAGAAGCCGCCGGGTCGTCTAAGCCTTGAAGGGCTTCTATTTTTTCTTCTTGAGATCCCGGTTGAGAAGCAGAAGGAGTAACTTGAAGAGGTGGAGGAACAGCAGCTGGGGGAGGCGAAGCTTGTGCGGCACTTGTTGTTTTCGCTACAGGAGAAGAAAAATTAAAAACATCAGTATTTCCCGCAAAGAGAGGAGGTGGTGGCACATCAAGGCTTAAGTAATAAGCAAAAAGTTCATCAAGCTCATGTGAAGCAAACGAGCAGTCCACTTGAGCCAGATCGGAATTGAAGTTACCTGGAGAGCTTGGTTTGATCACTTCGATTTCATAGTCTTGGGCTTCAGTACTTTCTTGGGCCTCTTCTTCAGTGTAAGCAGTTTTAGTTTCAGTTATGGCTTTAGCAGGAGGCGGAGAATGGGAACTTGAGCCAATAATGTCAACGTCGGCCGAAGACGAAGGACGGGCAGGGTCGGTCAAAGGTGCCTTCCTTGGACGCTCTCTTTCCGCTACTTCGGCTCGCTGATTAGCAAGTTGTTCTTTCCCTCTAGCAAGGGCAGCACGACCCTCGTCGTCCAAATAACAAGCCTCCAGGTCCTCCTCCACATAGCCAGCATCTTTATACATTTCAATTACTGCCTCCCACACTTCGGCCAGAGTAATTTCATATTTTGGGCCCAAGAACGAAAGACTTCCGCGTCCCAAGACACTGAGAACATAAAACTCAAAAAGAGTGGAGCTTATGGTGGCCTTGGTGGTTTCATGCGATTCCTCAGCAGCCACTTTTCCAGCCATGGCATCATCACGCTCCTTTTCTACTTTTGAAAGTTGAGCTTTTAACATTACAATCTCCAGGTCTTGGGAGTTAACTTTTTCCCGCAGCTGAGCAGCATCTTTGCGGTACTTTTCAACAATTGTCTGCTCTGCCTCAAGTCTAGCTTCAACATCTTGCTGAGCGGCGTGAGCATCTCTTACTTGCTTTTGGAGCACTTCTTCCTTTTGTGTATAAGAAGTGGAAGAAGTGGCGAGCTCGTCTTTGAGTTTCTTGACTTCAGCCTCAAGCTCCTCATTGAAAGCAGTAATGCTCTTCATTTCCGCATCGTGCTGATCAAGAATTTTCTGCCACTCAGATTTATCGTTCTCCATGGTCAGCATGTCTTCAAGATTTAAGCGATTTATTCTTTGAAGCTCATCAACCAGTTTTTGCCAACTGGACATTCTTTCTATATCGAGCTTCACAGCACCAAGATTTCTCATCATGGCTTGTTTATCAATTGGAACTAAGTCCAAATCAAAGCACACTCCTTTCAAACACCAATTCGGAAATCGGCTTTAGAGTGCAGTCGAAGGCTTCTCGACCTGATAAGGAGGCCTATTGATGATTGACTGAATATCAGTTCTTTTGAGCGCAGGAGAGCGGGAAGGAATATCTAAAGAGACAAAAGCAGCGGGCAGTTTAGAGATTTCAGATGAAGACTTGTCGTCGAGTTTGGCCCGCTTGCTTGGATCCTCGGTTATGTGACTCTCTCCCCTATCATCGTGAGACTTTCTTTTGTGAGAATCGTCATCTCTTTGGGAGGAGTCATGGCGGTCATCTTTTCTTCCATACCGCTCCTCGTAAGCCTGCCTCTCACGAGCTTTCCTAGCCGCTTGTTCCTCATCAGTTTCCCTGGGGGCAGAAAGATAGCGCCAGGGATCATAAAAGTCACGCCTTCCGTAGCGTTGAAAATCATCATAATACGAGCCGCTTCGTCCCATTGGAGAATCTGAAAATGAAAAAGAGATAGAATTTAGAAATCTCTAGAAAAAGGAAGTTAAGTGCGAGTAACTGCTAAAAATCCTAAGTGTGTGTGGCGTGCAAACTACGCGTGTCAAGCTACAAACCACTCTTCAGCTTAGGAGTGATGTTGGCTTTTGCAAAAGGGGTCAATTCTTGGGTTGACGGAAGTGGTCGCAAGATAGATGTTGCTTCAACCGATGGAGAGACAAGCTTAGGAGCAGTAGTATCGTCTTTAAAAAGCTCTTGAGAAGTCACCATAAAATCGCTCAATCCCCCAAAGATGTCATCACCATCATGCCCAGCTGAGTGAGTCACACCAGCAGTGCCTTCTTCAGCATGCTCAGCGCTTTTTGTGACAGAACTTTCCTTCTCCGTCCCCTCATTAACTTCCGTGGCGACCTTCCCGGGATGTTGAGGGAATTCCTCTTCTTCGATAACCGGGAGAGGCTTAAACTTGCCGGAAAACTCTGCACCCTCAGCAGAACCGGAGCATTTTATCAATGAAGCCTCTGCAACAAGTTCTTTCGACGCAAGTTCTTTTGCGGGGGCTGGGGCATCAGATGTTTCCGATTGAGTAGCGGGGGCATCGCGAAGCTGAAGGGATCGGGAAGGATGTAAAAGGCCAAATTGATGTAAAAAATCATCTTTCAAAAGATATTTGATACTCCTCTCTTCGGCGGCAACAGCGCTTAGCCTTTCAAAAGTTGGCTTGTGGCTGGAGTCTTTAGAAAGAAGAGGAAGTGCTATAAAAGTAAAGAATGAATTTAGCACTTAACAACTCGGATTTTGAAAAGCTCAGGAACGGAAAGAATAGAGATAGGCAAGCTTACTTCCAACTCTCCAAATGGCGTAGAATCCCGGGGGACAGCGAACAAAGAAAAATTGATTCAAAAACCGATGGGCGCTTTCAGGAAGATCGGCAATTAGTTTACGGTTCCTGGCGCTCCTCATAAGTACAATAGAAGGATGATCTTTATTCTTCACAAATGTGCACAAATAGCAAATCTCTTCAAAGCTCGGAAGATGGTCGAGTGTCCTCCTAAACAGTACACACAGTCCCATCAAGATGGTGTTGCCATTGGGATGCAACTGGAAATGATAGATAGTTAATCGGAGAAGGAGCTGTCGAAGAAAATCGTTAAAGGGAGGAATAGCTCCACTTGAGCACATCTGACGATTAACTGTGATAAAACCAAGAGGTGGCCTGTCAGCAGTATCGTTTACCCCAGGAAGCAAAGCGTCCGCTTCAGCAATACCAAACTGAACACATAATTGACTGAACACCCGTTGATTCAGAGTGGTTGAAGTTCTTTTCGGGGGATTATCCAAGAGATTAGCTATTGGGAATACCTCTCCAGCTTGCCCTACTATCTCTTCTTGTTGAGAAGTCATTCTACACAAGGAACTGGACATTCAAATATGAAGGTGCACGTTTCCTAAAAGCGTGTGAAGTGTTGTGCAAAGCTACTGAAATAACAAGTAAATAAAATAAAACTTGAAATAGTACTGATTGATACACGTCAATTCAGGAAGTTTCAAGGCTTGTTATTAGATCAAAGTTAAGTGTAGTATCAATGTAGATAATATTTAGCAATAAGTAGTTATAGTTGTACGCATTTTGCGTTGATACTTCATTTAAATCAGTCGATTCACATCACTTCATCTTTAATCAGATTCATACTATTTTACTTAAGTAAAACATCGTTTCTTTGATCTAATCCATCACTCGATGTGGACAGTCGATGATGAGTATATTCGTCCCATTCGTCTGCAAATGTTGTGTTTAACAGGTTGATTAGCATTAAAGTTAATATAATATGTAAAGAAGTGCAACAAGTTCAGGCAGGTTATCTCAGCAGTTCAAGTTGAAAATTCAAGTTAAGTGCTGTAAATTTTTGCAAGTAGCCAAGCTCAAGCGACTTAGCATAGGTCGAAGCTTCCTTAAGTCGCACTGTTTTAGTCAGAAAGTTCAGCAATGTCATGTTCCTACGAGTTAAAAAGTGCCCAAGTCAAAGAGTTCAAGGCATGAAACTTCAGGTCAAGGCAGTGCAAATTTGTCTAAGTAATAGCTCGTTCAGGTGTAACCGCGACCTAAACTTTATGTCGCAAAGAGTTAGGTCGCATATTTGTTAAGTCGTTCGGCTTCCCTTAAGTCACGAGGATTCTTAGGTCGTTCGATTCACTAGGTCGCTCCTGAAGTAGCTCGGCGATATCAAGCTATCTCCCATTAAAAAACCTAAGTCCTATTCTCCAATCACACTTTGCCACGCATCCACCACTGTTGCATCGCTCAAAGCACCACGGCGTAACCCGCTATCCACTAACCCATTAACCTCACATCTCCTCGTCTTCTCCAAACACCTAAACCCCCATCATCTCCTCCAAATTTCCAGAAATCGTTACTAACTCCACAAATTCAAACATTCACCAAATAACTATGTGAAACCCTAAGCCGATTCATTTTCAAAGCAATCATTGATGATTCAACAAAAATCTGAGGGTGAGTCAGAGTATAGTCTTATGACAGGATAACGAAAATTGTATGGAACAGATTATGGAGGAATCGACGGTAAACGCGGCGAATAGATGATCAAAATTTCCTAAATTCACTTTTGGAATCGACAATTGGAGATGAAAAAGAGAAGATTTCATGTTAATCTTTGAGCTCGAATGCAGCAATGGCGGCAGGGTGTAAGCAATAAAGTGAATAGGACGAAGCGAGTTAAATAACTTATATAAGGGAAAGAGAAGAAGACGAATCGGCATGCGAGTTATCAAGCTTCTTGAGTCGCCCACGACCTAGGAGAGTTAGATCGAAGCACACGACCTATAAAATAGGCGTATACTTCGAGGGGATAGTGTTAACACCTCTTTTCCACGACTTAGCGACCCAACGACTTACCGACTTAACAACCTAAGAAACTAAGCGACTCAGTTGCCCAAGGCATAATCGGCTCAATGACTTAAGAAGCTACGCGACCTAGCGACCTAAAGACTTCAGAGAATCAACGGGTTAACGACCTACATGTTAACGACCTAAAGTGTCTGGCGAGCTAGCACTGCAATGAAGAAACGACTCAACGACTTAAGAAGCTACACGACCTAAGCAATTACACGGCTTAGCGACCTAACGACCTAAGCAAATTCCACGGCTTAGCGGCCTAACATAAAAGCATAAAAGCGACTCAGCGACTTAGCATACGCGAGTTAAAGCATGGTGCAGTTCAATGTGACACGGCCTAATGAATTAAGGGGAAGTGACCTAACGATCTAAAGCCTCCAGCGAATCGCTACAACCTACCAGCAGAAGCAGTTGATCAAGCACAGCCACTTTAAGCCGTAGCCCGTGTCCCTTAGGTCGCTCACGACCTACGACCTAACCCTAGGTCGCTCGCGACCTACGACCTATCTCCGGATTTTCCCTATAAATACCTCGCCTGCTCCAACTTTGAGGGGACTTTTGGATCATTTCTGGAAGGCCGATACTTTGTTGTTTTCTCGACTCCTTCAACACTTCAAACACCGAAGACGCTTCAATGAACTTTGGGAAAAGATCTAAATCATTCAACATGAATCCAAGGAGCTTTTCTACATCGAAGTTCTAGCTACTCGTCTTAATCGTGTTGTAATCGAAGAATCATTGAAAAAGTTGTAATCAAATCAGCAATAAAGAAGATAAAGTGGACGTAGGCTTGATTTTGAGCCGAACCACTATAAAAACTGCTGTCTCTTTACTTTTACTGCAATTATCTGCTTGTTTTAGTTCCCGTACCAACGGGTGGTGCTTTCACTTTACTAATATTCACACCGGGGTGTTAGCGTTCATTTTTAGCGTTAACACACAGTCTGATGGTTCTTGCCATCATGCATTGGCATACTAAATGGAGTATGCATTCAACACATATCCCATTTGTTAGTCCAATGGTTATTTCCATCATGCATTAGTGCATCTCCTCGCTAGTCCGCTTCCTAAGTACCATATCCTTACACAAGTAGCAATCATGGGTTTACCACCCCTCATTTAGGATTCACTGATCCTCTTCTGATGAACGTCTTTGTCCACTCCTTCCAGCTTCACCAATCTATGGCTAGGACCAGCTATGAACAATAAGAACTTTTAATTGCGATATAACCACATGCCACGTTGAGTGTCATGATCAAATTCCATGAAACGAGAGCATAGGACTTCACCCAAAGGCGGTACCTTTTTAGCTTGTATCCTAACACTATTCTACTACGTGCACTCTCGAGCAACTAAGAAGTGGGAACAAGTTTGCCCTATCTATTCTACTTGGCATGTATTAGGTCCAAGTTTAATTGGCCTACCGTGGTAACTCAGGTGTTTGATTTTACTGGTCAGACATCTAACCCTATACTATTTCAAAAAAAAATCCAGCATTCAGCTGTTAAGACCTTTGACTCAGAAGTCTGACTCCTTCTCAGACATACAGTTGGGGTATTCAGACGTCTAAACCAAGTCTATTTTACATTATTTTCTTTCTACTCAAAAAATCTACATATTCAATCATCTACAATTGCATTCAAACTTTTGGTCGAACAATTCAGACATCAGAATGCGATTTTCCATATTTAAAAGATTCATATTTCTTGTTTGTTTTGCTTGTCACCTTCATTGATTCAAGTATGGATTTCAGGTTTTACCCTCACAATGTTTCTGATATAGTTTCTACTATTTTATATGAAATTTCAAGTGATTTGTTCTAACATTTATCAACGGTTTTCTACTCAATTATATATACACATACACACACATATGTATGTATGTTTATATATTAAGGGAATTTTATACGTACATTTAAATCGATTATTATGTATTCTTCAATGTAATTTGAATTTGTCTAAGTAAATTCCAACATATATGTTTATTATATAAAAGAATTAATTCAAATCTATTATAAAATTCATATATACAAGGGAAAATCTACTTTTCGTCTATTTAATAATTTAGATCTACAATCTTCTAGGACTTTTCCCAATTCATTTCAATTCAAAAATCTAGAGAGAGAAAAGGATAGATTCTAGAAGAGAAATCATACTTATATTACTAAGAAGGTATACAATTGAAAATCAATTACTTATTCCCAACATACGCATTTCATAGATAAAATCCACTTACCATTTTACCTTTCCCTCTTCTCTTTTCTGCGAATTCTCACCCAGATTTGGTTGTTGTGTTCTTCTTTCTCTAATTCTCTTTTCTATTTTATTCTTAATTTGCTTTTATTTTGTTTGGAATTAGAATTTCTTTTTTAGGGAGAAGAATTGTTTAGGAAGGGGAGGCTAGGGTTTCTGAATGAGAAGAGTGGTGGCTTATGCCTTTATTTATAGTTGAGAATTAGGGTTTCTAGTCCAATTTTCAAAATCAGTAAATATGAAATTGCCCCTAACAGCATTTTTCACTATTTTCGCTCTGTTTTATTAAATTCAGCAAATTATGTATGATTTTTGATTATAAACAAGATTTCGGATGCAATGAAATAGATCTCGAGGCATAATTTCCTCTTTTGTTCAAAGTTATTATTTTGTCTTCTTATGAAAAATTTCTTTTTTGCCCCAATTCTTATTTTAGTTTATTATTAAAAAAATTAGGGCGTTACAAAATGACTTTCCTACCTCGGTTGTAAATGTGATGGGCTAATCTGCCTCTAGCTTGGACACTTTGGATGCTTAGTGCTCTGATATATAAACTTGGCTGGTTGAACCCACTTATCTCTAGTATCAAGACTGTGCTCCTCGACTACTTGCAGCCACATGCAGGCCTCTAGAGAATGTGAGAATGTCGATTATAGTTGTGACTTTGTTGTTGGGTTACTATGGTAGCCAAGTAGTTTTACGAGCCGTCCTTTAGTCGAGCTAGACGTACTCCATAAGCACTCTTTCTCGGATACGCCTCTCTATCTCATCATTCAAAAAATGATACTAGTTGGAGTGATAGTTGATTAAGTGGAACTCGCGGTACTTACCTCTGGCACAATGTTCCTCCCTTCTTCGGCTTCTTATGACGGGTGGCCTTTGGAACGTCGTCCGATCCCTGGTAGTGAGATGCATAATTTCCATATCTCAATTAAAAGTGGCATAACTAATTTATGTGGACTTGTAATAGGTGACATCTTTTGTACTCCTTTTTTGTTATTCTACTGACCATTACCTTAGCGGTTCGTAATTTCATATGGTCCAGCTTTGCTAGAATGTCGGGGCCTCAACATCGTTATTCGATAGATTAACCTCTTCTATTTGAACCAAAATGGCACAAACAACCAATAGAAAGTAAAAGAAAGTAAAAAGTGAAGAAAACAAATTAAAATGAGTAAGAAATGAACATAGAGATTTATAGTGGTTCAGCAAACTCTGGCTTACATCCACTTAAAGATTTTATTGCCTATCTTCTGACTTAGGGCAGAAGTTCTTATGGCTCGGTACAACTCTGACACTTAAATTTTCATAATTACAAGAATATAGAGTAGAGTAGAAATAGAGCCAAAAAATCATGAAAAACGAGCCATACCCTTGTATTTTATACAAATAGGGAGCCTAAAATCTCGCACAAAGGATCTCCAAACCATTTTCCTTGCTGTAGACCAGTTCTCCACAAAAGTAGGGTGCAACATCATCAGGTTGGATGGGTCGGTACAACTCCAAGAGTAGAGGTCGGTACCGACCTATAATATGGCCAAAACGGCTACCTTTAACTCTTCGTTTCGGCTCATCTTGTGGTTAGCATTGTGATTCCATAGTTGCTTGCATTAATAATAGCTTGTTTCGAAGTCCAAATGACAGAGTTATAGAAGAATGAACTTACTAATTCAAGAGTTCGTGGAGATTGATAGAGAGTTGCATGGAATCACCAAAACAACACTGGAAATAGGGTTTTAGCATCAAGGAGGGATCATAGGAAAAAGATGGGCCTCATTGGGCTAAGGAACACGGGTCGATGCTAACTCATGGGTAGGGTCGATACCGACCCCTAACTTTTGTGGTTCCTGGTCCTTGGATGCTTGGAGTGAGCACCTACTTATCTTGTGGTCTTTGTTGCACTTGGATTTTTAGGCTTCGTAGTCATCTCTCCGGGAGCCTTGCCTTGATAATTTCGAAGTTTAACTCATCAAGTTCGTCTATATACTGCTTGGTCAAAGGGTGGGATAACATCTTCCATCTACATGATGTAGTTCTCTCGTTGATAGAAATTGGTTGGGGACGCGGCCGACTACTTCTGAATCTCTCTCCACATTCTTGACTTATATCTTACTCCCGAGCAAAGGGCTACAACCATGTTATTCTTATCGATGCCCCTAGCCTTGGTTGAATCCTTGTTAAAGAGGTTTACATATGACCGAAGGTCACGGTCAGCTTGTATCTAATGTCACCTAGATCACTAGCCATCATGACATGGATCTTTGAAGCAAATAACTTGGTCCTGAAATCAAAACAAAGCTGGGCCCAAGAGTGGATGCTACCCAATTGCAGATGTAGGAACCAACGGGAGGCCGGTCCTGCGAGAGTGGATAGAAAAAGAAGGCACTTTGCAAGGCTAGAGTGCTAGCCAACCCAAGTAATGGAGCTAAAGGCATATCTTCTGTACGACCCACTTGACCCCCGTTTGGGAGAGTCAAACCTTGATGGTGGGTTGATGACTCTGCATGAAGTAATATTGATAGACAATGATGACCCTAGCAAGGTTGTCCTTATTGTGATAGAACTAAGTCCAAAAATAAGGGATGAGCTAATATGCTTCCTGAAACAATGAAAAGACATGTTCACCTGGAGGCACCATGAATTGACCAACATAGACCCTCTATCATCTTCCATGCCACATCAACCCAAAAGCATACCATATGCGACAAAAGAGGACATCTCGCAAGCTGTAAAGATACATATCACTCAAAGAAGAGGTAGACAAGCTCCTCGCTAATAATTTCATTCGTGACATGGAGAATTTGGTCAAGGCAGCAAACCTAGTGCTAGTTCACAAACCAAATGGGAATTGGAAGACATGCATCGACTTCTCATACCTCAACGAAGCCTACTTGAAAGATAGTTTCTCATTGCCTCACATCGAACAACTTATGGATGCGACCGGCGGGCATGAGCTCCTTACATTCACAGATGCATATTTTGGCTATATCCAAATCAATATGTAAAGTTCAAATCAAGAGCACATGCCTATCATCATAAACACATGGTTCTACTGCTATAGGATCATGCCATTTGGGCTCTGCAACGTGGATGCCACCTACCAGTGGCTCGTTAACTGAATGTTTCTGAGAAGATTAGCTGGTCCATGGAAGTATATGTGGATGACATGCTAGTGTAGTCCAAAAGGGATGGGGAATGTCAAGTACCTGGCCAAGACTTTCTATATACTTTGTAGGTACAACATGAAACTAAACCCCAAGAAATGCTTATTCATCGTCCGATCAGGGAAATTCGTTGGGTTCATGATATGTGCTAAAGTAATCAAAGCCCGCATCGATAAGTTTCCAACAATCCAAGATATGAAAATCCCTCGAATGGTCAAAGAAGTGTAGAGCCTAAATGGGATGATCATAACACTCAACTGCTTTGCATCAAAAGCAAAAGGCAAGTGTATACCCTTCTTCGACCTCGTTAAGAAGGGAAAGTTGTTCACTTGGGATGAAAAGTGCATAAAGGCACTTAAAGATTTAAAGCGACATCTAGTGACACCCCCACACTTTCAAAGCCCATAAATGGAGAATATCCATACTTATACCTCATAGTGTAGACCATGCGATTAGAGTTGCCCTAGTCTGGGTGAAGAGAATATTCAATGGCCAGTATACTATGTCAGCAGAAGATTATCGGACCCCAAGATGAGATATGCCAAGTTGGAAAAGTTAACTTTCTGCCTTCTGATGGAAGCCTGATGGCTTTGGCTATATTTCCTGGCTCACCCAATCAAAGTCCTCACCTGCCAACCGCTAAAGCAAGTGCTAAACTAGCCTGGCACAGTAGGCCAACTCCTAAAGTAGTCTATGGAACTCGAACAACACCACATCAACTTACATCCCTGCACTTCTAGTAAAGGTCAAGTTGCGGTCGATTTCATAGCTGAATTATTTAGCCTGATCAATGGTGAGGATGTACCAATCACCTACCATCAAGCATGGCAACTATATGTTGATGACATGTCAATTAAGAAAGGATCGAGGTGCTAGAGTTAGGGGTATGCCCTAGGGGAAATTCTATAATTTACTGTATATTATTAACTCTATAATAATATCATGTTTGAAATAAAAGGTGTTTTCTTTCTATTATACACTTGATATCATGTGTTATATTAATTATTTATTTAATTTAATTATATTTAATAGAAAATCCATAAATGAAATATTTTATGATAGTAATTACAATATGTTGTAATCATGAGCAATTTATCATAATAAAAATAAACATAGCATTTTAAATATTCCAAGTCAAGATGTATTGAGATTGGATATCGATACATCCACTAAGATAAGAGTACATAATGCTCTCCAAATATTATGCAGTGTATTACTCATTATGGTTGTGGGTGCCAAGTAATGATAGTTGTTGGATAACCATGGAATGATTCACTTTATAGTTTTCTATTGGTTAATATAATGAAGGTCAAATGGAAAATATCAAAGTGATAATGTTACAAAGTTCTCTAAACTTGAGAATACTACTGAACTTGACACTCCACTTTGATTATAGTTAAATCATGGCACAATGTCCATCGAATGACTATAGTGGGGTCTAAGTCGAAGCATTGGAAGTGAAACACTATACAATAGAGAACTCGTCTCCTTGGTTATATGTGGTTTGTATCACGGTCAACTGAAGTCCACTCAAAGTCAAAGTCTCTAGCTAAAGCAGTTCCATTAATAATAATTGTTATTATTGAACCAAGGACAATATGTTTGGACTATACAAGTTGAACGTGGACAATATTGGAATTTTGACCAATACTAAATTCTATAAGTTCTAATGTGATATAGTTTTGACGAAGAGAGTTGGGGTAAATAATTGTCACTACCAATGACCTCTTAACATTGTAAAACTAGACTTTACCAAAACTGTATAAGCGATAGATTTGGTTAAATCGCTACACCAATGGCTAAAGTGACATGTAAACGTTAATATTCGAACTGTTCAATATTAATCGCTTAACGAATTTACACCTAAGGGTCACCAAACTGCAATGTTGAGTACTCCGAATACCACCTGATTTAATTCATTTATAATTGTTATAAATTAATTAATATTTTTAAAGTATTAATTATAAAATTTTATTCGATTTATGTTGATCAATATTGAAAATAGTGTGTGTATAAAAGTTATATACACACGTATTGATATACGCAAGTGCGTCTTGTGCCCCTCTTCCGTTCTGGAATAAATCAGAATATCATCCACGAACACAAGTACGAACTTGTTCAACTGATCTCTGAACACTCTATTCATAAGATCCACAAAATATGCTGGCGCGTTAGTCAATCCAAACGGCATTACCAGCCACTCAAAGAAACCGGATGGTGTCCTAAAAGCAGTCTTCGGCACACTATCCTTAGCCACTCTCAACTGGTGAAATCCCGTTGCTAAATCCATCTGAGAAAACACCTTAGCTTCGTGAAGCTGATCAAACAAGTCATCTATTCTCGGCAATGGATACTTGTTCTTCTTAGTCACCCTATTCAGCTCACGATAATCCACACACAATCTCAACGATCCATCTGCCTTGGTTGCGAACACAACTGGTGCACCCCACTTGGACACACTACGCCGAATGAATCCTTTCTGTAAAAGGTCATCAACTTGCACCCTCAACTCTTGCTGTTCCCTAGGCGCCATCCGCCTAAGAGGCATCACAACAGGTCTGGCTCCTTCAACTAGATCTATACGAAACTCGATCTCTCTATGCGGCGGCAACCCTTTGACTTCGTCAAAGACATCCTCGAATCCATTAGCGATCGGCACTGATGACAGTCCATCCCGTGGAACAACTAGAGAATACATGAAGCTCATGAAGACGCCTTCTTCATGCTTACATCGTATTACAATCTTTCGCCCCTCCACATTCTCGACTGTCACTTCCAACCTTTCGCAATCAACCTTCGCCGCATATTTCCTAAGCCAGTCCATACCCAAAATAATTCCGAACCCCGCAAAGTTCAGAACAAAGCAATCACAAACAAAAGAGCAACCATGACTCAATACAACTAGACCACGGCATAACATACACAAACAAGACGAACCCCCAACTGGATTAGTCACAACCAATGGCCTATCAACAATATCCGGTTCCAAACCTAACCGGCCTACGAGTTCACTACAAACAAACGAATGCGACGCCCCAGTATCAAACAGAACTCTTACTGGAACACCACATAGGAAAAGAGTACCTTGAACAACCACACTCTTTCCTTTCTCTTCAGCAGTAGGAGCTTTCGAAGACGACGGAACAGCTCCCAAGGCATAAGCCTGCACAATCTGCTTGTCCCTCCTCGGCTCTGGACAATTCTTCCTGAAATGCCCCGGCTTGTCACAGTTGTGACACTTCATCGGTGCCTTCGGATTCTTACAATCCTTCGAGAAATGGCCCTTCTGCTGACAATTGTAGCAAGTCACCTCGCCTTTCGGCTTCTTCTGGCCATCCTTACCCTTCTGCTGCTGCTGCTTCCTCTTCTTGTTTCCACCCTGCTGGGGTTTAGACTCTTCCCTGGTCACAGCAACAACAGATCCATCCTTAGGAAACAGACTCTCATGCCTGAGAGCTTTTTCCACAAGCTTCTCAAATGAATCATCCAAATGATCCACCAACTGCCTCCCAAGATAACTATCCAAGCCGGTCACAAACTTCTCATTCTTCTGATAAGCAGACTCAATATACGACCGGGCATACTTGGACAAAGCTTCGAACTCAGAAACATACTCAAGAACTGGTCTTCCACCTTGCTTGAGCTCCACAAACTTCTCTAACAGAACAGACTTCTGAGCTGTAGAAATGAACTTAGCTTCAAACCTAACTTGGAATTGCTCCCAAGTAATCTCTTCCTCCGCAGTATTGATGGTAATGGAGTTCCACCAATCAGAGGCTCTTCCTTGAAGCTGCCTTGATGCCAACTTCCTCTTAGTTGCATCATCAATTCCCAAATCACCAAAGATCCTTCTACAAGCATCTATCCACCTCTGGACTTCGATAGTTGATTCTGTTCCCAAGAAAACTTTCCCTCCAAGAGCAGTATAGTCTTTGCACAACTTAGCAAAATCCACTGGTTTCGGAGTTTGGACTTGAATTCCAACATCAACTGCCGCCCCCGGAACTGGTATCCTTCTCATGATCGAAGTCATCATAGCTTCGAACATGGCTGCATAATCAGCAGTCTCTTCAGTAGCACGGCCTTCCCTAGCAGCTGGTCTTCCTCTTCGACTCATTCTCAATATCTATAAAAAGGAACGATTAGAACAACTAGAAAAACAACTGCATAAAGGACTCAAACTCTACTAAGCTACTATATTATATATAGTAGTCATCCATCAAAATACAATTACGTCTCTCATACGTAGTTACTTCAGCGAGCGTTGGGTAAAATCGATTAACCAATGCTCTGATACCAAATGTGACGACCGCCCATGACCCCTGCACCGAATCTAGAGATAGTGCGCTGTAAGGTGTGCCAGGCGACCATGGACGATTGTCAGGGTAAAATAAAACAACAGAATCTATCGTATTACTCACAGCGCATGGACAAAATACAATAGAACATATGTATAGTGAAGCTTTACAGAACAAAATGACATCATATAAAACTCCATAATAGTTGAATACAAGCATCCACATAGTCAATACATCAAGCCTCACTACATATCTCTCAGAGAAAACATAACAGCGGAATATCCAGTACATATAATAAGAAGATAATATGCAACCCTCAAGCTCGTCTTCGATATCAGCATCGTGAGAAGAGAACATCACCTGTCACCTGCTACCTAGTCTGCCCGTCCCAAAATGGACGAACAGCCCAAGGCAATAAGAATTAAAAACATAAAGCCTTGAGTCAGACAACAGTCTTAGTGAGCAGTAAATTAACTAACAACATACCAAAAGAGCATAAAGGAAAAGGAATAGGAATACAACCCTCCCACTCCAACCTCATTCTACAGTGATAGCCCCAGACATACACTAAGCAGAAGCAAACATAGCAGAGCATACAATTTAAAGTAAAGCTACTATCACTCGAGTCAAGGGCGATGTTTTCCAAGTACCAAGGCCTAAATCAGATAAGCACCCAGAAAATACCGCTCTTGAGTCCGAATGACGATACAACCAAACATCCATGACTCTGGCTATCACTGTTATCATTGCTTCGATATCACCGTTAATTGAATGACCGGCACATTCTTTCAGCCGTCCGTCAAGGGCTAATGGAAACCCCGGTTCTAGACATAACTCCCGCACGTCGTCGCAGCCCGTGCCTAGGACTATCGAATCTGCCCAGAGTACTCGACCATCAACAGTTGGCCGTTGGGACTATCGAATCTGCCCAAACGTACTCTTGCTTAGAGCATGCTAGAACCTTCAACAACGATGCTATCCAAGCCTCCTAGTCATCCTCCTCGACGACTATTCTCATATCCATTCATTATCCTCAACTGGAATCATATCACCGAGTTATCAAAATGCTTGGAATGATCCCGTCTGGATTAGACCAAGTCTTCATCATATGATGCCTCGCTTCATTACATCCTCGCAAAGCCTCATCTCAACCTCACATCATCAAATCTATGCATAAGAGCTTCATCATCCCGCTACATATGCCACGAGCAGCTTTCCCAATTCAAGAGCCTTTCCTTTAGCTTTTGAATCATCTTCGATCTAAATCTAATCATCAATCATCTAGTTCATAACAATCAATCAAATCAAACATCAATCCAAGCAATCAAGCATTCAAATATGATCTAAGTATACAATTATAACAATAATGGCATTTTCGTAATTAAAGAGTTGAAAGTCCAATAAGCATGAAATCATGGATTATATCTCTACAAACTTGATGAATGAACTTGCATAGGTTAACATATGATAAAATGGATGTAACATCATCATGAACAATGGATCTATATGGATCTACACTTTGGATGAAGAAAATGTATGGAAATTCCTATTTTAACACCAAATCGAGCCAACAATCCGATATACTCCTTTGGATCCGTGTGGGAGATAATCACCACTCACCAAATCACCAAAACAACCTCAAATCAACACGCTTCAGATCTGGACAGCGAAGGATCAAGCTTGATCTATCACGAATCCGCTTCAAACGAAGAAATCTCACTTGAAAAGATGAAGATCTTCAACTTTAGCTCTTGAATCTTCAATCTTGATCTTCGATTTGGATGAAAGGAATCACTAGATTAGAGTGGAGAAAAGAAGTGAAGAAGTGTAGAAGTCAAGCTCTCAAAATGGCAGCACTTCGTCGCTTCAAAAATCCGGATCCTAAAAAAATGAAGAGAAGCTCTCCTATTTATAGCAGAAAATACCCTAAGTCGTAACTCGTCTGCCTTCATGAGTCGTCTACGACTTACGACTCAACACCCTACGACTTAACTTCTGGCTTCAACGACTTAACACACTTCTGCCTATGACTCACGACAAAACAGCTATCTCCTAAGTCGTCTCCGACTTATAGCATGCGCCTACGACTCACCAGACCCCCTGTCTACGACTTAAATGCGCACGCCTTACTTGGTTAGACGACTCAACTACTAACTCGTATACGACTTATCACAAAGGCTACGACTCATCCACTTGCGCGAGTTATCACCTACGCGCGACTCAACAACTTACGACTCATCCCTTAACTCGTCCACGACTTAACTAGTTAGACGAGATAACCCATTCTACGACTTATCAAACAACAAGGATACGACTCATCAGATAACTTGGGTACGACTCATCAGATAACTGGGTACGACTCATCAGATAACTGGGTACGACTCATCAGATAACTGGGTACGACTCATCAGATAACTGAGATACGACTCATCACCTTAACTCGGTCACGACTTAACTGTTACAACTTAAGCCTTATCTCGCCCAGTCCTTAAGTCGCGCCTACCCCCTTAAGTCGTTCAAACGACTTATCCTTACACCCTTAACTAGCCAAATCCTTGAGTCACTCCTATCCCCTAAGTCGTATACGACTTACGACTTACACTAAGTCGTTCACGACTCAGGACTTAGCCATTTTTGCTAAAAATCTGAAATGGCTCAAAAATGCTAAAATTCCAGATTTTGTCGAACTTGTCGATCCGTAAAAATACGGGTCGTTACAATAGCTAAGGTAATGTTATGTTTATTTTAATTTATCTATATGGATATAATCAATTCTGTTATCTATATTTGAATTAGCTAGATTCATATCATGAATCCATATATGCATTTATTGTTGATCTATACATATATTTATAGCTGTTTTTAAAAATATTTTTATGTGTATTTGTAAATTTTCTTTCATCCTACTAATTAAAAAATTCAAATTTAAATTTATATGAAATGCACTTTAAGTAAAATATAATTTAAATACTAATTTATATACATAAGTATATTTCTAAATTATTCTGATAAATTTATGAATAATATTTTCAGATATAAAAAAATTATATATATATATATTCAATTTGAATTACAATTCTAATATTTATTAATCTAAATATTAAGTTATAATTGTTTATATAATTATATGTATCTATATAAATATAAATTAGTTAAATATATTCATATATCTATAAAACATAATTTTATACATAACTAAAATAATTAATTTTTCTGTATGAAAATTTACATTTAGAATTAAAAAACCTTTTTGAATAAATCTATATGGGTTAATTTAAAAAAAATGTTTTTGTCAAACCTAAATTGGGCTGAAATTGAATATTACATATATTATATTTATATAAATAATACATATATATATATATATATTTGGCATGCAATATCATTTAAATATATACAAATGATTTAAATTATGGAATTTAAAATATATTTATATATTTCCAAAAAAATTCGTATGTATATACATATATAGGGGTGTGTGTGTGTATATATAATTTGTTTATAAAATTGAAATTTGAAATTTAAAGATATTTTCAATCTAAATCTTATTTCAAAATTTGAATTTTATAATTTGAATTTCGAACTTTAAATTGTTTTATGTTTATATTATAAATAATGATTTGCATATGAATAAGTGTATATTATTTTTAATAATTATTTGTAAATAAATACATATATATAAATATAAAAGAATGTTTTATATATATTAATACTATATTACGAATAAAAAATATGTTTATAATGGGACTGGTATGTCTATTGCGATGTAAATCCCAGTACATAGATACAGGCATGCTAAGCCATGTACATTGTATATGATGCATGTGCATGCATACATATGTGTATATAATACACATGTGCATAATATATATCATATATACTATCAAATAATATCATTTTATCAATAAATAAAATAAAATAATGCTTTATTTAAAATTTATTTGGATTATATTTAAATCAATTTAGATTTCATGGGCCCAATAAGATCTGAAATGGCAAAAAATTAAAATTCACTAATTTAACCCACTACGTGTTGGCTCACTTCCACCAATGGCATCGTCCAATAGCCTATGTGATCTAAATTAGTAGTATGGCCAACTTATTATACCTATCCATTTAGTAGGGTGTTTGGAAAAGTAGTTTTTAAGATTGGGTTTGGGTAATCAAGTACTCTGGCCTACTTAGATAGTGGGCTGGCCGGAAAGGATGAAAAAAGCCCACAAGTTATCCCTAATATAAAGCCCCAAATTGATATTGGGCTTTGAGCTAATTTTCAAAATCTGTTTTGAAATTAAAACAGAATTTTAAATTTAAAAGGTTAAATTTAAAATAAATAAAAATAATATTTAAATTTTAAAAGGTTAATTTAAAATAGGTAATGATTTTACAAATGTTATAAAATAATTCTGAAAATTATTTTGATAATAAAATAATTATTTTCAAAAATTATTAATAATTAATTAGATTTATTAAATAAATAAATAATTAAATTAAATAATATATATATTAATGTATGTAACATTATCTCAAATGTTAAGGCAATATATATAATTCTTGAAATTAATTATAATTAATTAAAATTTATTTCAAATAAATAAATTAATTAAATTTTGATTAATAGATAATGATATATAAAATATATGTATGTAACTATAAATGTTATAATGCATATATTCAATTTAAAATGTCCAAATTGAATAAAATAAAATTAATTAAAATGTTAATTAATTAATTAGATTAAATAATATTTAATTAATAAAATTAATATAAGATTATACATAAGATCATTATATAATTTGATTAAATTGTAAAATATTATACTATTATTAAAACTTAATAATATGAATATATAATGAGAGGTGGAACAATAAGAAACCCTAATTAGATTTTAGGAATAAATACATATGTATAGTACGTATATCATGATTTCAGATGTGTCTAACAACTGAGTCACGAGGTTATTTTATAAGAAATACATTATTCCATAAATGATATCACTCAATTAAATATATTAAAGATTATGAATCTTTAATATAAAAGTTGTCCTCTGCCATTTATATATGAATAGATTACTAGCATACTCCTTAGTTATTGATATCCCTCAAGATAAGGATATTATATGTGGTAATATCAGTTGAATAGATGAGCTAAGATATATGTACATATTTGTTGCTATTCCTCAAGATACATACATTTATACTTTTGCAGTTACAAAATGGTAGGTACGAGTGAATAATCTCTTTTAATTTGTTGATATTCCTCAAAGTCAAAATGAAATTAGGACAAAGACCACAGGTTAGGAGTTGTATATATTACAACCGATGAATTGTTATCCATCGCTTGTGGGCCTATGATTTGTTGATATTCCTCAAGGTCGGAATCCTATGGTAAGCGGGTTTAACACCCACTAGAGAAGTCAAAAGGCTTCTATGTTTTATCTTAGGGTTCTGAAAAACATAAAAGTCTAGTGGGAGCCTTATTCTAAAAATGAAATGGTAATATTTAACCTTTCAATATTGTAAGAACATCTGCTATATATAAATTTAAAATAATCTACATCGATAAATGTGTGCAACTAATAAAATTGGTAAAATTTTTATCAATTAAAATATAATAATGAATTTAATTAAGATTGACAAATAGAATTATAACATATACTTACCATTTTTTTTTGCAGATTAACTCATACAAGCGCTTAATTATACAACTACTAAATACATTTGTAACTTATTTAGTTACGTGATTATTTGCCTAATACAGTGTATTGTCTTATGTGAGTTTCGAACTTTATAAGCAATATAAGAATATGGATATTTGATCCATATTCAATCACATATAAATGTTATATGGTGAGTAGTCTTGATTCATAAGTACAAAACTTCGATAAAATTAGCTCAATGGAAATAAGCAAATAAACTATAGTGTGAAATATTGCATTCAATATGATTGATTACATTAATAATCATGTTGCGTTAAATGTAACACTAGACCAAAAGCTTCAAGATAGATCCAAGAATTTGATCACTGAAATATCAATTTGATCAATTTACGTAAAGTGCAACCTATTTGATACCCTTAAATGTTAAGAAAGACCAAATGCACTTTTGTAAAGAGTTCGTAATGGTCATGAATTAAGGGTTCCCTTTTGAATGGTTCGACCGTTTAGAAAGGAAAACGAATGTACGAGAGTGGATGTAACTTAAGGCACAACTAAAATAAAGAGAGTGAATGATCACTTCTGCTTCCTGAAGAAACATTAGAAACATCGTAAACTAATAACAAATATTTAAAATGGAAAGATAAATATAATTTATATTCCAAATTATATTTTCATATAGAAAATTATTTTCCATGTGATTTATTTCTTTGAGTTTAAGATATTTGGTCTGAAAACTCTCGACTGTAAACTGGTTACAGTAGATGGAATAAATAACCAATATTACATGGTTGAATGGAGCTTTATATTTTGTATGCCATTATAGTAATGATGGAAATAGTAGGAGCATGCCATATAACACATATTTGTCGCATCAAGTTACGAAAAGTATTTTCGTAAAACATACCGAACATTATTTATTAAATAATGACTGTTTTTTAATGTTGACTGAAAAATAGACATAGTTTCATTTCAATATTGATATTAGATATTAGTCATAAAATAAAGTTATAATAGTGATATTTGTTTTCATAACAAAAGTGATGCATTGGAAAATATAGAAGTATCTGAAATTATTTGCAATTATTTAGGAACTACGGACTAAGTCGCGGTTTGGTGAAATAATTCTTTGATTATATAATTATAAATCATACGATACTAGTAAATTATATCTCAAATAATTAAAGGCAAAGCACCCATTCAGTGAGAGCGACATAATAGTTGGTGAACTCTTCGAATTGATATATGTAGACGTACTAGTCCAATAATACAAAAACTGTTCTACATACTGAACTAAATTAACTTATGAATTATCACAGACATGAAAAGTGTATTTGATACACATGAAGTATACCTACGATAAGCTTATAGAACATAGAATGGAAGTAAGTAATGTAACATGCAAAAGGAAATGAAATGATTTGATTTGATCGAATAAGTGAGTATATTGGAAAGAGTTCCATATTTATCTAAAAAAGAATACATATTTAATCTCAAAAGTCACTACTCCCTATGATATGTAATAATGTATTGCTAAGGAGTAATCGGACTTTGTTGAACAAAGTATGTTTGATAATGAGTGAAGTTGAGTTTACTTCTTTTTATTAGGTTATATACTTAAGAGAAGTATATAAGGTTAAAATTAATTTCATTTAAAGAACAGTCTACAAAATCATACAAGATAAGGGTTTATAAGAAACCCCAACATATCCTAGGTCAAGGAGTTGATAGGTTGTGAGAATCAAAAGACTACACATAATAATTGTTTATAAGGGATCTTGTATGGACCACTCCAAAATGAGTTTGGAATTGATCGTCATTGGATGATCGATTTATGTTCTGAACATACATTTCGTAAACTAACACCAAATCAATTATATGTAATGCAATTCATAAAGTGTTTATGAATACATATTCCATTGCACTGAGAAATAGTTGTTGTTTTGAGAAATACTAACTTTGCTGCAAAGGAATTTCCTATAGAAATTATTGGTAGTAAAATGGATTTGAATGCGATCTAAAGATAAAACTAGTTACGTAGGATGAAACAACATAAACCAAACCTAAATAAACACAACAAATTAGAATGTCAAACAAGTATTCTTATACTTTAAAGAGAAGTTATGTGTTTCTTATCAATACCGATAATAAATAACCCTCGGTTATCAATAAAACCATTAAGAGTATTGACTCTACCATATGGTATGATGTGCAAATTCGAAAGGATTCCAAGTATGATATCAAATATGATTTTGATAGTAGTACTAGAAGGGATATTATCCATTGGCCACAAATATGTCTTTAAGAGAAAGACTAATGTAGTTGGAATATAGTGAGAAAAATTAATAAGAATAACATTATAAATTTCAATTATTGAAATTAGCGTAACAAATTCATCATTTAACATGCTGAAGTTAATTTGAATTTTACTCACAAAATTATCGCTTGTATGACTTTGTGTTTTGGTACATATGTAGTGAAACAAAAAAATTCTAAATAATGATTTAGAATAGAATGTTTGCACATAGCAATCAAAATTCTTATAGTTAGTGGGAGCAATATTGAGTTTGTGCCCTTTTAGATATGATCCAATAACGGATGTGAAAGTATCATTCGACAAGCATTAGAGTTGAATAAGTATATTGATAGAAATATCAAATAGTTGAGTTTTCAGCCAAAATGTAGAGGAAGCATGTATCTATAAGAAAGAACATTAAAAATATACATAGATATTTCTAAACCAAAAGGTAAACAACAAATTTATGATTATGAATGATGTACCCAAGTTAAAATCATTATAGTATGGTTGTTTAATACTCAACATTGGATTTGTAAATGGTATCTTTTATAATAAATATAAAAGATGTTGGGAATGTCCCAAATGATATGCACATACATTATATTGAAATGTTCGATATGGAGCATATAAGATGGATTCCTTATGCATTGGAAATAGGAATTATCATACGCGATGTATTATCTACAATATCATGTTTAGCTAATGTATTTAATGCAGGAAAAAAATATCAAATCCAAATTAAGATAACTAAATGGCAAGTTAGTATGTTCTCGAGTATTTACGAAATACAAGAGAACTGCTTATAGAAACAGTGAACTTCTTATGAAGGAGTATTCGAACTCGAACTTCATTAGTGATATCGACTATAATATGTTAATATTATATTCAAGTTCAAATCTTAATTAAGAAGCTTTAAATCGAAAATGTTCCAAACGAAAGGTCGGGTTGATTTAATGAAAAGTCTAAGTAGATCGCCTTAAAAGGCGCCTCAATACAAGCCATGCATAAATATAAATGCACAAATTTATAACTAATCTAAGGGTAAATTCAAGTTTTGAGAATACTACATCATTGTTATGATAACAATGTAACAACAAGAGCCTACTAAAAGTCGAAAAACATATTCCAAATAGTTCTGCATGATAAAAGTAGTTTGTCAACATTAAAAATATTGGATTAACAGAGTGGATAATTAAAGCAACATAGCAGATCCATTGCTGAAGAGACTGGATCGATCAGATTTCATTAAATTGATCGAGGGATGGGATAGAGATTCCATAATTAGCCATAAGTGCAAGTGGGAGATCGATGGAGCTATGGGTAAACCCACTAACCCCCTTCATTTTGATTTTGATTTCTCCTCCACCGCATATGCCGAAAATACCTAGCTTCCTCTTGCTCCATTTTTTAAATCAAAGCATTATCAAATTAAATTATACTGTAAGGTGTGTAGACCTCATAGATTAGTAGCGCTTTATGGAAGAGACCTAATTCAATTTTAGGAGTTCCATTGATTCAACATGCAACATTTTATAACTAGGCTACAACTAAGGTAGTGTTCCATTTATTTTAGTTGTATCTATTTGGATATAATTAGTTCTTTCATCTATATTTGAATAGGCTAGATTCATATCACGATCCAACACATTGTTATCAATTTATACATATATTTATAATTGTTAAAAAAGTATGCATATACGTAAAAACAATCAGCCTAATTAATAAAAAATAGTTCAACTTTATATTTAATGTAAAAATACACACACACACACACAGATATATATATAAATTAATTTGATAAATTAATGAATGATATATTCAGATATACAAAAAATTATACATATATATATAATTCAAATTATAGTTTTAATATTTATTAATGTAAATATATTAAACTATAATAATATATAGTATATATAAAAATAAATAAATTTAATATATTCATATATTTATAAAACATAATTTTACATGGAAATTCAAAAAAGTTTATTTTTCCGTACAGTAATTTAGATTTATAGCAGGTCATTTTGAATAACTCCGTATAGATTTATTTGAAAAAATAAATCTATTTTTATCAAACCTTAATTAAGGCCGAAATTAAATATTACATATATTGTATTTATATAAGTAATATATATATATATATATATTATCATGCAATATTATTTAAATATACATATATATGATTTAAGTTATGAAATTTATAATATATTTTCGAAAAGATCATATGTATACATACATACATATATTATGAATTTTGAATTTTAATTTTAATATTAAAAATATTAAATCTAAATTTTTCAAATTTTGAAATTATAAATTTTAATTTCAAATTTTAAATTATTTTATATTTATATTATAAATAATTATTTTGCATATGAATATATATATATATATATTATGTTTTATAATTATTTGTAAATAAATAAAAAAATAAATACACACATACATGTAAGAATGTTTTATATTATATTAATGTTATATTACAAACAACATATATATGTATGTAGGGACTAACATGTCCGTTACAGTGTAAATCCCAATGCTTAGATACAGATATGTTAAACCATGTGCACTGTATATGTTGCACGTGCACGTACACGTATATGTATATATGGTACAGATGAATAATATATAGCATACATAATATCAAATAAAATTCTTTTATCAATAAATAAAATAAAATAATGATTTTATTTAAAATTTATTTAGATCATATCTAAATCAATTAAGACTCCGTGGTCCAATAAGATCCAAAATAGTAAAAACAATGAAATTCGCCCATTTAACCCACTGAGTGTTGACCCGGTTCCAACATAAGGGTCTGCATAGTCCTCATCGCTCCCAAAGGAAAGAAACTTTGTTCTGTCATCCACCTCAACTTCATGACCACCAACAATGAAGCCGAGTATAAAGTCGCTCTGACCAATCTTAGGATGGCTATAGAATTGCGAATGGATTCCCTTCATGTATTCAGCGACTCATTGCCGATCATCAACCAAATCAGCAAGTAATTCTAAGTTAAGGGAAAGAAATTAGCCATATATGTTACAGAAGCCAAGAAAATCGTCGGTATGTTCTTAGATTTCAGACTATAACAAATCCACGTGAAAAGAACGCCAAAGTCGACCAGCTGGCTAAGGCAGCAAGTGACCCTGGAGAGAGTAATCCTTAGGTCTGGTTGGAAGTATGGACCACCCATTGCTTTGATTTTAGGGTGGTCTCCATGGAGATTGAAGAAGCCTGGCCCAATACTTAGATGACTCCATTGTTAAAATACCTTGTAGGCGGAGACTTACCCACGGACAGGAAGGAGTCCCGGAAAGTTCTTTACTGGGCACCCCATTACACAATTATGGATGGAAAATTGAACCTACAGGGGTACTTCATCTCCCTTCAACGAGTGTAACAGATGAAGAAACTAGTCAAATATTAGAAGAGCTGCATGAAGGCTTCTACGATGATAATGCTGAGGGAAAAGCCTAGTGAAAAACACTGGTTGGTAGGGTTACTATTGGCCAACCATGATCAAGATGCGATGGACTACGTCAAGAAGCACACCGATTTTAGCGATTCGCCAAGATTTCTATAGCATCATACCTGCTAACTACTATGATGTGCCTTTGGTCATTCTACGCTTGGGGGATTAAACTGATTGGGATCCCTAGTGCTAAGGGAGAATATTCATTGCACGACTATTTCACAAAATGGGTTAAGGTAGATGTACAAACTGTGGTCATTGACACTTAGAATTCTAAATTTTATGATCAAAAAAATCGTTTGCCACTTTGGGCACCCAAAGAAGATCATCGTAGATAATGACATGCAGTTCAAAAGTAGACTGTTTTGGGGTTTCTTCGAGAGGAATTAGTTTGACAGGTGTTTTTCCTAATCACTCATTCATAAACAAACAGGCAAGTCGAGGCCGTAAATAAGACTGTCAAGTCGATGTTGAAGTAGCACCTCACCAAAGCAAAGGAAAATTAGGATAATGACCTCATACTCGTCGTTTAGCCATACTAGACGTCGAGCTGGAGCTCTACTAGACACTCCCCTTTCTCCTCGATCTTCAGGTATGAAGCTATATTGCCCATCAAAGTAGACAACCCATCCCCTCAGCTCCTTACTTATGACCCGAGAAAATGAAGACTATAGGGGCCATAACTCGATGCCTTGGAAGAAAGAAGAGTGGAGGCAGAGCTCTACACCAAGGCCTATAAAAGAAAGATAGCCAAGCACTACAATATAAGGGTGAAACTCTGCTAATTTATCATTGGAGACCCAATTCTATGTTGGGTCTTCGCGAATACAAAGAACTCAATCAAAGGTGTATTGGGGCTAAACTAGAAAGACCCATATGTAATCAGTGTCACACTAGCCAGTAGATCTTTCCGCCTCCTGCACCTCGACGACACCCACGTGCTGCATATTTAGATCCTAGAACACCTTCGAGCCTACTATATCTGAGAAATCTTGTAAGTCGCGGTTATAAAGTGAGAGACCATTTGTAATATTTTATCTTCATGCGAAATGTACGACATCCCCAGACAACCATCGCATAATATCAACAATAGCAATTTCGTTATTCGGTTGGATCAAGCCATACAACGCTACCTAACCCATCGGGGAATGCCAAGGCAATCTGACAAGGACAAGCCACAAAAGGCTCTCTTCTATGTCGGGGAATGCCGAATCAGCCCTATGATGATGTGTGAGCCAATCAATGCTCACTTCCATGTTGGGGACACTGTTGCATGGACGATGCGACACCCACGACATGGCCACAATTCCTGCGTCCATGGTGTACTGCTCTGTGAGGATGTGCGAGCCAATCAATGCTCCCATTTATCGAGGACACCGTCATACGGATGGCACGACTACCCATGTCGTGGTCCCGGTTCCTGTATCCTTGGTGTACTGGTCCATGAGGATGCATGAACCAATCAATGCCCCCGCCATGCCGAGGGCACTATCATACAGGTGGCGTGACCACCCATGTCATGGTCCCAATTCCTACATTCGTGGGATAATACTCCATAAGGATGCACAAGCCAAACAATGCTCCCTTCTATTTCGAGGACACCATTTCATGGATGGTGCGACCACCTACGTCGTTGTTTCGATTTTTTCATTTGTAATGCCTTGAGGATGCACAATGTAACGACCCACTATTTTGGACTATTCAAATCGACAATAAATCCACACATGTCGGACTTGAATAATTCAAAACAATAGATTGTAAATAAAATTTGGCAAAACTCAGAATATACAGAAAATAAATCACAGATCACAGGCACAGAGTAATATAACAATGCAGTGGAAGCAAGAAATAGTAGTACATGAAGCTACTATATATACATCAGAGTTACAAGATACAACAGAAGTAAAAGATACAAAAATAGTCAAATAAAATATCTGAATACATCACTGGAATCAACTGGATAACTGAAAGCGAAATAGATAGCTGGATCTCCAAGAAAGCTCCAACTCCAAAGGTGAGTCTTGAATGCTGTATCACTCAGTCTGACTCGAGCGTAAAGCAAAACACAAACCACTCGAGTCAGGACATACATACTTATACAATGTAAACTAACTCAAGTGAACTGTAATAGAAAAGTACAAGTAACTTAAAGAATGCTTGGGATCGCCCATTCTTTAAGGATCCGTTAAACTATCTACTATGTAGTAATATTCGCTATTATAATAATGTCTATAATAAAATAATCTTACTTTTAAATAGCGTTAAGGGGTTACCCATATAGCCCTTAACACATAATAGTCCCAGTAGTCTATCCAGTATTAGCATACTCCCAGATCGGGGGCTACCCTTAATACTCCACAGGCTACGGCACAAATCCAAACTCGTAGTAAAGTTCGATATGGTAGGTGACATGGCACAACAAGGCAATGCCAGGGTAGATATACCAATTACACATCCGGGCTGGTGAAAATGCATAGCAGCCACTACCGCCCACCTCGGAACACACTCCCAAATCAAAAATCGAAGGGTAGCCACCAAATAAATCACAAGTAATAGAATAGTATCGAAGAAATGCGTCCGATCAGAGGTGCTACCTCATTGGCCCGTCGATCGCTCCTATTTTAGCCACCTTATGCCAACTCACGGGAGTTGGGTCCACGTATATACCTTTAGGATTGTCGCCACCATCCTACTTCATTCTGGAATCTCCACCGCGTACACAGTTGTTAAAGTGGTTTTCGGTATCGACAGAGAGTATGTCCATATCTGATCCCGGTCTCTTTAACAACCAATCGTTATTATAACCCATGGATATTTATTTCAAAATCATTTACTTTAAAACCTAAAATATCATATCCATTTCAAAACTAAATACTATATTATTTCATTTCAAAGCCAAATCAATATATCATTTCCATTTCAAATCCCAAAGCAATAATATATCATTTAAATTCCAAAAACCAAATCAATATATCATTTAAATAAAACCCAAATTTCCAAATCACTGAATATTTTCTTAAATATATTAAACTTGAAATATTCCTTTAAATCATCTTAAACCAAACCACTTTATAAAGTCACATTCTTAAACCTTCAATTTCAATAAGTTTCACGTTAATATATTTAAAGATAATTCTTAATTAAATACAATTTCAAAAAAAATTATTTCCAAACCATTTAAATTCAATGTCATATAATATTCATTTCAAAGTTGTAACATTTCTAAGTTCATTCGTTCAAACATTTCAAACATTGAAATTTTCAAAACAGCAGCATTTATAAAGTGCTGCGGTAGGTATATTTAGTATATATCAAAACATAGTTCAAAATAAAAAACCACAGCATTTCAGAACTGCTGTTATAGGTCTATTTAGTAATTTTAGCATATAGTTCAAAATTTCAGAAATTACAGCACTTCAGAAATGCTATTATAGGTCCTTTTAGTATATTTTAGTATATTTCCAGCCATAGTTAAATTTCCAGAAATTACAGCACTTCAGAAATGATGTTATAGGTCTTTTTGTATATTTCCAGCCATAGTTCATTTAACCACAGCATTTCAGAAACGCTATAATTTCTGTTATACCCTTTAAAACAATATATCTTCAATTTTCTCATTTTTAACTTATCAAACTCATTCCACTTTCCAAAAAAAAATATTTGGATATTACTTAACTTAAATTTTTTAATAAAACAACATTTTTATTAATAAATGTCGAATTTAAATTAATTTCATTTGTTAGTCAATCCTTTATAAATTGCTTAACTTTCAGAAACATTAAAACTCCAATTCTAGCCATTTTTAACCTATAAAATTACATCTCCCACTTCAGAAATTATTCATTTGGATATCATTAAAATTAAGATTCAATAAGATAAACTTTTATAAATAAATATCCAAATTAAACTATAACTCATTTATTAAGTCAAAAGCACATTCTTTTACTTAATTTTTATTTTTAACCACTAACATAACACTTTAATTTAAAATACCCATTTCCTAAATAAAACTAAATTTCTATTTATTTACTTAACTTAACAATTTTATTTAAAACCCAATTTCCAATTCTCAAGTTAAGTCATAAATTGAAATTTCACCTTTCCATTTGAAAACAACATTTTCAATTATTTACTTACAAAACACATCCATTCCATAAATAAAATATTTTATCATAGTTAATATACAATAATTTTTCTTAACAACTTTATTCATTTAGACATCAATTCAACTATGATTCCAGTTAAATAAAATTTATTACAAAATGTCCCATTAAAACTGCCTTTCATTTTATCAATTCAAAGTACATTATTTATTATACCAAACATTTCCATTTTAGGAAATAACCTTTATTAAATTTACCAGGTTAGATTTGAACTCCATATTAAATCAAATTTAATTATTTAGTCCTTTATCATAAATAAAACCTTTAGATTCACTTTAAAATCAATTATTAACTTACAAAATTTAACTTATAGAAAAACAATACACCTTTATAGTTTAAAGCCTTAAATCAAAATTTAAGTTAAATTTCATATATTTATAATTTCAGAATACTAAATAATTTTCCAAAAAATAATTAGACACTTAATAAATTTTTAGGAAAATATTATTTAAAATTTAACCATGGGCCTGTATAATATTTTCTAGCCTAGGTCAAGTGATACGGATATGTATCATTTCAATCCGTAGTTTATAAAGAAAAATCCGGGTTCTATCATTTCAAACCCGCAATCCCAAGTCAAATAAATTACGATAAAATCACTCAAGCCTATCATTTCAGCTCATAATGATTTTTTCTTATTCTAATGTCCGTTCATGTATGTATCATTTCAACCCATAGTGATAGGGAACTTGCAGTGTGAGATACAGTAATTAAAATGAACAGTAATTAAAATGAACAGTAAAACATATAAAATAATAACAGATGATGTAACAGGTATAAAACAGCATTTTTCATCGTATAATATATCACAGGCATGTATGAATAACATATCAATTGATACATATTAACTTGTCATCATTTCACAATAATATAAGTACATATGTCTAGGGTGATAAAACTCACCTTTTTAAAGCTGGAGATAACAAACAAGAGACACAAAACAAATTCTGAAAGCACGACTAGGCACGAACAAGATTTTTTGAGTGAATGAAGAGTCAGATCCAAATCTTGTATGCAAACAAATATTACATACATAATAATATAATTCAATACAAAAGAATAGAAATTGAAACAATAGAAAATATGAGATAAACATGACATAACCTTTGCTTCAACCACCAAGTGGGCTCGGCCTTTGGGTTTGGGTAGGGTCTAGGCATCACAAACTCACGGCTATGGGATGGTAAGGTCATGGCAAAGCAATTTGGTGGAGTTAGTGTGGTGTGGCCGAGGCTAATAGGGGAGGAGGTGATGGGAAATAGGAGTTTGGCTAGGGTTTGGTCATGTTTTGGTGATGGAGTCTCCATGGTAGTCACGGCCTATGGGTGGAGGAGGTGATGATGGTCGGCATGGTGGTGGTGGAGGTCGGAAATATGGTGGAGAGGCCGAGCATGGCTTTGAAGCAAAACAAAGAAAGAGGAAAAGAAAAGACAAAAGAAATGGAAAAAGAAGAGAAGCCATGAACTAGATCTAGAGCTTGTATATTTTTTTTTGAACGTAAATGAATTGGAGATGGGAAGTTTTCTTTTGTACGTGAATTGCAAAATAGGTGGCGGCTAGGGTTAACAAAAGATTTTAACGGCTAAAAGAATGGCAAGCAATAAAGAGGCTAGTGAATGAGGGGATTTATTTCCTATTTAATAAAATAACTTGATGGATTTAATTAATTTTTTTCCTTTGTTTGCACGCAATGAAAAGAAGAGTTTGAGGAACAATATGTACGTGATTGATAGGAGAAAATCACGGCTATGAGTGTGGGAAGTAATTGGCTATGCAAATGGAAAGGCAAGGGAAAAGAAAAAGGCAACAAATAAAAACAAGTGTAACGTATGCCAATTAAAGCAAAGTAACATACGCCTAATTAATTTGTTTCCTTGCCATTAATTAAGAGATATATACAAAAGAAACATTCAAAACAAAATAAATAAAATATATACACAAGAACATTTAATAAATAAATTTTTTAAAAAGATATGCCTTTAAGGCAATACAACATATATCCATTGAAATTCTTTTCCAAGAAGTAAATAAGAGATTTAATCACATAACAATTCAATTAATAAAATGAATGTCTAAATAAATAAAAAATAGAAAATAGAGATGGATATTATGAAAAATAAAATATATATATATATATACATAAATTATTTATTTTATTGTATTTGGAAAGGAAATTACAAACAAAATCCACAATTACATTTATTATAATTAAAACCTAACCCAATTTATTCAACTTTGTTTCATTCTTTTATCTTCATTTATGAATAAAATATACATTTCCATTTATTTCATTTTATTCCCAACTTTTACCATTACTGTCTTATCTCATATTAATGAACATTTACTTACACTTAAATGTAATTGATTTCTAACTTTAAATTTCGCAGTCTAAAAAAAATGTAACTTGCAATAAATTTTATCATTATCTTTATATTACACTCAAGTTTATTATGTCCACTAATGATCATAATTGCCTATATAATGTTTAATTCATTCAATTACCACAAATTATATACTAATTCATTTATCCATACAACACTTACATTTATTTACTTATATTCAGTTTTATACCCAAATGTAACATTTACAACTAGATTAATAGACCAATTAAATAGTAACTTACAACCGTTATTATAACTTTTAATCACACTTTTGAATTCATTGTTCACAAACATTTGTTACCATTCTTGTATACCTAATCTTTATTCAATGGTCATTTATTTCATACTACATCATTTATAAATTTTAATGTTTGCATTTGTTTCCTTACATACATTTAGCGAAGTATAACAATTTAAATAAATTGTAATTTCATTTCAATTGTTAATAATTAGTTTTTAAATACATTGTTACATTTCATTTTGGGCATTCATTTCATTATTAAATTAACGAGTTTTTATTTCTTCCAAATTTATTTACCAAAATCTTATTGAATTGACTACTTTAATTATTGCAAATTTACAGGTCATTACACTCTCCCCCACTCAAAACTTTTCATCCCCGAAAAGGAAGAAGGTAGGAGAATAGAAACAACCTGAAAGAAAAGAGATTGGAAAGCAAAGAAGATAATAAATCTAAAACCATGAAAATTTCATCTTACATTAATAATTAATTTCATCCTTTTGATTTTTTTCTTAAGTTAAATAAATCTTAACTATTTTTAACTCTCATTATCTCATCATACAATTATCTTAAATTAACAATTTTCCAAAGTCATGAATTTGAAAATCATTTATTATGCTCATAATTTATTCACTAAATTTCATTCTTATTTATTCCAAAATTATTATTAAATTTATTCCACTTAGTATATCTAATCATATATATTAAGTATATTTACACTAATTATAACTACTCAAATTTGTTTATAATTCCTTTAACACCATTTTATATTGTAAATTATTCAATTAACTTTTTATTCTGTTTACCTCTATAAATCTCTTTATAACAAAAATTTAAGTGTATAACATTTATTATAACCACTCAAATTTTATTTATAAAATCCTTTTATATTGTACATTATCCAATTACATATTCAACTTCTAAAAAATTTAGGTAAGTTATATTGGAATGTAATTGAGTATTATACAAATAAAATTCCCAATTCAATTATTCAAGCTTAAATATTTATTCATATTTTTTTGGCTTCATTTTATAATTGAAATCATCTTGTAAGATAAAATTTAAGAATTAAATTTCCGATTAACTTCAAACAATTTAAAGATAAATAAATACATATATAATATATATATCAAATCAAATTTGAAATCATATACCAGTATATATATTATAAATCAAGTCATATTTTAGAAATTAAAATCAATTAAATTTTTCAAAACAAAACTGCAGCAAGGCTACAGGATGGTCTCTTCACTTCGAAACTCGAAAATGAACGTCGATGATGCTGCAATCATCACCGAAATTATTTTCCAGCGACAGAGAAAAGAGCACTGATTTAAACATTTAAAATTCTTTGGAAACAATTTCTACTCGAAAATACTTTAAATAATATATTCCTTTCAAACTTTAAAACCCAAAGTTTGAAATCTTCAGAAATTAAATTCTCAATTCTTGTTATAAATTTATTTAAATTTCCAAATTAATTTATAACCATATTTAATAGTTCAATTATTTATATATGAACAAAGCCAATGATTACAATATATATACAAATCAAATATTATTTCTTAACATCCAATTCAATTAACTATAAAATTTCAGAAAATTATACATATATATAATATGATTATACAAACTTTCTCATTTACCAAGTTTTTAAAATAACATTGTGTCAGTTTGCTCTGTTCAAGTGTTTTGGAGATCCTATCGATTACGTTGATCAGACGAATCGATCGGAAACCCAAATCAGCATCAACAACTCAAACAACACAATATATAATAAAACATTTTAAATATTAGTTTACAAATACTTCAAGAATGATTTGAAGATAAGTTGGAAACAAAAGACAAGATGATTAAATAACAGAATAAGGGAATGAATAAGCTTATATAAAACACTGGCAACCTTAATCGGGTCAACCGTGACTTAAAGAATAAGGTCTATGTGGAGTTCTGGGACAAACCTACATCCAATCTCAAGAGATAGAATTCGGGATAACAAGAGATAGATAGCATTGTAAACCGAGGATATAGAAATCTTCGGTGAATCAATGCTAATTGTAAAGGAGTTTCACCCCTTTACATATCATTCGAAGATTGGCGAAACCGCCAATTTATTATAAAGATCATTCGAAGCGGAGTTATGGGATACTCTAGAATCAAAAGAAGACAAATAGGGAGAGACAAGAATGGATTTTGGAACCACAGGGAACGTTCCAAAATTCAAAAGAAATCGAGTCAAAAAGGAAGAGATTCGAGCTCGAACGAAAGTGATTCTGTAAATAAATTAACTATATATGCTAAGCTTTTCCTAGAGCCAAAGCTCCGGTACCAACTGTAACGACCCACTATTTTGGACTATTCAAATCGACAATAAATCCACACATGTCGGACTTGAATAATTCAAAACAATATATTGTAAATAAAAATTGGCAAAACTCAGAATATACAGAAAATAAATCACGGATCACAGACACAGAGTAATATAACAATGCAGCGGAAGCAAGAAATAGTAGTTCATGAAGCTACTATATATACATCAGAGTTACAAGATACAACAGAAGTAAAAGATATAAAAATATTCAAATACAAGATCTGAATACATCACTAGAATCAACTGGATAACTGAAAGCGAAATAGATAGCTGGATCTCCAAGAAAGCTCCAACTCCAAAGGTGAGTCTTGAATGTTGTATCACTCAGCCTGACCCGAGCGTAAAGCAAAACACAAAACACTCAAGTCAGGACATACATACTTATACAATGTAAACAAACTCAAGTGAACTGTAATAGAAAAGTACAAGTAACTTAAAGAATGCTTGGGATCACCCATTCTTTAAGGACCGTTAAACTATCTACTATGTAGTAATATTCGCTATTATAATAATGTCTATAATAAAATAATCTTACTTTTAAATAGCGTTAAGGGGTTACCCATATAGCCCTTAACACATAATAGTCCCAGTAGTCTATCCAGTATTAGCATACTCCCAGATCGGGGGCTACCCTCAATACTCCACAGGCTACGGCGCAAATCCAAACTCGTAGTAAAGCTCGATATGGTAGGTGACACGGCACAACAAGGAAATGCCAGGGTAGATATACCAATTATGCATCCGAGCTGGGGGAAACGCATAGCAGCCACTACCGCCCACCTCGGAACACACTCCTAAATCAAAAATCGAAGGGTGGCCACCAAATAAATCACAAGTAATAGAATAGTATCGAAGAAATGCATCCGATCAGAGGTGCTACCTCATTGGCCCGTCGATCGCTCCTGTTTTAGCCACCTTATGCCAACTCACGGGAGTTGGGTCCACGTATATACCTTTAGGATCATCGCCACCATCCTACTTCATTCTGGAATCTCCACCGCGTACACAGTTGTTAAAGTGGTTTTCGGTATCGACAGAGAGTATGTCCATATCTGATCTCGGTCTCTTTAACAACCAATCGTTATTATAACCCATGGATATTTATTTCAAAATCATTTACTTTAAAACCCAAAATATCATATCCATTTCAAAACTAAATACTATATTATTTCATTTCAAAGCCAAATTAATATATCATTTCCATTTCAAATCCCAAAGCAATAATATATCATTTAAATTCCAAAAACCAAATCAATATATCATTTAAATAAAACCCAAATTTCCAAATCACTGAATATTTTCTTAAATATATTAAACTTGAAATATTCCTTTAAATCATCTTAAACCAAACCACTTTATAAAGTCACATTCTTAAACCTTCAATTTCAATAAGTTTCACGTTAATATATTTAAAGACAATTCTTAATTAAATACAATTTCAAAAAAATTCATTTCCAAACCATTTAAATTCAATGTCATATAATATTCATTTCAAAGTTGTAACATTTCTAAGTTCATTCGTTCAAACATTTCAAACATTGAAATTTTCAAAACAGCAGCATTTATAAAGTGCTGCGGTAGGTATATTTAGTATATATCAAAACATAGTTCAAAATAAAAAACCACAGCATTTCAGAACTGCTGTTATAGGTCTATTTAGTAATTTCAGCATATAGTTCAAAATTTCAGAAATTACAGCACTTCAGAAATGCTGTTATAGGTCCTTTTAGTATATTTTCAGCCATAGTTAAATTTCCAGAAATTACAACACTTCAGAAATGCTGTTATAGGTCTTTTTAGTATATTTCCAGCCATAGTTCATTTAACCACAGCATTTCAGAAACGCTATAATTTTTGTTATACCCTTTAAAACAATATATCTTCAATTTTCTCATTTTTAACTTATCAAACTCATTCCACTTTCCAAAAAAAATTATTTGGTTACTTAACTTAAATTTTTTAATAAAACAACATTTTTATTAATAAATGTCGAATTTAAATTAATTTCATTTCTTAGTCAATCCTTTATAAATTGCTTAACTTTCAGAAACATTAAAACTCCAATTCTAGCCATTTTTAACCTATAAAATTACATCTCCCACTTCAGAAATTATTCATTTGGATATCATTAAACTTAAGATTCAATAAGATAAACTTTTATAAATAAATATCCAAATTAAACTATAACTCATTTATTAAATCAAAAGCACATTCTTTTACTTAATTTTTATTTTTAACCAATAACCTAACACTTTAATTTAAAACACTCATTTCCTAAATGTAACGACCCGTAAATTTCAACTGTTTTAATAACGTAATTAGTTAAAATTTTGTGAAATTTTAAATGATAAAATTTTGGAATATAAATTTGATATTTGGAATGCGTTTAGTTAAACATAGCAACTGGTAAATTTTCGTCCGAAAATATGAAGTTTATTTCGCGCGTAAATTTACTTCAATTTAATCAGTTAAAAAACGATGAAAATAAAACTTTTTCAAAACCAAAATATTTTTACATAGAAAAATTCTAAACCATCTTCTGAGCAAGATGTCAGTTTGTCGTTTTTCCGAATTCGGACATCTTTGGCTCCGTCGATCTTATTTTTCAGCGTTTTTCTTGCATTTTCCGCTATTAGAAAAATTCGAATTTTTATAATTCGATCGTGCCACTGATATCTATATACCGTTTTGATTGTCTCATTGAGCTGATCTCCGCAACAATCCGTTAGTGTGTTTCAGAGTCCGAGAGACGGCGAAATATACGGGACGATTAGCCGTATCGGTTCCACTTTTGGGTCTTTTGATCTTTCCATGCCATTTCATTTTCCACCGACTAAACAAACGGCCATAGCTATTAATTATTTACAGCTTTTAACTTTAAATATCCCCTGGTCTCAAAGTATTTATAAACTTTGGTTTTCTCACTGTTCCTTTCATCTTCTTTGGTCAGTTCTAAGAAATTAAATATAAAGTTATATAATCAAGGCTTTTCATATCCTCTGAGTTAATCAACAACCTTTTTAAATTTCTCAGAACTTAAATTTTGACGTTGGTGAACCACTACTTCATTTGTCTATGGTTCGTTCATGTTTCCATCTGGCACTTGAAAGACATTTTATTTTAAACTGTTCGTTTATTAGCCTGTTCACTTCCTCTTCAAAAAATTTCCTCTGCCTCAACCAGATCTTCAATTGCCGTGCACTTCTCTTCCTCCAGATCAAAGAAAAAATCAAAGCTCCACCACCTAACCCTTCCACTTGCGTAGCCCATCCTCCCTCTCCCCTCTGACTCCACTTCTCCTTGTCAAAGCAAGCCGACATCCTCCGTCCATGCAGCATCCCACCTGCCTCCGCCTCCGTACACCGTTTGCCGCGGGCCATCACATCTTCATGACCTCGCCTCCTTCCTCCTTTTCTTTGCACTGGCCGAACATCACTTCCCCCTCCAGCCCGCTCACGCAAGCACACATGCACCCTGACCTCGAGATCCACAACACCGACCAACCACTTGCTCGGTCAAGACCTGAAACCCATGCAACCATCTCCCAGCACCTCATCCCAATCCATCAGTCGGGTCTTGTTGCCGAGCTCCACGCAAACTCTCTGAGACCCACCACCCTCCTCCTTCATGGCCGAGCTTCTTTGTCTATCTTCATTTAGGTATATTTTACATATTTATACTTTTATGTTATAAAGTATGTTTTATACATGTTGTTGTATAAATATGCATAGCAGCCTGTATATTTTTACTTTTTCGTAGTAGCTTGGTTAAAGTAGTATAGTTTTAAAAGGTGTTGCATGTGAAGTATATATATTAATATATGTATATGTATTAGTTTATTGTATTGTTTATAAAGTATGTCTATATATAAATATAAGTTGTTTTATATGAAATGTTAGTCTGTTGCCTATGTACTTATATATTTACATAAGTTATATACAAGCTGCTGCTCACAGTCATAGGTTTGCATAAGAGTATATATTGGATCTTTATGAGTCTACATATGTATTTTATTATAAACTAACCTTATTGTAAATATTTATAATAATAATAATAATAATATAATAAGTGTGAAAGTTTATATGCTAGTTTTATATATAAATTTAAATATGTATATTGTCGTGAATACCAGCCTACATATAGTTTGAGTAACATGTGTATATTTGGATAAGTTCTGCATATGTTCATTTATAAGAAGAAAATCATGTATATATTTCGTATGACAGTATATGAATTTTATAATGTGGTTGTTGCATATATTAGTTCACATAAGTTTTACAGAAATATACAAGTGATAGTATTGAATGTATAAGTGATTTGTTATATCAGTTTGGAAATATAGTTTAAATTTGTTTATAACTGTTCTATATTTATGTAGGTGGTAATAACTGTTATATGTTGGGCATTTTACGTATGTATATTGTCAAAGTGAATTCGAATATTTACTTAAGCTTTGCTGTATTTTGAAATAGTTTTAATAAGAAAATATAATGATTTTTGTCCGTATACTACAAAAGAAATATGTCTGCCAAAATATATGTGTCTTTTATACCTTATATATATTGTACAAGCTATATTACTTTATATTATGTATAGGTATGGGTTGTAAATATAATATGTAAGCTTTGTTTTCGAGATAGCTACCTGCGGCATTGTATATAGATATGACAGTTTATACATTTTATAACGCATAAAGTATACAAAGTATAAAGTTTATATATGTGGTATTTGAGATGTTGTAGTGAACATACATTATTTATGTAAGTATTTTGTTGTTTAATAAGTATATATATGTATCTATTTTGAGTGATATATGGTATATGTATGTTTGATTTCTTATATATATGTTTGAAAATACATTTATATGGTTTAGATTTAAAATGTATTTGAATTTAGAATATGATTTCTTTTATATGAAATTAATTATATATGGTTATATATAAGTTCACTTATACCACTTGTCATCATCGATCGGTTCTAATTTGATTTCGTCAATCCCATCTATCAGCTTGATCGTCGATTCGTACCAAGTCTTGCTTTGTTTGGGGATTCGTACCTGAATTTCGTAACTCAATTTCTTCATCAAAACCCACCCAGCCACGAAAGGTGAGCAATCACTCACGATTAACGTTCTTTTATTTATTAAATTTGATTTCAATTGAAACGACAATTGAAATATGCTGCTGTCAGTTATTTACACTGTTATATGTATGTTATTGCCTGTATCAGTTCACCTGTGACATTTGACACCATTATCTGTTAATTATTTATGTGATGATAATGCAGTTTGGCTGATAATTGATTGATTGTTGATGTTTATATTGGACGTTAAATTGTTAGTGTTAAATGATAAATAGTATGCAAAATTGAAATGGATATAGGATAGTTAACAATTTTAAAACTGATTTATATGTTAAATTTGATTAGTGAATATGACCCCTTTTAATTGTTAAATTGATTGACATATAGAATAGTGATAATTACACTTTGAACCATTGAACGTATATTTGATTAATTGTTGTAGTGTTAAAATTGAAATTGAATGACAAGTGAAGAACCGTATAAATAATTAATGGAATAATCTTTAATCTACATGAAATGATAGTGTAGATTCTAGAAATAATTATATTAATTCGTACAAATAACAATGCGAATTAATACGGTTATTTCGGGATTATTTAAATTGATTATTGGATTGATATTGATTGTTGTTATTGCTTGTTTATTTACTTTGACACCATCCCAGTTATCACACCGCAAGTTCCCTTTGCTATGTTTTGATTTTTGAATTGAAATGGAATCGGGTTGAAATGATAAATACCCAAATTGAACTTTGACCTAGGATAGAGAATTAAATAAACCCGATTGGTCAATAATTTGATTTAAAATATAATAAAGATTTTATTTGAATAAATGATAAGGTTTTGAAATGAAGTTGAAATTTGAATTTTAATGAAAGGAAAATGTTAATATGTAATAATCTGAAACAAAATATTAACAATGTAATTGATAAAAGAATGTTGTTAATTTGAGAAATGATTGAATTAAGTTTGAAATGATGTAATAATTAAGTTTGAAATTATTAAACTTTGAAATTATTTAATAATTAAGTTTTGAATTATTTAATAATTAAATAAGATTGAATTATTTAAGGATTAAATTAAATTGAACTTTTGAATAAGTGAATTTTACTTCGTAAATAATTGAAATTGAGTTTCTTTATTAATTAAGTTGTTGGTAAATTATTTAAGTAAGTAAATAAGTGAAATTGAATTTCTTTAACAAGAAATAAAATGTGATTTATTGAAATAAATGTAAGACTTGAAAGTTGAAGAATTTGATTTGATGAATTTAATTTAATTCAATTTGTAAGTTTTGATATAATGAAGTTGAATTTAAATAATGGATTTAATGAATTGGAAATTTAATAGAAATTGTTTTGAATGGCAAATTTACTTAATGAATATTGAATGCAATTGATAAATGAAGTTAAATTGATTTGAATGTTAAATTAAATTAATTTAAATGATTTCGGAATGAAACTTATATGAACTTGAATCAATATTTGAATTGTTTTAAATAGAAATTGAAATTGAATTATAAGATTTTGAAATTATGAATGTGGAAGTTTTGAAACGTAAATATTGGAAATTGATTTAGAAAGACAAATGAAATGTTGGTTTACGAATTGAAATTGAAATTGAATTTGATTTGGTTTTTGAAATATATAAACGACCAATCGGTGTAATAATTACGAAAGTTATTAAAGAGACCGGAATCGGTTATGGACATACTCTCTGTCTAAACCGAAAACCACTTTAATAACTATACGCGGAGTGATGATCCAGAATGAAGTGGTTGGAATGATGTACGTTGATGACTGAAGAAAGAGAACGATAATGGATAGCCTTGACACTTGTGTCAAATTGGAAATGACTAAAACAGGAGCCGTGTCGGGCCAATGGAGGTCAGCTACCTCAAGTGAACACACTTCTTCGAACTACTCATTACTTGTTGTCGATTGGTGCACCCTTGATTTTGGGAGTGTTGTTTCACGGTGTTGCGGGCGCTGCGGCGTTGCGTTCTCACCAGTCCGGATCAGGCAAACGGTAGTATCACTACCTTGGGTATTGCCTCATGTGCCTTGTCATACTTGTATTCTGATATACGTGACCACTACGAATTTGTTTTGTACCTTTAGTATATGGATTGCCCTCTGGTGACTTCCGGTTTTGGGGAAACTACGGTCTTGTATATGCTTTTGGGAATAAAAATGTGTTAAGGGTGGAATGGGCCATGACTTAACACTATTTTGATACCTTATATTACTGATAGACATTATCTACTTAGCATACATTACTACCTAGTAGATAGTTTAACGGATCCTTAAAGGATGGTCATTCCAAACATCCTTTGAGTTACTTGTATTTCAATTGCTATTTCACTTGAGTTGGATTTATTAATATAAGAATGTTAATCCTGACTCGAGTGTCTTGTGTTTTTGCTTTACGCTCAGGTCAGACTGAGTGTACCAACATTCGAGACTCACCTTTGGAGTTGGAGCTTGCTTGAAGATCCAGCCATCTATTCTGCTTTCAGTATTCGATGATTCCAGTGATGTATTCCGCTTTGTATTTGATGTATCGCATTACTCTTCCGTTGTATCTGGTTTAACTCTGATGTATCTTATATATTCATATAGTAGCTTCATGAACTACTATCTCTTTTATTTCCGCTGCATTTATTACTCTGTGTCTGTGATTATTTATTTACTGTATATGTTCAGTTTTGCCAAATTTAAATTAACAATGCGGTATTTTGAGCAATTCAATTCCGGCATGAGTGTCTACCTATACACTTATAATGGATGCGAATGGTCCAAAATACCGGGTCGTTACACTAAATAAAACTAAATTTCTATTTATTTACTTAACTTAACAATTTTATTTAAAACCCAATTTCCAATTCTCAAGTTAAGTCATAAATTGAAATTTCACCTTTCCATTTGAAAACAACATTTTCAATTATTTACTTACAAAACACATCCATTCCATAAATAAAATATTTTATCATTGTTAATATACAATAATTTTTCTTAGCAACTTTATTCATTTAGACATCAATTCAACTATGATTCCAATTAAATAAAATTTATTACAAAATGTTCCATTAAAACTGCCTTTCATTTTATCAATTCAAAGTACATAATTTATTATACCAAACATTTCCATTTTAGGAAATAACCTTTATTAAATTTACTAGGTTAGATTTAAACTCCATATTAAATCAAATTTAATTATTTAGTCCTTTGTCATAAATAAAACCTTTAGATTCACTTTAAAATCAATTATTAACTTACAAAATTTAACTTATAGAAAAACAATACACCTTTATAGTTTAAAGCCTTAATTCAAAATTTAAATTAAATTTCATATATTTATAATTTCAGAATACTAAATAATTTTCCAGAAAATAATTAGACACTTAATAAATTTTTAGGAAAATATTATTTAAAATTTAACCATGGGCCTGTATAATATTTTCTAGCCTAGGTCAAGTGATACGGATATGTATCATTTCAATCCGTAATTTAAAAAGAAAAATCCGGGTTCTATCATTTCAAACCCGCAATCCCAAGTCAAATAAATTACGATAAAATCACTCATGCCTATCATTTTAGCTCATAATGATTTTTTCTTATTCTAATGTCCGTTCGGGTATGTATCATTTCAACCCATAGTGATAGGGAACTTGCAGTGTGAGATACATCAATTAAAATGAACAGTAAAACATATAAAATAATAACAGATGATGTAACAGGTATAAAATAGCATTTTTCATCGTATAATATATCACAGGAATGTATGAATAACATATCAATTGATACATATTAACTTGTCATCATTTCACAATAATATAAGTACATATGTCTAGACTGATAAAACTCACCTTTTTAAAGCTGGAGATAACAAACAAGAGACACAAAACAAATTCCGAAAGCACGACTAGGCACGAACAAGATTTTTTAAGTGAATGAAGAGTCAGATCCAAATCTTGTATGCAAACAAATATTACATACATAAGAATATAATTCAATACAAAAGAATAGAAATTGAAACAATGGAAAATATGAGATAAACATGACATAACCTTTGCTTCAACCACCAAGTGGGCTCGGCCTTTGGGTTTGGGTAGGGTTTAGGCATCACAAACTCACGGCTATGGGATGGTAAGGTCATGGCAAAGCAATTTGGTGGAGTTAGTGTGGTGTGGTCGAGGCTAATATGGGAGGAGGTGATGGGAAATAGGAGTTTGGCTAGGGTTTGGTCATGTTTTGGTGATGGAGTCTCCATGGTAGTCACGGCCTATGAGTGGAGGAGGTGATGATGGTCGGCATGGTGGTGGTGGAGGAGTGGAGGTCGGAAATATGGTGGAGAGGCCGAGCATGGCTTTGAAGCAAAACAAAGAAAGAGGAAAAGAAAAGAGAAAAGAAATGGAAAAAGAAGAGAAGCCATGAACTAGATCTAGAGCTTGTATATATATATTTTTTAACGCAAATGAATTGGAGATGGGAAGTTTTCTTTTGTACGTGAATTGCAAAATAGGTGGCGGCTAGGGTTAACAAAAGATTTGAACGGCTAAAAGAATGGCAAGCAATAAAGAGGCTAGTGAATGAGGGGATTTATTTCCTATTTAATAAAACAACTTGATGGATTTAATTATTATTTTTCCTTTGTTTGCACGCAATGAAAAGAAGAGTTTGAGGAACAATATGTACGTGATTGATAGGAGAAAATCATGGCTATGAGTGTGGGAAGTAATTGGCTATGCAAATGGAAAGGCAAGGGAAAAGAAAAAGGCAACAAATAAAAACAAGTGTAACGTATGCCAATTAAAGCAAAGTAACATACGCCTAATTAATTTGTTTCCTTGCCATTAATTAAGAGGTATATACAAAAGAAACATTCAATAAACAAAATAAATAAAAGATATACACAAGAACATTTAATAAATAAATTTTTTAAAAAGATATGCCTTTAAGGCAATACAACGTATATCCATTGAAATTCTTTTCCAAGAAGTAAATAAGAGATATAATCACATAACAATTCAATTAATAAAATGAATGTCTAAATAAAAAAAAATAGAAAGATAAAATAGATATGGATATTATGAAAAATAATATATATATATATATAGAAATTGTTTATTTTATTATATTTGGAAAGGAAATTACAAACAAAATCCACAATTACATTTATTATAATTAAAACCTAAACCAATTTATTCAACTTGGTTTCATTCTTTTATCTTTATCTATGAATAAAATATACATTTCCATTTATTTCATTTTATTCCCAACTTTTACCATTACTGTCTTATCTCATATTAATGAACATTTACTTACACTTAACTATAATTGATTTCTAACTTTAAATTTAGCAGTCTAAAAAAAATGTAACTTGCAATAAATGTTATCATTATCTTTATATTACACTCAAGTTTATTATGTCCACTAATTATCATAATTGCCTACATAATGTTTAATTCATTCAATTACCACAAATTATATACTAATTCATTTATCCATATAACACTTACATTTATTTACTTATATTCAGTTTTATACCCAAATGTAACATTTACAACTAGATTAATAGACCAATTAAATAGTAACTTACAACCGTTACTATAACTTTTAATCACACTTTTGAATTCATTGTTCACAAACATATGTTACCATTCTTGTATACCTAATCTTTATTCAATGGTCATTTATTTCATACTAAATCATTTATAAATTTTAATGTTTGCATTTGTTTCCTTACATAAATTTAGCCAAGTATAACAATTTAAATAAATTGTAATTTCATTTCAATTGTTAATAATTAGTTTTTAAATACATTGTTACATTTCATTTTGGGCATTCATTTCATTATTAAATTATAAAGTTTTTATTTCTTCCAAATTTATTTACCTTAATCATATTGAATTGACAACTTTAATTATTGCAAATTTACAGGTCATTACACACAAGCTAACCAACACTCCCTTCCATGTTGGGGACACCATCACATAGATGGAGTGACCACCCATGTCATTGCCTCAATTTCTTCGTCCGCGGTGTTCTAATCCATGAGGATACATAAGCCATTTAATTCTACCTTTTGGATTAGAAGAATCGACAAACAGGTGGTGTGACCGCCCATGTAATGGTCTTAATTCTTTCGTCCCTAATGCTGCCTGCCCCCCTCCAGCAATAGGATGGGGAACTGGTGTTGGGATGCGTGAGATTACCCATGAAGTAATCCTAATTCTAGCATCTATAGTGTTGCTTCCTTAAGAAACCAAGGCGAACTTGTCTTGATATAGTTCGAGTGCCCAAAGCTCGAAAAGTGTCGGTTGGCAAGCAGAATAGTCGCAAGAAAGGCCAATACCAAACAGAGGGAACATCGCCACAACCTACTAATCATGTGCCCTTTTGATCCAGGCATGTAGTGTAACATCCCTAATTTTTGATAACACTATATAGGAGATTTTATTAGATAGATTAAATAGAATAATGTAAGAATAGGAATGATAAGGAGATTGAGATTTGAATAAATTATATAGGGCCGTGCTTAATAAATTAAATGGGCTTAAAATTGGCTTTTATATATTTAATTAAACATGGGCATATTAGTAAATAGCCGCACTATTATTACTCATGGCTATAAATTTCACGTTCTTGCCCATTCACGTACATTTTTCATTTTCACAAACTCAAATCAAAACTAAGAAGAGCCGACTATTAACAAGGGAAAAGAGGAAGAAAAATTTAATCAAGCTAGGGGATTTAATCCACAACAAATCTCATCGTCCTTATCATATACAAGGTGAATAATAATTTTTACCACCTCTATTTTATTCTATGATTATACGTTTTTGGATTTAAGATTAAATTCGAATGTTTTGAATGATGATATGCTTGAACTGTCATATGTTTGATTTAAATCAATTCATTTACATATGAATTTACATAGTCTTAAGACAAAACTGATTGTTAATGATTTTAGAGTGCCATAGAAAAACCATATATTAGGTAAAACATGATTTTGGAGATGGGTTTCAATATTTGTAATTTTCCAAGTCATGGAAAATTTATTATGAATTTTCAAAGGAAAATATGACAAAATTGGGTTTAAAATTAATATGGATTATTTCACGAGAAATTTGTGTCTGAAAATTTAATATGTTCGATAACATGATGAAAGTGAATTTATGTGATTTTTGGGGATTTTTCCTAATTGATTTGCTATGGAAAATAAATTATTTTAAAAGAAGGACTTATTTCCAATATTGGTTGTGCTTAATGGAAGGAATTAAATGTTAATTTTTCCTTGATTTAGATCTAATAAATGCGTCAATTATTTTATAAAGAATTTGAAAGTTTTAAGGCAACCAATTAAAAGGTTACAAATAGACATGTTAGTTATAAAGTAATTACTAGAATTAGCATGATTTTAGCATTTATTCATAAATGCAGGTTCCGCCTCCTTTAGTAGTGACTTTCGACTCCAATGCCTCCGCTTCAACTCCATTGAAACCAACCTAGCCAATACCCACCTAATCGAAACCAATACACAAGGTATCACTTAGATGGTACGAAGTGGATTCGAGGAAAGGCGGGAGCCATGGTGTCAAAAGAAATGCTTTCGATGGGGTCGAAACCTTAGTTTTGTTTTCAAATGTTAAGTGCATGCTTTGTTTTTACTTAAAGCTTTCGACGTAGTTGAAACATATGTGTTCGAAAGGAGGTTTCCATACTATGTTTTATAGTAGGAGCTCTTCGAATGAGATCCTTTATTCTTATATAAGACTTTCGAAGGTGATGGTTCCGACCTAGTCGAAACCTCGCTGTCGTTCATGTACCTTTCGAGTATATTAAAGTTATTAATGCTCTCAAAGGGTGCCTTTGTTTTAAACCTATACTAAGCCACTTTTGAAAGGGTTCAGAGGTTTCGAAGGTAATGGTGTCGAAAGGGGGTTTCGATGTTATCCTTTAAAGTTTTACTCAAAGGTTTTGAGCTTTCAAATAAATGGTTCCGACACCCTCAAATTTTCCCCAAATAATTTTATTAAAGGTTTCGAAAGAGATACTTTCGTATATAACCACTTTGGCCCAAAGATGTTTTTAAAAGTAAAACCCAATACTTTCGAAAGGGGCACTTTCATTGGTTTCGAAGCTATGCTTTAAGGTAATGTTTTGGTACATTCGAAAGGTATATTTTGGTGTTGAAAGGAATAAGTTTCGAAAGTGATGTTTTAAAGTTTCAAAACAAATAACCCAATCTCATTTAAAAGGAAAAATCATGGCATAAATAAAGAGTTCTAAAATGAAATGTTTGAAGAAGTTTTCCTTGATTAACAGGTTAAAGGGATTAACCAAGTTTTATATAAAATGATTTCAAGGATATCTAACAACAGGTGTCAGTATTATTATGTTGTTATAATTGCTTCTTCATATATTTATTCACATTGTTATGAATCCACAATGGTACTTTAGGAAGGGCAGAATAACTAGCTAGGTTGACCTAGTAATGAATATAAATTAAGGATGCTAAAATATAAATTAAAGATATTGGAAGGGGCCAATAGGTTCATAATCAGCCCATGAGAACTATGATTTGATATTGGCAGGGGCCAATAGGTTTGTAATTAGCCCATGAAAACTATATCCAGATTAAGATATTGATAGAAGTCAATAGGTTCCTAGTCAGCCCATGAAAACTAGGATAAGAGAAAAGATATCGGAGTAACCAATAGGTTCTTAGTGATCCCATGAAAACTATGAAATCAGGCAGGGAGTTCGTAAACATTTCACAGGTTATTAGTAAGCCCATAAAAAACTAATAGGTTAATAGTGACCCTAGAAACTATAAATGAGACAGATAGTCAGAATGAATTGGGATGGGTAATCCAGAATTAATTTACTTGTTTTCAAATCATCATATTGTTTTAAAAAAATTCCATATTCATGTGTTTCTATGTATCAATGTATCCAACATTGTCGTATTTGGTCGCCGAGGATTAATAACTATGGATGACTGTAGCATCCGTAGCCGTTAGTTTTGGGCCTCCAAGTAGGGGGATGTTACATGTGGCGCCTTGATAGAGAGATAAGTCTGTTCATCAACTCTTCTTCTATTTTCCTACTTGTCAGCTGCAATTTAAACAAGTGTTCAAGTTTGGGTTGTGCTTGTTTAACAAAATCGACTGTAATACAAGCCACTAGACAAAAAAACAAACCAATCCAGTCTCAAAAATAGACAGGCACAAACATAATGAAATAACATACAGGTAGAGCTACAGTTATTATCGGCTAATTTCCCATGGTCTTTGAACAGATTCGAATAGTTGAAATGAACTGTAAAAAATTATAGAAATGGATATTAACACTTGGGAAACATTACAAAATAATAAGGTAGAGAAGTATTAAGGAGATAGCAAAAGTTAAACAAGGGTTTATAACTCGACCATCTTTACTCGGCCCTCTATAACTTGGACCTAAGTTGTGCCCTAGACCGAGTCTTGAGGCCAAAATCATGAGCCAACTTAACATATTCAAAAGAGAAACAAGGGCAAAAGCAAGGCAAGCAAGCAGAATAGAAAATTGAAGGGACAAAAAGAGGTAAAGGCAAAAAAGTTCAAGGGTCAACTCGACCCCAAGTTGAGGGGCTCAACTATAGTCCAAGTTGAGACGGTCTAAACTGATTTAACCATAATCGTGGTTGAGAGTTTTCAAAAGATTTTGATGGCTGCTTTCATCCATAAATAGAGGAGGAGATGCACTAAAAAGAGGATCTTATTCTTTCTTTACTTTGAATATGTATGAGGTGAGTGATTCATTCTAAACTGCATATTATTCACACCCGAGTTGTTAAATATGAGTTGTAAAATATACTTTGTAGGAGTAAATTACAGTCAATAGAAACGATTAAGTGGATATAGGTCGGAGTATCGTCGAACAACTAAAAAAATGTGTGTTTATTTCTCCCTTTTAATTTCTTTTCTTTTATAATTTTCATTTACTGCTTGATTGGGTGTTTGTGCCATTTTTGGTCCAAACAACAGCCAAATCAATGATAAACATCCATGTCAAAAATACCTTTTCACTATAAAATATTGGAGGCCTTGCCCGTTTTACAAACTATTACAGAAAAGAAAACATGCTACCCATTCACTCCGTTACTCAAAAGGGCAACAAGCTTTCAAGGACTTGGTAGTCATCATCATAAATCATCTCCTTGTCCACCTCCAAGGCAGCATCCAGGGGCAGCCCACTATTAGTATTGATCAATAAAGGGATCTGCTTTGAGGTCAAGATAGGCAAGAGGAGGGTTCAACTAACAACCATCATCTTCGCCTCTAATGCTTGGTGACTTCATCATCATCAGCTAGGGAGGAAAAGCCGATAACTAGGGGGAGGTGGTAATTGGCCTCAAAAATCATCTTTAGCATGGTCGTCAACCTATTGTTCCTCTCTTTCTCTGGGGTGGCCTTTGCCGCATATTCCTTTCGGGTCATTTGTGCAAATACCGCTACAAAGACCTGCTCAGCCTATCTTTCTCCTTATCCTGCATCTTGACGATCATGTCCTTGGTTTCCTCTACCGCATACTTCGCCACCTTAGCCTTGAGGACTTGACTCTCGAGCTCTGTTACTCTCCCTTCCGTCAACAAACGAACGCAGCCTCATCCTCTACCTACTTCCTTTGATCTTGCAGAACCATGTAGAGACAGAGGGCATGGGATCCTACCTACACCATGGGCCAAGTATGAAAAGTGGAATAAAAGAGAAGGGAAAGTAAAAGCTGTAAAGTTTGAGAACCCATACCAAGCAGCTCTCCTTTAGCTCGATGACCACCGCTGCTTTCACAGAATGAGGGCCCTATCCAGACTTCGGTCAACATGCCTATGCCATGACCTCCTATGCCACTTAGGCCAGTGATTGTAGAAGAATAAGCATGCTGGTCTCATCCCTTTACTCAACTATCTTCAGAATAGTGAACTAACCACCTCGACCTGATCGCCCCCAGTAATGTCTCAACCACATCTGCCTCTCTTGAGATTTGAAGGTAGGCCCACTGTTGGAACTTTCCAACTCATCCACCTATGACATATTGGATTGCACTCTCTAGACTGGCGGCATAAGCAAGAAGACAAATATCTTGAGTAGGTAGCTGGTGTTCCGAAGGAAGATCAACCAAAAGAATGGCGTTGCCCCTTGAGTGACCCGATAGAGGAGTTGGGGTGGTCTATTGATAAGTAGCGGCGAGGCCATGGGGTTGTGGCGTAGGTTTCTTCTAGGAAGCACCCCTTAAGTCAGTTGCATTAACTAGCTGAATGAAGTTTATGCGAACCACTGCAAATAAAAATAAGAAAAATGAGTTTGCAAAACCCCAAAAGAAGAGACAACAAAGATAATTCGACTTGGGATAAGGCTACCATCGTTAGACTAGTCCCCTACTACCTGCTAACCAAAGGCAAGCAAGGGGACCCAGTGTCGCTACTAAAATTTTATGCCCATGTGGAATTTTCTACACCAGGTGTGCATGGTGTGTGTTACTTGGATTGGAGGCCTATGGGCGAGAGGGGGGTCGAAGAAGGAGCCCACGCTATCTGGCATGCCTAGCTCATGCGTCGGCCTTCCTGTTCTCTCTACCTTGGATGTCTTAGGAGCGGTGGAATAATTTTAAGACCAAAAGGCATGATGATCAAGGACTACTACATCCTCCAAAAGCAGTGGAACATAAGCCTCCTTCTCACCTTCGTTGCGACCCGGGTCTGACTCTGTAGTCACTTCATTTTCAATATCCACTATCGACCATGGAATTGATCCTATAATGACCACCTCCATGGACCTAGCTGCCCAAACCACCTCCCCTTCTCTTATTGTCTAGTTTGGCCTATAAAGCCCCCTACGATGGAGGTTCTCATTCATTAAAATCATAGCCAAATTCCTTGCCATTTCGGGTGTCTCCCTAATCTATTGAAGATAGTCCTCATAGATAGTCACACTAAAGACAACATTAATAGGAGTCACTGCAACAAAATGGTAAGAGTTACTATTAATAATAGGCAAGTTCAAGCTAAAAGAACGAAATCTTAGGATGGAACATACCTAGGACATGAAAGGTATGCATCGTAAGGGTTGGACTGAAAGTTGCAGGCATGTAAATGAAATATTCTTGATAGCCCAAAATCTTACCCAGATGACCATGGAAAAGCAGTGGTTTGTCTGCCCCTTGAAGGTGGTAGTAGTTATCCAGCGGAATCTTTGCTTTTTTACATATCCAAAAGACCAACTAGCAAGATTCGGGTATGGCTCCAAAATACCCAGGTTGTGGCAAACTTTAAACAACCCAGCCAAGAGGCTATAGCTATTTGGAGAAAATTTCTTGACCCTAATTGGTGAGTATTTAGAAACCGATTGAAGTTGAAGTGAAGAGGAAGCATTGCCCCACTTTGCAATAATAGAACGACGATGTGAAATACCCGATTGGAGGATGGTCGGCCCTTTTATCAATATCATGATGGTGAGGCTCTATCCTAACACACCTAAACTACGCAAGAGCGCTAGCAAGGTCAACTCGATCCTCTTGGATCTTAGAAGCCCTCAAGCTAAAGGCTCGACCGCTAGTAGATGCACTGTCATCCATCTGTAATCAACAAAAAAACTAAAAATCGAACCACTCTGATCGACTTAGGAATTAATTAAACTCAAGGGCAAGCTTCCTCTCAATATAGAAACAGGTGACCCAGATGTTGGCACACCCCAAATAGGTACCCCACCGATACAGAATCATTAGCTCAAATCTTCTTTTAAGCCCTAGCACTAATCCCAAGTGGGTCGTTTGGCCTGCGGGCACTATGAATTTAATTCTTAGTAATAATTATAAGCCGAGGCCCAATGTAAAACTTTCTTAATCTAGGGGAGGGTAGTTTAGTAATATTGACACAACTATTGAGTTTTTCAAGAGGTCGAGGAAATGTTCGATATTGATTAATCAACTGATTCCATGACTATGATAGATGGACGTTGTACTCAAGGGGAGTTCATCATTATAACGGTGTAATTTAGATCATCCAAAAAAGCAAAAATGAAGAAGAAAATGCAATAAAAAAATCAAGTTCATATTCAAACCATCAATCTACTCAATTGAGTGCCGAAGTAAAATCAAAGCATAAACAAAATCGAAATAAAATAAGGATTACTCATTGATTAAAGTAGAGTTCGCAGGCTTTGATTAAAACGAGAAGAGGACATCGAGAGCTTTGAGTTCTCTTTAATGGTAGAAATTATGAATGCTCGATGAAGATTAAAGAAGAGGAAGAGATGGGTTCATATAGATCATTGTACCCAATCTAAGCTATTAGATTTAGTAGGCGGGAGATGATTTGGACTGTAAGTTTCATCAATAACTCTGTCAAATCACCTGTTATGTTACTGAAATATCTATGCAATGCCTCAAGAAATCAATTGCCTATGCCAATAGCAAAAAGACACATGTAGACTGCATTAAATGCGCAAGTGACAAGTCCACCCACCACCCCCTCTCTTCCTCTTCCCACCCCAATTGTAGGCACGAATTTGGTGGGCAAAATGTTGCTCAATTTTCTTGCAAATGTAATACAGGTCAGCAAGCTTAGTTCCAAAAACCCACAACTTGGCTCGTCTTGTTCTAAAAGCCTGCATCTTCTCAAGATTACATGGATCCCACTACAAAGCAACCCGCCCAACACAAACACACATGCTAGTTATGTTTAGCCCTTAAGACTATCAACGGACGATGGCAACAAATATAGCTTAACATGCAAATGTTCTAAACAGACGAGTAATCGTAACAATTGCCTCGCCCATAGCTAGGGGGCCCTACTTGCACTGGTTCCCCATAGGCAAGTGATCCAGATAATGACTTCGCCCATTCCTTGAAATTTCACCCACTTACCTTCCGATCATGACCGCATGCATCATCTTCAGCCATCTTGTCTTGACTCAGCAATCCTTGGCCATAGGCGTCTGATCGCCCCTGAAAATGCCAGCACATAACATGATACTCTTCTAACAAAGGTGGCACTATATGGCAACCACTCTCTGTCCTCCACTGCCACACTATCTTATTGCATAAGTACTATATTCCCTGCTTCCTTTCCTAGACCAGAATACACTCGAGTGCGGACCGCTAGCTAGCGATCATCCGAGCCACCTAGTCCAGCTGACATCCTAGTTAGCACACATATCATCCAGGCAACGATATCAATAATCAAGAATGATTTCTAGACTTTGGTGATGTGATCTCGACTGTTCAAATTGACTTTCAACAGCTATAAATACAACATGCAATGCATTTATACAAGGTTTGGTCTATTTAAACTCTTGAGTGCCATTTTCTTATTATTATCTCTTGTAAACCAAGTTATTTTAAGGGAAGGAAAGTAATAAGAGAACACTACCATAGTGGACATAGATCAACTTTGATCGAACCACTCTAAATCTTATCTTTTTATTTACTGCACAATAATTTCCTCATTTTCATTTTTAAATCAAGGAATTAGTAAGTAACCTTTATTAATATAGATTTCCAACTATAATTTGAGGTTGGATAAATATTTTTTGTCAATGGTAATTTTCTTTAAATTCACCCTTTACCCCACTACCAATGCACCTAATTTAAACATGGTATCAAAGCTCGCATTATGTTTATGTGAATAATTAACCAATACGTAAGACCATTCTAATGGAAAAACTAATTGGATGGGTGTATATGAAAAATATGCTTAAACTAAGGATCTTGTTATTCTAATTACTGAATATTCTTATAAACTAAAAACCTACATATCTCTTGGCCTTTACTTGGCTCGTTGAAGTGGTCTGTTTCAAGTTTATGCCTTTGTGGAAGGCGTAGAAGCATTTTAAGCTTTAGGTTGATTCAAAAAAGTGTATTTGAATATTATAAATTAATTTTTTAATTGTTTTAAATTTTAAAAATATATTACATAATTTATAAAGGGTTATAAAATATAAATTAATTTTTTTTTAAATTAAAATTAAAATCTATAAGGGTTATGAACATAATATAAAATTGTTATAAAACTGCATTCATAAAGGTTATAAATAAGTAAATTTAAAATTGTTTCAAATTACATACACATACATACATATACATATAAGTATAAATGTTATATTTATAATTAATTAAATGGTTTAATCAAAGAAAGAATACATATAAGTATATATATATATATAACTTAATAAATTATAAATGTTATAATAATTAAAAAAAGATACATATGTTATGAAGAGAATAGGAGGTTAAATTGATTACAAAACCATAGAGACTTAAGGGAGTATACATTAGATGTATATAAAAATATATGTGATGTCATGAGTTATACTCATCTTCCTTATATAGTCGATAATACTCTATAAAATTATTTTGAATTATGGATTTAATGTATAATGCTCCCTATCATTTATAATAAAAATAGAGAACTTTACATACCTATGATGGTTGAGCAACCTCAAGCCCTAGAATATCCAAGCTGATGTTTCTATTATTCGTAAATAAGTAAGAATGTTACGTAACTTTTTTGAGCACCCTCAAGCGTTACATAACTCCCCTTAGAATGTGACGAAATGATGGGTTTAGGGTATTGAATGTACACTATGATATTTTTTAGCATGCTAAAGGTCATAAAGATGATTGGAAGCATAATTATAATATGTTAGGAATTATATACGGCATATAATTAGTAAAGAGTTACTTATCATTTATGGGAACCTTAATTTGTTAAGCGCCCTCAAGGTTATAGTAACCTGATAAACGGATCCTAACACCTACTGAAGAAATTTATACCAATATCCCTTTTAGATTTTTTGAGATATGCATAATTCAATGGTAGCCTTATTAGATAAATATAACAAACCAACCTAATAAGTATAAAACATATATAATATTACACTAATTTACTAAAATATATTTGCATATTTAATATAATTAATAAAATTGTTTATCAATTAAAATATACTTAATGAACTGAATTAAAGATTGATGAAGAAAAGTATACTATACTTAACAATAAATCTTTTGGCATGTTGTTGCTTTAACATCCATGCAAGATCCAAAATTCTACAACCATTAAAACGTTCATATCTTGGTCACTTTAGTGTTAATTTGCCTAAGACTGTATACTGTCTTCTATGAGTTTTGAACTCTAAGGCGATACAAGAGTATGAATGATTGATCCATATTCGTTCATATATAAAAGTTATCTTGTGAATGGTTGTGTTTGTATTAAATGAAATCTTGATGAAAATGTTTCATCCGAAATGAGCAAGTTAACCATAGTGCGAGATCATATATTTAATATGATTGAATATAATTTAGATCTTATTATGTTAGAAACAACACTAGACCAAGAACTACAAGACAGACCTAGGATTTCAATCGATGAAATATTAGTTTTTATCTATTTACATGAGTGCAATATGTTCGATATCTTAAAATGTTAAGGATGATTGCAGAGTAGTCCAGTGCAGTCTTGAAGTAAAAGATTTTCCTTTTGAACTGTTTGACCTTGCTAAAAGAGAAATCGATAGTTTTGTAATGTTAATAATTTGAATCGGTTAGGATGAAGATAGTTAATTTTCATTTCTGCTTCATGAGGAAACATTGGAAACGTTAAATGTTAAAATATTTGTAGATGTTTAGTATGGAACAAGAAATGTGATTTCTATGTCAAATGTATCTTTCTTATAGAAAATGTTATCTCTATAAGATATAACCTTTGAGTTTGAGATATTTGATTTAAAACTACCAATTATAAATTAGTTACAGTAAAAGAAACGAATAGCATATATATAGCAAATGGTTGAATGGAGCTCGTATTACAAACGTTGTTATGGTAACAACGGAAATAATGGGTGCATACCATATGACATTGCTAGTGGACACATCAAGTTTTGAAAGATTACCTTCATGTATTCCAATATTATTTGTGAAATAATAACTATTTTCGTTTATAACCGTATACAGATATAGTTTTGTTTTGATATAAATATCATGAATATTCATTGTATAATCATTCTGTTTTTGGCATTTCGATGAAGTTGTTATTTTTATAACAATAGTGGCGTGTTAGCTATAGAAAATTAAAGAATTAAACAACTGATTTTGGAATTATAAACTAAGTCGTATAGTTGAGAAATAATTCTTTAATCATATGATTATGAATCATATAGTATTCATGAATTGTATCTCAGATAATTAGGGGAAAAACACTCATTCAATGGGAGAAACAAAAGGGTTAACAAATTCTTTAGATTGATACATATAGATGTATGTAGTCCACGGTCTAATGATACCGAAAGTAGATACGCTTACTTCATTAAGTTCATTATTGAATTATCTCTAATATGAATATGTGTATTTGATATACAAGTTAGATGTCCATGACAAGTTAATAGAATATAAAATGAAAGTAGAATATATGACATGTAAAGAAAATCAATTTGATTTTGATCGTATATGCGAGTATATAGAATAAGAGTTTCAACAATATCTAAAAATGAATAAGATTCAATCTCAAAGTCACTCCTCCCTAAGTTGCATAATGATGTATTGATAAGAAGTTGATTGGACATTGTTGGAAAAAATATGATTGATAGTGAGTGAAGTTGAGTTAGTTCTTTCTACAAGGATACGTATTTTAGAGTAAGCACATATGTTAAATTTAGTTTCGTGATTTCATACAAGATGTGAATTAAGAATGAACCCCGATCATAAATAGTTAAAAATATGTGGCTATCCAACTTACATTATGAACGTAAGTTTTGTGAACTCAAAAAATAAATCTATTTTATGCAAGTCTCATAGGAAGTTCAAAATTGTTTTGAATGTCTATTCAACTGCACCAAGAAATAATTTTTTTTTTCAAAATATGCCATTTTCGTGCCAAAGGAATTTCTTTCTAGAGAAATTAGTGATAGTACAATGGATTTGGATATGATACGAGATTCTAACATAGTAATAGATAACATAGATAAAGTAAATTTAACCAAGCCTAAAACAAACACAGTTACATTAGAATGTCTAATAAGAATTCTTGCATATTGAAGAGAAACTACTAACTTCTTATCAATGTCGAGAAAATGAATTTTTACATATAACAGTCTCTTAGGTTGTCGACAGGCCATGGAACTCTACCATATGGTGTGATGCTTTGAATCCAAAATGGATTCCAAGTACACTAACAGGATATGATTTTAGTAATTGTACGCATAAGGATATGATTCATCAGCCGCAAGAGAATCCTTAAGAAGAAGATCAATGCAGTTTAAATTGTATAAAGTGAGGTAGAAAGGAAATGACTTCATTGATTTCAGATGTTGAAATTAGTGGAGTGATTTTGCTAGACAACATGCTTAAGTCCATGCAGATTCTACTCATAAATTATCAAACGGTATGATTATGATGTTTGTACCAAAATTGGGCACAACACTCTTCGGAAGTCTTTGAAGAGATAAAGTGAAGAAATTAGATGGAAAAAGAAGAATTATCTAACAAAGACTCCAAATTTCAGAAAATAAGAATAATTAGAGTGCAAGGAGGCACAAGAATTTAGAGTGGTTAGGCGTATAGCCTACGTCCACTATGAAGTAGTTTGCTTTATTGATCTTTCTTTTGCGTTTACAAGTGAATTCAATGTTTTACAGCAGTCAATTGTGATTTGCAGCAGTGAATCTTGTTTATGGAAGCAGCAATTGAGTTCAGATCTGGATCTGGCGGAGTCCGGGCGTTGGAAATCTCAAAGAGGAAGAAGAACCCCTTTTTGTTGGCTTTGGGGGTCTATTTATAGGTGTAAGAGGCTGGTATTTCACCTAGATTTCGGAAGACCCTCTCTGGCACGCGACCATGCCCGCTCGCCCAAGCCAATGAAGTTTTGGTCCGATCCGTGATCGACACGAGCAGATTTCGACTCGCTCGAGATTTCATCCAATGGTATTGAAATTTGGCGTGGGCATTCTTTAGCATGCACGTAGTCTTCTGTGAAAATTTCATAGCATTTGGACTTGTAGATTGGGAGATATGATCGATACGAAATGGAGTTTTCGGTAGGTTGTTTCCTTCGACTCGCTTCCGCTTCGACTCGCTTATGTTTCAACTCGCTTCCTTTTGACTCGGTGACGTGGCACTTTGTTAGAGTCGAACTAGACGGAGTCGAACAGTGGTTCGGTGAAGGCTGTGGAGCGAGTCGAAGAGGACTCTCTGATGGATGCTGTTGCGAGCGAGTCGAAGTAAGCACTTGGTTTGAGCGAGTCGAAGCAGGCTTTGGTCGAGCGAGTCGAAGTTAGCTCTGGTCGAGCGAGTCAAAGCTAGCACTGGGAGAGCGAGTCGAAGTGGGTAGCTGAGCGAAGCGAGTCGAAATAGGTATTCCAGATGGCAGTGAGTCAAACAGGAACGAGTCGAAGTTGATATTTGAGGGAACCGGAGCGAGTCGAAGGAGGGAGTCGAATGGTATCTGATTTTCGTCCAATTTTGCATCCCTCATAACTTGAGCATACGAACTCGGATTGACTTGAGATTTTGAACGTTGGCTCCCATGGCTTAGCTTGTCATGTCCTACCAATTTTGGCTCGATCCGGACTCGGACAAAATTCGCCGATATCCGTAGTGAGCCCGTGTATAACAGATTTCTAGGATGGGCCGTCATCGGTTATTAGTCAATTCCTTGGTGTTACGGCCTTGCCAAAAGGCAGGATAACATTTGCCCCCCAAAGTATGTCTTGTGGGAACATGACGTGCTTTGAAATACTGCCATCTCTACTCTGAATAGTTTTTGTCTCGTCGATGAAAGCTGTAGTCTTTGATCGTTCTTCTTGATAATGTAAACTGTTGACCGCTATACCATGTATTGTTGCAACTGATTACTGTATGCTAGTGGTTACCCATTTGCCGTTGTAATCGTTATTATATGAATTTCCGATCTCTGAAAATCTGGAATATTGAATATTAGTCCGACATTTATGCATATATGTTAATCCGACTCCCGCTGACGTTTGTATGTCCTCGAGTCGTTGTCAGTTTATTGTTTTCTGAATTCCGTATCAATCCTCTCCTGAACCGATGTGAAATTCGTTGCAACAATGCTTGACGGTTGGTTTTGAATGTGCCTGTGTAACGATCCTCTCGAAGCGCTTGTTTGACTCGACGATGGACGTGACCCGAGCGAGTCGACATGGAGCGAGTCGAAAGGCGCTTCCCCGATGGATTCGAACCGCTTGTTTCGCTGCACTGGAGAGGGAGTCGAAACGCACCGGCGAGTCGAAGAAAAGACGGAGTCGAAGTGATGTCTTTCATTGCTGCATGAGGGAGTCGAACTGGTCACGGGGATGGAGTCGAAGGAGCGACACGAAAGGGAGTTCTGCATCAGTGCGCTGAAGAGGGAGTCGAAGCACGTGTTCAACCCCACTGGAATTCGAATCGGTTATTCCCCTTACTTTCGAGTCCATATAAATACCTGGCACTTAGCCGTTTTTTCACTTTTTACTTTTCATCTTTATCTTCCTTGCCTTCGTATCGCTCTGAGACTCGAGAAGAAAGAACGAAAATCCTCGCCTTCGAATCAATTCATACCATCACTTATTCGAACTAATCTGACAAATCTAGGTAACCCATTAAACGAATCCAACGCGTGAACGATGAGACTCGGTTTTCTAGCACTAAATCAACCTGAGTTGTGATTGATCGAAAGTTTCAGGATCTTAGCTTCGAGTCGATCTGGAGTGGGAGGTTTCGAGAGGATGAGGCAGAGGCTTTCGTATCGATCGATGGTGGAGCTTCGCATCGTGTCGAACGCCCTGAATCTATGGATCGATACAAAGGGGCTGTGTTTGATCAATTTGAAACGATGGCCTTTGATCGAATCAAAGTGGGTAGCTTCGGAGCGAGTCGAAGCCGATGGCTCTGGATCGAGTTGAAGTGTAGAGCCTTGGGAGCGAGTCGAACTCGATGGTCTTGGGGAGCGAGTCGAACCACGTGGTCTTAGGACCGAGTCAAACTCGTGATCTTGGGACTAAGTCGAAGGAGCAAATCGAACTGTGTGGTCTTTGGGAGCGAGTCGAACTCGTGATCTTGGGACCGAGTCGAAGGAGCGAATCGAACTGGGGATTTCGAATCGGGTCCTTCTGGTTTGAGTCGAATTTTGCATGCCAACCTTCTGACCGAGTCTGACTCATATGCATATGACCATAGCCTATTGATGCGAACACGGCTCTTGCGAGCGATACAAATTTGATCGTCCAAAAATTTGACATTTTTAACATACTTGAACAATTGCCTCCGGCGAGCTTCAAACTTGCATAACTGGACTTAACTTTTTCACTGCATATCTGATTTTCCTATCGAAGCTTGTCGATGAAACTGCAACTTATGAAAAATGACAACGAACTTTGACCTGAAATGATAGTCGATGGTAGGATGGTATGGTTGTGATGGTCAGCGATGATGGTCCGTTCGACCGAATTCCGAAGTCTCGTCGTTCATACGCTTCCTTCAATCCTGTAGATCTTCTCAAGTAACATACATTACCGCACTGCACAACACACTCACACACTTTACACTAGGGGATGCACAAGTGTTATTTGCCGGTTTAACAATGATTTTTTATAAGCTAGCTAGTCATGGACCCTTCAAGTTCTCAGCAGCCGGAATTTCCAAGTTCTGTTCCTTCAACTATTGAGATATCGGTTATAAAAGCCGAAGTTATTGAGATAGCTCCGGATGAGCGTCAAGGGGCTCGGTTTATTTGTACTCCACCGGATTCGGTGCCGTCGGGTATCTCCGAAGACATGTTAGGCTGGATTTGCTTAAGGCACGGTTTGTCGCCTGACGACGTGCTACTTCCTGGGCCAAATGACAGGCCACATTATCCTCCAGAAGGATTTACTGCTTTCAACCATCACGCTTGCACGGCGGGGACACTTCCTCCCTTCAATGACTATATCAGGGAGATCTTATCGTTTCTTGGCATAGCCCCATCTCAGCCACATCCGAATGGATATGCCTTGTTGAACAGCACCTTCGTCTTGTTTATGGAGATCCTATTTCCACCGCCGAAGCCGATCGAAATCAGATATTTATTCAATGTCAAAAGCCGTGGAGATAGCCCTTCCTTCACCTTCTTGGAGGCAGTCAAAAAATGCCACATTGTGCTGGGCTCCTGGGGGAGGCTAAGTTATTACAAATCTGAGTGGTTCTATGTTCGGTGCCCCCCTGGATTTGCTAGGCGGTGGTTAGATAGACGTAAGTGTCGCCATCCCCTCTTGAATTACCGAGATGTTAGTAACCGACTTCAAAAACTGACATACTTTTCCTTTCTTATAGCCGCAATCTCTCGCCCCGATGGCGCGTACTTCAGGGAGCTTGTTCGGATTCTTCAAGCGTTTCCGGGCGAAGAGAGGCACATAGACTTAGTCCTGACCGACAGGAATTTGAGGGCTGTCGGGCTGATAGAACGAAGACAGAGCATACACCTGGATGTGACACATAGGGTGGCCCCGAAGAAACGCGTGAAGCGGAAAGCGCCCGCAGTTGTGATCACCGAAGAAGTTGATCCAGAAAGAACGCCCACCGATACTGAGCTCCCGGCCGTGCCTCCTTCCGATGTTCAAGATTCCGGAGGAAAAAGACAAGGCAAGGCTGCTGCTCACAAGCGCTCTAAATCCGAGAGATTTAAATCTATGGTCGTGTCTTTGCCTATCCCGGGGATTAGAATTGCGGAGGCTCCTCCCCCGCCGGTTGGGAATCTTTTTGAGGGAATTGCCGATGTTCCGATTCCGGACTTTGTGTCGTCTCAATATGACGCCGGGATGGAGGAGCTCGATAGTGTTCATGAACCGAGCGGGTCGCTTGCTATGAGTGCGGCCGACATTTCCGGTTGGTCGGGGGATTGCACATGCATACACTTCACTACACTACATGATTCACAACTGTACCTCATCCGACTTAGGAAGTTGCTAACTCTTTCTTCGTTTATCATTTTCAGGTACTATGTCTGGGAGAGGATCTATGCTCGGTAACCTTCGCTCAGCCCGAAAGGCCTCTAGTTACTATGATTCCCGCCGGAGGGACTCAGACAGAGATCGCGACCGCGAGTACTCCCACCAGGATAGATACGGGCGTGATAGGGATAGGGAGTATAGACATCGGTCTAGGTCGCACTCTCCTCCACCTAGACTTCCATCTCTTCCTCCTGTTCAAACTTCAAATCCACCAGACCCTCCTCGTCACAGGCCGTCTTCTCACACTCCCAGATCTGAGACTCATCTCTAGAGAGTCGAGACTACATCTTCCATTGTTACAGAGCATGTCCCCGCTGATCCCATTGGAGAAGGGGCCCTTAAGTTGGCTCAAATGAAGAAGGATTTTCCTAATATTTGCTTCGACGGTTATGTTTTCCCTCCCCACTTGAAGAGAATTCCATCAGGGGTAGAAGGCACGATGCATGACTTTGTCCATGACATCTATACCCAATATCGAGAGTGGGCGAAGGCTGCCGAAAAAGCTTCTAAAGTGGCCTTCGAGCGGGCTAAAGAGATCGAGAAGATGGAGACCGAGCTCGTGAAAAGGGATCGTATTATTCAGGTACTCTCTGCTGAGTCCGAGTCTTCTCGGAAATCTAAGATCGAGGCCATTAAGAAGGCTGATGAAGCAAATGTGGCCATGGAGAGGTTGAGGCAGACGCATGTCGCCTTGGTGGAGGAAATGGGCCACCGGAATACCAAAGTCATCGCCGAGCGGGATGCGGCGGTCAAGGAGCTTAATGAACTAAAAGCCAAATTCGCCAGCTTGGTCAAAGAAAAAGATGATGCGAACAACGCAGCCCAGGAGGCGTGCGATCAGGCTGTTTTGCTCAGGGGAGAACGGGATGCGGCGGTGGCCCAAGTCCAGAAAGTGGAGACTGAGGTCGAGGAGAGGGTGAAGTTGGCCGAGTCCAGGTTAGAGGTCGACATTGAGGACCTCCTTGTTGTTTACAACGCTAATGTGCTGAGGAACAGGGGTCTGGCCTGGCTCGATGATTATTCGACGCATCTCCATAGTGCTTGGGGCCGACTGGTTGAGGAAGAGAAAGAGGCGCACCAGGGTGAGTCTGTGGATGAATTCGAGCTCGAGAATCGTCTGTTAACTGATGACGAAAAGAATATTCTCCATGATTCAATGATCTCTTATGAGAAGGAGAGGCTCGGCCCCAGCACCTGGAGGTAGGAGAGGGCTCCGGGGTTGGACATCATGATGCAAGTCTTGATCTTCCGGTGTCAACTCAGCTTGAATCTTTGCCTGCGGTTGATCCTCAAGCTGTTCCTGCCTATAACTCGGATCAGCCGCAGATGCCTCCGACTACAGCGCAAACGACTGAAGCCACCCCGTCGCTTACAAGCCAAACTGAGGAAGGTACTCCGAACATTCCACATGTCTATCATGAGTCGAAGTCTTTGATCGAGTTTAAGTCCTAACAATTCTTTTATTCTTTGTCCAGTGATCGATGCCACACCGGCCATGCCTCCTGCCACTCAAGAGTCATATCAAATGCAGGAGGCTATCGTGACCGAGGCAACCACCATGAGTACAGCTGCCCCGCTTGGCGATCTGTAGGGTGGTACGATCGCATTCGACGTGCAGCTGATGGATGAACTCTTCCGCCGCCACGGCGATCCTCGTGCTGACTTGTCATCTGTTATGAGCGGAACTGATCCTGCTGCAAGCTCTTCAATGCCGACTGCTGATGCCCCCGGCGGGGTTCAAGCAGTAACTGAAGAGGAGATGTTTGCTCAGATTGACGCCGAACTGGCAGCAGCAGGTTATGGCGGCAGCTTTGGAGGTGGGATGGCAGCATCGGGACCTGCCCCGCTCGGAATGATGTCTCCTGGTGGTTCTGTCTTTCTCACCAGCCTGCCCATTCCACCTTCTGTAATTGATCCCGTTCCTCCGACTCCGCCCGTAGGGAGCATTCTTATTCACACGAGTTCGGAGGAGGATGTCGACATAATGCCCTCGCCTGAAGACCAACCGCCGAAAAGTAAAGGCTTGAAGAGGAAGATTGGCGATGGCTCCAGCGGGTCTGCACTGAAGAGGAAGCCAAGGAAGAAGAGAGATTAGGCATGATCATCTGGCGTATTTTGATTTTGCATTTTGTTAGCCGTGTATAGATGCGGGTTCGGCCCCTACTAGTAGGAATTTTTTGGAAACTTGTACACGAATGTCTTCTATAATCAATAGGAATGAAACTTTTTCTTTTTTGTCATTGTGTATTTGTCTAAGTGTTTCAGTGTCTGAAATGCACTTGTGAAGTTTCAGGTTCCGAATCAAGTTTGTTTTAGTTTGCCAAGTTCGGGAACTTTGGACATGGCTTGCGACCGGGAAGCGAGTTGAATTCTAACACCGCATTGCTTCGATCAGTGGTTGATGCCTAAGTCCTGCCCCCAGTCTTGGGGATGAGTTGTAAACCGTCAACCGACGATCGCTTCTTACTTGTAACATGTTGAGTCTCGCGCCACCGAACGGATGTTTGAAGCAAGCGGAAATTGAGTAATGCGTGCTTGTTTGATTGTCGATAATCATTTTCGTACTCCGGGGATTCCCATTCATTCATCAGTGGCTAGTTACGCCGGCTTAAGTTTCGATCATATGTCTACGATCGGGAGACTTGGAATTGGCACTTGCACTCTGGGAGTCCGGAGTTGATGTTTATACTCCGCTTCATGCTTTGGGAATTCGAAGTTGGATGTTTATACTCGGCTTCGCACTCTGGGAATACGGAGTTGAATATTTATACTCCGGTTCGCGCTCTGGGAATTCGGAGTTGGATGTTTATACTCCACTTCGCACTCTGGGAATACGGAGTTGAATGTTTATACTCCGGTTCACGCTCTGGGAATTCGGAGTTGGATGTTTATACTCCGCTTCGCACTCTGGGAATACGGAGTTGAATGTTTATACTCCGCTTCGCGCTCTAGGAATTCGGAGTTGGATGTTTATACTCCGCTTTGCACTCTGGGAATACGAAGTTGAATGTTTATACTCTGGTTCGCGCTCTGGGAATTCGGAGTTGGATGTTTATACTCCGCTTCGCACTCTGGGAATAGGAGTTGAATGTTTATACTCCGGTTCGCGCTCTGGGAATTCGGAGTTGAATGTTTATACTCCGGTTCGCGCTCTGGGAATTTGGATTTGGATGTTTATACTTCGCTTCGCACTTTGGGAATACAGAGTTGATGTTTATACTCTGACTCGCGCTCTGGGAGTTCGGAGTTGAATGTCTATACTCTGGTTCGCGCTCTGGAAACTCGGAGTTGGATAAGGATTTTCGTGTATCAATCCCTTTTTGACTTTGATGTGGTGGCTTGCCCCCGAGCTCGGGTTTCACTTAGGGAGTGATTGGTTGCACCGCAGCCACTCTCTATTTGAATAAATCCCACCGTATGATGAGACTTAGCTCTCCGTGCATAGTGATGGTCGTATGAAGTATTTCAAGTAAATCACAGCTCTGGCTCGAAGAGGTTGCATTTTATTGCTGAAATAAGAAAGTATGGCAAAGTCAGTTGCCTTATTACAAGTTCTAATTTCGAAATGAATAAACAAATTGCAGAAAAGGAAAGTAAACTAAATGGATAAAGATAGCCTGTCAGGTGTAATAGCGGCGAAGGCTCTCGCTATTCCAAGCTCTTGGCAGGGTAAGACCGTCGACGGTCGATAACTTGAATGTACCATCTCCGAGCCTTCGTTCAATAACATACGGTCCCTCCCATGTCGGCTTCATGTGCGAAGGAACCGGATAGATTCTTTTTAAGACGAGATCGCCTAGTTCGAAGGTTCGCGGATGGACCTTGGCGTTGTACAATCGGGCGACTCTACTTCGATGTGCAGCTGCCCTCAAATCAGCCTCTTCACGCTTCTCATCCAGTAGATCAAGAGATTCAGCAATTAATATAGCATTTGTCTTTGGATCATAGTATGTCACACGATGAGAAGGTACTTCTAGCTCGACTGGAATAACGGCCTCTGAACCATAAGAAAGAGAGAACAGAGTGTGGCCGGTCGCGGTCTTGTGGGTTGTTCGGTAAGCCCATAGAGCCATAGGAAGTTCATCAACCCACTTGCCCCCGACCTTTTCTAGTCATTTCTTCAGGATGGACTTTATGACTTTATTAACTACTTCGACCTGTCCATTCGCTTGAGGGTGTGCAACTGCGGAGAATTTCTTTTGGATGTGAAATTGTTTGCAGAAATCTTTGAATTCAACGTTATCGAATTGGGTTTCGTTGTCCATGATTATGGTGTGTGGGAGACCGAATCGACACATGATGTTACGAACCACAAAGTTGATTACTTTCTTCGTTGTAATGGTAGCAAGAGCTTCGGCTTCAGCCCACTTTGTAAAGTAATCAACTGCGACGATAGCGTACTTCGCACCACCTTTTTCCAGAGGTAGAGCACCGATGATGTCAATGCCCCACATTGCGAACGGCCATGGGCTGACCATTTGCGTTATCTCAGTAGGAGGAGCCTTAGGGATTCGGGCGTATTTCTGGCACCTATCACATTTCTTTGCATAGTCCAACGCATCGCGATTCACGGTAGGCCAGTAATATCCGTAGCGAAGTATTTTCTTGGCAAGTGCTTGCCCCCCGGTGTGATCGCCACATTCTCCCTCATGTACATCGCGTAACACTTGTTTAATTTCATCGTGAGCGATACATCGGAGTAGGGGAACTGAGTACCCCCTTCTGTACATGAGTCCATTCTGGATGGTAAATCTTGAGGCCTTTCGAAGGACCTGACTTTTTTCACTCCTGCGCTCCGGCAGGGTCCCGTGCTCAATGTAATTTTTTAGTGGGGTCATTCATGAATCCTTTTCGGGGATGGTTTCGCATACCCGGTTTGTTTCCGCCCGGTCAATACTTGGGGAAGATAGCGTTTCTACGGGTACGAGTTCCATTTGTTGAGCTTCGCCTGTGCTGGCTAACTTTGCCAACGAATCGACCTTTTGGTTGCGTTCTCGAGGTATACTGTAGATGGCGTAGTAATCGAAATGGTCTAGTACTTCTTTAACTCGAGCTAAGTAAGCAGCCAACCTTCGATCTCTTGCTTGATACTCTCCTCGTACCTGACACACAACTAATTGTGAATCACAATAAATTTCCACTGCGATAATTCTCGAATCTCTAGCAAGTTTCAAGCCAGCTAGGAGGACTTCATATTCAGCTTCATTATTAGTCGCATGGAAATTGAACTTTAAGGCATAACATATGGATCATCCCTCGGGAGTTTCAAGCACAATACCAGCGCTTGAACACCGGTCGTCTGATGCTCCGTCGGTAAAGTTTCCATACGTATTCAGGGGATTCACTGGCTTTGGGCAAGTCCTTTAGGATGGTAAATTTAGCTATGAAATAGGCTAGGACTTGTCCTTGTATGGCCCGTCTCGGAGCGTAAGTAAGGTCAAACTGGCTCAGTTCGATGTTCCACTTGAGTAACCTACCAGACGTCTCAGGCCGCAAAAGGACCTGTCGTAATGGCTGGTCGGTGTAAACAATAATGGAATGTGCCTGGAAGTATGGTCGGAGTTTTCTTGATGCAATGACAAGGCAGTAAGCCAACTTTTCCAGCTTCGGATAATTTCTCTCAGCCCCAGTCAATCGTTTGCTGACGTAGTATACCGGCTTCTGTATTTTGTCTTCTTCTCGGATCAATGCAGCGCTGATAGCGTTCTCTGATATCGCCAAATATACGAACAGCTTCTCATGGTCGATGGGCTTCGACAGGATAGGTGGTGTGGATAGATGTTGGACTAGCGCTTGGAAAGCGCCCTCGCACTCCGTGGTCCATTCAAAGTTTTGTTTCCCTTTTCGAATCAGATCGAAGAAGGGAATGCATTTGTCAGTGGACTTTGAAATGAACCTGCTCAATGCTGCTACCTTTCCATTGAGACTCTGGACTTGCTTTATAGTTTTGGGAGTTTCAAGATTTTTGATTGTCCAAATCTTTTCGGGATTGGCTTCGATTCCTCGGGCGTTAACGATGAACCCAAGGAACTTTCCGGATGCAACTCCAAAGTGACATTTCAGTGGGTTGAGCTTCATCTTGTACTCCTAAAGTATGTTGAACATAGTTTCCAGGTCTTTTACATGGTCGGTGGAGAGTCGTGACTTCACAAGCATGTCGTCTACATATACTTCCATTATCTTCCCAATTTGATTAGCGAACATCCGATTGAACAACCGTTGGTAAGTAGCCCCGGTGTTCTTGAGTCCGAATGGCATAAACTTGTAACAGTAAAGTCCCAGATTGGTCACGAAGCTGGTATGTTCTTGATCGGGTAAATGCATTGGTATCTGATTGTAGCCTGAATACGCGTCCATGAAGGATAAGAGTTCATGTCCAGCCGTCGAATCCACTAGCTGATCAATTCTAGGAAGCGGGAAACTGTCTATGGGGCACGCTTTATTCAGATCGGAATAGTCGACACATGTTCCCACTTCCCGTTTGGCTTTCGGACGAGCACGGGGTTTGACACCCATTCAGGATATAGCGCATCCCGAATGAATCTGTTGGCTTTAAGCTTTTCTACTTCCTCTTTAAGGGCGGCAGATCTCTCTGGATCCATACCGCGCCTTTTTTGCTTGACCGGGAAATGCCGTGGGTCAATGTTCAGAGTGTGGCTTGCGATGTCTGGCGAGATCCCACACATATCAGAATGTGTCCAGGCAAATACGTCAAGATTTGCCCGCAGAAATTCAACCAATTCCTCTTGAGTTTTCTGGCTTAGCTGAGATCCAATCTTTATCATTTTTGAATCACCGTTATTGTCAATTGGGAAATCAATCATTAGCTCGGCCGGGGATGCTTGACTTTCTTTAGATTCTTTTTCGTCTTCAGTTTCTCTCGGGTGAAGATCCTTGAGGAATTGGCTGGGGTGCCCGGGCCTGGGCCCGGGCGTTAATTGTCAATTATCGGCGAAACGGACGCAGAGAAATTCCTCTACGCCCTTTCCGTTCTCCTTTCGCTACCCCCCGCAGCTCAGCAACATAACAGGCTCTGGCAGTGGCCTGATCTCCCTGAACGATTCCTATTCCATGATCAGTGGGAAATTTTAAGGTCAAACACCATGGGGCAATGGCTATTCTGAATTCAGCGAGGGACGGTCGGCCCAAGAAAGCGTTGTAGGGGGAGTCTATGTCCAAAACGATGAACTGCAACATCCGTACTCTCCGACGTTCTTCAACTCCCAACTCTACTGGCAGTTCCACCATCCCAGTGGGGATTGTGGCACTTCCGTTGAAACCATGGACTCGAGATTGACAGGGCTTCAAGTCTGCGGCTTCCATCTTCATTTGATCATAAGCCCGCTTGAACAAAATATTCACAGAGCTTCCACTGTCAACTAAGATCCTTTTTATCCAAGCGGGACCTACTTGTGCTGAGATGACCAGCGGATCGATAGTGGGAGCTTCGATTTTATCTGCGTCTCTGCTCCTGAACACGATGTCATCCGTCATCGTTTTCTGTTGCTTGGCTGGAGCCCCCTCATCAAAACTACTGCAACACTCGAAGTCCGCATGCCTGATAGAACTGGCATACGACTCCATTTCCTTCCAGCTTCGATCTGCTGGATGAGGACCACCACTTATTGTATTGATGACCAACCTCCCGTCCGCATGAGCGGGTTCTTCCTATCTCTCCTGGTTCGGTGCACGATTCTGATTTGATGGGCCCGCACCATCGGATTGCGGTGCCCGTACATACTGATCCAACTTCCGCTCACGTATTAGTTTTTCAATGAGGTCTTGTAAGTGACGACACTCATTGGTGTTGTGGCCATAACTCTCATGGAATCTACAGAACTTTCCTGTTTGGATCTGTCTTTCAGTCGGTGGTTTCGGGGCAGGCTTCTTATATTACATGGTATTGCAGGTCTGCAAATACACATTCTCCAATGACGTGTTCAATGGAGTGTAGTTTTCGTACATGGAAGCTCTACGCCGTGGTCCACGATCCTGATCGCGTTTTTTATTCTGGTTTCTATTGTCCCTCTGCTGATTTTGTTTATTTTGGACGTTCAACTGAATTTTTCCAGAACTATCCCCGGGCTGTTTAACGGCGACGTTACTCTGGATACCTTAAATGTTGGGCCCTGCATCATTCTGCTTCCTAGACTGTTTCGCATCCTCCCTTCTCAGGAATTGGGCTGCCTTGGAATAGAAACGGTCCAATGACGCAGGTGGTTTCCCAACTAACCAACTTCCAAACTCGGAATCAGCATCAATCCCCTTAGTAAGAGCCATCAGGATAGAGTTATCGTTGGGATTGCTTATTTCTGCACACGCAGCGTGGAATCGCTCCAAGTAACGTCTAAGTGTTTCTCCGGGAGCTTGCGTAACACTAGACAGAGTGTTAACGTCCTTTGACCTCGCCACATGCATACGGAATTGTTCGACAAACTTGGTGGACATCTGATCGAAGTTAGAGATGGATCGCGGTGGCAAACGAGTGAACCACATGGTAGTGATGCCCCCTAAGGAAATGAGGAAACTACGGCACTTTACTGCATCATCAGCTCTAGCAGCATTCATCAGCCATTCATATTTCAGGACATGTTGATTAGGATCAGAACTTCCTTCATAAACTGGCAAAGCTGGCATCCTGAAGTGCCGAGGTGGTTCAGCATATAAAACTTCATCGGTGAAAGGGGTATGACTTCGGGAGATTCCCCAGTCGTCATTAGAGAGACCCTAACTTTCACAGATCATTTGGCGGATCATCGCCGGTATATCCGGTGTTCGGACACTTGGAGCATGTTGTGCCAAGGTGTGGTCGGGTTCCACAGCGCGAGTCTGGACCGGACGCGGTCGACGGTCCGTGTTTCGCCCCCTTGGTTCAACATCCTCAGGGACATAAGGCTCAGGAGTCTGCTCTCGTTGGCTACGTTGAGGATCAGCTTGGTTTCCAGCGTCATCTCCCCGTCCGGCAGTGGTGGCAGTAGCAATGTTGTCGGTAACTTGATAAGGAGCAGCTCCTCCTCGAGTTGAAGGTTCTGTGCGGAGACTAGTGGATGGTCCAGCTCTAGGTTGCCCAAGGTTCGAAGCAGGTTGGTGTCCCGTGGCCTGGGTGTAGCTTCCACCTAACCGTGGACGTGTGGATCTAGTTTGGCCATCGGAGGAGGCAGAACTTTCCGTGGAAGAGTGAGAACCTTGGTCTCTTCTGGATCTTCTTTGCCTTTAGCGGTTTAGCTGGTTAGTCAACTCCGTGTTGGCGCGCAGTTGTTCCGCTAGTTGCTGTCGACTTTGGGTCAACTCTTGAAGCAATGTCTGGAATTCTTGCCTAGTGATTGGACCTGATGGATCTGAAGGTCCTGCAGCATTTTGGTTGGATGGAGGTGATTGCACGGGGTTTTGTCGGTCCCATGCTCCTTGATCAGCAGCTGCAGAGGTGGTACGTGTGCTCACCATAATGAATTGGCGAAGTCCTTTCCTAGATCTGATTGCAAATCTGAATAGAATGGAAGGGCTTCAAAGTTTTAGATCTGGATCTTCTTCTTAGATTTATGCAATCCAATATAGATAGGAGATCCAAAGAGTGGGAGAAAAATTGGGTTTTTCTTAGTGAAAGCACCAAAGTGTTTGTACCAAAATTGGGCACAACACTCTTCGGAAGTCTTTGAAGAGATAAAGTGAAGAAATTAGATGGAAAAAGGAGAATTATCTAACAAAGACTCCAAATTTCAAAAAATAAGAATAATTAGAGTGCAAGGAGACACAAGAATTTAGAGTGGTTCGGCGTATAGCCTACGTCCACTATGAAGTAGTTTGCTTTATTGATCTTTCTTTTGCGTTTACAAGTGAATTCAATGTTTTACAGCAGTCAATTGTGATTTGCAGCAGTAAATCTTGTTTATGGCAGCAGCAATTGAGTTCCGATCTGGATCTGGCGGAGTCCGGGCGTTGGAGATCTCAAAGAGGAAGAAGAACCCCTTTTTTGTTGGCTTTGGGGGTCTATTTATAGGTGTAGGAGGCTGGTATTTCACCCAGATTTCGGGAGACCCTCTCTGGCACGCGACCAGGCTCGCTCGCCCAAGCCCGTGAAGTTTCGGTCCGATCCGTGATCGACACTAGCAGATTTTGACTTGCTCGAGATTTCATCCAATGGAGTCGAAATTTGGCGTGGGCATTCTTTAGCATGCACGTAGTCTTCTAAGAAAATTTCATAGCATTTGGACTTGTAGATTGGGAGATATGATCGATACAAAATGGAGTTTTCGGTAGGCTGTTTCCTTCGACTCGCTTCCGCTTCGACTCGCTTATGTTTCGACTCGCTTCCTTTCGACTCGGTGACGTGGCGCTTTGTTGGAGTCGAACTAGACGGAGTCGAACAATGGTTCTATGAAGGCTGTGGAGCGAGTCGAAGTGGACTCTCTGATGGATGCCATTTCGAGCGAGTCGAAGTAAGCACTTGGTTTGAGCGAGTCGAAGCAGGCTTTGGTCGAGCGAGTCGAAGTTAGCTCTGGTCGAGCGAATCGAAGCTAGCACTGGGAGAGCGAGTTGAAGTGGGTAGCTGAGCAAAGCGAGTCGAAATATGTATTCCAGATGGCAGCGAGTCAAATAGGAACGAGTCGAAGTTGATATCTGAGGGAATCAGAGCAAGTCGAAGGAGCGAGTCGAATGGTATTTGATTTTCATCCAATTTTGCATCCCTTATAACTTGAGCATACGAACTCGGATTGACTTGAGATTTTGAACGTTGGCTCCCATGGCTTATCTTGTCATGTCCTACCAATTTTGGCTCGATCCAGACTCAGAAAAAATTCGCCGATATCCGTAGTGAGCCCATGTATAACTGATTTCTAGGATGGGTCGTCATCGGTTATTAGTCAATTCCTTGGTGTTACGGCCTTGCCAAAAGGCGGGATAACATATGAGTTTTGCCATTTGATGTTGAGACAAAATTTCTAAATGATGTTTAGCAAAGACAATTTGCATATAATAACCAAAATGTCTAGAAGTTAGTGAGAGCGATAACATAGTTTGTAGGTTTTTGGATATGATCCAAGAGATGATATAAGAATTTCATCTAATAAGCATCTAGAGGTTGAGAAAATATTTTGACACATAATTCAAATATTCTAATTTCAGTCAAAATAGAAAGGAAGCGTGTGTCTGTAAAAAAGAAAAACAAAGATACTAAATCATTCTAAATGTTATAAGTAAACAACACGCTAATGATTGTTAACGATGCACCCTTGTTAAAATTAGTTAAAGTACGGTCATTTAATTCTGGAAACATCTTTTCTACTTGGTATAAAGGATGTTGGGATTGTCCCAATCTATATGTAAAAACCTTGTATTAAAATATGTAATATAGAGTATATGATGTAGATCCATTATGCTTTGGTAATAAGAATCATCAAGTATGTTATGTAATGTTGAATCATCATGTATGTTATGTAGTGTTTTATATTAGATTCACTTATACACTTGGTGTATTAAGCGAATATCAAATCTGAGGTAAAGTCACCAGTGTAAATAGTATTCTCGAGTATTTGTGAAACACTAAAGTATTGTTTATGGAAACAATGAACTTTATTATAAAGAAGATGTTATCCCGCCTTTTGGCAAGGCCATGATACCAAGAACTTAACTGGAAACTAAGGAAAGTCCGTCCCGAAGATCGGTTATACGTAGGCTCACTATGGATATCGATGAATTTTGTCCGAGATTGGATCGAGCTAAAATTGACAAGACATGACAAGCAAAGCTATGAAAGCCAATGTTCCAAATTTCAAGTCAATCCGAGTTCGTATGCTCAAGATATGATCGATACAAGTTAAGGAATTCAACACAATCGCATCCATCTATTCGTGTCCATCAAGTATCGGCGTCATCTATTGTTCGTATCCATCAGCGAATATCTCTTCATATCCATCAAGGTGCACTACTTTGTATCCATCGAGAGAATCAGCCTTATTCGTATCGATCCTGTTCGAATCCATCAGCGTACAAGCGCACTTCGTATCGATCAGCAGCCAAAGAGAGTCTACTTCGTATCCATCAGGACCTTCCTACTTCGTATCCATCGATTGCGACACAAATATACATTTCGTATCGATCGAGCTTCAGACATGCTTCATATCGATTGACCACGTATAGATACGAAATCAAGGCTTCCCATCGATATGAAGTGTGATTCAATCGATTGATATGAACAAGAACAGTGCAGTCGATCGATACGAACAAAGCAATGCAGTGGATCGGTACGAACAGAACAACTAAGATCGACACGAACAGGGCCGAAATAGATCGATACGAACAAGGCTTAGATGTTGGATACGATGAAGGAAGCAGTCAACACGAAACAAAAAGTGGATCGATCCGAGAGTTTAGCACCACGTCAACTCGAAGGCACATGCTCAGACCGATATGAACAGATCGATTCGAAGGGTATCGGTACGAACTAAACAGCCTACCGAAAACTCGAATTTGCATCGATCATAACTCACAACCTACGAGTCCAAATGCCACCAAATTTTCACAGGAGCTTACGTACAAACTAAAGAATGTTCATGCCCAATTTCGACTCGATTGGACCAAATCTTGATCGATACGAAAATTCGTTCGTATCGATCACGGACCGAGTGCAAATCACGTGGGATCGATCACATGGGCCCACCCATGTGCCAAAAGAGGTCTCCCGAGATTTGAGCGAGATATTTGCAGTCTACGCCTATAAATAGCAGCCCAGAACCTACAGAAAAAGGATCCTTTTGCTCTCTGACGTCCAGACTCTGCCGAATTCACCATTGTACTTGAATTTCACTGTTGTACTCGAGATTTACTATTGTAATCCACTGTAACCAGCAAGCAAAAGTCAATAAAGATCAACCATTCCATAGTGGACATAGGAAATACGCTGAACCACTCTAAATCTCTACGTTCTTTTGCTATTTTTCTGATTATTGTGTGAAGTGTTTGTTAGATAATCCTCTTTTTACATTTATTTCTTCATTTATCTCTTCAAACCCTTCCGAAGAGTGTTGTGCCCAATTTTGGTACAAACACTTTGGTGCTTTCACTGGGAAAACACAGTTTTTCTCCTGCTCGTTGGATCTACTATCGATATTGGATTGCACAAATTTAAGAAGAAGATCCAGATTCCAAGTTTAAAGTTCTTCCATCCTATTCGGATTTGCATAAAATCTAGGAAAGAGCTTCACTATTCATCATGGTTAACATAAGGACTACTTCTACAGCTGTAGATTCAGAAGGACGGGACAGACAGAATCCCGTACAACTGCCTCCGACCGACCAGAATGCTTCCGGACTATCAGATCCGCAAGGCCCTGTTACCAGGGAAGAATTTCAGATGCTAATGCAAGAATTGACTTAGAGCCGCCAGCGGCTCAATCAAGAGTTGCATGCTAATGCGGAATTGACCAACCAATTAAACCGTCAAAGACGAAGGAGATCCATAAGGGATCAGGCTTCCTATTCATCCACCGAGAGTTCAGCCTCTTCTGATTACCATCATAGATCCACACGCCCGCGACTGGACGGAAGTTACACACAGGCCATTGGGCATCAGCATGCATTGAGTCTTGGGCAACCGAGAGTTGGCCCGTCAACCAGCCATCAGACTGGACCCTCCTCCCGAGGAGGCGCTACCCTACACCATATTACTGATAACCGTACTGCAACAACTACTGATTTGGGAGTTGACGCTCGGAACTGAACGGATCCGACCCACCGCCAACACAGCCATACTCCTGAGCCTTATGTCCTCGAAGATGTAGAACCAAGGAGGTGAGACATGGACCATCGACAGCGACCGGCCTCTCCTCGCATTATGGAACCCGACCACACCTTGGTCCAACATACTCAAAATGTCCAGATGCCCGACCTACCAACGATGATCCGTCAAATGATCCGTGAAAGTCAGGGTCTTAGCAATGACGACTGGGGAATCTCCCGAAGTCATTCCCCTTTTACTGATGAGATACTCTATGCTGAACTACCTCGGCAATTCAGGATGCCGACTTTACCCGTTTATGAAGGGAGCTCAAATCCTAATCAACATATCTTGAAATAAGAATGGTTGATGAATGCTGCACGAGCTGATGACACAGTCAAGTGCTAAAGCTTCCCGATCTATCTAGGAGGCATAGCGACTATGTGGTTTACCCGACTGCCGCCTCGATCCATCTCATGTTTTGATCAGTTGGCAACAAAGTTTATTGAGCAATTTCGTATACATGTCGCAAGACCAAAGGATGTTAATACTTTATCTAGTGTCACTCAAGCTCCTGGAGAGACACTCAGGCGTTATTTAGAGAGATTTCATGCTACATGTGCTGAGATTAGCAACCCTAATGATAACTCCATTCTAATGGCATTGACTAAAGGGATTGATCCCGATTTTGAGTTCGACAACTGGTTGGCCGGAAAACCCCTTGCATCATTGGACCATTTCTATTCCAAGGCAGCCCAATACTTGAGAAGGGAGGATGCAAAACAGTCTAGAAAGAAGGATGATGCGGGGCCTAGTATGGAAGGAATTCAGAGTAATATTGCTGTTAAACAATCCGGGGAAAGCTCCGGGAAAGTGCAATTGAACATTCAGAATAAAAAAGAACAGCAGAAAGGCAATGGTAATCAAAACAGGAAACGGGATTAGAATCGTGGTCCGCGACGTAGGGCTCCTATGTTTGATAACTACACTCCTTTGAATACGTCGCTGGAGAATGTATATTTACATACCTGCAATACTATTCAGTACAAGAAACCTGCTCCGAAGCAGTCATCGGAGAAACAAATTCAAACAGGGAAGTTTTGTAGATTCCATGAAAGCTACGGCCATAACACAAATAAGTGCCATCATTTGTAGGATCCCATTGAAAAATTGATACGTGGAAGGAAGTTGGAACAGTTTGTGCGGGCGCCGTAATCTGGAGGTGCGGGCCCATCGAATCAGAATCATATACCGAATAAGGCAAGACAGGAGGAACCCGCTCGTACTGACGGGAGGTTGGTGATAAATACCATTAGTGGTGGTCCTCATCCAGCAGACCGAAGCTGGAAGGAAATGGAGTCGTATGCCAGTTCTATCAGGCATGCGAGCTTCGAGTGTTGTAGTAGTTTGGAAGAAGGGGCTCCAGCCAAGCAACAGAAGACGATGACTGACGACATCGTCTTCCGAGACGGAGATGCCGATAGGATCGAAGCCCCAACCATTGATCCACTTGTCATATCAGCTCAAGTAGGTCCTGCTTGGATGAAGAGGATCTTGGTAGACAGTGGAAGTTCTGTTAATATATTGTTCAAGCGAGTCTATGACCAGATGAAAATGGAGACCAAAGATTTGAAACCTTATTAGTACCGTATCCATGGCTTCAATAGGAGTGCAACTATACCCAGTGGAGTGGTGGAATTGCCAGTGGAGTTAGGTATTGGAGAACGCCGGACAGTCCGAATACTATAGTTTGTTGTTTTGGATATAGACTCGCCATATAATGCTTTCTTGGGCCGACCGGCCCTAGCTGAGTTCACGGCTGCCATTGCCCCGTGGTGTTTGACTCTAAAGTTCCCCATTGATCGTGGAGTTGGAGTCATTCAAGGAGATCAGGCTGCTGGACGAGCCTGTTATGTTGCTGAATTGCGCGAGGCGCAGCGAAAGGAGAAAGGAAAGGGCGTAGAGGAATCTCTCTGCGTCTGTTTTGTTGATAATTGACAATTGATGCCTGGGCCTAGGCCTGGGCACGCCAACCAATTCCAAAGAGATCTTGACCCGAGAGATACCGAAAATGAAGACGAAAATAAAGACAGTCAAGCTTCTCCGATCGAACTGACGATCGATGTTCCAATCGATGATAGCGATGATTCTAGAATGATAAAGATTGGATCTCAGTTAAGCCAACAAATGCAAGAGGAATTGGTTGAATTTCTTTGGGCAAACCTTGATGTGTTTGCCTGGACACATTCCGACATGTGTGGAATCTCGCCGGACATCGCGAGCCATGCATTAAACATTGACCCGCGACACGTCCCGGTCAAACAAAAAAGGTGTGGTATGGATCCAGAGAGATCTGCCGCCCTTAAGGAAGAGGTAGACAAGCTTAAATTGAATGGATTTATTCGAGATGCATTATATCCGGAATGGGTGTCAAATCATGTACTTGTCCGAAAGCCAAATGGGAAATGGAGAACGTGCATCATTACTCTGATCTGAATAAAGCCTACCCTAAAGACAGTTTTCCACTTCCTCGAATTGATCAACTCGTAGATTCAATGGTCGGGCATGAACTCTTGTCCTTCATGGATGCGCATTCCGGCTACAATCAAATACCAATGCACTTACCCGACCAGGAGCATACCAGCTTCGTAACAATTATGGGACTTTATTGCTACAAGGTTATGCCTTTTGGACTCAAGAATGCTGGCGCAACTTATCAATGATTAGTTAATCGAATGTTCGCCAATCAGATTGGGAAAACCATGGAGGTATACGTGGACGACATGCTAGTCAAGTCACAATTCTCCACTGATCACATCAAAGTCTTGGAGTCAATGTTTAATATTCTTCTAGAATACAAAATGAAGCTTAATCCATTCAAATGTCATTTTGGGGTCGCATCAGGAAAATTCCTTGGGTTTATCGTCAACGCTCGAGGAATCGAAGCCAATCCCGAAAAGATCTGGGCAATTAGAAACCTTAAAACTCCAAGAACTATAAAGCAAGTCCAGAGTCTCAACAGAAAAGTAGCAGCGCTGAGTAGGTTCATTTCAAAGTCTACTGATAAATGCATTCCCTTCTTCGATCTGATCCGAAAAGGGAAATGAAACTTTGAATGGACTACGGAATGTGAAGGCGCATTCCGAGCATTAATTCGACATCTCTCCACACCGCCAATTTTGTCGAAGCCTATCGATCACGAGAAATTGTACATTTACTTGGCGGTATCAGAAAACGCAATCAGTGCTGCCCTAATTCGGGAGGAAGACCGAATACAAAAGTCGGTCTACTATGTTAGCAAACGACTAACCAGAGCTAAGAGAAATTATTCGAAGCTAGAGAAATTGGTTTACTGTCTTGTTATTGCCTCGAGGAAGCTCCGTCCGTATTTTCAGGCTCATCCTCTAACCGTTTACACCGACCAGCCGTTACGACAGGTCCTTACATGGCCTGAGACGTCTGGTAGGTTCCTCAAATGGAATATTGAGTTAAGTCGGTTTGACATCACCTACACTCCAAGGCGAGCCATTAAAGGACAAGTCCTAGCAGATTTCATAGCTGAATTTACCATCCCAGAGGACTTTCCCGAAACTAGTGAATCTCTCAAGTATATCTGGAAGCTGCATACCGATGGTGCATCAAATGACCATTGCTCAGGTGCAGGGGTTGTGCTTGAAACTCCTGAAGGTCGATCTATATGCTATGCTTTAAAGTTTGATTTTCATGCGACCAACAATGAAGCTGAGTATGAAGCCTTACTTGCCGAATTGAAGCTTACCGGAGATTTGAAAATCATTGCTGTGGAAATTTATTGTGATTCACAATTGGTCGTGTGTCAAGTTCAGAGGGAATACCAGGCCAAGGACCGAGGACTAGCTGCTTACCTTGCTCGGGTTCAAGAAATACTAAATCAGTTTGATTATTATGCCATCTACTGCATTCCCCGAGATCGCAATCAAAAAGCCGATTCATTAGCGGAGTTAGCCAGCACATGTGAGGCACAACAAATGGGACATGTTCCCGTGGAGACATTAGCTTCCCCGAGCATCGACCGAATGGAGATGGATTGGATATTTGAGGTCGTTCGCAATAAGGAGTCATGGATGACTCCGTTCAGAAATTATCTCGAACATGGAACCCTACCGGAGCGCAGGAGTGAAAAGAGAAGATTCTTCGAAAAGCTTCACGGTTCACTATTCAGAACGGAGTCATGTATAGAAGAGGATACTTTGTTCCTTTACTCCGGTGTATCGATCATGACGAAATCAAACGCGTATTGCATGATGTGCACGAAGGGGAATGTGGCGATCACACCAGGGGGCAAGCCCTTGCCAAGAAAGTGCTCGGATATGGATACTATTGGCCAACCGTAAATCGCGATGCATCAGATTACGCCAGAAAGTGCGACAAATGCCAGAAGCATGCTCGGATTTCAAGGGCCCCACCTACCGAAATAACTCAAATGGTCAGTCCATGGCCGTTTGCAGTATAGGGCATTGACATTATTGGCTCTCTGCCTCTAGCCAAGGGTGGTGCAAAGTACGCCATCGTAGCAGTTGATTACTTTACCAAGTGGGCGGAAGTTGAACCCCTTGCAACAATTACAACAAAGAAGGTGATCAACTTTGTAGTGCAACATCATCTGCCGATTTGGTCTCCCACACACTATCATCATTGATAACAGGACCCAATTCGACAGTGCTGAATTTAAAGACTTCTGTCAACGATTCCACATTCAGAAGAAATTCTCCACAGTCGCACACCCTTAAGCGAATGGACAAGTTGAAGCTGTTACTAAAGTTATAAAATCTATTCTGAAGAAGCGACTGGAAAAGGCCGGGGGTAAATGGGTCGATGAACTTCCTATGGCTTTATGGGCTTACTGAACAACCCATAAGTCTGCAACCGGTCACACTCTGTTTTCTCTTTCTTATGGTTCAGAAGCCGTTATTCTAGTCGAATTAGAAGTGCCTTCTCATCGTGTGACATACTATGATCCGAAGACAAATGCTATATTGCTTGCTGAATCCCTGGATTTATTGGATGAGAAGCGTGAAGAGGCTGATTTGAGGGCAGCCTTCTCATCGTGTGACATACTATGATCCGAAGACAAATGCTATATTGCTTGCTGAATCCCTGGATTTATTGGATGAGAAGCATGAAGAGGCTGATTTGAGGGCAGCCGCATACCGAAGTCGAGACGCCCGATTATACAATGCCAAGGTCTGACCCCAAACCTTTGAACTTGGCGATCTCATCCTTAAGAGAATTTATCCGGTCCCTTCGCATATGAAGCCCACCTGGGAAGGGCCGTATGTTATCAAATGAAAGCTCGGAGATGGTACATTCAAATTATCGACCATTGACAGTCTCACTCTTCCGAGAGCCTAGAACAGCGAAAGTCTTCGTCGCTACTATTCATGACAGACTCTGTTTATTTATTCATTCTATTTTTCATTTGCAATTTGTTTTTGCATTTCGAAATTTGAATTTGTAATAAGGCAACTGATTTTGCCGTATTTTCTTATTTCAGCAATAAAATGCAAACTCTTTGAGCCAGAGCTGTGATTTATCGAATGCGTCATACAACTATCAATGTGCACGGAGAGCTAAATTCCACCCGACGATGGAATTTATTCAGATAGGGAGTGACTGTGATACGACCGGTTACTCGCTAGATGATACCCGAGCTCGGGGGCAAGTCATCACAGTGAAGTCAAAAAAGGATTGATACACGACAATCCTTTAACCAACTCCAAATTCCCAGAGTGTGAACTGGAGTATAAACTTACAAATACGGTTTCGAAGAGGGTGGATCCATCCACCTAACGACTTCTCCCATATCTTGACCAAGTTTGAGGAAGATGGATCCGTCCATCTAATGACCTCGCTTGTTAACTCAGGGTGGATGTGAACCAACCGTCCACGATCCTGATAGTTTCGTCATTCCCGGAGTGCGAATGAAATCCTAAAGCCTGAACAGATGTGACTGACCATATTTCGGCTAACTCCAATTTCCCAGAGTGTGAACTGGAGTATAAACATTGACTAACTCCAAGTTCTCGGAGCGCGAACTGGAGTATAAATATTAACTAACTCCGGATTCCTAGAGTGTGAACCGGAGTGTCAACATAAACACCAACTCCAAATTCCTAGAGCGCGAATAGGAGTATAAACGTTGACTAAAAATCTCCGGAGAGTGGATTGGAGTTTGAATACAAACCGGATTGGGATTGACCGTCCGAAAAACAACTCTAAGTCCCCGGAGCGTGGTTAGAGTATAAATGCAAATCGGGTGTGACTGACCACCCACGAATCCATCTAAAGTCCCAAGAGTGTGGACATTGTTGCAAACATTAAGCGGGTGTGACCGACCACCGGTGAAAATGACTTAAGTCCTCGAAGCATGGACGTATCCTTGAAACTCAAGTAGGCAAGCCAGACCACCAACGTATGAATACAAATCCCTGAAGTGTGGATGCAATCGTCAATGGATGAGCGAGTGCAATTCGACCACTCGGATTAATTCATTTTAGCATCAATTCGACAACGTTAAGCTCGATGAATTGAAAGCGGAGTGCAATTGCCACTTGATTTTACAATTCGTCCCTGAAATTGGGGGCAAAACTTAGCGTCAATCACTGATTGAGACAGTGCAGCATCGGAGTCCGACTTGACGTTCATTCATCACTCGTAGTCGTGATTTCAGGACTTAACGACTAAACTTGGGTCCAATCCAAAGGTCGAAACTCAACAAATATACTAGACTGGAGTTCAAATGCTAAAACACTTAAGCAAATGAACGAAAATTGAGTTAAAGGCAAAATGGAATTTCATTTCACTATTTGTGGAAGAAAACTAAGTACAAGTTTATCACAAAAATCCTAAGCAGGGGCCGAACCAGCATCTATACATGGCTAGCAAAAAGAAAAGAAAAAATTCCTATCTACTCGAAATTGCACCAAAGAAGCATGTCTACTCTTTTTTCTTCTTCGGTTTCCTCTTCGGTGTGGACCCGCTGGAGCTCTCACTCGATTTTCTTTTTGAACCCTTGCTCTTCGGCGGTCGATCTCCAGTCGAGGGGCATTATGTCAACATCCTCCTCCGAACTCAAGTGTATTGGAACACTTCCTGCAGGCGGAGTCGGAGGGACAAGACCGATAGAAGGAGGTGGGGCAGGCGTGCTCGCCTCAATGACCGTTCCTCCCGGAGATATCATCTGCAAAGGGGCTGGACCAGGTCCAGCCATTCCACCGCCAAAACCACTGCCCCGCGCGGCTGCCTCCATTTCAGCATTGATTTCAGCTATGATTTCCTCCTCATGAAGCTTTTGTGCATCGCCAGGAACTCCCGCAGTTGGAGCCGAAGAGCTTGTCATTGGAACGCTTCCACCCATAACGAACGGAAAGTCTGCAAAGGGGTCACTGTGATGACCGAGGAGTTCCTCCATCATTTGCTCATCAAAAATAAGTGTGCTCCCTACGCTTCATCGGTCGGTGTCGTGGTCGTTGTGGTGGTCGCTTCAGTTATAATGGCCTCCTGCATATGATGTGGTTCTTGAGTTGCAGGAGGTGCAACCGGTGTAGCTTCAATCACTGGATAAAAACAAAGGAAGAATTGTTAATAATTACTTCAAGTGACGCTTCCGATTTTGGATAAGCATAGAGAATGTTCAGAGTACCTTCCTCAGTTTGGCTCGCAGGTGGCGGAACTGCCTCAGAGACTTGCTCGCGAGCTGGAGACATCTGCGGTTGATCCGGATTTTAAGCAGGAACGGGCTGAGGATCAACCCCAGGTGTGGATTCGGGCTGAGTCGGCACGGAAACTTCAGAACTTATATCATAATGCTCGACGCCAGAACCTTCTCCAACTTCCAAATTCTGAGCGCCAAGCTTCTCCTTCTCATATGAAACATGGAATCGTGGAGAACTTTCCGCTCATCTACGCTCAACACTAGGTTTTCGAGCTCGAACTTATCAATCGATTCAGCTTGGGGGGTAGCCTTTTCATCTCCCACTAATTGGCCCCAAGCGTTGTATAGATGTGTCGGATAATTATCGAACCAGGCTAGATTTCTATGCCTCAAGACATTAGCATTATAAACAATGAGGAGATCTTCAATATCAGCTTCTAGCCTAGACTCCGCCCTTTGGACTTCCTCCTCTACCTTAGTCTCCACCTCCCGAACCTTAGCCGTTGCCGCATCCCGTTCACTCCGAAGCACTACGTCCTGTTCACACACCTCCTGGGCTTCTTTGTTTGCATCATCATTTTCTTTGATGATTTCAGAAAATTTGGCTTTTAGCTTGTTGAGTTCTTTTAAAGCAGCGTCCCGTTCGGCTGTGACAGTGGTGTTCCAGTGGCCCATATCTTCCACCAAAGCGAAGTGTGTATGCCTCATCCTCTCCATAGCCACGTTCGCCTCGTCGGCCTTTTGAGTGGCCTCTATTTCTAATTTTCGAGAGGATTCAGCTTCATCGTTAAGCACTTGGATGATCCGGTTCTTCTGAGCGAGTTCAGTTTCTAGTTTCTCAATTGTCTTTGCCTGCTCAAAGGCCACCTTTGATGCTTTTTCTGCGGCTTTCGCCCACTCTTTGTACTAGGTATAGATGTCGTGAATGTAATCATGCATTGCGTTCTCCGCTTTTGAGGGAATCTTCTTTAAATGAGGGGGGAAGATGTAGCCGTCAAAATATATATTTGGAAAATCTTTCTTCAGTTGGGAAATTCTGATAGCCCCTTCCCCGGTGGGCTCGGTTATGGCTTGTTTGGCAGCAATTGGAGGTTCGGCCTCAGTTCTGCGACGTTGCGACTCAGACCTTAGAGCGTGAGAAGATGGTTTTTGGCATGGAGGCTCTGGGGGATGTGAGTTGTGAATAGAAGGTTGAGTAGGGAGTCGGGGAGGTGGAGAACGCGATCGGGATCGATATCTCTGTTCTCTGTAATCTCTGTCTCTATCCCTCTCATAACGTTCCTGACTAGAATAACCGCGATCGCGGTTTCTATCATCCTCCCTCCGACGGGACTAATAATACGAGCTCGATGATTGGCGTACTGAACGGAGAATACCGAGCATAGACTCTCACCTATTCATCGTATCTGTAAAATAAAAGAAGAACGGAGTTAGTGAATTCTCGAAGCAGGCAACATAAGGCTGGAAACCGTGTAGTACCGTGAAGTGTATATGTGTGTGCAACCCCCCGACCAACCGGTAATGTCGGCCGCACTGATGGGTAGAGACTCGCTTAAATCTAGAGCACTTTGAAGCCCTTCCAATCTGGTGTCGTGTTGAAGTGACACATAGTCCGGAATGGGAATATCAGCAAGTCTTTCAAAAGGATTCTCTACTGGCGAGGGAGGAGCCTCCGAAATTCTAACACCGGAGGCTGGCAGGGATACAATTACAGATTTCCATCTCGAAGATTTATGACGTTTGTGTGCAACTGCCTTGCCTTTTCTCTTTCCCTCTGAACCTTGAAGACTGCCAGAAGGCCCGGCCACGGGTTCGTCGTTTGTAGGTGTGTGTTCTTCATCACCTTCCTCAGCAATTACGACCCCAGGCGCTTTGCGCTTTAACCGCTTCATCGGGGCCGCCCTCAGCGTTCCTTCAAGCCTTATGCTTTGGTGTCGTTCAATAAGCCCAACGGTTCTTAAGTTTCGGTCTATCAGCACTGAGTCTATGTCTCTCATTTCACTTGGCAATTCTTGAAGGACCCGCACAATTTCTTTAAAATGCACGCCCTCAGGTCGTGGGATTACAGCTGTAAAGGAAAGAAGACATTAGTTTTAATATCAGCTACGATTATCTTGTTAACTACTGGAAAAGATTGCAGCACTTACGTCTGACTAACCATCGGCTAGCAAATCCTGGAGGGCATGGAACATAGAACCACTCGGTTTTAAAGTAACTTAGTCTAATCCAGGAGCCGGTCACGACTTGACAATTCCTGACTGCCTCTAGGAATGTGAATGAGGGACTATCTCCCCGACTCTTAACGTTGAATAAGTATCTAATTTCAATCGGGATCGGAGGTCCGAAAAGATGCTCCATAAATACAATGAACAAACTATTGAGCAGAGCATATCCGTTCGGGTGTAACTGTGATGGGGCGATTCCAAAAAAAGACAGCACTTCTCTAATGTACTGATTAAACGGAGGAAGTGTTCCCGTTGTACATGCATGGCAATTAAAGGCCGTAAACCCCTCTAGGGAGCATGCGGTCTATCATTCGGTCCTGCTAATAATACGTCGTCCAATGGTAGACCATGCCTTAGACATATTCGTCCCAGCATATCTTCGGAGACGTTAGATGGCACAGATTCTTATGCATTCATGATAAACCTGGCACCAGGCAGCTCGTTCGGAGCTGGATCTATAACTTTGGCCGCGGTGGCCGGTATCGCTAGGACAAAAGGGGATGAACTCTGAAGCTCCCGCCGTTGAGAACTTGTGGATTCCATAGCTAATCAACTTATTAAAAACCATCATTAGATGATAATAAGCCTGTGTGTTCCCCAATGTGAAGTGCGTGAATGTGTAGTGCAGTGCTACATAATGCTTTAAATTTCTTCAAGTTCTAAAGATGTTAAAATGACAAGACTTATTGATTCAACCAGAGTGACCGTCATCGCTGATCGTTACAACTGTGCCATCCAGACTTTGGAAATCAATTCAAGTTGAGGGTAATTAAATGTTGTCAAGTTATAGTTCCAGTGATGAGCTACCAAAGGTAGTCAAATATGCAGTGAAACAGTTAAGTCCGATTATGCAAGGCAGAAGCTCGTCGGAGTCAAGTATTTAAGTATGGGTTTACGTCGATTGAAAATTCAAATTCGAATCGATCACTGAAATTCCCTTCGAATCGATCCAGACACCATTGATTCGTATCGATCATAGTGCAACAGTTCGTATCGATCACACCGGGTCATTTCATATCGATCAAAATTTCTTACTTCGTATCGATACGAAACAAGACTTTCCCATCGATACGAGATCGCACTGTACCAGGATCGATACAAACTTCCCCGTGTCATCCATCAGTTCCAGAATCGATACGAATCCTTCGTCCCAGATCGATACGGGGGTATTTCTTCTTTCCTTCTCCCAATCGATGCGAGATCAAGGCGGAGCATCTCTTCTGTGAATACTTCGTATCCATCCATACTTTTCCTTCTCCAATCTACACAAACGCCATTACCATTCCATTAACCTCACTCTAACCCAATTCCGGCATCGACGACACCGGAATCGACCACCATCGTGATGAGGTGACGTCAAGTTTCAAGCCTCGTCATTTTAAGATGGATTTGGTTAGTTAATTACCTAGTTCGAATGGTTTGAGTTAAAGACTAAGCGCTGAATGCTTTGGGATGAAGGCAGTTATTGTTTCTCTTTTGCTCAGACCGATACGAAGGAAGAAAACAAAATGGAAGCAAGTGGAAAATTTAGCTAAGTCCAAAATGTATTTATATGATCTCGTATCCAAGGAAGAAAACGATTCGCCTCCCAGTAATAGAAACTGATTGAAACGGTCGCGAGTTCTATCGACACGAAGAGAATCGTTCGCATCCATCAGTCTAGAACAATACAACGGTTAACACTTCGTATCCATCAGCAAGTTACCCCTAACTTCGTATCCCTCAATTCAAGTTTCATCGATACGAAACTCCCAACGAGGTCTTGCTTGAGTCACTGGATTTCATCGATACGAAGCGCTATTTCGAATCCATAAGCTTGGAGGCCTAAGCTTCATATCATCGATACAAAGTGACAACTTCGTGTCCATCATTTTAAGGACTGTTTGAATTCGTATCCATTGATACGAAATGAATCAAAGAACCGACTAACTCGTATCGATTGCAATCGATATGAAGAACAACTTTTTTAACTCTTCACATCGATTCAGGAGAGGATCGATACGAAGGGACACTCCAAAACAACCGTCAAGCGTTGTTACAAATCGAATTTCACATTGATTCAAGAGAGGGTCAATACGGAATTCGATACCAAAAAAAACTGAAAAACTAACAACGACTCATGAACGTGCGAAAGTTGACGAGAGTCAGGCTAGCATATATTCATGTATAATGGACTAACATCCAATTTTTAAAATTCATAGGAATTGAATACTTGTCTAGTAACGATTACAACAACAGACAACAGATCACTATCATACAGCTCTCGATTACAACAGTACACAGTACAACAATTGGCAGTCTACAGTTCATGATTCATGTTTCTGTGGATCAATCAAAGATCACAACTTTCAGTGAAAAATGGTAACTGTTTAACAAGTCAGATGGAACTTTTCAGAATGGAGATTGCAGCTTTTCAAAGCACGTCGTGTTTTCAAAAGACGTACTTTGGGGGGAAAATGTTATCCCGCCTTTTGGCAAGGCCGTGATACCAAGAACTTAACTGGAAACCAAGGAAAGTCTGTCCCGAAGATCAGTTATACGCAGGCTCACTGTGGATATCGATGAATTTTATCCGAGACCGGATCGAGCTAAAATTGTTGAGACATGACAAGCAAAGCTATGAAAGCCAACGTTCCAAATTTCAACTCAATCCGAGTTTGTATGCTCAAGATATGATCGATACAAGTCAAGGAATTCAACACAATCGCATCCATCTATTCGTGTCCATCAAGTCTCCGCGTCATCTGTTGTTCGTATCTGTCAGCGAGTATCTCTTCATATCCATCAAGGTGCACTACTTTTTATTCATCGAGAGAATCAGCCTTATTCGTATCGATCCTGTTCGAATCCATCGGCGTACAAGCGCACTTCGTATCGATCAGCAGCCAGAGAAAGTCTACTTCGTATCCATCAAGACCCTCCGACTTCGTATCCATCGACTACGACACGAATATACATTTCGTATCGATCGGGTTTCAGACATGCTTCGTATCGATCGACCACGGATCGATACGAAATCAAGGCTTCCCATCGATATGAGGTGCAATTCAATCGATCGATACGAACAAGAACAGTAGTCGATCGATACGAACAAAGCAATGCAGTGGATCGATACGAACAAAACAACTAAGATCGACACGAACAGGGCCGAAATAGATCGATACGAACAAGGCTTAGACGTTGGATACGATGAAGGAAGAAGTCAACACAGAACGAAAAGTGGATCGATCTGAGAGTTTAACGCCACGTCAACTCGAAGGCACATGCTCAGACCGATACGAACAGATCGATTCGAAGGGTATCGATACGAACTAAACAGCCTACCGAAAACTCGAATTTGCATCGATCATAACTCACAACCTACGAGTCCAAATGCCACCAAATTTTCACAGGAGCTTACGTACAACCTAAAGAATGTTCATGCCCAATTTCGACTCGATTGGACCAAATCTTGATCGATATGAAATTCGTTTGTATCGATCACGGACCGAGTGCAAATCACGTGGGATCGATTGCGTGGACCCACCCACGTGCCAGAAGAGGTCTCCCGAGATCTGAGCAAGATATTTGCAGTCTACGCTTATAAATAGCAGCCCAGAACCTACAAAAAAATGATCTTTTTGCTCTCTGACGTCCAGACTCTGCCGAATTCACCATTGTACTCGAATTTCACTGTTGTACTCGAGATTTACTGTTGTAATCCGCTGTAACCAGCAAGCAAAAGTTAATAAAGATCAACCATTCCATAGTGGACGTAGGAAATACACCGAACCACTCTAAATCTCTGCATTCTTTTGCTATTTTTCTTATTATTGTGTGAAGTGTTTGTTAGATAATCCTCTTTTTACATTTATTTCTTCATTTTATCTCTTCAAACCCTTCCGAAGAGTGTTGTGCCCAATTTTGGTACAAACAGAAGCAGTTTACTCGAACTTCATAAGTAACATCGAATATAGTAAGTCAACTTGAACTCATATTCAACCTTGATTAAGGAACTTTGAGTTGGAAATATTCCAAACAATAGATTATGGCAAATTCAACTATAATGGCTAAGTACATCGTCTTGAATAACATCGCAATGAAAGAAGTATACATGCACAAATTCTTAAGAGAGCTAGGGATGTATACCAACGTTGAAAATCCAGTAACATATTATGGTTACGATAATGCAGTATAGATTGCAATAGGAACCAACAGCTTGATGAGAAGTCTAGATATGTTCTTTGAGATGAACACATGATAAAAGAGTTTATCAATAATAGGGAAGCATAATTGAAAAGTAGGTACAAATTAATAATATTGCAGATCCATTCACTAAGGCCCCCTCTCAGTCTAATTTGGGCAGATTGATTAAAGGTATAGGCTGAGGCACCATGATTGGCTTCAAGTGCAAGTGGGAGATTAATAGAGTTAAGGGTGTGTCCTATGGGCAATTTTGTAATTTATTATGTAGTTTAACTCTTATAACATAATCTTATTCGAAATGAAGTTGGATTTTGGATTTTTTTTATGTATGTTGTTATATAGTGATATAAATAATGAATAAAATACATTAAATATATATAAATAGAAAATCCTTAAGAGAAGCAATTTATTAATTGCAGTTACAAATGGGTAACCATGAATATTGAATCAATATCTAAATGATTACCCCTTAAATGTTCATAGTCAAGATGTATCGAGAAAAGGATATGAATATGTCCATTGAGACTAGTGTATGTAACACTATGCATACAATAGACGGTGAATTACTCTGACCGTTGGGGACACCAAAGGATTATGTACTTGTGGATTTTTGGAACAATCACAAAATGACTCGACTAGTGTCTTCTATAGGTTAATACAACTAAGTCAAAAAGAAGATCGCATGGTAACGATGTACAGTAGCCATCTAACTTCAGAGTATTATTGATCTTAAGTAGGCAGATTATACTTTGACTATGGTTAAACATATGGCATGACGATCATGTTACGACCATAGTTGGGTACATATTGAATTGTAAAATGAAACACCACTCAAGAGAGAATTCGTCTCCTTCATTGTAGAGGGTTAGTATCATCGTAATTGGTAGTCAACATAAAGTCAAAATCAGTTAATTGATAAATATTATCAGATAGTAACATGGACTTTAAAGTGGTCTACTCAATTAAACATGGACTTTAAAGTGGTCTACTCAATTAATAGAGTTTTTGACCTTGGAACTCTGATATATTATTGGTGCAATAATGATAAGAATACAAAACAAAATGTTGCTACTAAGTAAGTTTAAAATAGTTTTGAAATTGGATTTTGCCTGAACGATCTACAAGCGTTGAACTTGTTCCCATGATTGAGGACCGAATTTATACTAGAGAGTCAACACAACCGATTTGTTAGTTATTTTTGAATTCGAGTAAAACTAATTTACAAATGTTATAAATTAACAATAAAATAGTATAGAATTAAAATTTTATGGTATTTTAATTAATTATTTAAAGCTAATAATAATTAAAAAGACGTAAAAAAGTTATACATTGATATAATTAAAGAATAAGCTTAAGTAGAATAATTGATTGATTGATTCAAAAGGATTCAATGGACATTTTGACCAAGTAATGCCCATGTTATAAGGTTTAGCCATATCAAAGGGAAGGCAAAGAGACTTTGTCTCCAAGAGGGAAAGAATAGGCCCTCGGATCGAGAGAGAAGAAGAGTGGATATTTGATATCTATTTGGCTATAAATTCGTAGTCCCTTCCCATTAATCGAATACTTAACCAAATTAAAGCTTGCCTCCATTAAACATTAGTAAAGTCTAAGAGACGGCCTTACAACCCATATCTAAGGAGAACTACATGATCGAGGAGGAAACAACAAACAAACAAACAAAGAGTTCGACAATCAGCAAGATCTCAAGAAAAATGGTATTCATTTTATTTCAAATATATTTACATATAAACATGATCATCTCCATGCTTGCTATTTTTATATGTTTCGGGTACATTAAAAAATTGAAAATTTACCTTGATATTTTATTGATAAAGTAAAACCTTTATATATATATAACATAGTTTCTGTTTTATGAAATTATAAAACTATTTTAAGATCAAAATTATACATATATATTATTTTTATTTAATTTTTGGTTTTTAATATTTAGAAAAATTATATATTTGTTGTCAGCTTTAAATATAAAAAAATTATCTTTTTACACACACGTGCGTGTGTGTAATATTTTCATACATAAATTATTTTAAAAACAAATTAATTGAAGCTTACAGCTTCCATTAAACAACAATTTTTATATTTAAAAAGTCAAACTAGTTTAAAATTTAAAAATCTTGAAATTTTCAAAGTAGAAAAAATATCTGGTTATAAAAATTTTATTTGTTGTCGGCTATATATATAAAGAAAAATTTTATATATATATATATATATAATTAGGTTTTATATTGAATAAGTCAAACCTATTTAAATTTTGAATTTTAGAGTTATTAAACCAATATATATTTGAATATTAATTAATAAATGTATATAAATAAATATATGTGTATACATAAATATAAATTAAAAAATATATGAATATCAATAATTATTATTATGTGTGTGTGTGTATACTTTAGTAACTTTATACTATATATATACATATAAATATTAATTGGATATGAATGGCAAAAAAATAAAGAATGGTTTATGTTAGTGCAAGTACAAATTTAACTATTTGATTATATTTATATTGTTTTGACATCTTTATTGACATATAATTATCACATATACATTTATTAATCGTAAGTTGTAATGATTAAGCATGCACATGTTCTCTTATTGCCCTTAAGCTTGTTAACGGGCCAGGTTCGGTCCAGATATCTTAAAACTCAGACCCGAGACCAATTATAATAACCAAAACCCGAGTCCGACCCGAATCCATAGGGATTTCAAAACCAATACCTGAGCTCGGCCCGTTGGGCTTTCCAAGCCCATAGGGTAATGCTGGTATATCGAACTCATAGTATTTATGTTAAAATCATACTTTTAAACTTGGAATTTTTGTAAAATTTATACACAAATAATGTTAACATACAAATTGAATGGTGATGTGGCCATGTTTATAACAAAAGTAAACAAAAATATCTAGATGCAAATAAATAAACTGGTAAACAAATAACACAAACACTCATGTTTTGATACTACGGAAAACTTATAATCGGGTCGGTCATAAACCGGGTCGGGTTCTGATAAAACCATACCCAACTCTAATAGTAACCGGGTTAGGCCTAGATCGAGCCTAGGTCGGGCCTGGGTAGTTTGGGTAGAACCCATACCTGTATTAACAGGACGGTTCAGGCTAGGCTTGGGCTAAAACCCTACCATTGACAGGCCTAATTACCCTTAGGTTAAACTATTCCTTTTAATATGGTTGTAGTGTTTGTATTGTGAATACGAACATAATTAAAACATTAAAACATAAATTAAAATTGAAATTAATTAAAAATTAAATAATAATACAATATTATTATTTAACTTAAACGAATAACTAAATATTTTAACTAATTAAATATTTTCTAAACTCTTTTATTAATAAATTTCTAAATTTGATTTCGTATAAACAAATATTATTCACGTAATCACAATATATGGTTTTGCGCAAATTAATAAAAGGTAAATATTTTGAAATTCACCTTTTTAACTCCGCTGCTAATGCACCTAATCCACACCCCATAATGAGCAAATTTACAATTGTTTTCTCTGTTCATGTAGCAGATGTGTCTAATGCATCTGACACAAAATAAATAATAATGGGGAACCTTATTTCATAAACACAACCTAGTTAGAATCACAAACTTTTTATTTCTCTATAACATTCTTCTTTACCTTTTTCAAAGTAGATTGCAAAAGAAACTCTATTTTTGGTTATAGGAAGAACATTTTTAGTGGAAACTTCACTTAAATTGGAACTATTATAAGGGTTAGTAAAATGTAAATTAAAAATAATGGATTATGCTTTCTTAATTACCAGATCGCTGAATATACACCCAAACTCGAGACTTCTCTCACTAAATTCAAAAAAAACAATGCCCATGCCCTGGCCATATCAAACTGCCATGGATCTAGAACTCAAAGATTTCCAGTTCATCTCTCTTCTATCCATCTTCTTCACCGCACCACTATCCTCCTTACCCATAAATTTCGCGATCTCTTCTCCCAAATCACCATCTCCTTAATCCTCCCTCTCTCTCCTTTATGCAATCCGAATACAAATCTCCCACTCCCTCTTCTGTTGGATCCTATGTTGTAAAATCATTTTAGTCCTCCACCCAGGTCCCGCCTAGGCGATAAGCGAGCCTTACCACCTAACCATCTGCTTAAGCCTACCTAGCCAAGTCTTACTACCTCATCTAAGAATCCAAATTAGTACCTAGACATGAATTAGGCATTAGTCGAGCGTTGATGCCTTGTATAAGCTTATGCATGCCGATTTTACACGGTCTAGCCTCCTTGGTTTCTCTTAAGCCACTCAAACCTATAAATTTCCAATTTTGATCTGTTTGTACAAAATCAAATATTAAAATTTTATCAAAAACACATGAACTATTAAAAACTTTCAACTTTGGTTAATCCCTGATTAATCCCAGCCTAAACGATTAATGTGTAGTTCATACTTGCCATAAAGCGTCCATCCGATAATTTTTACAACCTTAGTAAAATGCACCGTGACTAGTCCTCTCTTATGGTGCTCCCAAGACCAACCTAACCTACATCGGGCCTCATAAGTTTAGCAGTTCTCACATTATCCTCTAAGAAAAAAAAAGTTAGACCGTTTCTCGATTTATGTGTGTCATCCTTGCGTTGGCAAATGCTAATCTTCTTTGCATTGTTCCATTTTATCAGATGTTCCCGAAGGAATAGGTCACACATTTCTAATTCTTGTTTGTGTAGTGTTTTATGAGTTCTATTATAAAAACTTTTTCTAGTTCAATGGTGAAGTATTGGTCTATTTTATTCATATATGGAGTTCAAGTTTTGCTAACTGTACTTTCATTATGCACCCATATAACCATATCTCATACTCTAAAAAAATCGCCTAGGGCCTTACCCATGTTAGAACAGGCATAAGCCATTGCGACATGGATTTAAACTAAAAATGATAACAAAATTATTGTGCGGTTCTTTAGTACTTGTTTGTGAAATATGACATGGGAATCCTTTAATGGTTTAAATTTGATGAAGGATTACTGAAGGAAACAATATGAAACGGCATTTGGTCATCTTAAATGTTATACGATAGGGATATGTCGATGTTAGGAGAACTATTCAGTGAGAGGCCGTCGCGTTTCTTTTTAAAATATATTTGGATCATTACCAAGATTTGGTTTGAACTTTCGAAGACAATAATTCATTATCATGAAAAATAAAAATACACAACCGAACTGTTACCCCGCCTTTTGGTCAAGGTTGGGATATCAACAAATTGGCTAGAAAGGATGGATATCAAGATTGGAGACCGATTGGAAACAAGGTTGTGATCGATATCATCAAAATTCGACGGAGCTCCAATCAAGACGGGATCGATTAGGAGTGATGGACAAGGCTAGGAAAGACCACGTTCAAATTTTAAGTCAATCAGAGTTCATATGCTCAAGATACGATCGATGCGATCCAAGGAAACCAACTCACATGCATCCGTCTGTTCGTATCCATCATTTCGCATCCATCTGTTCGTATCCATTACGTTATATGTTGTTCGTATCCATCACGTTATCTGATGTTCGTATCCATCACGTACACTCAACTTCATGTCCACTCGGCCTGGTTCTACTTTGTATCGATCAAATTGGTTCAACTTCGTATCGTTCAATTGGAGTTCACGCAGCTCGTATCGATCGATCAACGATCGATACGAATAAAACATCAAACGAACGATAAAAAAACCTCCAACTATTGATACGAACAGAACAACTTCGATTGATACGAACAAGACTCAACTGGATTGATACGAACAAAGTACACCCCTTTGGAAGACTCGATCACTCGGCATGAAAAGTGGATCGATCCAAGGAGTTAGCGCCACGTTAACTTGCAGGCATGTGCCCAAAAAGCGATACGAACATATCGAGATGGAGGGGATTGATGCGAATACGATAGCCTAAAGAAAACTCAAGTTTGTATCGATCGTAACTCACAACCTACAAGTCCTAATGCTACCAAATTTTCACAGGAGCTTGCGTACATCCTCAGCAACACTCACAATCGATCTCGACTCAATTGGATGAAGTTTTGATCGATACGAAGCTCGTTTGTATCGATCCCAGACCGTGTGCAAATCACATGGGATCGATCGCGTGGGCCCACTCACGTGCAAGAAGAGGTCTCCCAGGATCTGAGCGAGATATTTGCAGCCTACGCCTATAAATAGCAGCCTAAAACCTACAGAAAAGGGATCTTTGGCTCTTTGACGTCCAGACTCTGCCGGAATCATCACGACACTTCAATTGTACCGTTGTAATCGGTCATAACTCATTGTAACCAGCGAACAAAAATTAATAAAGCAGCAACTCTTCAAAGTGGACGTAGGCCGAAGATAGCCGAACCACTATAAACCTTGTGTCTTTACTGCATTCCTTTTAAATTTTGAGTATTCTTCACATTTATTTTTTCTACATATTTGCTATCTGTGGTCTGTGATTGTGAACGGGTGCTTTAATCTGCATTTGGGTGTTTGTAACCAATTTTGGTGCAAACATTTTGGTGCTTTCACTGAGAAGACTAGCATTCAGGGATTCTACAGCTTGGACTTTGGATTTGAAGACTTAAAGACTTGGATCTGGAAAACAATGGCAAGGCAATCGGTAAGAAGACAGAGGACTGAAAGGAGTCAGCGTGAAGGGAGTTAGGAGGCTTCCTCGAGAGCGAATCAGGCCTCATTCTTCATCATTCGGGATGAGATGGAGATGATGATGGGAGCCATGCATGAAGAACTTCTAAAAAGACAAGAGGAGATGATGTAGAATCTGCTTCAACAAGCTGGACAAACTGGAATGCAGAGTCAAGGGAACGCAACTGCATGAGATGCTGGAGATAGAAGTCAGGAGCACGGAGCAACCAGAATTCAAAATAGAGCAGGACCATCAGGAGCAGCACCAGATCTAGGAGGAACTCACCCGGAGCATGCTGATCCAATCCCTGGTAGAGTACCAGGTGGAGCTATACAACACGGCATTGATAGAGGAATGGATGCTCGTTCAAGGGAACAGATTCCAGAACTCCTTCGTGAACTCGAGGGGCAGGTTGGAGGCAACGGATAAGGACTACACCTTGGAGACAACGACAGATTGGCGGATATGGTTAGGCGAGCCATGAGAGGCGGATTGGTGAATAGAGACTTGGAGGATGTGAATAGGAGTCCCTTTGCTCCTACAATCAGGCAGGCTAGGAACCCGTCTGATTTCAAACTACCAACACTGGAGATGTATGACGGGAGAACGGATCCCACTGTTCACTTGATGAGATACATGAGGCATATGGAAGTACTGGGGCATCGGAGGAGGTCATGGCGCGATGCTTCCCTTTGTATTTGGCGGATATAGCCGCATTATGGTTCAGACAGCTGGAAAGTGGCTCTATGGCACGTGGACTGAGTTGATTGAAAGGTTTATGAGGCAGTTTCGGGTCCACATTGTCAAACCCAAGAATGTGATGACTCTGACATCGATGAAACAGTGGAAGGGAGAATCGCTTAGAGATTTCTTGACCAGATTCAATGCGGCAGTGGCTTCGGTGTATCAACCTGATCCATCGATGGTTTTGATGGCAGTAGTTTCGAGAATTGCAAACAATTCGGATTTCAAGATATCATTGGAATGGGACCCACCGAGGGATCTCAGGGAGTTCTACCATGAGACAGAAAGGTTTCTGAGGCAAGAAGATGCACAGGCTGAGAGAGAAGGGAGAGAGGCTAAAGCTTATGCAGTAAGGGGCGGAGGTCCACCAAGGGAGGACCCGGTCAAAGATGATAAAGGAAAAAGGAAAATGAATGACAATGGTAGCACTTCAAAAAGGCCACGGAGGGAGTCAAAGTTTTCTTCTTACACGGATCTAACTGAAACTCTGGAAAGAATTTACTTGGATATTCGAGGGCTCCTCTAGTATCGAAGGCCGACAAGAAGGGAACCTTCTGATTACGAGCGGGCATCGGGAACGCATTGCCTATTCCATGAGCTGGATGGGCACAACATGAATGACTGTAGGCATTTAAAGGATATCGTTGAAGAGCATGTAAGGAATGGTCATCTACAACAATATGTAAGGAATCGAGCTGTGGCAGTGGAACAGGAGCGGCCACCACCCACTTCAAATGAAGATGCCATTGGATCTAGGCAACGTTAGCTTGTTATCAACTAAATAAATTTGTGGCGTTGAATAAGTGATAGTGCTCGAAGTAATATGGCTAAGTCGCTTACACATGTATGGGATCGAGGACGGTCCCTAGGCATGCTCTAAGACGATGACAAACCATATTGCTCGAGTCTATGAAATCCTGTTTTCTTTCTATTTTCCTACAAACTTTGGTTCTTTCTTTGGTTGCACGAACATTTGTTTAGTTTTCCCTGTTTGTTTGGACTTTCAATTTGTTAACTAGATTCTGTAACAAGTGGATTTGGATTAATATAATAAATAATACAGGTCTCGCGATTATGGTCCCGACCGGAGAGACGGGGCAGTAATTGCAAATATAAAAGTCCTTGGCCGGAGAGCCGAGGCCGAAGAATATAAAAAGTCCTTGGTCGGAGAGCCGAGGCCGGAGAATATAAAAAGTCCTTGGGCAGAGAGCCGAGGCCGGAGAATATAAAAGTCCTTAGCCGGAGAGCCGAGGCCGGAGAATATAAAAGTCCTTGGTTGGAGAGCCGAGGCCGAAAAATATAAAAGTCCTTGGCCGGAGAGCCGAGGCCAGAGAATATAAAAAGTCCTTGGCCGGAGAGCCGAGGTCGGAAAATATAAAAGTCCTTGGCCGAAGAGCCGAGGCCGGAGAATATAAAAAGTCCTTGGCTGGAGAGTCGAGGCCGGAAAATATAAAAGTCCTTGGCCGAAGAGCCGAGGCCGGAGGATATAAAAAGTCCTTGGCTGGAGAGCCGAGGCCGGAGGATATAAAAAGTCCTTGGCCGGAGAGCCGGGGTCAACAGGATAACGCGACCCAGCGAGGTCTACGGATTTGGATATCAACCCAGAAAGATTGTGGATTTGGTTATTGGTCATTGGATATGGATAGATTAAAGCTCGGTCGACGGATTCGGATGGCTACGAAATTGACTAAAGTTGTGGTTACAGGACTTCGAATTGGACATCAACTCGGAGCAGTCGCGGACTTGGATATGGCTATGGCACTTGGATAGGATGGCTTGGTAATGGATTGGATTATGAATCAGATGGTATGGCTATGGATGGAATATGGACTTTGGATATTGGATTTGGAGCTATTCAAAACACACCTTATTACCACAAGGCATGTTTTGGGGGGGGCAAATGTTACCCCGCCTTTTGGTCAAGGCCGGGATATCAACAAATTAGCTAGAAAGGATGGATATCAAGACTGGGGATTGATTGGAAACAAGGTTGTGATCGATATCATCAAAATTTGACTGAGCTCCAATCAAGACGGGATTGATTGGGAGTGATGAACAAGGTTAGTAAAGACCACGTTTCAAATTTCAAGTCAATCAGAGTTCATATGCTCAAGATATGATCGATGCGATCCAAGGAAATCAACTCACACGCATCCGTCTGTTCTTATCCATCATTTCGCATCCATCTGTACGTATCCATCACGTTATCTATTGTTCGTATCCATCACGTTATCTGTTGTTCGTATCCATCATGTACACTTAACTTCGTGTACACTCGGCCTGGTTCAACTTCGTATCGATCAATTGGAGTTCACACAGCTCGTATCGATCGATCAACGCTCGATACGAATAAAACATCAAACGAACGATACAAAAACAACCTCCAGCTATCGATACAAATAGAACAACTTCGATCGATACGAACAAGAATCAACTGGATTGATACGAACAAAGTACACCCTTTTGGAAGACTCGATCACTCGGCATGAAAAGTGGATCGATCCGAGGAGTTAGCGCCACATCAACTTGCAGGCACGTGCCCAAAAAGCGATACGAACAGATCGAGACGAAGGGGATCGATGCGAATTCGACAGCTTAAAGAAAACTCAAGTTTGTATCGATCGTAACTCATAACCTACAAGTTCTAATGCTACCAAATTTTCACAGGAGCTTGCGTACATCCTCAGCAACACTCACAATCGATCTCGACTCAATTGGATGAAGTTTTGATTGATATGAACCTCGTTCGTATCGATCCCAGACTGTGTGTAAATCACATGGGATCGATCGCGTGGGCCCACTCACGTGCAAGAAGAGGTCTCCTGGGATCTGAGCGAGATATTTGCAGCCTACGCCTATAAATAACAGCCTAAAACCTACAGAAAAGGGTTCTTTGGCTCTTCGACGTTCAGACTCTGCCGGAATCATCACGGCACTTCAATTGTACTGTTGTAATCGGTCATAACTCATTGTAACCAGCGAATAAAAATTAATAAAGCAGCAACTCTTCAAAGTGGACGTAGGCCGGAGATAGCCGAACCACTGTAAACCTTGTGTCTTTACTGCATTCCTTTTAAATTTTGAGTGTTCTTCACATTTATTTTTTCTACATATTTGCTATCCGTGGTCTGTGATTGTGAACGGGTGCTTTCATCTGCATTTGGGTGTTTGTGACCAATTTTGACGCAAACACGAACCTTATCGAAAATCATTCTTTAACAGCATAACACCGCTAGTTTTAAAATTGTATCACAACGCCGATCATGTTATGTTGGACTATTCATTGGACCTCTATGTTTAGCATTAAGTGTTTTGCTAAGCTCATTTGCATAGAAGTGATTATGCTTAAAAACTTGCATGACTACTAGCTGGTGAAAGGATATGGATCCCAATAAATCAGCACATTACTAGCAGTTGAAAGGACATGGTCCCACCATGATTTATTGAAAAAAATGATCATACTCCTACCTTCGCTCAATTACACACGTCCAGTCACAAATAACTGATAACAATATAACACAAATGCTAAGCAGACTCACTTGGAAAGCAATTGTTATAATTATTGCTTTGTTACAATGATTGCGGGATCCAACTGCAACTAAAAAAATAATTTAAAAAATCAAGGAGAGAAGATGCTAACCAATCATTTGGAAATTATTAAAAGCACTCGCCTTTAAGAGCATTCCCTACTCAGTGAGTCAGCTAACATCACTTCTACCTATTCAAACCCCTAATCCCTACCATTCCACCTCCAATAAACAAAAAAACACAACCCAACCATAGGAAATAACTCATTTTTAGCCAGCCATTCTAAGATCGGTTAAAGATGGTCACATGATTGCAATCCATGTGTAGGGAATCTTTCAATTCTTGCTGTCCATTTAGTCGGCCTTTATAAGGCCGGTAAAGAGAAAGCACACATACCTGACCTGCCCGGCCATTTAAAGGCCGGGTTTGTGTGCATTTTCCATTCATCTCAATTAAGCTCCCCATTTCTTCTCCTTGCTTCTACTCTCCCCGATTCTTCCTTAATATATGTTTTCCTCTTTCCAAATATTTTCTTTCATGAATACTCATAAAAATCTAAAATAAAATGAGAGGAATGTTAAATCCTATTCAAGGTAGTGGTAGCGATAATCTCATTCCAAGTAATGAAAAAAGGTCTAGGTTGACGAAATAATTGACGTTTCTTATACCGGTAGAGGAAGTCGATGATCTCGATATTCAAATGAAAATACTATTTCTAGGTGAAGTGGCTTAGCCAGGCATACACAAGATTTAGTTCTTGATCTGTGCGTGTGCACACATTGATATATATATATATGTGTGTGTGTGTGTGTATGTATATATATATATGAATAAATTTAGAGAGAATGAGGATATGCCAAATTTCTGTGTTCTTCATAACATCCTACTATGATCTAGCCAACGACTTAGTGCCTCATGTAATTACAAATTAGGAGAACATGATCATACCATGGGTTATTACCTAGTAGATGTAATTTATCCACGATAGAAAACACTATGCAAGCTTTCAAGAAACTAAATAATGAAAAAGAAGCAAAATTTACCAAACAACAAGAGAGTTTGAGAAAAGATGTTGAACATACCTTTGGAGTCATTTTGTTATGTAACGATAGTCGGACCAAGCTCTCCATCTCCAGCACGTGGCGTACGCATATGAGTTGACATGTAACAAAAGGAATCGCAATGTTACGTGTCTACCAACTCATATTTATATACCACTCCTCCAAGTTATTTAGATATATGAGACAACTTCAATTCCAAATCGTCGTTCCTCCTTGCCACATGGAAGGCAACCCTAACAATCTCCCTCTTGACTCGCATCACCTTTGGAGTACTTTAAGAGCATTGTTTGTATGCATTGTTCAGTTAGAAACCTTCGGCTCTGATATCACTTGTTATGTAATGACGGTCGGACCAAGCTCTCCATCTCCATAACGTGGCGTATGCATATGAGTTGGCATACACTTTATTGTAACAAAAGGAATCCCCAATGTCACGTGTCTACCAACTCATATTTATACACTACTTCTCCAAGCTATTTAGTGATATAGGACTACTCCAATTCCAAATCATTGTTCCTCCTTGCTACATGTGAGATAACCCTAACACCTCTAATCCAGTGGTATTATCTAAAATCATCTACTGTTGTATCATTTTACATAATGTGATTGTCGAAGAAGAATGTGGTGAATATGAGCTTCAATTGAAGAACTATCCTAACATTGCTATAGTGTTTCAAAAAAGATCTTACAAAGGCCCAAATACTTTTGTTGAATACATAGAAAGAATTGAAGACATAAGAGATCCACAAGCTCATGACAATTTAAGAGAAGAACTTATGGAACACTATCGGGAACATATAGGAAACCATTGATATAAGTGATGTTTGGATTCACATATTGCTTTTCTTATCTTACTTTATGTTTTCATTTTCTTATTCACTACAACAAAAACACATTTTTACAACTATCAAAAACAGTTGTAATAGGTCTATTACAACGGGCGGCCGCCCGTCGTGTTATCCGGAGTTGTAATAGAGTCATATTTTTTTACAACGGTCTTCGATAGTTGTAAAATAATTTTTTACAACTGCCCATCGCAGTTGTAAAAAATCTTCTACAACTGCTTTTGGCAGTTGCAATTTTTTTTTACAACTACCAATAGCAGTTGTAAAAGATTTTTTACAACTGTTTACAACTACGTGGCAGTTGTAAAAGACATTTTTACAACTACAATTGACAGCTGTGGTAAAAATAATGCAAAATAAAAAAAAATTCTAAACACATTTTGCAACTGCAGCACGAAATAGATAAAAATATATAATTTACAAATTATTTGTAAGTGTAATGTAGTATCCTAATAAAAAAATCCTCAAATTAATAATGAACACTTTGGTATACATATAATAGTCTTCATCACCACTTACAACCTACAGCAGAGTAGAGTGTTTAACACTAAAGTTTTTTCTTTAACTGCATAATGCTCACAGAAGGTGAGACATAGAGCAATGAACCATCCGACTCTTGGCTTCTAAGATCAAAAGGAGCTAATAACAACAAAGCATTAATAACAATATATCCCTGACAAAAGAATCACTTCCTTTCATTTGTGCCACATGCTTCACTAGGTCTATTTCATCTTTTGCAAGTGTGATTGCTTCAGAAGTAGCTACATCTATTGTTCTTCTTCTTCACTGATAAGCAATTCGAAATCAGTCTCCATACTCTGGAGAATTTAAACATAAAAAATACATTGCAAACATTGTATATTATAGAGCTTGTCCCAAACAACTAACTTCCGAATGTGTTTTCTTATTTTTGGATATGAATAAACATACACATTGATAAACATATACATTGTTTTCTTTGTGGTATCTAATCTTAGTAGGCAAGCGAATGGCTAAGTAAATATAATGTACCCACTAACATGGACACAATGTCATAAAAAGTTCTATAAGGATTAATCTTACTTTTGCTTTAGACTATTGTTTACTTAAGAACGGATGATTGAAAATAATAACATCAGCCCAATATCTTTAATACCATTATATAGGCTATGTAAGCAATTGGTACAAGGAATTCAAATAAAATTCTATTCCACTCTATTTAGTCATCTTCACGTGTTTCACTATACTTCAACTTTGTTCAGCAATTTCAACCTTGTATGTTCTCCTGCCAACCTGCTCTATATGGTCTTCGTCCAAACTTTATGGTATCACAGTATCAATTTCATATTATGAAAACTTGACCACCATTTCATAATAAGTATTTGAATACAAATTTACGTAAATGAAAATCATTGTTTTTTATTATACAAATGAAATTCATTGACGTTTATGCATGTCAGTTTATATGAACACTAAGCATAAGCGCAGTATATATAAACTGAGTATATAAATTGAGTTATGCTCAGTTTATATAAACTGACATAACTCAGTTTATATACTTAGTTCATATAAACTAAGCACAACTCAGTTTCTAAATTGAGTTATGCTTTGTTTATATAAAACAAGCATAAGCTCGGTTTATATAGACTGAGCATAAACTCGGTTTATATAAACTGAGTAATTCTTAGTGGTAGATATGTTTACAAACCTTTACTAGGAAGGAGGGATTCTTTAACATCTGACCAGTCATCCGCAAATAATCTTCCCTCTCCTTTTGACCCAATTAATGTAATTATTGCCAAAGTAGGAAGACGGTAGATGCTAACTGCCCACTGAAGAAGAAACGCAGGCTCCAAATGTTTAATAAAAAGTTTTCACGGCTAACAAAGTGAGCCATTAAACCTTTAATTCTTAGGCCATTCTTATGATATTCTTATGATTAAAACAACACTATAATACTAAATAAGGAGATAACAAAGTTAAAAACTCTAAATTTGAAGTTACCTGCAAAGCGGCTCGAATAAAGGTGGTATATCGGGTTTGGATCCGATAAGGAGGTGATTGGCAAAAGAAGTCGATGAGAGTGAAATGGAAGACAGGGAGGGGTATTGGTGGCGAATCGATGGCATTTAGGAAGAACGATTAGTGGAGATTGAAGTTAAAAGAGGAGAGGATAAAGGGAGCGGTGATTATATGTGAAATTTGAGGTTTGGAGCCAAAGGGAAATTTGTTTTGGAGCCAAGGGAATTTATATGCCTTCAACATATAACCTATATAAAATAGGTCCAACGTAGAGCTGTCAATGAGTATCCGAAAAATTCAAAATCTGTCTGTATCCTTATTCGAAATATGAATAATTATTTGGTATTCGAAAAATGAATGAAAATATGGATACAGTCATATCTGCGTCCGATAATTATCCGTCTAGTTTCAATCAAAATATAGTTAATTTTTTGTGTATTTTAGTAGATAAAATGATTATCATCTACTATTTTAAATATAAGTAAAAAAAATTAATACGTGTATAAAGATCAATATTTGTTGCTTAAAAATTATTTTATTAGCATATTTTTTATTTTTTATATTTTTAGTACTAAAATTGATTATAATGAATCAGAAATTTCTATGTATTTGTTTAGACTATTACTATTATTATTCAATATTAATTTTTAACTTTTAATTATTATTATTTGACTAATTATTACATATTATAAATTTTTTCTATTAATTGTAAATTACTAGTATTTAATAGTGAATTATTTATAAGTTATTAATTATTAAATAAATATTTAATATTAATATTTGTATATTGATCAATGATTATTAATTTATTCGTTATTAATTACCAATTATTAATAGGAATTATTTCACGGTTCAAATTAGTGATTAATTATCGTTATTTAATAGTAGTTAAAAATTATTCTATATTAATATTTAATTATTATTATTTCTGTATTATTTATTTAATATTAATTTTTATTAATTATTATTATTTTAATTAATTATTATTATTTTAATTAATTATTATTATTTTAATTAATTATTATTATTTTTAACTTTTAATCATTTAATTAATTATTAGTTATTACAAAAAATTATTATATATTAATTATTAATTATTATTTAATAGTGATTACGATTTATAAACTATTAATTAAATATTTATCATTTATTTATTAATTATTAATTTATTAATTATTAATTTATTAATTATTAAATTTTACTCATTAATAATTAATTAATTATTAATTACTAATTATTAAATGGAATTATTTCATATTTCAAATTAATCATTTATTATTATTATTATTTAATAGTGGTTATTAATTATTATAAATTGATATTTAATTATCATTATTATTTAAGTATTATTTATTAAAATAGTATTTATTAATTATTATTAAAAAATATTATTAATTTTATTATGAATTATTAAAAGTTAGTTACCAAATATTAAACATTACTTCTTAATTATTATTTTAATTAATATTAATTATCACTTATTAATTATTAGTATTAATTATTCATTATTAAAAATTAATTCTTATTTATTAATTATGAATTATTAATTAATTAGTAATAATTATTAATTATTATATTAATTATACATTATTAGTTATTGAATAGTAATTATTAATATTAATTATTTCATATTTTCAAATTAATTATTGTTTATTAATTTTAATAGTAATTATTAAATATTAATATTTTTTGTTAATTATTTATTTATTAATTATTAAGCATTATATTTAATAGTGATTATTATATTTAATAGTGATTATTAATTATTATTATTTAATAGTAATTGTTAATTATTAAGATTTTTTTATAAATTGTTAATTATTAATTATTATTATTTAATTTTTATTATTATTATTATTATTATTATTATTAATTACAACGGACAAACGAAAAAAGTTGTTAAAAACAGGCACCTATTACAACTGGCAAATGAAACAGTTGTTAAAAACAGGCACCTATTACAACTGGCAAATGAAACAGTTGTAATAGACATCTATCACAACAGGCAAAATAGAAAAGTTGTTAATAATATGCATCTACTACAACTGGCAAAAAGGAAACGTTGTAATAGGCATCTATTACAGCTAGCAAAATAAAAGAGTTGTTGAAAATAAGTTTATTACAATTTTCTGAAAAAAAGAGTTGCAATAAACCTTTATTACAACTGCCATTTTTTGACAGTTGTAAAAATACAGTTGTAATAGGGTCGTTTTGTTATAGTGATTGTATTTGTAGTTGATGTACTGTACTTCATATGTCAGTGTATGTTTCCATTTCTTGTGTATTGTACTTTTTCACTGAATTAGATTGAGTGTAATAAATTTCGCTCTTATGATATACATTAAACATAAGAAGCTAAATGCTTTCAAGATACAACAACGTGAATAATAAATAAAAATAGAAGATATAAGACATAAACTAATAACATAAATTCCTACCAGCCTCCTTGACGTCTATGATACTCTTCAATTTGCTTCTCCGTACAATCTCTGTATTAGATTAAGTTCAATTAGGTTGCAACAAAAAAAACCATATCATCAGCTTTTTGTTATCGAGTCCGATTCTTCTTTTCTTAATGGCATCTCGTCAATTTATATATGATAATTCTCAGCAAGACATTGTTGTTTCTCCATTTCCCTATCTCTACCCTTTTCTCCTCTTTTGATTTTCCATTCAATATATTTGCATTTTTCGCAGCAGCCATGTGCTTAACGATAGTTTCATAGTCACGGGTGCAATTGGTGGCAGTTTTCTTTTTTTATTTATACTTACCCGCTAGCTCTTCTCCATACTAGTGTTGAAGGGTGTGCCATCATGTGCATCAATCATAATTCATCTTTCTAGGATGGAAGCACAATATCGAGTGTTTAATTTGCACTTGACTCCATTTTTCCTTGGTTAAGAGAAAGTCATAACAACATTGTAGGTTGAACTGTTGGTTGTTATGTTCAGCTAAATACAACGCATTAGTTTGACTAAGTTGTACATGAAGTAAAACAATTAAAACTTGATATGAGAGAAATAATTAACCATATGAATGAAAAAAAAAATCATTACAAATCCAAGTCGTTTGCCCCTTTATGCTCTTGCATGCAACCCAGACATTATTTCTTTTCATCGTTGACAAGTGGCGTTAATATTTTTCCATTGCATTTTCAACGAATCAACGATTCTTGAAGGATTATTATGATGTTGACTGTTGAACAAATTACAACTAAAAATTCAAAGAACAATCGATTTGGCTCTACTCTTTTTTGGATCTTTAGAACATTCGACCGAACATAAAGCTAACTTCGCTTGCTCATCCAATGACCATCTTCGTTGTGATGTGGGATTTAGTAATGGATCTCCACTTTTGCAATTGGGGCCTCACTGATATTGGTTCTTATTGATTGTCTTTTCCTTCCTTGAGCGCTAGATGAACTAGGCATTTTAAAAAAACATCTGCTTCGGCAGTTTCATCAAATTCGAATGGAAATTCACAATTTCCACCATGGTAGTTATCGATCTGACCACTCAAATTTCTTACCACATTTTGAGTTTAATAAGGTACCATTGATCGATGTTGGCTATTGGAAGAGTGTTGTAACTTGAATTTTGTTGGAATGAAGAATTCTATGAATAATTCGTATTTTGAGAATTTTTTTGTGATTCGAATTTCGTTGTGAATGATAGGAATTTTAATTTTGTGCTAAATAACAAGAATTTTAAGATTTTGTACTGATAAACCGAAATTCGAATTTTGATACTGTTAATTGAGAATTTTGAAAATGATATTTGTTTTGATTTTATTGTAAATGGAACATATTTTGATTTGTTGTTGAGAATTTCGATTTTCAGAATTATGTTGTGATTGAAAATTGGAATAAGAAGATTGTTGAGATTTTTCTTTTTAATTTTTTTGATGACCTTTTATTGTTGAATGAAGAAATATTTGAAGACAATATGAATTTTTGGGTATAAAGTAATTAAAAGCGATAAAATACGATAAATTTATACTAGGTAGCGAAAATGAGACAACGTTTAGGCCAGCTAAAGGACAACGATCATTTTTCTGACCGTTGATATATGCCAACCATAACAAACTTAGACGACTTTTGTAAAGCCGACTAATTTGACAACCTGGTGGGTTTTGCCAATGCAACCCACAAGCAAAGCAAACCCAACCCCGAGGGTGGGTTGTTATTCTTCAATGCACCTACTACGAAACAATTATATTCGTTGTTTTTCTAATTTAGTTTAACGTGACCTCTCGGAATCATTCCAAAGACAAATTCTATTTGAACACATAAAAACATTGAGTGGTCCCAACTTAATTTTATAAAATTTGATTGAATAAAAATGCCCTAAGTTGATGTTTTATTTTTTATTTTTTTTGGACACCACGTAGAGCGGATACGTGAATTTATACCTAACCACGTATAACCACTACGTGGTTTATGTACCGAGCACGCATTTAAACTACGAGGTTTATAGTCATATCTCGTAGTTACCCTACGAGGTAAGCTTTTATATCATGTAGGCACTTTGCGTGGTGGTTGAATTTTTTTTTTAAAATAATATAAATTATATTTAAGCGGTGGTATTTTAGTCAAATTTAATTTTAAAATTTTCCCCAGGTTACTCAGCGTTTAGTTGGGCTCAAATGGAAGTTGACCATTCCAAATTATTAGAGAATTGTAACAATCCACTTTTCAAAGCTCTTCTTGCAAAGCACCTAACTTGCAGTGCTAAATTCCGATTTAGCCGGTTTAGGTTTTTTATCGTCCCCAAATCTATTTTCCATCAAATTTACTTCGGATTACTTAAATTAGGGTCTCGATTAGTCCCTAATCGTCTACAGCTTCGTCAATTTTACTGAAAGGTCCGGTTTTGTTGCGATTTCTTGAAATTCAGTAGCAACTTCAATGTCTTTCTCTGGAGCAGATGATATTTTCCTCTCCACTTCGCTCGCCAGTTATCTTGACAGTAATATATTAAACTTTGTTATTCGTTTTACTGTTGCTCGATCTCAAGATTGATTTACTCATGATGAAGGATGTTGTTTTTTGTCACCTTAACTGAAAGTATTATATGAAATATTACTACATTCAAGCTTTTTCTGGATTATAGTTACGATGGCATTTGAGCTTTTTCATAAAAGAAATTGTAGTGGGTAAGGAACTGAATTAAAGAAAGTTGAACGATCCAGTTATTAATAATTTTTGGTATTCTGAAGTTACTAATACATACAATTATTTACTGCTACTGTAACATTCAGTCTAAAAAATTAGAAGTGAACAATTATAATTTTTTGTTGTCCACTGATAACATTTGGACAAATGTATTCTTAGTTGTCTTTAAAAAATTCAACTTGTTTGGAACTTCGGGTTTTCTGAAATCTTTAACTTTTTACATGTTCAAGTTTTTTAAAAGTAGTAGACTTTAAAAAAAATAGTATTTTTGTATTTATTTTGAAAAAAAAAGAAGTTTAATAAATGTTTTGAATTTTTTGATATTCGATTCTTTTGAAAGTAACTATTTGTTTTGAAAAACTTTGATCTAATTTGACAGATTTGATTTTTGATTTTGATTTTGATTTTTTAAACATTTTCATTTTTGAATATATTTGTATTCAGATATTGTTTTTACTATATTTGAATGGTAGGAGCTTTTTTCTTTGAAAAAATATATATGATATTTTTAGCTAAAAAACGAAATGTTTGAATATTAATGCTATTTGTTTGCTAAAGGAAAAATACTATGAAAACTTGATTTGAGACATCAATAGATTAAGGAAGAAATCCAATGAGACATGTATGAAGATGCTTAATAAACAAGACGTGTCAAAGACACTATGGTTTTGTATATATTTTTCAGGGTAAGACAACTTTATTTTGGATTGATAAATTAAGGAAACCTCCATTCGGTTGTTAATAAAATTGATATTTTATGAATGCATTGATTATCACATCAACTTGAGAATGTATGATGGTTCATGATATATTTAACCATATGCCTTGTGTAGATAATAATTCCCGTTGCAATTATTAATGTTTAGTTTTGCTTTAAGATTGATTTTTTTTCTCAATTATGTTTTATATTATGCAGGAAAGCTTCTTGTTCTGTTGAGAGATGGTCGGAAACTTCTTGGGATTCTTCGATCTTTCGATCAATTTGGTATTGCTCTGTTCCTTTGATTTATATCATGTACCATTCGCATGAAAATGTTGCTTTGATCATTATGTCCTGCTTTTTTTTGGTGGGGTGTAGCAAATGCTGTCCTTGAAGGTGCTTGTGAGAGAGTAATTGTTGGAGATTTGTATTGTGATATTCCTCTTGGTCTATATGTGATACGTGGGGAAAACGTTGTCTTAATTGGTGAATTGGTATTATAATGTCTTTTTTCGTGGTTTGGTAAATATTTAATGGTTCTTTGAAACTATGTTTTTTTCATTGAATCTGAAATGTGACTTATCATGTAAGTAGGACTTGGAGAAAGAGGAACTTCCTGCACACATGATTTGTGTTTCAGCTGCGGAGATAAAAGTGGTGAGTTCAATTTCGACCATGTTCAATTATTTTAGTCAAATATTAAACTGAATGCATATTTGTTTTCCATTAGTTTCCTGCTGTGTTTCCAAACATAGATGTGTTCATTTCTCAGCAACATTCAAGTCGTAACTATTCCCATGAAACCTTGAATTGATTAGTATTCGTTTCGTTTTAGGGATAAATCAGAGGTATTCAAAAGCCCTGTAGAAATAGTTGTAGCTTGACATCTAAGGTATCTATTGTAGTTTACAATAAATTTGGGAGGCCTGAAATATATTCGTCTTTTTTTATCGTTTTGTATGAACTCAAGAGAAATTGAGGTGCTCACCCTTCAAGTTCACTTTTTGCTTCAAAAATACTCTCAAGTCTCACCATACATATTGGTCTTCTCATTTCAAACACTACAGAATTGTTCTGTAGTTTATCATGGCTGTGGCGATCTAGGTAGTTGTAGAACAGCTAACAGACTAGTTTCAGTTGACTACGGATAGATATTGTAATGTGTGTACCTGTAGTCAAGTCATCCTGCAAAACATTTCCTTTCAGTTCATAGTTGCAGTAAGAAAAATTGATTGATGAGAGTTGATATCGTTCGCTCGACTTGCTAACGTTTATAGACACATGCATTTTTTAGTGAATTCCATCATTTTGAAAAGATGTTACACATCACCACAACCATCAAATTAATCGCCTTGTTCAAGATTAATTCCTCCAACTGTTATATTGAAAGATACTGCCCGGACATACAAGTTCATGAATAGCGATCTAGAATAAAAATGCATCAATTTATTTGAATCTTCTTTATTATCCTCATTAATTAAATATTTGCTCTAAGAAACAGACAGCGCCCTTCATATCCCTATACTAATGTCATGTTTCTGAACAAATTGTCTTCAGGCACAGAAGGCTGAAAGGGATGCCTCAGATTTGAAAGGCACAATGAGAAAGCGAATGGAGTTTCTTGACTTCGACTGAATATGTTAAAACTCAACTTGTATTTATTATTTTTCTATCTATGCATATACCCACCCATGAACTTTTATTGTGTTTAGATTCATGGAGGCCTTAGCAGTCATCTTCTTTTGTAATCTCAGACGTTATCTTTTCTGATCTTTTGTTTTTAAATCTCTGTGTGTTAGAGCTCCATTTAAACTGAGTTATGTTGCTTAAACTGATTTGGTACTCAGTCAAGAGGGTTCACAAGATTATTATTTATTTTAATAATTTAAACTTCTGCTGCTCAGTGGCACCGGTGATGAATTATGTGCATTATTCCTAATACTGCAGGATTACCATGAAGTCGCATAACTTGCTTATATAATGAATCGAAAAACAAAAAAATTTGACTGAAATCTATTAAACATTAAAACAGGGTTTAGAATTTGCCTATGTGGTGTTGCTGTTTTTCTCCAATTCAAAATACCAACTAAATGCAACGAGTAATTTACTGACTAACCCAGAAGAAAGCCTCGTATTTTAATTTTGCTTCTCCACTTAAAAATACCCCAGCTACCGGTTTCAAAAGCCATTATCTAAAAATTTATTTTGTTGATTTTTGAAAATTCCATTATCGTTTGAAAATTGTTCACGTTAACGTTTTTGTAAATTTTTATATATGTTGTGTTGTTTTTTGTACAAATTTTATTACGTTGTTAAGTCAAGAATTGTTCAACGTAATCCAACAATTGTTTAGACTTCAGAACGAAATTAAATTTAAAATTACTTACTTTTCATACTCTTGTATTGATTCTCCACTTTATCATATTTGTTTTTGTGCGGTATAAGAGGATTAATCCGTTGTGGTGTATTTTGGATACTAATAAATGCAAAATCAAAATGTAGTATGTATTTTTTTTTTTTGGAAAATGTGTGATCCTCTACGAATAGAGGAGAGCACATATGTGAATATATATATTACGGACATAAGGTGCTGCCAATATGTCTGGTAGGTAACAAAAACAAAATACATATATCAAAACTCAGGTACTCTTAAGATGAGTTCCGGCAAGACCACCATCCATCGCACCCAATAGAAAATAAATTTATTTTGTTATTCTTGTCTTGAAAGATAACAAAAGATTGAAAAATAATACATCCTTCCATTTTAAATTTGTTTCTGCTATCCAAAACACAAACAAGCCCTTACTGCCCCCCTTTTCTCTGGTATCAAATCACCCTCCTTCACTTTGATTTTCGACGAAATATATAATTCCGCCCAAATTTATAACCCAAATTCCTTTCCTCGATTCATCGGCTCCCAAAGCCCCAAGTTAACTGAGTTCAATTTCACTTTTCACCGTTCTCAACCCAATCTATCTATTTCCATTATCAGACTCCATTACAGATTTTGCTCCAGATTTCTTGGTTTGACTGGAGCAGTTACATTTCAGGTACTTAGGTAGCGTTTGGTTTAAAAACGAATTTTACGTTTTCGGTTTTCAATATGTACGTCAAATATGAAAAGAATGGAGGGACGACGGAGAGGATGAAAAAAAGACGGATGGAAGGACAAAGGGGATAGAGGGACGACGGATGAATGGTTTGTTTCACGTGCTTGTGTTATTTTTCAAAACACGGAAAATAAAATAAAAAAGTTGTTTTCTATTTTGTATGTTAACTTTGTTTTCTAAATAAATTGTTTTCGGCAATGTGTTGGGGATTTTGCGGTTCGAGACAAATTTGATGATGATTTCGATGTAGATAATGCTGTACTTCTGACTTCAAGGATCTATGGAATAGATTCTTTCAGACAATAGTTCAACCCACCAGGTACAAACGGGTTATCGAACTATCGACTTTCAGGATTCAATGAAGCCCTATAACAGCGTAATCGGATTCAAAGTTTGCACGCCTTTGATCCGACCAAGAACACTTTAACAATGGTTTCTGATGATGCAATTTGTATAGAATAGAAAGAAGAGGAAGAAGAGAGCAATTCTGCGACGTTTTCTGAGTTTGCAACACCTCGGAGGCGTCACAAAACAGAGTAATGGCGACGGAGTTCTGGCGTCGCAAAACTGCACTGTGAAGAAGAAGAAGAATCAGAATGATAATCATTTTTCAACGATTTCTGGGCGTCACTATTTATAGTGGTAGAGATTCGCCAAGCGTCACAACCGTTTGCAATGGTCGCGTCTATTCATTTTGTAACGGTTCAAAACTATTACAAACGGTCGCGTCTATTCATTTTGTAATGTTTAAAAAAACGTTACAATTTTCCGCCATTAATTCAAATTTAGAAATTTCGGTTTTGGGTCCTTAACGGGCTGAAATCTGACCCGTTACTGTTTACATATGATCCAAAAATATTTTCGAAACCGAAACCCGGTTCAGTCGGACGGCGGCGGCGCGCGTGTGGTGTTGCATGACTTCTCTCCTCACAACAAAGCAAACATGTGGGAGCCCAAGGCCCCAACATCCACATGAGAAAGCTATATTTATACAAATATATTGTATAACTTTCTACCACGTGGGACTAATAGGTTTCTTCTTCTCTCTTTACTTCTTCTCTTCCAAATCAAAACCCAAACCCCAAAGTTATTTGAAAATTTTACAACAATCTCCCCCAATTTCCAAAATAAGAAAAATTAATAAATAGGAAGGCCGCATCACTAGAGTGACTTCCTACATACCCAAGCGGGATCAAGCCTATGTAGTTCTAAGATCAAGTTTTGCATCATCGTGAAAACCAACACATAAATGAAAGGTATCTTTTGGATTTGAACCTTTTACTTAGTGTAAATCATTCAAGGCCTTATCGAGATTCTATGGTGAACGAATCTTGAACCAAGTATCCCTAATGATAAAACCGGAACAATCATACATGTTGATTTCCTTAGGTAAAGTGTTTTGTATTGCTCAGCACGTTAATGGCCATGTGCTTAAATCCTGGTTCACGAGTCTACTTAGAAAGCGGTCTTACTTTCCTAGGAAACGACCTGATTTCCATACTCATATAGGTAAGTCTCTTAAGGTGTTTCTGCAATTCACCTTTTAAGGTTTCTAGACTTATTAAGGATATATATCCATCCTTTGTTCTTGCAGAATCCAACACTAAATAATATGGGATTATCGATTTAGTGTTCCATAATCATTCTCTTAACTTGTTGATACCCATTGAACTTTGTCTATCATTTTCAAGACATAAGTTGGGTTTCTGTTAAGGATGATCAACCTTCATTCACAGACCTTAGTCCCATTTCTTGTGACTTTATAGAAACCATTGCCTTTGGAAGACTCTTTGTAAGTGGATTAGCCAAGTTTTTCTTCGTTTCTATGTAGTCAACAGTTATAACTTCTCTTTTGAGTAACTGTCTCACCATTTGATGTCTTAGACTCACATGTTTAGACTTTCCATTATATGTCTTATTAGACACATTGTATATCGTTGCTTGATTGTCACAGTTAATCAAGACTGCTGGAGATGGCTTCTTCCATAAAGGGATTTCCATTAATAAATTCCTAAGCCATTTCGCTTCTTTACATGCATCTGCTAATGCAATCAATTCTGACAACATTGTTGAGTCAGCAGGTCTGCTTCTTGGAACCCCAAGACACAACAACGCCTCTTAATGTAAAGGTTCATCCAGTAGTAGACTTGGATTTGGATTCTACATTGTTCTAGGTTGCATCACTATATCCTTCTATTATAGCAGGATATCCTTTATAAGATAAACCATATTCAATGGTTCCTTTCAAATAAGCTAAAACTCTGGAAATAGCTTTCCAATGTTCGAAACCTGGATTGCTCGTAAATCGACATAATACACTTATAGCATGTGCGATGTCTGGTCTAGTGCAATGCATAGCATACATAAGACTCCCAATAACACTGGAATACTCTAGTTGAGAGATAGTACATCTAGTGTTCTTTTCTAATTTAATACTAGGATCTAAAGGAGTTGGTGCTGATTTGTCATCGTAATGACCATACTTTTGTAGGAATTTCTCTATGTAATGAGATTGAGTTAGTAATAACTCCCCCTCTTCCTAATAATTTTAATTTCCAAAATTACATCAGCCTCTCCTAGATCTTTCATATCGAATTTAGAAGACAGAAACTTTTTAGTTTCATTCACACATGATATATTGGAACCAAATATTAGCATGTCATCAACGTATAAACATATTATAACACTACCGTTGTTATCCGATTTGCTATAAATACATTTATCTGCATCATTAACAATGAATCCATATAACAGTGCAACTTTCTCAAATTTCTCATGCCATTACATGGGAGCTTGCTTCAGGCCATAAAGAGATTTCACTAATTTGCAAACTTTCTTTTCTTGGCCTGGGGTTTTGAAACCTTCAGGTTGTTCCATATATATCTCTTCTTCTAAATCTCCATTTAGAAAAGCAGTCTTTACATCCATTTGATGTATGACTAATTTATGAATTGATGCAAGTGCAATTAAACAGCGTATAGAAGATATGCGAGCAACTGGAGCATATATCAAAGTAGTCTACTCCATGTCTTTGCTTATATCCCTTAGCAACTAATCTGGCTTTAAACTTATCAATGGATCCATTTGTATTCAACTTTTTCTTGAATATCCATTTACATCATATAGGTTTAGCACCAGGAGGTAAATCAGTTAAAACCCAAGTTTGGTTTAACAGTGTAGAATTCATTTCATCATCGATAGCTTCTTTCCAGAAATTGGAATCTCTGGAACTCATAGCCTCAGAATAAGTTTTGGGATCGTCATCGACGTTCATTACATATTTAGTCACATTAAGGACTTCGTCCTTACTGCCTTCTACAAGATATGTAATGAAGTAAGGACCATAGTCCTTCTCTATTCTCGCTCTTTTACTTCTCCGTTGTTCAGTACTATTTTCTGGTACTGATACTTCCTTGTTGTTTTGAGCAGGAGCATAATCATCGTCATTGATATCATTAGCCATACTAGGTTCTGGACTAGATGATCTCAATGGGATCTCAACAGTTTGATTTTCAAAAAATTCTACATCTACAGATTCTATAACTTCTAGGGTGTCAAGAATAAGGAATCTATAAGTTATACTATTAAGTGAATATCCTATGAAAACACATTTAAATGCTCTATTTCCTAACTTTGGTCGTTTAGAGTATGGTTTTCTAACATATGCTAAGCAACCCCAAACTTTAAGTTTAGTTAGGTTAGGTTTTCTATTAAACCATAATTCATAAGGGGAAATATTATTCTTTTTAAGTGGTACTCTATTTAAAATATAACATGCAGATAACATAGCATCACCCCATAGGTTATAAGGTAAATTAGAACTTATGAGCATGGCATTAACCATTTCTACTAAGGTTCTATTCTTCCTTTCAGCAACACCATTTTGTTGTGGTGTATATGGGGCAGTACATTGGTGAACTATACCTTGTTTACAAAACAAGGTGAATTCATTTGAGAAATATTCACCACCACGATCTGAATGTAATATTTTAATTTTAACTCCTAATTGTGTTTCGACCTCTGCTTTGTAAATTTTGAATTTATCAAAAGCCTCATCTTTAGTTTTCATTAGATATATATATATATACATATATATATATATATGCATATCTAGTATAATCATCAATGAATGTTATATAGTATTGGTTACCACCATAGGTGATATGACTTTTTAAGTCACCCACATCACTATATACCAAATCAAGCAAACCAGTTTTCCTTTCTACGGATTTAAAGGATTTTCGGTGTATTTTTGCTTGAACACATATTTCACATTTAGAGATGATATCGAAATCACAATTAGAAATTAATCCTAATTTATGTATATTTCTAATGGAATTATAATTAACATGTCCAAATCTACCATGCCATAAATTAATAGAATCAACAATATAAATAGAAGATTTCTTTATTAGATTCAACTTAATCATGCCGTTACAAGAGTATCTCTGTCCAATGAATCTACCATTCTTAGACAACACTAGCTTATCAGACTCATACACCATCTTGAATCCTCCTTTGTTAAGAAGGTATCCAGATACCAAATTCTTACACATATCAGGAACATAAAATACATTTACTAGTGTAAGAACTTTTCCAGAGGTGAAAGTAAGTTCTATGGTGCCTTTTCCCAGAACTTTGCTTGGAACCTTATTTGCTCCAGTAACTTCGTCGGCTACTCCTTCATTTTCTTTGTAACTTTTGAACAGATTACGGTCTTTGCAAATATGAATGGTTGCTCCAGTATCGAACCACCAATCATTATCATTGCCGATAACGGAGTTCGCCTCTTGCACTACAGCCACAAGCGAGTCTTCGACCACATTCACTTTTTGTTGTTTCTTCCGCAGACGGCAGTCTCGGGCATAGTGGCCGGGCTTGTTACAAAAATAACAAGCACCTTTCCTTTTGTTGTTGGTTTTGGAATGATTTTCTTCTTAAACTGTGTCTCATTCTTTGGCTTTAACTTATCAGTAATTTCAATATTATTTGCCTTAGAATGGGACTCAGTTTGCGGATTATCATCTAGATCGCGTTTGCGAGAGTCTTCTTCAATACGAAGATGACGTTGTAAAATGTCTAAATTATAATCCGTTTCCGCATGCTTCATCTTTTTCTTATAATCATTCCAACTATGCGGAAGTCTAGAAATTATAACTCCAACAACAAAAGATTCAGGGAGATTAATTCCAGCATCTTTAAGTTGATTTATTAACAGTAAGATTTCGCTTACTTGTCCAATTATGGACTTATTGGTGACCATTTTGAAATCCATAAAATTGGAAATAAGAAACTTTTTATTACTTGCCTCGGATATGCAGTACTTATTCTCCAGTGCAGTCCAGAGTGCCTTCGCTGTTTCCAAGGTCCTATGAGCATTGTAGACTGGGGTAGATAGCGCATTCAAAATATGGCCTCTGCATAGAAAATCGTCCTCTTTGCGCTTTGCACGTTTAGCCTTTAGAGCAGCATCATCCTTACCAGTTTCCTCCGGGATTTCTTCCAAGTCATCTTCCAAAATGTAGAACAACTTGACGGTGACCAAGAAAAATTTCATCGTCTCTTGCCAGCGAGTGAAATTGTCGCCATCAAAACGCTCTAATCGAGGTAGATGCTGATTCATACTTGTAGAGCGCTCGAACCTTCCATGGTTGAAATATTGTCTGAAAAATTGTTGGGGATTTTGCGGTTTGAGACAAATTTGATGGCGATTTCGATGTAGATAATGTTGTACTTCCGACTTCAAGGATCTATGGAATAGATTCTTTCAGACAATAGTTCAACCCACCAGGTACAAACGGGTTATCGAACTATCGACTTTCAGGATTCAATGAAGCCCTATAACAGCGTAATCGGATTCAAAGTTTGCACGCCTTTGATCCGACGAAGAACACTTTAGCAATGGTTTCTGATGATGCAATTTGTATAGAATAGAAAGAAGAGGAAGAAGAGAGCAATTCTGCGACGTTTTCTGAGTTTGCAACACCTCGGAGGCGTCACAAAACAGAGTAATAGCGAGGGAGTTCTGGCGTCGCAAAACTGCTCTGTGAAGAAGAAGAAGAATCAGAATGATAATCATTTTTCAACGATTTCTGGGCGTCACTATTTATAGTGGTATAGAGATGCCTATTCGCCAAGCGTCACAACCGTTTGCAAGGGTTGCGTCTATTCATTTTGTAACGGTTCAAAACTATTACAAACGGTCGCGTCTATTCATTTTGTAACGTTTAAAAAAACGTTATAATTTCCCGCCATTAATTCAAATTTAGAAATTTCGGTTTTGGGTCCTTAACGGGTTGAAATCCGACTCGTTACTGTTTACATATGATCCAAAAATATTTTCGGATCCGAACCCGGAACCCGACCCGGCCCGGTTCGGTTTGGTCGGACGGCGGCGGCGCGTGTGTGGTGTTGCATGACTTCTCTCCTCACAACAAAGCAAACATGTGGGAGCCCCAAGACCCCAACATCCGCATGAGAAAGCTATATTTATACAAATATATTGTATAACTTTCTACCATGTGGGACTAATAGGTTTCTTCTTCTCTCTTTACTTCTTCTCTTCCAAATCAAAACCCATACGCCTAAGTTATTTGAAAATTTTACAACAATCTCCCCCAATTTTCAAAATAAGAAAAATTAATAAATAGGAAGGCTGCATCACTAGAGTGACTTCCTACATACCCAAGTGGGATCAAGCCTATGTAGTTCTAAGATCAAGTTTTGCATCATCGTGAAAACCAACACATAAATGAAAGGTATCTTTTGGATTTGAACCTTTTACTTAGTGTAAATCATTCAAGGCCTTATCGAGATTCTATGGTGAACGAATCTTGAACCAATTATCCCTAATGATAAAACCGGAACAATCACACATGTTGATTTCCTTAGATAAAGTGTTCTGTATTGCTCATCACGTTAATGGCCATGTGCTTAAATCCTGGTTCATGAGTCTACTTAGAAAGCGATCTTACTTTCCTAGGAAACGACCTGATTTCCATACTCATATAGGTAAGTCTCTTAAGGTGTTTCTGCGATTCACCTTTTAAGGTTTCTAGACTTTTTAGGATATATATCCATCCTTTGTTCTTGCAGAATCCAACACTAAATAATACGGGATTATCGATTTAGTGTTCCATAATCATTCTCTTAACTTGTTGGTACCCATTGAACTTTTTCTATCCTTTTCAAGACATAAGTTGGGTTTCTGTTAAGGATGATCAACCTTCATTCACAGACCTTAGTCCCATTTCTTGTGACTTTATAAAAACCATTGCCTTTGGAAGACTCTTTGTAAGTGGATCAGCCAAGTTTTTCTTCGTTTCTATATAGTCAACAGTTATAACTCCTCTTTTGAGTAACTGTCTCACCATTTGATGTCCTAGACTCACATGTCTAGACTTTCCATTATATGTCTTATTAGACACATTTTATATCGTTGCTTGATTGTCACAGTTAATCAAGACAACTGGAGATGGCTTCTTCCATAAAGGGATTTCCATTAATAAATTCCTAAGCCATTCCGCTTCTTTACATGCATCTGCTAATGCAATCAATTCTGACAACATTGTTGAGTCAGAAATACAGGTCTGCTTCTTGGAAGCCCAAGACACAACAGCGCCTCCTAATGTAAAGATCCATCCAGTAGTAGACTTGGATTTGGATTCTACATTGTTCCAGGTTGCATCACTATATCCTTCTATTACAGCAGGATATCCTTTATAAGATAAACCATATTCAATGGTTCCTTTCAAATAAGCTAAAACTCTGGAAATAGCTTTCCAATGTTCGAAACCTGGATTGCTCGTAAATCGACATAATACACTTATAGCATGTGCGATGTCTGGTCTAGTGCAATGCATAGCATATATAAGACTCCCAATAACACTGGAATACTCTAGTTGAGAGATAGTACGTCCAGTGTTCTTTTTTAATTTAATACTAGGATCTAAAGGAGTTGGTGCTGGTTTGTCATCGTAATGACCATACTTTTGTAGGAATTTCTCTATGTAATGAGATTGAGTTAGTAATAACTCCCCCTCTTTCCTAATAATTTTAATTCCCAAAATTACATCAGCCTCTCCTAGATCTTTCATATCGAATTTAGAAGACAGAAACTTTTTAGTTTCATTCACACATGATATATTGGAACCAAATATTAGCATGTCATCAACGTATAAACATATTATAACACTACCATTGTTATCCGATTTGCTAAAATACATTTATCAGCATCATTAACAATGAATCCATATGACAGTGCAACTTTATCAAATTTCTCATGCCATTGCATGGGAGCTTGCTTCAGGCCATAAAGAGATTTCACTAATTTGCAAACTTTCTTTTCTTGGCCTGGGGTTTTGAAACCTTCAGGTTGTTCCATATATATCTCTTCTTCTAAATCTCCATTTAGAAAAGCAGTCTTTACATCCATTTGATGTATGACTAATTTATGAATTGATGCAAGTGCAATTAAACAGCGTGTAGAGATATGTGAGCAACTGGAGCATATGTATCAAAGTAATCTACTCCATGTCTTTGCTTATATCCCTTAGCATCTAATCTGTCTTTAAACTTATCAATGGATCCATTTGTATTCAACTTTTTCTTAAATATCCATTTACATCCTATAGGTTTAGCACCAGGAGGTAAATCAGTTAAAATCCAAGTTTGGTTTAAAAGTATAGTGCCTTTTCCCAGAACTTTGCTTGGAACCTTATTTGCTCTAGTAACTTCGTCGGCTACTCCTTTATTTTCTTCGTAACTTTTGAACAGATTACGGTCTTTGCAAATATGAATGGTTGCTCCAGTATCGAACCACCATTCATTATCATTGGCGCTAACGGAGTTCGCCTCTTGCACTACAGCCACAAGCGAGTCTTCGACCACATTCAATTTTTGTTGTTTCTTCCGCAGACGACAGTCTCGGGCATAGTGGCCGGGCTTGTTACAAAAATAACAAGCACCTTTCCTTTTGTTGTTGGTTTTGGTCTTAAACTGTGTCTCATTCTTTGGCTTTAACTTATCAGTAATTTCAATATTATTTGCCTTAGAATGGGACTCAGTTTACGGATTATCATCTAGATCGCGTTTGCGAGAGTCTTCTTCAATACGAAGATGACGCTGTAAACTGTCTAAATTATAATCCGTTTTCGCATGCTTCATCTTTTTCTTATAATCATTCCAACTATGCGGAAGTCTAGAAATTATAACTCCAACAACAAAAGATTCAGGGAGATCAATTCCAGCATCTTTAAGTTTATTTATCAACAGTAAGATTTCGCTTACTTGTCCAATTATGGACTTATTGGTGACCATCTTGAAATCCATAAAATTGGAAATAAGAAACTTTTTATTACTTGCCTCGGATATGCGCTACTTATTCTCCTGTGCAGTCCAGAGTGCCTTCGTTGTTTCCAAGGTCCTATGAGCATTGTAGACTGGGGTAGATAGCGCATTCAAAATATGGCCTCTGCATAGAAAATCGTCCTCTTTGCGCTTTGCACGTTTAGCCTTTAGAGCAGCATCATCCTTATCAGTTTCCTCCGGGATTTCTTCCAAGTCATCTTCCAAAATGTAGAACAACTTGACGGTGACCAATAAAAATTTCATCGTCTCTTGCCAACGAGTGAAATTGTCGCCATCAAAACACTCTAATCGAGGTAGATGCTGATTCATAACTTGTAGAGCACTCGAACCTTCCATGGTTGAAATATTGTCTGAAAAATTGTTCGGGATTGTGCGGTTCGAGACAAATTTGATGGCGATTTTGATGTAGATAATGCTGTACTTCCGACTTCAAGGATCTATGGAATAGATTCTTTCAGACAATAGTTCAACCCACCAGGTACAAACGGGTTATCGAACTATCGACTTTCAGGATTCAATGAAGCCCTATAACAGCATAATCGGATTCAAAGTTTGCACGCCTTTGATCCGACCAAGAACACTTTAGCAATGGTTTCTGATGATGCAATTTGTATAGAATAGAAAGAAGAGGAAGAAGAGAGCAATTCTGTGACGTTTTCTGAGTTTGCAACACCTCGGAGGCGTCATAAAACAGAGTAATGGCGATGGAGTTCTGACTTCGCAAAACTGCTCTGTGAAGAAGAAGAAGAATCAAAATGATAATCATTTTTCAACGATTTATGGGCGTCACTATTTATAGTGGTAGAGAGGTGCCTATTCGCCAAGTGTCACAACCGTTTGCAACGGTCGCGTCTATTCATTTTGTAACGTTTAAAAAAACGTTACAATTTCCCACCATTAATTCAAATTTAGAAATTTCGGTTTTGGGTTCTTAACGGGTTGAAATCCGACCCGTTACTGTTTACATATGATCCAAAAATATTTTCGGATCCGAACCCGAAACCCGACCCGGTTCGGTTCGGACGGACGGCGGCGGTGCGCGTGTGGTGTTGCATGACTTCTCTCCTCACAACAAAGCAAACATATGGGAGCCCCAAGGCCCCAACATCCGCATGAGAAAGCTATATTTATACAAATATATTGTATAACTTTCTACCATGTGGGACTAATAGGTTTCTTCTTCTCTCTTTACTTCTTCTCTTCCAAATCAAAACCCATACGCCTAAGTTATTTGAAAATTTTACAACAATCTCCCCCAATTTTCAAAATAAGAAAAATTAATAAATAGGAAGGCTGCATCACTAGAGTGACTTCCTACATACCCAAGTGGGATCAAGCCTATGTAGTTGTAAGATCAAGTTTTGCATCATTGTGAAAACCAACACATAAATGAAAGGTATCTTTTGGATTTGAACCTTTTACTTAGTGTAAATCATTCAAGGTCTTATCGAGATTCTATGGTGAATGAATCTTGAACCAAGTATCCCTAATGATAAAACCGGAACAATCACACATGTTGATTTCCGTAGGTAAAGTGTTCTGTATTGCTCAACACGTTAATGGCCATGTGCTTAAATCCTGGTTCATGAGTCTACTTAGAAAGCGATCTTACTTTCCTAGGAAACGACCTGATTTCCATACTCATATAGGTAAGTCTCTTAAGGTGTTTCTGCGATTCACCTTTTAAGGTTTCTAGACTTATTAAGGATATATATCCATCCTTTGTTCTTGCAGAATCCAACACTAAATAATATGGGATTATCGATTTAGTGTTCCGTAATCATTCCCTTAACTTGTTGGTACCCATTGAACTTTGTCTATCCTTTTCAAGACATAAGTTGGGTTTCTGTTAAGGATGATCAACCTTCATTCACAGACCTTAGTCCCATTTCTTGTGACTTTATAAAAACCATTGCCTTTGGAAGACTCTTTGTAAGTGGATCAGCCAAGTTTTTCTTCGTTTCTATATAGTCAACAGTTATAACTCCTCTTTTGAGTAACTGTCTCACCATTTGATGTCCTAGACTCACATGTCTAGACTTTCCATTATATGTCTTATTAGACACATTTTATATCGTTGCTTGATTGTCACAGTTAATCAAGACAACTGGAGATGGATTCTTCCATAAAGGGATTTCCATTAATAAATTCCTAAGCCATTCCGCTTCTTTACATGCATCTGCTAATGCAATCAATTCTGACAACATTGTTGAGTCAGCAGGTCTGCTTCTTGGAACCCCAAGACACAACAGCGCCTCCTAATGTAAAGGTTCATCCAGTAGTAGACTTGGATTTGGATTCTACATTGTTCCAGGTTACATCACTATATCCTTCTATTACAACAGGATATCCTTTATAAGATAAACCATATTCAATGGTTCCTTTCAAATAAGCTAAAACTCTGGAAATAGCTTTCCAATGTTCGAAACCTGGATTGCTCGTAAATTGACATAATACACTTATAGCATGTGCGATGTCTGGTCTAGTGCAATGCATATCATACATAAGACTCCCAATAACACTGGAATACTCTAGTTTAGAGATAGTACGTCCAATGTTCTTTTCTAATTTAATACTAGGATCTAAAGGAGTTGGTGCTGGTTTGTCATCGTAATGACCATACTTTTGTAGGAATTTCTCTATGTAATGAGATTGAGTTAGTAATAACTCCCCCTCTTTCCTAATAATTTTAATTTCCAAAATTACATCAGCCTCTGCTAGATCTTTCATATCGAATTTAGAAGACAGAAACTTTTTAGTTTCATTCACACATGATATATTGGAACCAAATATTAGCATGTCATCAACGTATAAACATATTATAACACTACTGTTGTTATCCGATTTGCTATAAATACATTTATCAACATCATTAACAATGAATCCATATGACAGTGCAACTTTATCAAATTTCTCATGCCATTGCATGGGAGCTTGCTTTAGGCCATAAAGAGATTTCACTAATTTGCAAACTTTCTTTTCTTGGCCTGGGGTTTTGAAACCTTCAGGTTGTTCCATATATATCTCTTCTTCTAAATCTCCATTTAGAAAAGCAGTCTTTACATCCATTTGATGTATGACTAATTTATGAATTGATGCAAGTGCAATTAAACAGCGTATAGAAGATATGCGAGCAATTGGAGCATATGTATCAAAGTAATCTACTCCATGTCTTTGCTTATATCCCTTAGTAACTAATCTGGCTTTAAACTTATCAATGGATCCATTTGTATTCAACTTTTTCTTGAATATCCATTTACATCCTATAGGTTTAGCACCAGGAGGTAAATCAGTTAAAATCCAAGTTTGGTTTAACAGTATAGTGCCTTTTCCCAAAACTTTTCTTGGAACCTTATTTGCTCCAGTAACTTCGTCGGCTACTCCTTTATTTTGTTCGTAACTTTTGAACATATTACGGTCTTTGCAAATATGAATGGTTGCTCCAGTATCGAACCACCAATTATTATCATTGCCGCTAAAGGAGTTTGCCTCTTGCACTACATCCACAAGCGAGTCTTCGACCACATTCACTTTTTGTTGTTTCTTCCGCAGACGACAGTCTCGGGCATAGTGGCTGGGCTTGTTACAAAAATAACAAGCAGCTTTCCTTTTGTTGTTGGTTTTGGAATGATTTTTCTTCTTAAACTGTGTCTCATTCTTTGGCTTTAACTTATCAGTAATTTCAATATTATTTGCCTTAGAATGGGACTCAGTTTGCGGATTATCATCTAGATCACGTTTGCGAGAGTCTTCTTCAATACGAAGATGACGCTGTAAACTGTCTAAATTATAATCCGTTTCCTCATGCTTCATCTTTTTCTTATAATCATTCCAATTATGCGGAAGTCTAGAAATTATAACTCCAACAACAAAAGATTCAGGGTGATCTATTCCAACATCTTTAAGTTGATTTATCAACAGAAAGATTTCACTTACTTGTCCAATTATGGACTTATTGGTGACCATTTTGAAATCCATAAAATTGGAAATAAGAAACTTTTTATTACTTGCCTTGGATATGCGGTACTTATTCTCCAGTTCAGTCCAGAGTATCTTCACTGTTTCCAAGGTCCTATGAGCATTGTAGACTGGGGTAGATAGCGCATTCAAAATATGGCCTCTGCATAGAAAATCGCCCTCTTTGCGCTTTTCACGTTTAGCCTTTAGAGCAGCATCATCCTTATCAGTTTCCTCTAGAATTTCTTCCAAGTCATCTTCCAAAATGTAGAACAACTTGACGGTGACCAAGAAAAATTTCATCGCCTATTGCCAACGAGTGAAATTGTCGCCATCAAAACGCTCTAATCGAGGTAGATGCTGATTCATAACTTGTAGAGCGCTCGAACCTTCCATGGTTGAAATATTGTCTGAAAAATTGTTGGGGATTGTGCGGTTCGAGACAAATTTGATGGCGATTTCGATGTAGATAATGCTGTACTTCCGACTTCAAGGATCTATGGAATAGATTCTTTCAGACAATAGTTCAACCCACCAGGTACAAACGGGTTATCGAACTATCGACTTTCAGGATACAATGAAGCCCTATAACAGCATAATCGGATTCAAAGTTTGCACGCCTTTGATCCGACGAAGAACACTTTAGCAATGGTTTCTGATGATGCAATTTGTATAGAATAGAAAGAAGAGGAAGAAGAGAGCAATTCTGCGACGTTTTCTGAGTTTGCAACACTTCGGAGGCGTCACAAAACAGAGTAATGGCGACAGAGTTCTGGCATCGCAAAACTGCTTTGTGAAGAAGAAGAAGAATCAGACACAGCAGCGCCTCCTAATGTAAAGATCCATCCAGTACTAGACTTGGATTTGGATTTTACATTGTTCCAGGTTGCATCACTATATCCTTCTATTACAGCAAGATATCCTTTATAAGATAAACCATATTCAGTGGTTCCTTTCAAATAAGCTAAAACTCTGGAAATAGCTTTCCAATGTTCGAAACCTGGATTGCTCGTAAATCGACATAATACACTTATAGCATGTGCGATGTCTGGTCTAGTGCAATGCATAGCATACATAAGACTCCCAATAACATTGGAATACTCTAGTTGAGAGATAGTACGTCCAGTGTTCTTTTCTAATTTAATACTAGGATCTAAAGGAGTTGGTGCTGGTTTGTCATCGTAATGACCATACTTTTGTAGGAATTTCTCTATGTAATGAGATTGAGTTAGTAATAACTCCCCCTCTTTCCTAATAATTTTAATTCCCAAAATTACATCAGCCTCTGCTAGATCTTTCATATCGAATTTAGAAGACAGAAACTTTTTAGTTTCATTCACACATGATATATTGGAACCAAATATTAGCATGTCATCAACGTATAAACATATTATAACACTACTGTTGTTATCCGATTTGCTATAAATACATTTATCAGCATCATTAACAATGAATCCATATGACAGTGCAACTTTATCAAATTTCTCATGCCATTGCATGGGAGCTTGCTTCAGGCCATAAAGAGATTTCACTAATTTGCAAACTTTCTTTTCTTGGCCTGGGGTTTTGAAACCTTCAGGTTGTTCCATATATATCTCTTCTTCTAAATCTCCATTTAGAAAAGCAGTCTTTACATCCATTTGATGTATGACTAATTTATGAATTGATGCAAGTGCAATTAAACAGCGTATAGAAGATATGCGAGCAATTGGAGCATATGTATCAAAGTAATCTACTCCATGTCTTTGCTTATATCCCTTAGCAACTAATCTGGCTTTAAACTTATCAATGGATCCATTTGTATTCAAATTTTTCTTGAATATCCATTTACATCCTATAGGTTTAGCACCAGGAGGTAAATCAGTTAAAATCCAAGTTTGGTTTAACAGTATAGTGCCTTTTCCCAGAACTTTGCTTGGAACCTTATTTGCTCCAGTAACTTCGTCGGCTACTCCTTTATTTTCTTCGTAACTTTTGAACAAATTACGGTCTTTGCAAATATGAATGGTTGCTCCAGTATCAACCACCAATCGTTATCATTGCCGCTAACGGAGTTCGCCTCTTGCACTACAGCCACAAGCGAGTCTTCGACCACATTCACTTTTTGTTGTTTCTTCCGCAGACGACAGTCTCGGACATAGTGGCCGGGCTTGTTACAAAAATAACAAGCACCTTTCCTTTTGTTGTTGGTTTTGGAATGATTTTTCTTCTTAAACCGTGTCTCATTCTTTGGCTTTAACTTATCAGTAATTTCAATATTATTTGCCTTAGAATGGGACTTAGTTTGCGGATTATCATCTAGATCGCGTTTGCGAGAGTCTTCTTCAATACGAAGATGACACTGTAAACTGTCTAAATTATAATCCGTTTTCGCATGCTTCATCTTTTTCTTATAATCATGCCAACTATGCGGAAGTCTAGAAATTATAAATCCAACAACAAAAGATTCAGGGAGATCAATTCCAGCATCTTTAAGTTGATTTATCAACAGTAAGATTTCGCTTACTTGTCCAATTATGGACTTATCGGTGACCATTTTGAAATCCATAAAATTGGAAATAAGAAACTTTTTATTACTTGCCTCGGATATGCGGTACTTATTCTCCAGTGCAGTCCAGAGTGCCTTTGTTGTTTCCAAGGTCCTATAAGCATTGTAGACTGGGGTAGATAGCGCATTCAAAATATGGCCTCTGCATAGAAAATCATCCTCTTTGCGCTTTGCACGTTTAGCCTTTAGAGCAGCATCATCCTTATTAGTTTCCTCCGGGATTTCTTCCAAGTCATCTTCCAAAATGTAGAAGAACTTGACGGTGACCAAGAAAAATTTCATCGTCTCTTGCCAACGAGTGAAATTGTCGCCATCAAAACGCTCTAATCGAGGTAGATGCTGATTCATAACTTGTAGAGCGCTCGAACCTTCCATGGTTGAAATATTGTCTGAAAAATTGTTGGGGATTTTGTGGTTCGAGACAAATTTGATGGTGATTTCGATGTAGATAATGTTGTTTTTCCAACTTCAAGGATCTATGGAATAGATTCTTTCAGACAATAGTTCAACCCACCAGGTACAAACGAGTTATCGAACTATCGACTTTCAGGATTCAATGAAGCCCTATAACAGCGTAATCGTATTCAAAGTTTGCACGCCTTTGATCCGACCAAGAACACTTTAGCAATGGTTTCTGATGATGCAATTTGTATAGAATAGAAAGAAGAGGAAGAAGAGAGCAATTCTGCGACGTTTTCTGAGTTTGCAACACCTCGGAGGCATCATAAAACAGAGTAATGGAGACGGAGTTCTGGCTTCGCAAAACTGCTCTGTGAAGAAGAAGAATAATCAAAATGATAATCATTTTTCAACGATTTATGGGTGTCACTATTTATAGTGGTAGAGAGGTGCCTATTCGCCAAGCGTCACAACCGTTTGCAACGGTCGCATCTATTCATTTTGTAAAGTTTAAAAAAACGTTACAATTTCCCACCATTAATTCAAATTTAGAAATTTCGGTTTTGGGTCCTTAACGGGTTGAAATCCGACCCGTTACTGTTTACATATGATCCAAAAATATTTTCGGATTCGAACCCGAAACCCGACCCGGCCCGGTTCGGTTTGGACGGACGGTGGCGGCGCGCGTGTGGTGTTGCATGACTTCTCTCCTCACAACAAAGCAAACATGTAGGAGCCCCAAGGCCCCAACATGCGCATGAGAAAGCTATATTTATACAAATATATTGTATAACTTTCTACCATGTGGGACTAATAGGTTTCTTCTTCTCTCTTTACTTCTTCTCTTCCAAATCAAAACCCAAACCCCTAAGTTATTTGAAAATTTTACAACAATCTCCCCCAATTTTCAAAATAAGAAAAATTAATAAATAGGAAGGCTGCATCACTAGAGTGACTTCCTACATACCCAAGCGAGATCAAGCCTATGTAGTTCTAAGATCAAGTTTTGCCTCATCATGAAAACCAACACATAAATGAAAGGTATCTTTTGGATTTGAACCTTTTACTTAGTGTAAATCATTCAAGGCCTTATCGAGATTCTATGGTGAACGAATCTTGAACCAAGTATCCCTAATGATAAAACCGGAACAATCATACATGTTGATTTCCTTAGATAAAGTGTTTTGTATTGCTCAGCACGTTAATGGCCATGTGCTTAAATCCTGGTTCATGAGTCTACTTAGAAAGCGGTCTTACTTTCCTAGGAAATGGCCTGATTTCCATACTCATATAGGTAAGTCTCTTAAGGTGTTTCTGCGATTCACCTTTTAAGGTTTCTAGACTTATTAAGGATATATATCCATCCTTTGTTCTTGCAGAATCCAACACTAAATAATATGGGATTATCGATTTAGTGTTCCATAATCATTCTCTTAACTTGTTGGTATCCATTGAACTTTGTCTATCCTTTTCAAGGCATAAGTTGGGTTTCTGTTAAGGATGATCAACCTTCATTCACATACCTTAGTCCCATTTCTTGTGACTTTATAGAAACCATTGCCTTTGGAAGACTCTTTGTAAGTGGATCAGCCAAGTTTTTCTTCGTTTCTATGTAGTCAACAGTTATAACTCCTCTTTTGAGTAACTGTCTCACCATTTGATGTCTTAGACTCACATGTCTAGACTTTCCATTATATGTCTTATTAGACACATTGTATATCGTTGCTTGATTGTCATAGTTAATCAAGACTGCTGGAGATGGCTTCTTCCATAGAGGGATTTCCATTAATAAATTCCTAAGCCATTCCGCTTCTTTACATGCATCTGCTAATGCAATCAATTCTGACAACATTGTTGAGTCAGAAATACAGCTCTGCTTCTTGGAAGCCCAAGACACAGCAGCGCCTCCTAATGTAAAGATCCATCCAGTAGTAGACTTGGATTTAGATTCTACATTGTTCAAGGTTGCATCACTATATCCTTCTATTACAGTAGGATATCCTTTATAAGATAAGCCATATTCAATGGTTCCTTTCAAATAGGCTAAAACTCTGGAAATAGCTTTCCAATGTTCGAAACCTGGATTGCTCGTAAATCGACATAATACACTTATAACATGTGTGATGTCAGGTCTAGTGCAATGCATAGCATACATAAGACTACCAATAACACTGGAATACTCTAGTTGAGAGATAGTACGTCCAGTGTTCTTTTTTAATTTAATACTAGGATCTAAAGGAGTTGGTGCTGGTTTGTCATCGTAATGACCATACTTTTGTAGGAATTTCTCTATGTAATGAGATTGAGTTAGTAATAACTCCCCCTCTTTCCTAATAATTTTAATTCCCAAAATTACATCAGCCTCTCCTAGATCTTTCATATCAAATTTAGAAGACATAAACTTTTTAGTTTCATTCACACATGATATATTGGAACCAAATATTAGCATGTCATCACGTATAAACATATTATAACACTACCGTTGTTATTCGATTTGCTATAAATACATTTATCAGCATCATTAACAATGAATCCATATGACAGTGCAACTTTATCAAATTTCTCATGCCATTGCATGGGAGCTTACTTCAGGCCATAAAGAGATTTCACTAATTTGCAAACTTTCTTTTCTTGGCCTGGGGTTTTGAAACCTTCAGGTTGTTCCATATATATCTCTTCTTCTAAATCTCCATTTAGAAAAGCATTCTTTACATCCATTTGATGTATGACTAATTTATGAATTGATGCACGTGCAATTAAACAGCGTATAGAAGATATGCGAGCAACTGGAGCATATGTATCAAAGTAATCTACTCCATGTCTTTGCTTATATCCCTTAGCAACTAATCTGGCTTTAAACTTAACAATGGATCCATTTGTATTCAACTTTTTCTTGAATATCCATTTACATCCTATAGGTTTAGCACCAGGAGGAAAATCAGTTAAAATCCAAGTTTGGTTTAACAGTATAGTGCCTTTTCCCAGAACTTTGCTTGGAACCTTATTTGCTCCAGTAACTTCGTCGGCTACTCCTTTATTTTCTTCGTAACTTTTGAACAGATTACGGTCTTTGCAAATATGAATGGTTGCTCCAGTATCGAACCACCAATCATTCTCATTGCCGCTAACGGAGTTCGCCTCTTGCACTACAGCCACAAGCGAGTCTTCGACCACATTCACTTTTTGTTGTTTCTTCCGCAGACGACAGTCTCGGGCATAGTGGCCGGGCTTGTTACAAAAATAACAAGCACCTTTCCTTTTGTTGTTGGTTTTGGAATGATTTTTCTTCTTAAACTGTGTCTCATTATTTGGCTTTAACTTATCAGTAATTTCAATATTATTTGCCTTAGAATGGAACTCAGTTTACGGATTATCAGCTAGATCGCGTTTGCGAGAGTCTTCTTCAATACGAAGATGACGCTGTAAACTGTCTAAATTATAATCCGTTTCCGCATGCTTCATTTTTTCTTATAATCATTCCAACTATACGGAAGTCTAGAAATTATAACTCCAACAACAAAAGATTCAGGGAGATCGATTCTAGCATCTTTAAGTTGATTTATCAACAGCAAGATTTCGCTTACTTGTCCAATTATGGACTTATTGGTGACCATTTTGAAATCCATAAAATTGGAAATAAGAAACTTTTTATTACTTGCCCCGGATATGCGATACTTATTCTCCAGTGCAGTCCAGAGTGCCTTCGCTGTTTCCAAGGTCCTATGAGCATTATAGACTGGGGTAGATAGCGCATTCAAAATATGACCTCTGCATAGAAAATCATCCTCTTTGCGCTTTGCACGTTTAGCGTTTAGAGCAGCATCATCCTTATCAGTTTCCTCCGGGATTTCTTCCAAGTCATCTTCCAAAATGTAGATCAACTTGACGGTGACCAAGAAAAATTTCATCGTCTCTTGCCAACGAGTAAAATTGTCGCCATCAAAACGCTCTAATCGAGGTAGATGCTGATTCATAACTTGTAGTGCGCTCGAACCTTCCATGGTTGAAATATTGTCTGAAAAATTGTTGGGGATTTTGCAATTCGAGACAAATTTGATGGCGATTTCGATGTAGATAATGCTGTACTTCCAACTTCAAGGATCTATGGAATAGATTCTTTCAGACAATAGTTCAACCCACCAGATACAAACGGGTATCAAACTATCGACTTTCAGGATTCAATAAAGCCCTATAACAGCGTAATCGGATTCAAAGTTTGCACGCCTTTGATCCGACCAAGAACACTTTAGCAATGGTTTCTGATGATGCAATTTGTATAGAATAGAAAGAGGAGGAAGAAGAGAGCAATTCTGCGACGTTTTCTGAGTTTGCAACACCTCGAAGGCGTCACAAACAGAGTAATAGCGACGGAGTTCTGGCTTCGCAAAACTGCTCTGTGAAGAAGAAGAAGAATCAGAATGATAATCATATTTCAACGATTTATGAGCGTCACTATTTATAGTGGTAGAGAGGTGCCTATTCGCCAAGCGTAACAACCGTTTGCAACGGTCGTGCCTATTCATTTTGTAACGGTTCAAAACTATTACAAACGGTCGCGTCTATTCATTTTGTAACGTTTAAAAAAATGTTACAATTTTCCGCCATTAATTCAAATTTAGAAATTTCGGTTTTGGGTCCTTAACGGGCTGAAATCCGACCCGCTACTGTTTACATATGATCCAAAAATATTTTTGGATCCGAACCCGACCCGGTTCGGACGGACGGCGGCGGCGCGCGTGTGGTGTTGCATGACTTCTCTCCTCACAACAAAGCAAACATGTGGGATCCCAAAGGCCCCAACATCCGCATGAGAAAGCTATATTTATACAAATATATTGTATAACTTTTTACCATGTGGGACTAATAGGTTTCTTCTTCTCTCTTTACTTCTTCTCTTCCAAATCAAAACCCAAACCCCAAAGTTATTTGAAAATTTTACAACACAATGTACATGTGTCATGTACATTTTTGCATGGACGAAAACCGAAAACTAAAAACAACAAACCAAACACAAATTTTTTCATCCTAGCGAGTTATACATAACGATCTTTAAGATTACCAGCTTTTTAACTTCATTGCTGCAGATTGACTAAATCTTGTGAATCTTCTCTTCCTCCCTTTTCAAAAGGAACCAATTTATCTTCCAAATGGAGTATCGTCCTTCAGTTAAGTACGTTCTTCTTGATTCCGAAGGGAAATGAATTGCTGGTGTATATTTCGCAGATGACCGGCCTGCTCATGCTACAAAGCTAGCATTTGAAAATTCTATCTTTACCAAGACTCCACAACCAAATGCTACCAAGTGGATAGAAATGTGATCTATAATTACATTGTTGTCTGTAATTTTGCTTCGCATGTTCAGTCTTTTGTTACTAGCAACGAGTTTGAAAATGGGCTGCCTCTTTATCAGAACAGACAATCTCTAGGCATTATCCATGTCACGTTAGCACTTTGCGGGATCTCTTTGAGAATAATATACATTAAAATAGAGTTGTCTTCCAGAGTTGAAGTCATTCTCATCTGGTTTGCAACTTAGATAGGAGTATTTTGTATTAATGGATTTTATATTACGTATCTCTAAAATGAATCAACTTAACCTTATACTTGTCATTCTGATATACAAAACTATAATATGTCTATATACTGAAGTAATATGCTTATTTATAAAAAAAAGAGCTTCGAATTTACTAAATTTTTCCCCTCTGTTTTCCTATCATTACTTTCATTTACATGGTTTTGAAAAGCTTTTTTATATTAGTCTTACGATTCATTCAATTTCATGCATCGTATGATCTCCGCTATGTAAACTTCAACTTCAAGCAAATTATAGTTATTGTATAATTTTCTACCTGAAATTTTTTAGGGCACGCTGTTTGCTCAGTTGGTTAAATAACCTTTTTTTGATACAACTTGTTTAGCTTTGATAATTTTTGATGTAAAATTTCATACATGTGGGTGTAAGCAGGGACAGATCCATGGCCAATGCAACCTGGGCTACAGCCCGGGTGAATCTTTGAAATTTTATTTTATATCACTTGTACATATAGCTCGTTCAATTGATGTAAAGTCCATTACTTTAACTCTTTCAAAACAGGCTAAATGTTCTTTGTAATAAACTATATTGTCAGTCAAGTTTTTTCACAATAAAGAAGTCTGACTGAAGATTGAAGTAAAAGGTACATATTTAATTTCCGACTGTTACTCCATTTCTGCTTTCGGCCTATCGGTTTTTCTAATATATTCATATTTAGCCAACTTTCCTACTATCCTACATATTTGGTCGAAGAATAATATTACATAGCCCTTGGTGATTTGAAATCCTGGCTTCGTCCCTGGGTGTAAGTAAAGTAAATAAACATGGAAGTGGTAAGCACAATTATCAGTCAGCACTGGGTTAATCTATAATAACCCTTTTTTTATGCTTGACATGGAGTAGATTATGTAAGCTAGGTATCATTCCTTATTCATAGCTGGTGCGTTACTTTCCCAATTAGTGTCATCTAAGCCTGCTGCCCACGCCATTGCTAAATCTAAATCAATGGATTTATTATTGTGGAAAGTAAGCCCACTGTTATTTTCAAACTTAATACTTGAAAAATCTTCTTACGAAAGGTCTTACGAAACATTCCTATCAATGTTTTCAAAAAATGTGCATTTTAAACTATGCATATTTGCACTTGGTGTGGATGACGGGTTGCCTATACTACAATGCGGAATGGATCTTAAAGCTATTTGAACTACAGAAAGTGAAGGGTATATTTCAATTATTTAAAACTTATGAATATAAAACTAGATCTACTTAAATTGCAAACAAAAACCAAATAATCACAGAATATGTAGTAAAATGAAATGCATATGTAGTAAAGTGAAATGCAGTAAAATTATAACACCAGATATTTTTATACTGGTTCGGATTGATCAATCCTACATCCAGTTCTGTACTGCACCGTACAGAATCGGAGTGAGAGTATGCATTTGCAAAGAAAATGGAAGAGTATGCAATGGATTTCTTTCACAAAAATATGGATACGAAAGTTTAAGAGAAAAAAGAGAGTTTTTGTGAAAATTCGTTTTATAGATCCTTTGAATAGTGGTTGAAGAGATATGTCTTTTGGTGAAAAGGTGGAGAAATTTTTTCCTCCATTTGAACTTTAAAAAAAATGAAAAATGGCTAGTATGTCAACATACACAAGGAGATATGTCGACATATGTGTGTTTTCAAAAAACGAAACTCCAATAAGGTATTGCAAATTTTTAGATTTCAAAGTACCTTATATTTGTGGATATTTTGTGATTCGGTTAAGGTCAAAGATTGATGTTGAGTAAATTTCGACCGGGCCTGCCGAACCAACTCCTTCTCACCGAACCAACTCCTTCTCACCGAACCAACACCTTCCCCTGCCTTCTGAACCAACTCCTTCCCCTGCCTACCGAACCAGCTCCTTCCTCTGCCTACCAAACCAACTCCTTCCCCTGCCTACCGAACCAACTCCTTCCCACCGAACCAAGGTCCTACCGAACCAAGTCCTCACCGAACCAATATCCCGGTACCAACTCCCACCCAAGGCGTACCGGATCAACAATGCCAGGCCAGATCGCATCAGCCCAGGCCCACCAGCAGCTATATACATCCAAGACCCCTGCCCACAGCCTCACTCTATAAATAGAGGGGCATGGGTACAACAATGGGACAAGTTGGAGAGCTCAAGCACGGATAAAACTTTCAAACAACTTTCATATACTTGTATCAAAGCTTTGTACTTGTAATCTGAACAAGAAAGGAGAAATAATATATAAAGTGGACGTAGGCACATTCTGGCTGAACCACTATAAATCTGTGTGTCTTTTACAGTTTAGTCCCTGCTTTTTACATATTTGCATAAATCATCCAGATCACTAAAAACAACATAAAATCAACTAAATCATACGACTTGGAGGTGTTTGCCCATTTTTTGTGCAAACATTTTTGGTGCTTTCACTAAGAGCGCTGAACCCCGGACTTCAGCTTCTCCCTTAACTTTCTTCCTATCAGCATCGCACATTGCTTGGAAGACATTCCTCCCAAGCAGAAGAAAGATGTTAACAAATGAAAAATCATCGCAACCAGCAGTCGTCCAGATCCAGTGGTCACCGATCCAGTAAACCATCCCATTCCAGCAGCAGTACCAAATGAAGGTCAGGCAAATCCGACAACCCCTGCCACAGAACAGCCGACGGAAATTACTAGGGCAGATCTAGACAGGGTTGTGGCTGAAGTGACTAACCGCTTCACATCCCAGCAGGAAGCCTTGGTGGACCAACTCATGTCACGCTTCAGGGGTGCTGAAGAGTCCAACCGCAACACCGAATCATGGGGTGAGTCCCAATCTGGAGGATCTCAGAGACAACAAAGATCTTCCTTCTTCGAAGGAGCTAACGACAGAAGCGGCCATGGTAGGAGTCGAGACCGAGCTCAGCCCGAAGTTAAACCTGAGGAAACGCTTGGAACCGAACCCAACGGGAGAGGTACCGGGCAGAGGTCAACTGTAGCCGAGCCTGTGATACTGCCTAACCACGAAAACACCAGTGAACGGGGCCGAGCTAGAGTTCAGCCCGAAGTTGGACCCGAGGAGGCGCTTAGATCAGAACCCAGCAGGGGAAGATCAAGGCAAGGGCCAACTGTAGCTGACCCTAGCATGCTCCCAGAAGACCAAAGACAGCCATTGGAAAATGTCAGGAATGATAGACGATACCATCCCTACAAGTCATCTGGACGGAATCAATCCCACAGAGCAGAGCCGAACTCATTTCTATCTGCTCCAAATTCTGATGAAAGGATGGCACGCTTGTTCAGAGAGTGCGTCCAACGGGATCAAAGAGATCGAGGCATAGGCGCTAGAGTAACCAGCCCCTTCGCCCGCAATATCGAAATCACCATCACCCCCCGAGAATGGAAAATGCCAACAATGGAACCTTACAAAGGAACCTCCGACCTCGTTGTACACTTATAGAGATACACACAGCATATGCTCATGAGTGGAGCAACAGAAGGAGTGATGTGCAAATGCTTTCCACAATTCTTAGTAGATCTAGCTACCTCCTGGTTCTGCCATCTACCCCAAGGATCCATCAGCTCATGGGAGATGTTGAAAGAAAGGTTCATCAGCCAGTTTCGCATTCATGTGGAGCAGCCCAAGGACGCTTACTCCTTATCTAGTATCAAACAGGAACCTGGAGAGAAGCTGCAGCAATATCTAACCCGATTCAATGCCGCAGCGGCCGCAGTCCAAGATGCGGATGAGAAGCTTATCTTAATGGCCCTCTGTAGTGGCGTGCACCCGGATACTAAATTTGCTAGAAGATTGACAAAAGAAAAACCAGCTACTTTACCCGATTTCTTTCATGAAGCCGGGAAATATATGAGGCTTGAAGACGCTGCCACTGAGGGGCAGTCGGGGCAACAAAATAAGGCAGCTCATGGCAACACGCCCGCTGTAGCAAAGGACGTTCGAAGAAATGATTCTAGAGACAATGCTGGGGGCAAGAAGGGAGAAAAGCGCCAATATCGACCAGGACCGAGATTCGACACTTACACTCCTTTGAATGAAACCGTCGAAAACATCTTCCTTGCCACCCGAGCCGAAGTTAGATAAAAACGCCCACCATACAAGAAGGAATCAGATGACGCACTTAAATCTGGAAAGTTTTGCCGCTTCCACGAATCTCATGGGCATGATACCAATGAATGCCATCATCTCCGGGACTTGATTGAAGAACACATCAGAAGGAAGAGACTGGAACGCTATGTAAAAGTTCAGATAAGGACTCCAGCTCTTGCCAATGAGAACCCAAGGCTACCCTCCCCAGAGATAGGCGGAGGAAATCGCAACACTAGCGGCTACAGTCAAGAGAAGATAGTGGTCCATACCATCTCGGGAGGACCACACATCGCCGACAGAAGCTGGGCAGAGATGGAAAGATATGGAAAGTCACTTAGAAACAATGAAGACTGCGTTAATTCTATTATAGAAGAACGCCACCCGAAGCGGAAAGAGAGTGATGACATCACATTCAGTAGGCGTGACCTAGAGGGAAGGCAATACCCTCACATGGATCCCATGGTTATCTCTGCCCAGCTCGATCCAGCCGAAGTCTTCCGAATTCTGGTAGACACTGGAAGCTCAGTAAATATTCTATTCAAGCATGCATTCGACAAAATGAAAGTGTCAATAAAGGATGTTTCTCCCTGCAATAAACCACTACACAGTTTCACTAGAGATGCGAAGATGCCCCTCGGGCAACTGGACCTCTTTGTTGAAATAGGAAGTCATCCCCGCTCCGTTGTGCGGAAACAGACATTTGTGCTGATAGAAAACCACTCGGCCTACAACGCCTTCTTAGGAAGGCCAGCCCTGTCTGACTTCCAAATTGTCCTGGCCCCATGGTGCCTAAAGATGAAATTTCCAACGGACAATGGAGTAGGGGAAGTAGAGGGAGACCAGGACATTGCTCGAGACTGCTATGTAACTGAACTTCGCAACAACCACAGGAAGGGTAAAGGGAAGAGTGTAGAGATCGCCCTCTGCACAAAAAGTTTGGAAGCATAGCAACTAAGGAAAGCCCCTCCTCTTCGATATACCAACGACCCTTTCAATGAATTAGACCCCAGGGATAAAGAGGAGGAGGGCACCGCCGAGACTGCAGAGGCTATGGAATTTGTATCTGTAGACCGACATGACTTGAGTAGACTATTGAAAGTCGGGTCCCAACTAAAAGCAGAATTGAAGGAACAACTCATTGATTTTCTCCGCCACAACTTAGATGTATTTGCGTGGTAACACGCTGACATGACCGGAATCTCCCCTGACATAGCATGCCACATACTAAACATTGATCCTACCAAGGCACCAGTAAAACAGAAAAAGAGAAGTATGGGGGCAGAACGATCAGCAGCCCTCGATGAAGAAGTAAAGAACCTACTTGCCAATGACTTCATACGAGAAGCCATCTACCCAGAGTGGATCGCCAACCCGGTGCTGGTAAAGAAGGCTAATGGGAAGTGGCGAACATGCATTGACTTCTCCAACTTAAATGATGCCTGCCCGAAGGATTGCTTCCCACTTCCCCGAATCGATCAGCTTGTGGACAGCACAGCCGGGCACGAACTCTTATCTTTTATGGACGCATACTCAGGATATAACCAAATTCCTATGCATGCTCCCGATCAAGACCACACTAGTTTCATCACTGATCGGGGATTGTACTGCTACAAGGTAATGCCTTTCAGACTTAAAAATGCAGGGGCCACCTATCAGCGCCTCGTCAACAAGATGTTTGCAGGGCTAATAGGACAAACCATGGAAGTTTATGTGGATGACATGCTGGTAAAGTCAAGGGGAGCCGACGATCACGTAAGCCACCTGGATGAAATGTTTCAAGTACTTCGTCAATATGGAATGAAGCTGAATCCTCTAAAGTGCTACTTCGGAGTATCATCAGGAAAGTTTCTAGGATTCATCGTCCATGCCAGAGGAATTGAAGCAAACCCTGAACAAGTCCGAGCTCTGAAAGATATCAGGATACCTTCTACCCGAAAGGAAATGCAAAGCCTAAATGGGAAGGTGGCCGCCTTGAGCAGATTCATCTCTAAAGCGACCGACAAATGCATCCCTTTCTTCGAAGCTCTAAAGAAAGAGAAAGGAAAATTCGAATGGAATGACGAATGCTTAACAGCTTTCCTTAACTTAATCGAACACCTCTAGAGACCACCAGTACTCTCAACTCCGAACAAAGGCGAAGAGCTATACCTATACCTTGCTATGTCATCTCATGCTCTAAGCACCGCGTTGGTTAGAGAAGACGAACGCACGCAGTGGCCAGTATACTTCGTAAGCAAGAGGTTTACAGGGGCGGAAGCCAGATATCCTAAACTTGAGAAACTAGCGTACTGTTTGCTAATCACATCACGGAAACTGCGTCACTACTTCCAGTCCCATTCCATCAGAGTTCTGACCGATCAACCACTGAGGCAGGTACTCCATCGTCCCGACACTTCTGGGCGACTACTTAAATGGTGCATTGAACTAAGTCAATATGATATCACCTACCATCCTCGCACCGCCATCAAGGGACAAGCCATGGCCGATTTCATTGCCGAATTCACTACCAGCGAAGGTAAGGAGCAATCGGAAGTAGCAGAAGACATCAAGTGGAATCTATTTGTGGATGGTGCGTCAAATGAACAAGGCTCGGGGGCAGGTGTGGTAATAATCACTCCCAGGGGAAATAAGCTACACTATGCTATAAGGTTGGAATTCGCTGCCACCAACAACGATGTAGAGTATGAAGCAGTGATAGCTGGATTAGAACTTGCCTTAGAAATTGGAGCCAATTCTTTGTGTCTTCATAGCGATTCTCAACTTATTGTAAATCAAATACTAGGAGAATTCCAGGCTCGAGAATAACGACTCGTGGCATATTTAAAGAAGACCAAGTTGCTTCTCAATCGATTGGATCGTTATTTTATCAAACACATCCCCCGGGAAGAGAACCAAGAGGCCGACGAATTGTCAAAGCAAGCTAGCATGAGAGACGGCGCTATTTCCGGAGCAGTAGCCATCTCAAAGCAACTGACCCCAAGTTTTGAGCAAGTGAATCTGATAGCCGCAACCGAAGAAGCAACTTGGATGACCCCCATCCAAGACTACTTACAAAGTGGCACACTACCCAACGGGTGTAACGAAGTCAAGAAAATCTTGAGGAAAGCTTCCCGCTACACAATACAAGAAGGCATCCTCTATTAGCGCGGCTTCTCTAACCCCTTACTAAGGTGTGTCGCTGGAAGGGAAGCCAAGGAAATCTTATCCAACATCCATTAAGGAAGTTGCGGAGATCACACTGGAGGGCAGACTTTGGCAAAAAAGATACTCCGATATGGATATTTCTGGCCCACCTTAAGCAAGGACGCCTTAGATTTCGTCAGAAAATGTGACAGATGTCAGAAGTTTGCTAAGATTCCGCGGCTACCAACAACAGAGATTACTCAAATGACCAGCCCTTGGCCCTTTGCAGTATGGGGAATTGACTTGATCGGCGAACTGCCAATGGGCCGAGGCGGGGCCAAATATGCTATAGTGGCAGTCGACTATTTCACCAAATGGGTGGAAGCAGAACCCCTGAATAAAGTATCTTCAGCGAAAGTTATTAACTTCTTGATCAAAAATGTTCTATGCAGGTACGGAGTCCCATTCAAAATTATATCGGACAATGGACTTCAGTTTGACAGCGAGGAGTTCGCCAACTGGTGCCAAGAGCACGGAATTCACAAAAGCTTCTCATCCGTAGCTTATCCCCAGGCAAACGGACAAGTCGAAGCCATCAACAATATTCTGAAAACTCTAATAAAAAAGAAACTCGAAAAGTCAAAGGGCGCTTGGGTGGATGAACTCCCTACGGCACCGTGGGCCTATCGCACATCTTTCAGAACATCAACGGGGCATACTCCTTTCTCTTTGGCATACGGATCAGAGGCTATGCTCCCAGTTGAAACCATCGTGCCTTCCCACCGTAGGATCCACTATAACCCAGAAGAGAACGAAGAACTCCTTCACATGTCTTTGGATCTAATTGAGGAGAGAAGAAATGATGCGGCCCTCAAAGCAGCAGCCCACAAGAAAAAAGTGGCAGTACGATACAACTCCAAGGTCAAGCATCGTATCTTACAAGAAGGAGATCTTGTCCTCAAGCGAATCTTCCCTCGCCCCGGAGCACTAGATCCAGTCTGGGATGGACCATATGTAATTCATAAAGATCTCCACAATGGAGCTTATATTTTGTCAACAGTGGACGGAGAGGTGTTTCAGAGGGCATGGAACATCCAACACCTCCGTCGATACTTTTCTTAACTTGTACTGCCCATATGAAGTGAATTAACAAAGAGAATCAGTGGACGTAGGCATTTCCGTGCCGAACCACTTTAAAAAACCTTGTCTCTTTTTTTAGCTTGTTCCTTTATATCTTGGCTGCTTGTTAACTTTATCCTTTTATGTTGAACAAAACCCTGTGCAAATAGCATTTTCATTCAAGGCGCTCCACAACGCGACTTCTCCTGGACAAAACCTAACAGGTACTATACGAATCTATGCCCTCGCCAATGAGATACTTTTTCTTCGGCATCCCTCTGTTGCGGGTTAACTCATTGCTCGCGACGGCCCTCAAAGCCAACTGTAATGAGCCAATTATAAGCCACCGAGAAGGCCGACTATGGCCGAGGCAGCTCATTACGGCGTTCGGCTCGCCGGCAGCCGTGAACCTACTTTAAGCCCCAACATAAGGTGTGGCCAACCAGGGGTAGTTCACGGTTGACGATCGGCACCCACGCTAGCCGGCCACAGTAAATCGAATAATACCCACGATTACGGGCCATAATGGCCCAGGTAGTTACTGTGCGCGATCTTGTCTCTGGTGTGTCTTAAGTACGGCTGTAGTAAAAAAGATTAACTCCCCGCGGAGGCGTAAGATGGGTGACAAATGTCTCCAAGACCCACAGCTAGGGAAAGTGACTACAAAGCCCGTTTGCCACAAACTTAAGCACATCGAAGGCCTTCCGTGATTGGAAGTTTTACTTTATCTCATATTTCAATTTTATTTAAAAGACTTTTCTCCTATCCTCTATAACGATCCCTAAAGTACAGGACACAGAATAGGAGACATTCGCTAATGGGAGTGGGAACTCACAACTGGACACTCGGCAGCATTCCATACTTGGTCACGCAGGACACTCAAAGCCGCCATCTTCAACTAAAAAATGAAGGGCGGTACTTTTTTTTATGTAGCTATTCACACATCACATTAACATTGCAAGATATGAAATTGTACTTTAAGAAAAAAACTTAGCGTCAAACACAATTGAATTGCAGACATATGCATAGCTATATTTCTTATACAAAATGTCAAAATAACAAAAGCATTCAAATACGACAGAATCAACTTAAGTTAAAAAATTACACGTCAAGAATAGTGTTGTTTATTACAAGTAGCATAATTACAACCTAGAAGTTACATTACTGTTTTGGGACTAACATATACAACGATGTCAAGTCCACAGAAAGATATCCAGGTCAAGTCAAGGAGCCGGCTGCATCGGAGCTTTGCCCGTGTCCTGTTGCCCACCCGGTCGGTCAAAGAAAGAATTCATTAGCGATAAGCAACCAAGTTAACGAAAAGACTAGGAGGGAAGACTTACCAGCGCCTGCTTCCTGGCCATCCTGATCATCATCCTCTACTTGCACACCTACCTCCTCAGCGGCAAGCAGCCGCATACCCTCCCTCACCGCCATCTTCTCCTCCTTGGTAAACTGGGCAGTGACCCCATCCATTCTGAAGACCGCGCCACCCTCTTTATCCGCATCAGCCCTAGCCTCCTCCAGAGCCCTGAGATAAATCTTGGCCATAACTCAGGGATAATCATCCATCCAGGATAGGTTACCCTGTTTCCAGGTGCGGAAATACATGTCCTGGAGCATCTCATCCATCATCCCCTCGTTTTCCTCAAGCTCCCTCATTCGGGCCTCAGAAGCACGCATATTTGCAACGGCACCATCCCTCTCCAATCGATATCGTGAGCGGTCAGCCTGAAGGGATATCCTCATCACCTCCATCTCCTCCTTCAGCCTGGACTGAGCAAGCTCCGCGGCCTCGAGTCTCCCCGATAATTCCTGTACCTGCTCGAGGTCCGCTTGTCGAACCTCATCCACCGTCGCAATGGCCATGTCAATCCGCTCCTTTCAGGAGGCCTCCATTTTTCGCAACTCTGCCCTGCTGGCCTCTTCCATAGTCTTCTTCAGTTGCCTGGATGCGGCCTCGTGCTGAGAAATTTGAATAGCTTGGTCGGCAAGTTGCTTAGCCTGGTCGGAAACCATTAACCGTAACCGAATGTTCGTGCTCCCAATTTCCTCCCCGACCTTAACTAGTTGGGCATGATGCCCCATCAATTTCCTGGTCTCCTCGGAAACCCGATCGATGTTCGCCTTAGCTTCATCCCCCAGAGTTACAACCCGGGTGGTAAGCAAATCAAGGTCCAGGGACTTGGCTTCGTCAAGCACTCGTACCATAGGATTGCGAGGGAGAAGGTGCTCACCAGTAGCCTCATCGAAGGAGATGTCATGAAAGGCCGGGTCCAGGTCTGGATGACCCGCAAACGGATTACGAACCAGGCCAGGGTGATCTATCGGGGTGAAGGTTGGATTCTCAGACGGATGTGGGGAAGGCATAAACTCAGTATCATCCTCCGTAATATCGTGAATAGGCTGGAGTGGGGCCGGAGGACCAGGAAGAGATTCAAACGAAGATCGACTCCTCTTCCTCTTTTGTATATCTTCTTCAATAACTCCAAGAAGAGGACGATAGCCGACTATGTCTCCAGGGCGGTTAGTAGGAGGCTTCGGTTTGGCAGAAGCTTTGAGGAGTCTGTATTGTTCAAGCCTGTGCCGAAGATCTGAAGTCTTGGCTGTTTTTCCTGCTCCTGGATTGAAAACCAAGTGTCACCAGCATGCATTGAGCCATTATTCAAGAATTAAAAAGAATAAAGAGAAATTCACCTTGAATCGCAGAACTTGCCTCAGTAGAAGCACTCCCGGAAGATAAATCGGCGCCGGTCCCAGCCTTATCAGCTTTCTTGGGCTTCTCCGCCAAGGCCGGTCCTTCCTCCAACTCTTCAAAGGCTTGGCGGAGAGCGTCATCTGTCCACTCTTGAATCACGCCTGCCTGCCCAGGAGGCAAAGCCCCGGTACCATCACCGCCCTGTCCTTCGCCACCATCATCGTCGTGACAATCGGTGTCACCTTCTCTACCACTTCCACCCTCCGCCTCACCTCCTTCATCCTCGCCTTTTTCCCCCTCCACTTTTTCCTCCTCCTGAACATCTGGATGTGTGCTGAGAGAGGGCCCATCGGACTTTTTGAGTTTCTTCCCCCCGGCGACTGGATGCATCGAGAAGGGTCTCCTTTTGCTGCTCTTCACCGTGGCCCTTCCTGTAACTTTGGCAGCTCTTTCCTCCACCGTGTCTCTCTGCTTGACCACGGACTGATGTGGTAGAATCAGGTTGTGCCCCAGAAGTGTAGCGTTCCTGATCAAGTAAGAAGCCGACCTATCCCTTCCCATGATGGCTTCTATTTCCACAGCCATCTGAACCAGGCGATCGTTTTCCACGACTGCAAAGCCACCTGTCGCTAGCAAGAAATAAAAGCACATGAGAAGAAGCATTGCAGTCAGAACGGAAATCATAAATGAGCTTCAACTTACAGCCAGAGGTGAAGTGAAGGATGGAAACAGAGTCATCCTTGATGAAAAACCATTCTTTCTTGAACATGCTGAACTTCGAATATAAATCCAGGACCGGCTTGAAAGATACGGCTGATTCCAAGCTGATGTATGGAGACCCCTTCTTATAGCCTCTCAGATTGTACAAATACCGGATCTCCCGGTTGGAGGGAGGACGCCCGTATCTCCTCTAAAAAATGACAAACAGGCTCACCAGGATGGCGTAGGAGTTAGGCTGAAGCTGAAATGGAGCCACCTTTAAGTAGGTGATGAAGCTGAGTATCCAAGCATTGATCGGGGGAATGGCCCCACACATACAATGGTACCTACTATAGGCGAAATACCCTTCGGGGGGATTATATGGCATCACTCCTTCCCCCGGCAATAGCATACACGCTCTGTCAATCCCAAAGGAGCGAGAAATAACGTCAAGCTGCTCGCCTTTGAGAGAGCTAGGGAAACAGTCAGGAGGTGAGTCCAGAAGCTCCTGAGGGCCATACCCATCTACTAGTGACCTCGGGGTAGGCCCATGACGTCCCAATCCTGACTGAGCTGGGGCCACTATGGAAGGATCTTCTCTGTCCTGGGATTTCTTCTTTTCTGATCGGGTTTCAACTTTATGAGACATTTATCTACAACATAGGAAAGTATGAGAGTATGTAGTCTAGAATTTTGCTTGTAATTCAAAACATAAGTGCATCCGGTAGTTCAAGGCCGAGAGCCCATTTGGCACTCGTGCTCCTCAAGGTGGCATTCGGTAGTACAAGGCGAAGGTTCATTCGGCCTTATACTCCCAAGTTCATTCGGTAAGTCCATTCGGTACTCAAGCCCCTTCGGTAAAACATTTGAGTTCGTTCGATGGGTCAGTCATAAAGAATCATTCGGCAAAAGAAGACTTACCTGGTCCGGCAGATGAGATGGTTCGGTAATTGACTGGTCCGGTTATTTCAAGCAAACAAGTCTGATTCGGAATTCAGTTGATTCAGCTGTCTCAAACGGTGAAGGGTGAACATAGATGCGAGGTCCATACTTATAGACATCTACTAATGACCGGACCAATTGGTTCGGCACACAGGGCCGGATGAGGATATCCAAGCTAAAGCAAAGCACGCCATGTGCATACCCACATGCTCTACTTTGGGGGGCAAGTGTTGAGTAAATTTCGACCGGGCCTGCCGAACCAACTCCTTCTCATCGAACCAACACCTTCCCCTGCCTTCCGAACCAACTCCTTCCCCTGCCTACCGAACCAGCTCCTTCCCCTGCCTACCGAACCAGCTCCTTCCCACCGAACCAAGGTCCTACCGAACCAAGTCCTCACCGAACCAATACCCCGGTACCAACTCCCACCGAACCAAACTCCATCCACTCACAACCGTACCAAGGTGTACCGGATCAACAATGCTAGGCCAGATCGCATCAGCCCAGGCCCACCAGCAGCTATATACATCCAAGACCCCTGCCCCCAGCCTCACTCTATAAATAGAGGGGCAGGGGTACAACAATGGGACAAGTTGGAGAGCTCAAGCACGGATAGAACTTTCAAACAACTTTCATATACTTGTATCAAAGCTTTGTACTTGTAATCTGAACAAGAAAGGAGAAATAATATATAAAGTGGACGTAGGCACATTCTGGCTGAACCACTATAAATCTGTGTGTCTTTTACAGTTTAGTCCTTGCTTTTTACATATTTGCATAAATCATCCAGATCACTAAAAACAACATAAAATCAACTAAATCATACGACTTGGAGGTGTTTGCTCATTTTTTGTGCAAACAATTGATGATCTTCAAGTATAATCGACATGAAGTCTTTAACAAAAGATTCTAAGATTCACCACTTCAAATACCTCTGTCGTTACAGCATTCTTTTTCAATCAGTTTTGTTCTTCCATTTTTTCTTCATATATTTACAATTCATTTGCTTCCACCAAGCTCTTGATTATCTCTGTAAAATGTCTTCATGATTTATTTGAAACTAGTGCACAACTTGAAGAAATGTTAGTAGTAATATTTATATGGTTGTTCATCAAAATCAGTACTTAGGGTATTAACAATCTCTCCTTTTTTTATAATGACAAACATATAAGTATTTGAGAGATAAACCGTAATATTTTTATATTTGACTCCTCATAACTCTATGGACTTCCCCTGTCATTTTGCCTAGTATATTTATACATTTTCCCCCTTTGTCATCAGCAAAAAGGCGAAAAGAATCGCTTAAGCACGGCTGGACAATATGTATAGAGTTTGTATGTGTATATACAGACACACACATTTTTATATACACACATTTATATATATATATAGAACTAATGAGGGGAATCAAAATCAATACAAAACATAAAATAAATTTATCAAGTAAAATATTTGAAATATGAAGTGTTTTAGAATTATCGACCTTGTCGATGTCAATAACATATCCTTTTTGAATTATATCCAAAGTTCACTATTTTATCTATGGATTTCTTGTCATATGTTTTGAACATGCGTAGTCCAATATCCATCGTTCGGTATTTGAAAAATATAAAATATAAGCACTGGTACCCAATTTTATTTTGGAGTTCATGGGGTTAAGTTTTGGAAAGCCAAACTCATGAAGAGTATGAATGCCCTTTCAAAATATAATCATCAGATAAATGAACTTTATTAATAAAATTATCAATATCTTTTTCTTTCTTAATATTATCTAACCTATTAGGAATCCATAAATTAATGAACCTGTTTGGGGGTTCTAACTTTAATACTCTAGGTTTTGGTTTGAACTTGGTAGCCTTAACAAATTTAGTACTTTGAGTACTATTTTTCTTTAATTTGAGCTTAGGGGTGTATCCAAGTTCAAGTTTATTGTTAGTGGGTTTAGATGCTGGTAATAAATTTTCTAGATTATCCTTCCTTTTGTTAAATTTATCAACGTTGATTTCATTTTATCAAAGTCCTTATTACAGTTAAGAATACATTGTCTAGAGATGTTTTGCTGCCATTTAGATCAGTAATCTTTGACTTCATTAAAAGATTTTTATTTTAAGGATTCATTTTCACTTTTCAGTTTTTCAAAAGTTTCAAGTTTTAAATCGTTTCCATCATTATGTCTTACAATTTCATCTTCTAGATATTTTTTTTAAGTTAACATTTCGTTAAACATTTTTAATATATCTATTTCTGCTAAACTAACCTTATACTCTTTTCTAAGAATTTTATATCCCTTATACATATCATTTAAAACATTAATAATTTCTTTCTTAAAATCCATACTTGGTCATCCTTTGCCATAAAGCGCATGTTAGCATTTTCAGTTTTTGAATCACTGTCACTTGATGATGTATCTGAATCATTCATGTTGCATTGAAAGCTTATTTCCTCTTCTTATTGAAAATGTTTGAAGGGTACTTTAATTTCTTCAGTTATGGACAGTCTCTTTTCAGATGACCGGGTTGATCACATTCGAAACACTTAACAACATTTTCATTTTTGAAATTAAAGTAGTTAGTTTTCCGAAGTTTGTTCATCTTCCTATATTTCAAGAATTTCTTAGAGGTCATCAAATCGATTTCCTCATCGTCGTCATCTGGTTCATGATTGTCGTTTGTAGCGTTGAGTGCCGGTAATTTCTTCTCATTTGTTTGATGCTCTTTTCTAATCTGCAACTTTACTTCATAGGACTTTAGATTACCAATTGAATCTTCTATTTTCATAGTACTAATATCATTGGCTTTTCCGATTACAGAGTCTTCTGATCCCATTCACTACAAAGTGAAACCAATATCTTTCTTATTTGGTCCTCTTCAGTAACATTCTCTCCTCATCATATTAATGCATGTTATATATCTTGAAATCCAGAATACATATCAGAAATGGATTCATTTTGTTTCATTTTAAACAGTTGAAATTGATAAGTTAACATGGAGATCTTTATCTGTTTAACTTTGCCAGTGCCTTCGTGTGTGACTTGCAATGTTCTCTAAATTTCATATGCACTTTTACAAATATACACTCTGTTAAACTCATTTTTATCCAAGACACAGAATAAAAATATTCATAGCTTTGAATTGTTGGGTGCTTGTGTCTTTTGATGGGTGGTCCATTATGCGTAATTCATTTGGGGCTCGGTGTGCTCGGTTTGGGTAATATTCCAAATATTTAAACTATTAGACTAAAAATAAATTTTCATCCTACATGCCCAATAAGCATAATTACTATTATCAAATAGTGGGGGTCTAGTAGTAGATTGTTCTTCTCCAAAAGTGTTAAAGAAAGCATTACTAGTGTTATTAGTCATTTATACTTTTCAAAAACCAAGTTATGAATTTTTAAATGCCGGTGGCTTTGATACCAAATGTGGATGATGGGTTGTCTGTAATACAATGCGAAATAGACCTTAAGACTATTTGAACGCTAGAGGGGGTGAAGTGTATATTTCAGTTATTTAAAACTTACTTATGAATTTAAAACTATATCTACTTAAATTGCAAACAGAAACCAATAATCACAGAATAAGTAGTAAAGTAAAATGCAGTAAAGTAAATAACACCAGAGATTTTTAAACTGGTTTGAATTAACCAATCCTACATCCAATCATGTACTACATCATACAAAATTTCACTATCACCACTTGTTTTCCATGGGTGACAAGAACGTCTTTATGATATTGATTTTACGGGCTACAAGATGCACCCTCTTGATTTATCGAACTACAAGATTACCCTCTTCTCTTTACAAACAATAGTATAGTATGATAAGTAATCGTATCTTCAATATATATTCTTGCAGGTTCAATACAATGATCATGCATTCCTCCAGTAGCAATATATCTTTGAATTATTTGAGGAATATGATGAAATCAGTTAGAGAATGATATGAATTCAAGTATAAACTCTCTGATATTGTGTGGTTTGCAAATCCTTGAAGAATTGGAGTGAAAAAGTATGAATTTGCAAAGAAAGTGGAAGAGTATGCAGTGGATTTCTTTCATGAAAATATGGATATGAAAGAGTAAGAGAAAGAAGAGAAAGTTGATGTGAAAATTCGTTTTCCAGATCCTTTAAATAGCGGTTGAAGAGACATGTTTTTTGGTGAAGAGGTAAAGGAAAAAATCCCTTCATTTACCTTTTAAAAAACTGAAAAATGGCTAGTATGTCAACACACATAAGGAGATCTGTCGATATATGTGTGTTTTCGGAAATAGGAACTCCAAGAAGGTGTTGCGGATTTTTCAGATTTCAAAATACCTTATATTTGTGGATATTTTGTGATTCAGTTGAGGTCAAAGGTTGATGATCTTCAAGTATAATTGTGGGGTCTTTAACAAAAGATTCTAAGATCATCACTTTAAATACCTCTGTCGTTACATCATTCCTCTTCAATCAATTTTGTTCTTCCATTTTCTCTTTATATGTATGTATGTATGTAAGTACGTACACACACAAAAAAATTCATTTGATTCCATCGAGTTCTTGTTTATCTCTGTAAAATATCTTTCTAATATATTTGAAAGTAATGCACAACTCGAAGAAATGTTAGTAGTAATATTTATATGGTTGTTCACCAAAATCAATACTTAGGGTATTAACACTTGAAACTGTAAATATTTGCAATTTAAAATGCAAATATATGCAGTTTAAAATGCACATATTTGTTAAATAAATATTTGTAGTGTAAATTGCAAATATTAAAAGTGTAGAATGCGCATTCTTATGGTGTAAACTGTATATTTTTACTTTACAAAAAATATGCAGTTTAAAATGCATGTTTTTGCTGGAAACGTTGATAGAGTTTTTCATGAAATTTGTTCTAGATGGGGGCGGAAGTGTATTTTAAAACATTTGAATGGTGCTTGAAAAATATCATTTTGTTATTTGTCTTCGCCTCTCTTTTGTGTTCTTTCTCGTATATAAGATTGGATATTATGATTGAAACAACTGAATTATTTAGCCCAGACGAAGAACTGATATTATGATGATTTTCGGATATGTCGACGAGCTTTGCACTACCAGGCACCAGTGGTAAATATTTTGCTCTTAGTGCATAATAGAATAGAGTGACTAAATCAAGAAGCTTCCCCTGAGTCTCATATAATATCTTTAGTTCATTGTCAGTCCACTCCTCTTTACCATTGTCATGTGTATGCTTGTTTCTTGGCACCAATTCCTCTGTCCATAAAATTAATGTGCTCTAGGTCCCCTCTGAAAACCAACCATTTATTTTATACATGTCCACTTTTTTATTTTTTACCCAAATAATAAATGAATTTGGTGGGCACATGGGCACATAATTTGGAAAACATAGCACTTATTAGAATACCCAAGACCAATACTGCTAGCACCTTCGTCTTCACAGTTACTATAAATATCTAAAAATTGAGATTGCACTCCATTTTGTTCTAAAGCATGCAAAATTTCATATATCTGTGATCTATAAGGTTCGCCAGATCTAATTGCCATGGTGATAAGGGCTTGGGTAGCAACTATTCGAACCTCCCAACTTCCACTAAATGCACACCTTTGACGATGTATTGGAACATTAGCTATTGTAGGATTTCGACAATTAACAGGGACAACCATTTTATATGCATCTAGCAACATTAATACAGTTCCAGGTGAAGTTTTCAATTCCCATGCATATTCACACACAACACAATTCAAATTTTTTTAAAGAAACCAGACTGCTGCCTGCACTTACCTTTGTAAAGCAAGGGAAGATTTTGGGTGATGCTGAAAATGTTGGAAAATTCCAACGTGTGGGCCACATATGTAAAATAAAATGTACTATGCCATTTTGGTGTAAATCCTAACTAAAGTAGTCAAATTTTGAATTAAAGTTAAAATGCTTAAGGATATTATTGTCATCCTATTAATGTATACACACCGAGGCAATTCTAATTTGTTGAATGACTAAATTAGAAAATGCAAACATTATAAATAAGGGGTTATGCTCTCCAAATTACAGAAGCTCTAGTGATGCTCCTAATCTCTTCTATGGAAATAATTCAGATATAGATTTATGTTAATTTAGAAGATCAGATCCAACTCTTATCTTTTAGGTCTGTCGCTTTCTCTTAATTAATTCATGAAAGCAACAATTATGAATTCAGATGTAATATATATAAGATCTACGGTTTGTGTCAATATGGAAAACCAAACCAGATTTACTTTTCAAATCGACAACTATGGATTTAGGTATGGTTTTTGCTAATTCATTTAATTTCCTCTGATTTCTTCTTAGTCAAATCAATATTGGCCACCTATTCAGATCTAGGGTTTCATGATTAATCAATCCTAAAGTATATATAAATACTAACAAGTAGTATCAGAGCCGTTTATTATTGATTTCATTGAAAAAAAAATTAATGCGGTTTTTATAAGTAAATTTTGAACCGAACTACATTTAAAAGTCATTGAATTTACGTAATTTCATACTCAAATTTCAGATCTGTTTGATATATATATCAAGGATTTTTTTTAATGATGATTTTGGATTTGATTTAGTGAAATGTTGATTTATGAAACTGTTTTGGTGTAGAAAGATAGATCTAAAGGATCTCTATCTTATTTATAAAGAGTTAGAATTTTAAAATCATTAAATTATGAGAAATAATCTAATTTTCTCTAAATTTTGAAAACAACTTATGTTGGTTAAAGCATCTACATGTTTATTGTTATATATTTTATACATAAGTCATGAATTTTAATGCGAGGAATACTTTGGATCTGATATGTACAGTCATTTTCTTTAATGCTTTTTAATGGTATGTGTGTGTGTCTATATATATGTATAATTTAGTATCATTTATGCAAGAAATATAAATCTGGTTCTATGATTATTTTACCTTATTTAACCTTTGATTAAGTAATTTGGATATATATATATATAAGGTATTTGAGGTATTTCAGAAATTTTGATTAATTAGAATAAAGTATGCTCCTTTAAAGTGTTTATGTTTATTTCTTTATTACCATAACACTAATTTACATTTTGGACCATACAATGGTCAATTGCATTTATTTTTATCATAAATGCATTAAATGTGATTGTTATGTTAATAAATGAATTAATTTATTATCATAAATGCACTAAATGCGTCGGTTACAATTAATTTAATTATGTAGTATGTTTATTATTTGATGCATTTATGCTTAATAGATATAGATATTTTATATGTTTGACCATGCTTGTTGAAAACATGTTTTACTTTCATGCTTTAATTAGCATAAAATAAAAGGAGCAGCAGTTTTCATATTTTGCCAAAATGCATGGTTACTGACCTTAAATAAGTATTTAAATAATAAACTAAAGTTAAAGTGATACAATAGTATTCTTTATAACTATATTATGGTTCAGAAATACATCATAGCTACTACATTCATTCATGTTATATAGTACGACATTTACTATGTCATTTATGTATAATTTTATGTGGCATTTAATTCTGACGTTCATCTGTGACATTTGTTGTAACAACCCGCATATTTTACGATTTGTATATTTAAATGTTTAATTTAAATATAGCATCGTTAGTTGGATTTTAGTCCGAAAAGTCACTATTCGTCAAAGAACCGTCGAAATAGTGAAAAGTCTTTGTAGATCGTGATACAGAGGTGTCTATTTGAAAAAAAATAGATAAAAACTGTCTCACAGGAATTCAGACGTCTAAAATACTTCATTCAGACGTCTGAAATTGTTCGAATCAAACCAGAAAGGAAATAGGCCAAAATTGCCATTTTTAGACGTTTGATGTGGATGATTCAGACGTCTGAATATTGTTCTGGACAATATCTATTTTTCCAGATTCAGACGTCTGAATCGTTCAGTTCAGACGTCTGAATGAAGTTTGAGAACTCATATTTTTCCAGATTCAGACGTCTGGTTTGGAAATTTCAGACGTCTGAATCAAGAATGAAGTTGAGAATCAACAATTTGGACTCGAGACCTCTTTCATTGAGTTCAAAATGTTGTTTGCGACTTTTTTGAGTATAAGCTTTGATATGTTTGGAGTAAGTTGAATTTTGCTATTTTCTACTTGGGCTTTTGGGTTTGGGTTTCACCCAACTCATCCTGTAACCTAACTCAGCCCCCTCTCCTCTCCATTCACTCAACTCATTTCATAAAAACTCAAGCTCAACTGAAAATGGGGGAAGAGAAAAGGAATTAGAAATTCCAAACCCTAGTTTCCTTTGCAAATACAAATTCTTGCTCCAAATTCAAAGAGAAGCTAAGGTAAGCATCCTCTTCTCCTTCTCCATCTCAATTCCTCTTCGATTTCTGAAATTTCCTAAATCCTAACTTAGGAAATATTTGTTCTTGAGCTTAGATTGAAGCTCCTTGGGTTATAATTGAAGATAGATTGTTCTTGCTTTGCTCTATAGCTTCTCTCTTGAGTTTTTGGGTTAAAAGGTGAGTTTTTGAACTCACATCTACATCTATATCTTTGATAGTGTTAGGTAGCAATTCCTAACATATATTCCTTTTCCATTTGTTGTTGAATTGAATTGGTTTAATGAATATTCCAATTTTTGGGGTTTGAAGTCAAAATCTATGAAAAATCCTTATATGGTTGTTTGGGCATACTGGTCGGAATGTATTAGTGAGTCTCTGAGATTGGGTAGTCGTTTGGCGTAAACCCCTAGCTATCATCACTCATCTGATTGCTTCCGATATGATTTGGCCATCTTTGGCCTAGGCAAAGTATTGCCTGAGCACCAGTTTTAGACGTCTGAAATATACAATTCAGACGTCTGAATCTGCTTGTCTCAGCCCCATTTGTTATTTTGCTTTGGTTTTCCAATTTCGATCGATTCCTGTCGATCCAATCAGTTGTTATCGCATTTTGACTATGATGATTTCTTTTTTATTTCGTACACGGGTTTTTATAAAATAATCTTTTTAATTTGTATTAAAATCTCATTTCTCCAACTTATAATTTCTATTTAAAACTCACAAACAATTTTGCACTTCGAGCGAAGAGGGAGGAGAATTAAATGATTAAATAAAACGTGTGCTATGAACACGTGTGTTTATCTTTTCAGTTAATTCCTAATCTATTCGTTTGACCGTTTTGACCTTTGGGTCTGGTTTACCGATGATATGAGGTGAACTTTGTACTGCTTTGAGTGTGAAATTGACTAACGGTTAGTAAACCGTTTAGTGCGAACGTGTGGTATGGGACTCACGTTAACATTTTTCGGGTTCCTTCCTGAGAGTTGTGACACATTCTGCCAGTTAGTGGTGTCCAGTACTGGGTCTCAGGACCTTCGCCACTACGGTTCGTTGCCTTCGGGGTTTGTTGCCTTCGGGCTTGAGCCTTCGGGGTTTGTTGCCTACGGGGTTTGTGGCCTTCGGGCTTGAGCCTTCGGGGTTTGTTGCCTTTGGGGATTGTTGCCTTCGGGCTTGAGCCTTCGGGGTTTGTTGCCATCGGGGTTTGTGGCCTTCGGGCTTGAGCCTTCGGGGTTTGTTGCCTTCGGGGTTTGTGGCCTTCGGGCTTGAACCTTCGGGCTTGTGGATCCTTGTTATATAGTACTGAGCTCGAGCATCTTTTGTTTCTTTGACAATTATATTTCCCTAGAGTATCGCCCTTCGGTGTAGGTTCTTTGAACCACATGATATATAGCGATTACCTTGTGGAAACTTGTGTTACCTTTATTTGTATTTGTTATTTGCCTTTTGGCTTGTTTGGGGATATGATATCCTTTGTTTATTGAGATGCCTATGATATGAGGCTTGTTTTGATTCATCTTTTGTTAGATGATCTGGATATCTCTTTTGGAGATATTTGTGGTACTTTATGATCTTGTATGTTCATTATCATTTAGTTTATCTAACTGATTTGTTTAGCTAGACTGACCTGTGTATTTTATACTCGGGTCAGACCGAGATGTTTCAGGTTAGGTACATTGGACTTAGCCTATTTTGCTTCCGCGTGGACTATTCTGCTAGCTCCTTTTTGTCATAGCTTTTTGTGTAGTCCTTTTTGTCTGTAACTCTGATATGTACTCTATTGACTCGCCTGTATATTGTGGTTGCTTTACCACTTGACATGTATCATTTTGTAAACTCTGTGATGTATCTGTATATGTGAAAATGTATGTGATGATCTACTGTTCTGTGATGTGTATTACATTTGAGTTGTTATATTTTATTCTGATAGATCCTTCAGCCACCTATGGCTTTGTATTAAGTATTTATTGGAGATGTCGATCCACTTGAGTAAGAAGTGGCAATTGCCGACGTATTCAATAGATAATTAAGACAAGGTTATAGATGGTCGCTCCTATCCAGCTCTATTCTCTGTATTAGCAGACAATGTTACTTAGTAATACTCTTTGCTCTTATGGGTCTCGGAGTGGGGTGTTACAGCTTGGTATCAGAGCTGAGTTCAGAACAAAATATGATAAACATAGAACAGAGACACATATTACGGTACATCAAAGTGTAGTACGAATGTTACGAATCTTTGAATCATCGTGCCAGAGGAATTAATTCGAGTCTTCGTACCGTTCTATCCTATTTTCTTTTTATGATGCCTTGTTTTATCAATCATGTTTGTTTGATATTCATTTTGAGAATAACCTTTTTCCCCTTCTGTCTTTTTCTTTCTTTCTTAAAGAAGAAGAGATGGTTAGATCTGGCAGTCCCAACGCCGGTCAATCCAGTAGTCCTTCTCTGGATGGCGTATTTCTGACTGCTCAACAACTTTTGGATCTTGTAAAGAATCAAAGGTTTATCTGTGCTTTAGGTAAGAACCCCGAAAAGGTTTTACCTCTGAAATTAGAAGTGCCTTTCGACCAGTTAGTAGATATCGCTCTTCGACTTGAAGAGGCCGATAAAGATAATGATGTTGAAGTTGTGGATGCCAAACAAAACTTCAACATCAATGGGAAGAGGCATATTAAGTTCAAAAGTCCTAATCCCAACAAAAAAGGGAAGCAACAATTTTTCCCTTCCAAGAAGAAAAAGCCTGTTGAATCTGGTTCTAACTCCTTATCTGCTGGAACACATTCCATTCGGAAGTGTTTCAATTGTGGTTCTCCTGATCATATGATCTGAGATTATCCTAAGCCTCTCTTCTGCCGTTATTTCAAGAAGGAAGGTCATCGTATTTCCACCTGCCCTACTGCTCCTGCTAGTGCCAAGTCTGGCAAGCTTTATGTTGCTAAGGCTTCTGGAGGTTCCTCTCAGTCCAGAGGTATTTCTCCTCCTATCCTTGATGACATTATTTTATTTCATGATCTTTCTATTTGGTTTCTTTTGATACGGGTGCGTCCCACTCTTTTATATCAAAAGAATTTGTTGATACTTTTTCTTTAAATATTTTTGGGCTTGATGACTTCACTGAGAATTGCGAATCCGGTTGGTGGATCCACAACACTCAGTTTGCTTTGTAAAATGTCGAGATTATTTTTGTGATTATTCTTTTCGAGCCGATTTGCATGTTATGCGTTACTTAGGCTTCGAAATTGATTTTTGGGAGAGGATTGGCTTGATCATTATGAAGCCCACATCCTATGTCCTAAGCGGACTATTTATCTTCGACATTCTCAATCTGTTAAGCAGATTTCTATTGTTTTTAAATATTTTGGTTTTCAAATTTGGTGGCAACATTTTATTCTTTAAACCCCACTTGATGAGGGAAGTGTTATTTCTCTCATTCAAGTAGTTTGTGAATTTTCCGGTATTTTTGAGATGTCTTAGAATTATCACCTAAGCAATCTTTTGAGTGGTGCTAAGGTCTTTTCAGCTCGACCTTGCCACCGGTTTTCATCAGCTACGAGTTGCGGAAGGTAGCATCCTCTTACCGCATTCCACACTCATTGTGATTTTTTGTGTTTGGTTCGTTATGTCATTCGGTATGACGAACCTTTTACCTTATTTCATCCATTTTGTGAATTGAGTATTCTATGAATATCTCGATTAGTTTATTCTTATATTTATTGATTATGGATGAAAACAACAATTTAAAATTTGCAAATCTTTTTAATAAGATATTTATAAGTATGATTGGGTTTTGTTCTTAAAACGAGCAAAGAATATTTTAAATTTTTATAAGAGACATGGTTATCATATATAAGATAATTTTGTGTTGTTTTGCCCATTGAGTGCTTTAAGAATTCTGGTCGATGCGCTTGATCAACGTTATCGATAGGAATCTCCTAAACGCTATGATGAGACAGTCAAACATAGAAAATTCTTGTAAAAAGTTAATTTTTCTAAAAAGATATATATGTATAAAGTTAATTATAATTTTGAAAGTCTTAGCTTTTCGGGAAAGAGAATCGATTAAAGGAACTCTTTTCCAATGCTTTTATTCTTGCGGTTCCCGAAGGGAACCAAGACTTTATTGTTTGTACCGATACTAGTCATATTGGTTTTGGTGTCATTCTCTTGCAAAGGGAATGTGTTGTTGCATTTGCTTCTTGACAATTAAAGCTTATCGAGACTAGATATGCCATTCATGATCTGGTGCTCGCGGCTATTGTTTTCTCTCTTAGAATTTGGTGTCATTATCTTTTGGGAGAGAAATTGTTCTCTACCCCGATCATAAATCTTTGAAGCATCTATTTTCTCAAAAGGAACTTAATTTGTGTCAACAACGTTGGCTCGAGTTCCTTGCATCCTATGATCTTGTTATTTTTATAGTTTCGGAAAGGGCAATCGAGTTGCCGATGCCCTTAATCGTATGCAAAAAGCGGATGTTTCTTTGTTGATATCTGAATGGAGTGATCTCGAGACTTTATCCACTTGTGAGATTCGAGATCGTGAATCCAATTCATGTTCATCTCTTGTTTTGTGTAGCCTTGAGGCTCGTCCTTCTATTTTTGACTATACCTCTTTTGGCTGAACTCCGTGTCCTGTTATATTGCATGGAGTTCCTACTTCTATTGTTAGCAATCGTGATCCATTATTTTACTAGTGGATTTTGGTAAGGTCTTCAAAAGCTTTGGGAACAAAGCTTAATTTTATCACCGCTTATCGTCCTCAATTCGATGGACAAATAGAGCGTGTGGATCAAACTATTGAAGATCTCTTTCGTGCATGTGTTCTTGTTTTTGGTGGAAGTTGGGAAGATCATATGTCTCTTGTTGAGTTTTCCTCCTATGGTAAGCTTCCAATCCTGTATTGGTATGGCACCTTTCGAGGTACTCTACGGAAGGCCATGCCGATTTTCTTTATGTTGGCTTGAAGCCGGTGAGAAGCTGGTTTTAGGTCTAGATTTTATTTGTGTTCATTTGTGTTTCACCTATGATGGGTGTTGTGCGTTTCAGTCGATCGGGAAAGTTAGCACCTCGATATGTTGGTCCCTTTCCCATCACCGAACGTATTTGTTCTGTGGCTTATCGCTTTTTATTACCGGCTCAATTTTCTGCTATTCATGACGTTTTCCACGTCTCTCAACTACGGAAATACCTTAGGGATTCCGATTCTATTCTTGAGCCCGGTGTAATTGAAGAAATTGAAGTTTCACCAAATTTGACTTATGAGCAACATTATATTCCTATCATTGCTTCGGAGGTTAAAAGCCTTCGAAATAAAGATATTTTCTTGTGAAAGTTCAATGGTCCTCAAATCCTAAGGATTTCTCTCGGGAATCTTGAGAGTTCATCGAGCAAACACATCCGAACTTTCTCTTTCGTGCTCTTTATGGTGAACTTCTTATTTCAAATTTTCTTTTGTGTTGATATGCTTTTATGGTTGTTACTCTTTATTTTCTTCTTAAGTATTGCGAGGATGCAATTTCTTTAAGGAGGAGTCTGTAACAACCCGCATATTTTACGATTCGTATATTTAAATGTTTAATTTAAATATAGCATCGTTAGTCGGATTTTAGTTCGAAAAGTCACTATTCGTCAAAGAACAGTCGAAATAGTGAAAAGTCTTTGTAGATCATGATACGGAGGTGTCTATTTGAAAAAAAAAATAGATAAAAACTGTCTCACAGGAATTCAGACGTCTAAAATGCTTCATTTAGACGTCTGAAATTGTTCGAATCAAACCAGAAAGGAAATAGGCCAAAATTGCCATTTTCAGACGTCTGAAATGGATGATTCAGACGTCTGAATATTGTTCCGGACAACATCTATTTTTTCAAATTCAGACGTTTGAATCGTTCAGTTCAGACGTCTGAATGAAGTTTGAGAACTCATATTTTTCCAGATTCAGAAGTCTGGTTTGGAAATTTCAGACGTCTGAATCAAGAATGAAGTTGAGAATCAACAATTTGGACTCGAGACCATTTCCATTGAGTTCAAAATGTTGTTTGCGACTTTTTTGAGTATAAGCTTCGATATGTTTGGAGTAAGTTGAATTTTGCTATTTTCTACTTGGGCTTTTGGGTTTGGGTTTCACCCAACTCATCCTATAACCTAACTCAGCCCCCTCTCCTCTCCATTCACTCAACTCATTTCATAAAAACTCAAGCTCAACTGAAAATGGGGGAAGAGAAAAGGAATTAGAAATTCCAAACCCTAGTTTCCTTTGCAAATACAAATTCTTGCTCCAAATTCAAAGAGAAGCTAAGGTAAGCATCCTCTTCTCCTTCTCCATCTCAATTCCTCTTCGATTTATGAAATTTCCTAAACCCTAACTTAGGAAATATTTGTTCTTGAGCTTAGATTGAAGCTCCTTGGGTTATAATTGAAGATAGATTGTTCTTGCTTTGCTCTATAGCTTCTCTCTTGAGTTTTTGGGTTAAAAGGTGAGTTTTTGAACTCACATCTACATCTATATCTTTGATAGTGTTAGGTAGCAATTCCTAACATATATTCCTTGTCCATTTGTTGTTGAATTGAATTGGTTTAATGAATATTCCAATTTTTGGCGTTTGAAGTCAAAATCTATGAAAAATCCTTATATGGTTGTTTGGGCATATTGGTCGGAATGTATTGGTGAGTCTCTAAGGTTGGGTAGTCGTTTGGCGTAAACCCCTAGCTATCATCACTCATCTGATTGCTTCCGATATGATTTGGCCATCTTTGGCCTAGGCAAAGTATTGCCTGAGCACCAGTTTCAGACGTCTGAAATATACAATTCAGACGTCTGAATCTGCTTGTCTCAGCCCCATTTGTTATTTTGCTTTGGTTTTCCAATTTCGATCGATTCGTGTCGATCCAATCAGTTGTTATCGCATTTTGACTATGATGATTTCTTTTTTATTTCGTACACGGGTTTTTATAAAATGATCTTTTTAATTTGTATTAAAAGCTCGTTTCTCCAACTTATAATTTCTATTTAAAACACACACACAATTTTGCACTTCGAGCGAAGAGGGAGGAGAATTAAATGATTAAATAAAACGCATGCTATGAACACGTGTGTTTATCTTTTCAGTTAATTCCTAATCTATTCGTTTGACCGTTTTGACCTTTGGGTCTGGTTTACCGATGATATGAGGTGAACTTTGTACTGCTTTGAGTGTGAAATTGACTAACGGTTAGTACCGTTTAGTGCGAACGTGTGGTATGGGACTCACGTTAACATTTTTCGGGTTCCTTTCTAAGAGTTGTGACACATTCTGCCAGTTAGTGGTGTCCAGTACTAGGTCTCCGGACCTTCGCCACTACGGTTCGTTGCCTTCGGGGTTTGTTGCCTTCGGGCTTGAGCCTTCGGGGTTTGTTGCCTACGGGGTTTGTGGCCTTCGGGCTTGAGCCTTCGGGGTTTGTTGCCTTTGGGGATTGTTGCCTTCGGGCTTGAGCCTTCGGGGTTTGTTGCCATCGGGGTTTGTGGCCTTCGGGCTTGAGCCTTCGGGGTTTGTTGCCTTCGGGGTTTGTGGCCTTCGGGCTTGAACCTTCGGGCTTGTGGATCCTTGTTATATAGTACTGAGCTCGAGCATCTTTTGTTTCTTTGACAATTATATTTCCCTAGAGTATCGCCCTTCGGTGTAGGTTCTTTGAACCACATGATATATAGCGATTACCTTGTGGAAACTTGTGTTACCTTTATTTGTATTTGTTATTTGCCTTTTGGCTTGTTTGGGGATATGATATCCTTTGTTTATTGAGATGCCTATGATATGAGGCTTGTTTTGATTCATCTTTTGTTAGATGATCTGGATATCTCTTTTGGAGATATTTGTGGTACTTTATGATCTTGTATGTTCATTATCATTTAGTTTATCTAACTGATTTGTTTAGCTAGACTGACCTGTGTATTTTATACTCGGGTCAGACCGAGATGTTTCAGGTTAGGTACATTGGACTTAGCCTATTTTGCTTCCGCGTGGACTATTCTGCTAGCTCCTTTTTGTCATAGCTTTTTGTGTAGTCCTTTTTGTCTGTAACTCTGATATGTACTCTATTGACTCGCATGTATATTGTGGTTGCTTTACCACTTGACATGTATCATTTTGTAAACTCTGTGATGTATCTGTATATGTGAAAATGTATGTGATGATCTACTGTTCTGTGATGTGTATTACATTTGAGTTGTTATATTTTATTCTGATAGATCCTTCAGCCACCTATGGCTTTGTATTAAGTATTTATTGGAGATGTCGATCCCCTTGAGTAAGAAGTGGCAATTGTCGGCGTATTCAATAGATAATTAAGACAAGTTTATATATGGTCGCTCCTATCCAGCTCTATTCTCCGTATTAGCAGACGGTGTTACTTAGTAATACTCTTTGCTAATGTGGGTCTCGGAGTGGGGCGTTACATTTGTTATATGATTTGTTTATGATGCCTTGTATCATATTTATTTAGGAAATGTCATGAATGTAACCGCATACTTAAAGTAAAAGATTATAACAACTATGATTAAAACATGTTGTGTCACGGCTATAATTTTGGGATTTTCAAATGTCATATAGACCCAAGGCATTTTTGAGAGTGTTTTATAGCACTCGAAATTATACATGCACTGAGAAATAAATTAAAATATATTTTTGGTGTCTCTTCGCAAAGTAATTGTGAATATCCTGCATTTCAAGTGAACTAATTGAAATAACATGTCACCAAAGTGACCTCCCTTATTTTAGTTGTTCATGAAAATGTTTGATATTTGTGTGTATTTATTCATGTGGATATAGCTGGCCTAAAGAAAGACTAGTACTTGACTAAATCACTTACATATGTGTGATGATAAATATGTGACAATTATAAGGTTTTACAAGTGAATAACTAATCGTCTAAAGGAAGATTGTTATTTGACCTGAATTTATTGTCAGTGTTTGATCATTACAACAAGTACCACTTAGAATTAATATTACCGTCTAAAGACTTATATTAATATTGTACTAGGTATCTTGAGAAGAGACTTACCAATTATTTGAATTATTATGGCTGATATTTGGATATTAGCATATATGGTCAATCTTATTTTTGTTTAATTTTCAACTAATTTGAATAAAGTATCTGGCAATTCAAATAATATTTTCATCTTGTTAGGGACTAACTCTAAGGATTATTAAAAGAATATTTTGTTTGTTCGTTCTTAACTTCATGAATATAGCTCTTGCAATTAGAATGGTCACACTCACTCATACTATGGTTGAATGCTCTTATAATGTTTTGATGAACATTCAGTGGTGGGATAATTCAAACAGTAAGAGTTAAAGGATCATACAGCACAATATTTCAAAAGTTTCAGGGATGTGATATTCATGAGGATAATCAATATTAAGGAGTTCTTTACTGAGTAAAAAGAATTTTTGTCAAAAATGATAAGGGGAACAACATGCTTTATAATGCTTGATTCCACAAAGTCGAAGTAAGGGAAATATAAATGAGTATTATATGGAAAATGGTTGCTTCAAAAGTTAACGCACTCAATTTTTTTGTTACTCTCTTTATTTAGAGTATAAGCATTTTAAGATTATTATTATTTATTATTATTTAAGAATAAAATGACCTCTTATTGAGCTCATTTAGCATTGTGGTAAAAAGAAGAGAGGTTGAAGCATGTAAAATTGAAAGTAATCATTTAACATACATTGTAAATAAATGTATAAATAAGGATAGAAAAGTCGCTAGGGATCTAGCAGAAAAGAAATAACACATAAATATATTTATAGTTGTTTCTTCAATGAGACATACAAACATAAAAAGTAAAATATACTAGATATTTTTAAGTTATTATTGAGATTTCGGTTATATTGTTTGGATTTATTTGATATTTTTATTATGCTATCATGTAGACAGATTTCAGTTTTCTATTTCTAATACAAACAAATTAGGTTATTATTGTTCATTTATAAATAATAACATTGATTTATAAATAAATTCAAAAATTGTTGGAAATAAAGCTCCAAATGTTTAAAATATAGCATATATCTACTTATGCTGAATACCTTTTATAATGAAGTCTCAAATTTTGATTTGGTGATTAATATGATTATTTGTTTCACCTTACTAGATAATTCTAGACTGAGGTACTAAAGATAGAAACTACTTTATTGATATTCTAAGCGACTTAAAAGTTATAGTTTTATGAACCCCCACCAAGGAAAAATTTTAAGATAGGAAATACAACAATTTTTTAGGATGGTGAGTTTGGGGGGAGAAATAAAGTATGGGTGTAACGACCCGGAAATTTTAACGATTTAAATAACGTAATTAACTAAATGTTTCATGAAAATAAATAATAAAATTTTACGACAAAAATTTGATATTTGGGTTACATCTATTTAAACATTGCAAGTGGCAGATTTTTATCGGAAAATATGTAAGTATGTTTGGTTGTGAAATTTCAATTTTAAATCAGTTAAAATTTGATAGAAATAAAATATTTTTGAAATCTGAATATTTTTACATAAGAAAAATGTAAACCCTTTTCTGAGTGAGACGTCATAATTCGTTTCGCCAAATTTGGACTGCTCTAGCTCCGTTTATTTTATTTTCGACGGTTTAGCATCATTTTTAGTAGCGAATATCGAGTTTTGATAGGTAGGTCGTGTCGCTAGTATCTGTGTACCATCTTGTTCGTCTCATCGTGCTGATCTCCGCAGTATATTCATTAGTGTATTTCGGCGTCCGATATATGGCAAAATCTACGAAATGGTTAGCCGTATCGGTACCCATTTTGAGCCTTTTGGGTTCTGTGTCCTTTCATTGTCCCGGGAGAAACCAATAGCCATTTTCTTTTAATATTTCCTTGAATTCACGTTTTTGGCTTTTGTTATTCCCTATTTTCAATATATATTGCTGGTTCCCCACTCTCTCTTCTCTTTCGTTCTGCCATACTTAAAAAAAAGGAAAAGCATATAAAGTTTTCATATATATATATAAATAAATAAATATATATCTGAAACCCAGATCTCATTACCGAACCTATTTCCTGCTACCTTGCTCCGCTTCCACCCTCACCAGACCCTCCAAACCGCCACGGCTCCTTCCCACTACCGACCCTACAGCCCGCCCCTTCACCACTCCACATAGCAGCCCTTCCACCACGCAACTCGCACTCCATCGCATCAACCTCCGTCGTCTGTTCCCCTCCAGTTCGCCACCTCCTCTCTTCGGCCTTCCCTTCTCTGCCACCCGACAGCTTCCACAACCGAACAGCTTCCCTCCTCCCTGACCCGCCATTCCACCACAGCCACCATCACCGAACCCACACCACAACCTCGTTTCCCTCTCCGCCTGGTCCGATTGCCCGCAACCAGCAGCACCATCTCCCTCCCCTCTCACAGCCGCTTTCCCCACTTCAACCACCTTCCAAATGTCGCATCCAACAATAGCCGCAGCCCACCTCCAACCCACTCCACTCCATCGCCCAGACAGCCACACACCCCTCCACATCACCACCGAACGACCGCAACCACCCAACTTCCCTGACCGAACCGACCACAGCTCCAACTCTCTTCCCCTGGCCGAAACACCCAGTTCTTCTCCTCTATTATATAAAAAAAGAAAAGGAAATATATATATATATATATATTTGCGATCCATCGAAATTAAGCTCGTTTTTCTCTGCTTTTGAATTTGTTGTTTGGATTCGTCGCATCTTATTCTCGTTGTTTCTCTAGCCTCGAAAGGTGAACAATCACTCACAATTGACATTCATATGTTTAGTAAATTTATTTCACATAAAATGATGAGTGAAATATGTTGTTAAATTTGAATTGGTAGTGATTTGATCGTTGAATATGATATGTTATTATTTAAATTGTTTACCTATGTTAATTGACATATGACACCATAACATGTCGTATATAGATTATGTTTAAATTGTTAATTATGATATATGCTTGTCATTGATATGTATGTCATTTTATGTTATTATTCTACTGTTCTCACATTGCAAGTTCCCTGTTAGTCAGGAAAATCACTATGGGTTGAAATGATACATACCCGAACGATCTTATAGATTAAGGGAAAATCGTTATGGGTTGAAATGATAAACCCAAGCGATTTTATTGATTTTGAATTTTGGGATTGCGGGTTGAAATGATATATGCCCGTAAATTTTAATTATTGCGGATTGAAATGATAAATATCCGTATCACTTTAGCATAGGCTAGAGAACTATATACGGACACCGTTGGTCTATTTTTAAATTGATTTCCAAAGTTTGAAAAATATGTGTTTTAATAAATATTGATTTAAAAAAAATATAATATATAGATTTTATTTTAATATATGTGTAAATTTTAGATTTTTAAAATTATATGTTTGAAATTTTAAAATTATAAGTTAAGTTTTGAAAATATAAATTATAAGATTTTACTTATAACTTTATTATTTTAAAATATATAAAATAAGATTTAATATAAAATAAAAATAGATTTGATATTAAGATTTAATTTAATAAAACTTCCATAAAAAACTTATCATGAAAATAGGCTTCGTCCTAAACTATTTACAAAAATAGGCTTGTTTTTCGGTTTTGTACATGCGCATATTCAGAGTGCGCATGTACAAAATTTGATTTTGTACATGCGCACTCTGAATATGCGCATGTACAAAATCGAAAAACAAGCCTATTTTTGTAAATAGTTTCGGACGAAGCCTATTTTTATGATAGGTTTTTTACGGAAGCCTATTTTAGTAATTGTCTCTTTTGAAATATTTTTTGAATTTATATTAATATTTTGAAAATAGATTTTGTAATAACTTTAATAAATTAAGGTTGGAAAGATAAATTGAAATTGATTTGAAATTTAATCTGTTTAAGAATTGTATTTAATAGGAATTGATTTGAACTTATTAATTTTGAGATTTTAAAGATATGATTTTATAACTTGATAATTTAATTTTGATTTAAAATTTGTAATTTGAGACTTTATTTAAATATTTATAAAAGTGAATATTTTCAAAATTAAATAAAGGTGAAGTTGAATATTTAATTTTGATTTAAATATGTAATTTGAGATTTAATTTAAAGGTTTATAAAAGTAATTTTATAAAATGACCACGGTGTGAAATAAGCGTTTGGTTGTTAAAGAGACCGGGATCGGATATTGTCATACTCTTTGCAAATACCAAAAACCATTTTAACAACTGTGCACGTGGTGGAGAATTTAGAATGAAGTAGGATGGTTTGGCGAACGATACCGTATGAGGTATGAACTAGCCCTGACCCCCTCGGGTCAGCTTGATATGACTAAAACAGGAGCCACGCCGGGCCAAGTGTGGTCGCTCCTCCGATCGAGCATGCTTCTTCGAAACCATATCTATTACTTTGTGATTTGATTGGTGCACACCTTTGTTTATGGGAGTGTGTCTCAAGGTGGGCGGTAGTAGCTGCTATGCGTTACCACCAGTCCGCATCCGCAAAACGGTAGTATACTACCCTGGGCATTCCCTCGCGTGCCTTGTCATATGCCTTATCGACCCCATTATGAGTTTGGTTTGTGTCGTACAATATGGAGTGCCCTCTGATAGCCCTCCAGTTTACGGAGGAATTACGGTACTGTATAGACTACGACATTTATATAAAATGTGTTAAGGGGAATATGGGTAATGCCTTAACGCTATTTTGATATTTTACTTTACTGTAGACATTATCTATGTAGCGTATTGTATTATGTATGTAGATAGTACCACAGATCCTTAAAGGATGGAATCCCAAACATCCTTTAAGTTATATTGCATTTCACTTGGACATTTCACTTGAGTTGATTTACTTGCATAAGAATGTTAATTCTGACTCGAGTGTTTTGTGTTTTGCTTTATGCTCGGGTCAGCCTGAGTATCACATCATTTGAGACTCACCTTTGGAGCTTGGAGATCTATCTTTCATCTGTTCAGCTTTCCAGTTATTTCCAGTTATTTATATTCAGACTTGTCACTTGCTTTTGTATTTGAGACTTCTATGTATTTGGGATTTCTGTTGTATTTGCTTTAGACTCTGACTGAAGTAGCTTCATGAACTACTATTTATCTATTCCGCTGCGTATTGTTGTATTAACTTGTGTATGTGATTCTGTGATTGATTTATTTACTGTATATGCTAAGTTTTGCTAAATATAAAATAACATTATGTTGTTTTGAGCAATTCAAGTCTGACATGTGTGGATTATTGTCGATTTGAATGGTTCGAAATGGCGGGTCGTTACAGTTGGTATCAAAGTTCGGGTTTAGGAAAAACTTAGCTTATGGAGTAAAAACTCATTAGAGATAGGGTAGTAATACCCTAGAATGAGTAGAATTAATCATAGAATCATCTTCGTTCGAGCTTGAAATTCTTAGTTAGGATCCTCTTTGATTAGGATTTCTTTTGAATTTTGGAACTTTACCTTTATTCTAAAATCCATTCTTTTCTTTGCCATGACCTCTTCCACTCCTCCTTCTGCCAGTGATACCCAAGGTACTCTCCAGGGCACCTTCTTTGCATGATTGTCATGTTCGTGTTCTTTTTGATACTGGAGCATCCTATAGCTTTATTTTTGTTGATCTTTGTAATAAATTTGAGCACATCTTGCAACCTCAATTGGCAACTTCATCCTTATGTGTAACTAATCCCATTGGCGGTCCTGCCAACCTTAGTATGATGTGTAAAGGGGTGAAACTCCTTTACAACAGGCGTCGATTCACCAGAGATTTCTATGTCCTTGGTTTTGATGCAATTGATATCTTACTTGAGGGTGATTGGTTAAAACGTTATGATGAAGTTATTTCTTGCAAAACCCAAACCGTTTCTTTAGTAGATGACCAAAGTAATTCTCTTGTGATTGAATATCGAATGCCTCAGGATTATGCAGGCAATTTTATCTTTTCGCTTGATTCTCCGCCTAGTGATCTGGACTCCACCCCGATAGTCAGGGATTATCCTGATGTCTTTGGTGAAGTTACTTCTCTTCCTCCTAAGCGGGAAATTGAATTCTGCATCGATCTTATTCCTGGAGCTCGACCTGTTGTTCCTCCTCCCAAACGGATGGCACCCAGGGAGAAAGCCGAGTTAAAGAAGCAGATTGAAGACCTGTTTTCCAAGGGTTTGATTAGGCAGAGTTTCTCAGAATGGGGAGCAGCTGTGGTCTTTGTCACCAAATCTGATGGTTCTTTGAGGATGTGTGTTGATTATAGAGAGCTGAACAAGCTTACTCTTAACAACAGATATCCTATGCCTCGTAACAATGATATGTTTGATCAGTTCTACCGAGCTAAAGTATTCTCTCAGCTTGATCTTGTCACTAGTTTCCACCAGCTTCGTGTAGCTGAGGAGAGCATTGCCAAGACAACTTTCCGAATAGAGAATGGTTTCCATGAATGGTTAGTCATGTCCTTTGGATTAACCAATGCTGCCTTCTTCATTGATCTTATGAATTGCGATTTCCGCGATGTTCTCAACAAGTTCGTCCTAATTTTCGTTGATGATATTCTCGTATTTTCTAAGTCAAAGAAGGAGCATGAATCTCATTTGAGCTATGTTCTCTAAACTCTTGGGAAACATCAGTTGAAAGCCAAATTTTCTAAATGCCATTTCTGGAGAGATGAAGTCCGATTTCTTGGGCACATTGTTTCTGAAAATGGAGTCTCGGTTGACCCGGTTAAGGTCGCCGCGATTAATGTAAGTCTATCCACCTTTCCTCTTTGTAATTTAATTATCTTATCTTTCTTTGAACTTATCCACCTTATTCTATTTCCAAGATTGGGAGACACCTATGACTCCTTCCGATATTCGTTGCTTTTTGGGCCTAACCGATTATTATCGGAGATTCATTGAGAATTTTGCCCGCATAGCTGCACCTCTTACTGCTTTGACTCATAAGAATGCTAAGTTTGTTTGGAGTGATAAGTGTGAAGCTGCATTTAATGAGTTAAAGTAAAAGCTTAGTTCTGCTCCTGCTCTCATCGTTCCGGATGGGAGTAAAGGATTATCAGTTTATATTGATGCTAGTCGAGAAGGTTTGGGTGTTGTCTTAATGCAGGATAGGAATGTCATTGCTTATGATAATTGTCAGTTGAAGCCCCACGAACCCAACTATGCCACTCATGATTTGGAATTGTTTGCTGTCGTGTTTGCTTTGAAGTTATGGAGGCACCATCTTTTAGGAACCAAGTTTGAGCTTTTTACGGATTATCAGTCTCTTAAGTATATTTTCACCCAAAAGGATTTGAACCAAAGGCAAGTTAGATGGCTTGAGTTCTTAGCATCTTATGACCTCAACATCAACTACACTCCCGGAAAACCCAATGTTGTGGCCGATGCCTTAAGTCGGAAGAGAGCTATGTTATGTCAGATTGTAGCTTCTTCGTCTCTTATGGATCATATCGCAGCTAAGTAAGATAAAGATGAGATGCTTAAGCTCATGAAGGAGAATATTCGGAATAGGGAAGGTGATAACCAGAGTGAGTTAGGAGCACAAATTGACTAAAATGGAGTTCTGAGGATTAATAACTGAATTTGTGTTCCGAATGTCGACGGTTTAAGGCAAGAGGTTCTTAGGGAGAATCATCAGTCCAGACTCTCTATCCATCCAGGTGTCACGAAGATGTTCTAGAATATGAAGAGGCTGTATTAGTGGAGTGGTATGAACCAGGATATCTCCATTTATGTTAGTAGACGTGCCACTTGTCAACAGGTTAAGGCTGATCACAAGAAGATCACCGGATTGCTGCAACCCCTTGGGATTCCCATTTGGAAGTGGGATCAGGTTTCTATGGACTTTATTGATGGATTATCAAGGACTAGAAGGGGTAACGAAAGTATATGGGTAGTTGTCGATCGAGTAACCAAATCCGCTCATTTTATTCCGGTCAAGTCGAATCGAACCGCTTTGAGCTTAGCTGAGGTTTATATGTGAGAGATTGTCAGACTCCACGGTGTTCCGTCTAGCATTGTTTGTGATCATGATCCTATCTTTACTAGCAAGTTCTGGAAAGCTTTTCAGGAAGCTTTGGGTACTCGTTTGAACCTTAGTATTGCTTACCATCCCCAAACTGATTGTCAGACAGAAAGGGTGAATCAGATTCCAGAAGATCTTCTTCGTGCCTGTATTCTTGATTATGGAGGATCTTGGGAAGATCATCTCCATCTCGTTGAATTCACTTATAATAACGGCTATCGGGTATAACTTTATTTTGAAATCTAAATCATCTTAAGCTTAAATCAATTAAATCTCATTCTTTTGAATTTAGGCAAGTATTGAGATGTCTCCATTTGCCGCTCTTTACGGACGATCTTGCAAATCTCCATCTTGCTGGATTGAATCCGGTGATCGCTTAGTTCTTGGACCTATATGATTCTGGAAGCATCCGAGCAGGTTGAGGAGATTAGGAGGAAGATGAGGATTGCTCAGGATAGGCAGAAGAAGTATGCTGATAGGCAAAGGAGGGATTTGGAATTTTCACTGGGTGATTAGGTCTTTCTTAAGATCTTGCCATTGAAGAATATAGTTCACTTTGGTCGGAGAGGGAAGCTTGCTCTTATATTCATTGGTCCTTTCCGCATTTTGGAAAGAGTTGGTCCTTTAGCTTAAAGAGTGGATTTGCCGGAGAAGCTATCGGGTGTGCATAACGTGTTTCACATATCTCACCTTCGCAAGTATCTTCATGATCCATCATTGATTGTTCAGCCTGCTTTATTAGAGAATTTGGATGTCGAGCCAAATCTCACTATCGAGAGGAAGCCACTTCTTATTGTTGATAGAGGTACGAAGCAGCTTAGGAGGAAATCTGTCAGTCTGGTCAAAGTACAATGGAGTACAAATGATCGGGATTACGCTTGGAAAACTAAGGAGTCCATGCGTGCTTCGAATCCTGAATTGTTTGTCTCAAGTACTATTCATTTGAATCTATCTTATCTTTCTGTTTGCTTCTATTCCCCTATCTCATTCCTTTTCGGAGACGAAAAGTTTTGAGCGGGGGAGAGTATAACGACCCGAAAATTTTAACGATTTAAATAACGTAATTAACTAAATTTTTCATGAAAATAAATAATAAAATTTTGCGACAAAAAATTTGATATTTGGGTTACGTCTATTTAAACATTGCAAGTGGCAGATTTTTATCGGAAAATTTGTAAGTATGCTTGGTTGTGAAATTTCAATTTTAAATCAATTAAAATTGGATGGAAATAAAATATTTTTGAAATCTGAATATTTTTACATAAGAAAAATGTAAATCCTTTTCTGAGTGAGACGTCATAATTCGTTTCGCCAAATTTGGACTGCTCTAGCTCCGTTTATTTTATTTTCGGCGGTTTAGCAACATTTTCGGCAGCGAATATCGAATTTTGATAGGTAGGTCGTGTCGCTAGTATCTGTGTATCATCTTGTTCGTCACATCACGCCGATCTCCGCAGTATATTCATTTATGTATTTCGACGTCTGGTATACGGCGAAATCTGCAAAACGGTTAGCCGTATCGGTACCCATTTTGAGCCTTTTGGGTGTCGTGTCCTTTCATTTGTCCCGGGAGAAACCAATAGCCATTTTCTTTTCGTATTTCCCTGAATTCACATTTCTGGCTTTTGTTATTCCCTATTTTCAATATATATTGCTGGTTCCCCACTCTCTCTTCTCTTTCGATCTGCCATACCTAAAAAAAGTGAAAAGCATATAAAGTTTTCATATATATCTATATATATATATATATATCTGAAACCCAGATCTCATTACCGAACCTATTTCCTGCACCTTGCTCCACTTCCACTCTCAACAGACCCTCCAAACCTCCACGGCTCCTTCCCACTACCGACCCAACAGCCCGCCCCTTCACCACTCCACATAGCAGCCCTTCCACCATGCAACTCCCTCTCCACCGCATCAACCTTCGTCGTCCGTTCCCCTCCAGTTCGCCACCTCCTCTCTTCGGCCTTCCATACTTTGTCACCTAACAACTTCCACAACCGAACAGCTTCCCTCCTCCCTGACCCGCCATTCCACCACAACCAACATCACCGAACCCACACCACAACCTCGTTTCCCTCTCTGCCTTGTCTGTTTGGTCGCAACCAGCAGCGCCATCTCTCTCCCCGCTCACAGCCGCTTTCCCCGCTTCGGCCACCTTCCAAACGCCGCATCCAACAATAGCCGTAGCCCACCTCCAACCCACTCCACTCCATCGCCCAGACAGCCACACACCCCTCCACATCACCATCGAACGACCGCAACCACCCAACTTCTCTGACCGAACCGACCACAGCTCCAACTCTCTTCCCCTGGCTGAAACCCCCAGTTCTTCTCCTCTATTATATAAAAAAAAGAAAAGGAAATATATATATATATATATATATATATATATTCGTGATCTATCCAAATTAAGCTCGTTTTGCTCTGCTTTGGAATTTGTTATTTGGATTCATCGCATCATATTCTCGTTGTTTCTTTAGCCTCGAAAGGTGAGCAATCACTCACAATTGACATTCATATGTTTAGTAAATTTATTTCACATAAAATGACGATTGAAATATGTTGTTAAATTTGAATTGGTTATTGATTTGACTGTTGAATATGATATGTTATTATTTAAATTGTTTACCTATTTTAGTTGATATATGACACCATAACATGTTGTATATAGATTATGTTTAAATTGTTAATTATTATATATGCTTGTCATTGATATGTATGCCATTTTATGTTATTATTCTATTGTTCTCACACTGCAAGTTCCCTGTTAGTTAGGAAAATCACTATGGGTTGAAATGATACATACCCGAACGATCTTATAGATTAAGGGAAAATTGTTATGGGTTGAAATGATAAACCCAAGCAATTTTATTGATTTTGAATTTTGGGATTGCGGGTTGAAATAATATATACCCGTAAATTTTAATTATTGCGGATTGAAATGATAGATATCCGTATCACTTGACCATAGGCTAGAGAACTATATACGGACACCGTTGGTCTATTTTTAAAATGATTTCCAAAGTTTGAAAAACATGTGTTTTAATAAATATTGATTTAAAAAAATATAGATTTTATTTTAATATATGTGTAAATTTTAGATTTTTAAAATTATATGTTTGGAAATTTTAAAATTATAAGTTAAGTTTTGAAAATATAAATTATAAGATTTTACTTATAACTTTATTATTTTCAAATATATAAAATAAGATTTAATATAAAATAAAAATGGATTTGATATTAAGATTTAATTTAATAAAATTTAATAAAAATTTAATTTAAGTAATATATATAATATGTTTAAAATATTTTTTTGAATTTATATTAATATTTTGAAAATAGATTTTGTAATAACTTTAATAAATTATGGTTGGAAAGATAAATTGAAATTGATTTGAAATTTAATCTGTTTAAGAATTGTATTCAATAGGAATTGATTTGAACTTATTAATTTTGAGATTTTAAAGATATGATTTTATAACTTGATAATTTAATTTTGATTTAAAATTTGTAATTTGAGACTTTATTTAAATATTTATAAAAGTGAATATTTTCAAAATTAAATAAAGGTGAAGTTGAATATTTAATTTTGATTTAAATATGTAATTTGAGATTTTATTTAAAGGTTTATAAAAGTGATTTTATAAAATGACCATGGTGTGAAATAAGCGTTTGGTTGTTAAAGAGACCGGGATCGGATATTGTCATACTCTTTGCCAATACCGAAAACCACTTTAATAACTGTGCTTGTGGTGGAGAATCCAGAACGAAGTAGGATGGTTTGGCGAACGATCGGACCCATTCTTTCTCTTGTGAATCCTATATTTAATTAGGAACACTTTATAGTTCCCCACAATGTGGGACTATTCGCTAAGGGAGGTATTCTATACTCTTCTTAATATTTTTAGTAATTCACTTTTAAAACCAAATTTTCCAACAATCTTCCACTTGAATTTTTAGAAATATTTTTCTCGAGCAATTTTTGATTTTATAAGATTGCGCATAAGCAAAGATATATTTCGATTTGAACTTTTGCATAGTGAGTAAGATCCAAATTATACTAAAGTGATTCGTACTCTTGAACTCTATCTTTGACATCAAACCACACATAACCATTCTAGGGTGCAATCTATAGCACGTGCTTTAAAGACCACGCACATCTATCCCAGTTTAGTGAACGTTCTAGTAATTTCCCCAAAATTCCACAGGAAACAGCCATATTTTCACATTCACATAGGTGAATCCAACAAGAGTACTCCTGTAATTAGGTATTCCACTCCACATAGAGTATATATTTAATTAAGAGTTAAACTCATCCTGCCATCACTTCAGAACTACATGCTTCTATCTAATGAAACTTGCATGTTCAATCAATGTCACTTCATAACTTGTTATGACCCATTGAACCTAGTTCTTGGGATCTCTAGTCATTAGGTTGGGTTACTATTATGAGTGCTTACTCATTCTCTGTGTCTCATTCTATGGGCAATAGTCCCACTCTGTTAGATGTAGAAAATATTTTCACTCTAGTCAATCCTTTTGACAAAGGATCTGCTAGATTCTCATCAGTGCTTACATGATCCACGCTTACTGATCCTGAAGAGATATACTCTCTTACAGTACTCTCTTTACGACGAATATTTCACCTCTTACCGTTGTAATAATAGTTTTCAACTTTTGCAATAGCCGCGGCACTATCGCAATGGATCAACACAGCTTGTATCGGTTTTTCCCATAAGGGAATCTCAACTAGAAGATTTGTTAAATAATCTGCTTCTTATCTAGTTAATGCTATCATTTCCGAATCCATAGCGGATTAAACCAAAAAAGTCTGTTTCATAGATTTCCAAGAAATAGCTCCTCCTACAATGCTGAAAATATATCCACTAGTGGTTTTGGAATCGTCTGATAACGTATTCCAATCTGCATTGCTATATACTCCAAGGATAACGGGAAACTTCTTATAGTGTAATCCAAGGTTCATAGTTCTTTTAAGGTATCTCATGACTCTTTCAATAGCATGTCAAAGCTCTATACTAGATCTGTTAGTAAACCTGCACGATAATCCCATGACATAGGCAATGTCGGGTCTAGTACAATCAGTGGCATACCGAAGGCTGCCAATGATTCTCGCATATTCAGACCGTCTTACACCTTCACCAATGTTCTTAAATAGTTTTACACTTGGATTTATATTCAAATTAATTATATTTCTTTAATATCTTCTCAATATAATGAGATTGATCCAAAGAAATTCTCTTTTCAGACTTAGTAATCTTAATACCAAGAATTGCACTTGCTTCACCAAGATCTTTCATATCAAAATTGGCACATAGTATGGACTTAACATGATTCATAGCATGAATATTTGAACCAAATATAAGTAAATCATCCACATATAAACATATGATAGTGCAAATGTTATTCTTCGATTTATAATAAATACACTTGTCGCTTTCATTTACTTTAAAAGCGTGTGAAATTATTAGATTGTCAAAATTTTCATGCCAATTTTTAGGTGCATGTTAAGACCATATAGAGTTTTTATCTAATTTACAAACTTTATGTTCTCAACTAGATATAACAAAACCTTCAGGTTGGTCCATATAAATCTCTTCATCTAATTCACCATTCAAAAAAGCAGTTTTTACATCCATTTGGTGAATTAGTAGATCATAAAGTGAAGCAAGAGAAATTAATACTCGAATTGATGTTATTCTTGTAACAGGTGAAAAGGTATCAAAAAGTCAATGTTTTCTCTTTGTCTAAATTCTTTAGCTACAAGACGAGCCTTATATTTATCAATTGTACCATCAGGTTTCAACCTTTTTTAAGTACCCACTTACAACCTATAGTTTTACAACCTTGAGGTAAGTAAACAAGATTCCTAGTTTTATTAGATTTAAGAGATTTCATTTCATCATTTATAGCTTCTTACTGGAGGTCCGAATTTAAAGAAGACAGAGCTTCTTTTAGATTAGTAGGGTCCTCTTCTAGTGTATAAACATAATATTTTGGACCAAAATCTTTAGCTACTTTAGCTCTTTTACTTCTTCTAGGTCCAGTTTCAATTTCCACATTATGTTCATTATTTCTGATTATTGGATAATTAGTGGTAGATGTGCCCCCACTATTCCTAAGTTTAAACGAAAATTTATTTTTAAAGAAATCGGCATTATTTGACTCAATAATAACTCGAGCATTCAAATAAAAAAATCTATATGTTTTATTGTTAATGAAATAACCAATGAAAACACATTCATATGCTCGACTTGCAAATTTAATTCTTTTAGGGTTAGGAATACGAACATATGCTAAATAATCCCAAGTTTTAAAATAAGACAAGTTGGGTTTATGATTTTTAAAAATCTCAAAAGATGAAATTTTGCTCGTAGATTTAGGAATTTTGTTTAAAACATAACAAACAATTAACAAAATTTCTCCCCACCGGTGTAATGTTGCACCCAAATTTAATACAACAGCTACAACTAATTTAGTAAGAGTCCTATTTTTTCTTTCAGCTCTACCATTTATTTCAGGCGAATAAAGAGCAGTTCTTTCACGAATTATGCCATGTTGATTATAAAATTGAATGAATAGGCTAGATTCATATTATGTTCCTCTATCACTTCGAAATCACTTAATTTTTTATTAAATTGATTTTCAATTTCAGTGAAAAATAACTTAAACATATCTAACGCATCACTTTTATATTTCATGAGATAAATATAAGTGAAATCAGAGCAGTCATCGAGAAAAGTAATAAAGTAGCATTTTCCATCCCTAGTTAGAGTATCATCAAGTTCACATATATCAGAATGTATTAAATTTAAAATTTCTGACTCTCTAAACACAGATTTATATGGGGTCTTTATAATTTTAGCTTGGCTACAATATTCACATTTTTCTAAATCACTTATGGATACTTTAGAGATTAAGCCTAAGTTACACATGTTATGAATCAATCGCTTAGTAACATGACAAAGTCTAGCATGCCAAATACTAAAATCACACAGCATATACGCAAAACTATTAACTTTTTTGCGAATCAACAATTAACTTAAACATCTCATCTACGGCATATCCTTTACCAACAAAAACACCATTTTTGGTGATGGTGTACAAGTCAGATCCAGTAATTTGAGTAAAACCAGCTTTATTTAACAAGAAACCATATACTAATTTTTCCTCATCTCTGACATATGCATCACATCTTTCAGCAACAAGTTCTTTCCAGAGGTAAACTTTAACTCCATAGTCCCAATTCTAACAACAGTAGTGGTATAAGAATCTCTCACCATCACTTTCATGTTATTGGCAACATTATATGTTTTAAATATTTCATGATCATAGTAGACATGACGAGAAGCACCAGTGTCTACTCACCACCCTTCTGATTCACTAACTAGGTTGATCTCGGTAAACATAGCCATAGGGTCTTCTTCGGTTAGGTTAGCCTAAGGAGAAGGATTTTGCCTGCTTCGACACTTTCGTGCCATATGGCCTGATTTGCCATAGTTGTAACATAAGAACAACTGTCCAGTACCATTCTTTAGAGGGGCATTTTGCTGTTTGTTTTGAGGCTGATTGTTATGGTTCTGATTTAGTTTGTGATTCTGATTTTTGAAATTTTTCGCATTTGGTTTCATACTCGAATTTGTGAATTTCTTAGTGTTGTTGCTAGATACGACAAGCACCTATTCTTTCTGGTCCTGTTTTCTGGCCTCTTCTTCAATACAAAGACGAGTAATCAAACTTTCTAAGGAAAACTCCTAAGTCTTATGCCTGGGAATATTTTTAAAGTCTTTCCAACTAAAGGGTAATTTATAAATTAACATAACAACTTGAAACTGTTCATCTAAAGCCATACCTTCGGAGATGATCGTATGTGCAATTTGTTGAAGCTCGTGCGACTGCGTCTCCACAGATTTGTCGTCCATCCATCTGAAACTTCAAATAGCGACTGACAGCATACTTTTTCGCTCCAGCTTCTTCAGTATCATATTTCTTTTGCAGCGCCCCAAATCTCATATGTCGACTTGTCTAAGTTATAGTAATCATACAGGTCGTCGCTCAAGCCATTAAGAACATAATTTTTGAAGAGGTAGTCACGGTCCGTCCAGTCCTGTAAAGTCTTTTTCCGGTCGCCTGTTGCTTCTTCAAGTAGGGTTGGATTTTCTACTGTCATCACATGCGCCACCTTTTTGACAGTCAAGAAAAATTACATTTTTTGTCTCCAGCGTTTGAAATAAAGCCCCTCAAATTTGAACGGTCATCGGTCATCGAAGCCATAATGTCTTAAAAGTATTGTACCTCGATCTGTATCTATAGTGTCTTTGTGGCTGAGTCGCGGACGAGGTCGCTCTCTTTTTAAGACTTTTCACCACTGTGCCTGAATTGTGTAAGGTAATCTCTAATGCAACGCCGCCTCTAGGATAAAATAGCCCTAAATACCAGTCTCAACAGTCTCGTGCACAAAGATCACTGATGCAATAGCACCCAAAACAATATTGTTCAGATCTAAAATTCTGTTTAAGGCAAAAGAAGAAGAGACTCGATTTTTAAAACTAATAAAAATTCTTTCAAATAGCTTGGTTTGTATAGGGGAAAATTTTGAGTAGAAAACAGGGCCGAGACATGATAAAATACCGGATATGAGTTTACTGGGTCTTATTACCAAGTCAAAGTCGGTTTAAAAATATATTGTCAAAAATAAAAAGTTCTTGAAGGTGTTACAAAACTTAAGATTGTTATTCAGTTACTTCGCATACCATGATTTCCAAAGGAAATGTAGTCGAGTCGGAGAAACAAAACAAAAGGAAACGTAAGCATGCTCCTAAGAAATCAAAGAAATTTAGGGTTCATGCCATAATTGTGGAAAGAAAGGATACAAAGCCGCCGAATGCCGCACACCCAAGAAAAAGAAATCAGAAGCAAACATGGCTGACATCTCAGAAGGCGTGTCTGATATGGACTTATGTGCAGTAGTGTCCGAATGCAACCTTGTTGGTGACTCAACGGAATGGTTTGTAGACGCAGAAGCCACACGACACATATGTGCAAATAAGTGGATGTTTACAACCTAAAAATCTGCTGCTGAGGATGAAACTTTTTATGGGTAATTCGTTCGCATCAAAAGTCAAAGGCAAGGGAAATATTGTACTAGAAAAGACTTCTGGAAAAGAACTAACTTTGGCAGATGTTCTTCATGTTCTAGAGATCTGCAAGAACCTGATTTTTGGACCGCTGCTTAGCAAGCATGGCTTCCAACTCACCTTTGTGTCTGATAAGTTTGTGCTGTCAAAGAATGGAGTGTATGTAGGAAGAGGATATGTTTGTGATGGTTTATTGAAAGCAAATGTGGCCGCTATTGTACCAAACAATGATATGAATAAAATTGAATCTTCTTTTTATATTGTTGACTCTTCTAACATATGGCATTCTAGATTAGGTCATGTAAATTTTGATACCTTGTGAAAATTGATAATCTAGATTTTATACCAAATTGCAAAATAGATTCCAACTATAAATGTCAAGTTTGTGCAGAGGCCAAATTGACAAAAACCTCGTTTCACTATGTTGAACGAGAAACTGAACCTTTAGACCTAATACACAAAAATGTATGTGACTTAAAGATGTGTCAAAGTAGAGGTGGAAAAAGGTATTTCATTACCTTCATTGATGATTGTACAAGGTACTGTTACGTGTATCTCCTTAGAAGCAAGGACTAAGCATTCGACATGTTTAAATAGTATAAAGCAGAAGTTGAAAATCAAATCAACAAGAAAATAAAAGCTTTAAGAAGTGATAGAGGAGGAGAATATGAATTTCCCTTTGAGGAATTCTACGCCGAACATGGTATTATACACCAAACTACATCCCCGTATTCACCTCAATCCAACGGTATAGCCGAATGGAAAAATAGAACTCTTAAAGAAATGATGAATGCCTTACTAATTAGTTCTGGCTTGCCAGATAACTTCTGGGGAGAAGTTATTCTTTCTGAAAATCATATTTTGAATAAGATACCACGAAAGAAAACATCTAAATCTCCCTACGAACTTTGGAAAAATGGACCACCATCCTACAAATACTTAGAAGTGTGGGGGTATCTTGCGAAAGTGGAGGTACATAAACCAAAGAAAGTCAAAATTGGATCAAAAACAATTGATTTTGTATTCATTGGATATGCACAAAACAGTGTCGCTTATTGGTTTTTGTTACACAAATATGAAATTGATGATATTCATGTAAATACCATCATTGAGTCGAGAAATACTAGATTTTTCGAAAATGTATACCCTTTAAAACAGGGTATTGAAAATTATCCTCAAAAGAGACTAAGGGAAACTGAAATCTCCAATTCTCTTGAGGATGCTGAACAAAATATTGATAATGATCAACAAAACAGTGCTAATCAACAAGTGGAGGAACCAAGGAGAAGCAAAAGAGGACATCAAAAACCTTTGGACCAGACTTTTACACATTTATGTTAGAAGACGATCCATTAACATACAAACAAGCTAAGTCCTCCGCCGATGTCCCTTATTGAAAGGATGCTATTAACAATGAAATCAAATCCATTATGGCAAACCATACATGGGAGTTAGTTGATTTACCTCAAGGATGCAAGATCTTGGGTAATAAATGGATATTTAAAAAGAAATTGAAACCTGATGAATCAACACACAAGTATAAAGCTCGACTTGTGGTTCAAGGTTTCACACAGAAAGAAGACCTAGACTATTTTGATACATACTCTCCAGTAACTATAATAACATCAATAAGAATGCTGATTTAGAAATACATCAAATGGATCCAGCAATCACATCCACACTTGATTTAGAAATACATCAAATGGTTGTAAAGACAGTAATTTTAAATGGTGAACTAGAAGAAAAAATATACATGAAACAACCTGAAGGTTTTCTAAAAACTGGAAATGAAAGTAAGGTTTGTAGATTAAGAAAATCACCGTATGGGCTTAAACAAGCGCCTAAACAATGGTATGAAAAATTTGATGAAAATATGATACTAAATGGATTTCATATAAATGAATGTGACACATGTGTCTATTATAAACATACAAATGTGGGATATGTCATTGTATGTCTATATGCAGATGATTTACTAATATTTGGAAGCAACAAGGAGATAATAAAATCTACAAAAGATATTATCTCCGCTAGATTTGACATGAAAGATCGGTGAATCACTGATGTGATACTTGGTGTAAAAATACATAAAACCAACCAAGGATATGTGTTGTCCCAATCACACTACATTAGAAAAATGCTTGAAAAGTTTAAACAACACAATATAATATCAGCAAAATCACCAGTAGATTTGAACCAAAACTGGGTTAAAAATAGCGATGATAGTATTTATCAACTTGAGTACTCTCGTATACTAGGCAGCATTATGTACGTAATGAACTGCACTAGACCTGATATAGCATATGCTATAAGTAAACTCAGTAGATATACTAGCAACCCAGGAAAGAATCACTAGAAAGCTCTAATTCGAGTACTAGGATACCTAAGGTATACACAAAGTCATGGACTACATTATGATAGGAACTCATCTGTAACAAACCGAATTTTCAACCCTCGAAAATCGACACTAGTATGTACACTGTATCACATGCCGAACATTCAAGTGTCGGAAACACCATTCGTTAGGGGCAAAGAAAGAAGATAGAAGATAGAAGAAACTAAAAGCAAACACGGAATCTCACAGCGAAACGGAATAAAATATATTAATTAGCATAATTCTTTACAAAGTCATTTCAAAAATGATACATCAGAGTTACACTAATACAATTTCTAACCTAGGACAATTATAATGGCATGTCCTTATACATCAGATATAAAGTATATAGTATACAGCGGAAACAGGATAATAACTAGCTATCAATGAAGCCTCCTGTTCTGAGCTCTACCAAAATGCATCCATGGAAAAACCTGAACTACTTGGCTGCTCATAAAAATTTGAGCACCCAAGAGTTTTAGGGAAAGAAAATAAATCTCCGGGTCAAACATGCGTCTGGTGTGAGTAAACCCAAAAAACTTGATTATTACATTTCAAAATCTTTTAAAAATCAAAGGTATCTCGTAAGACCACGCAGCACATAAACACGAATGGGTTTTTACCTTAAGATAACCAAAACACTTTTATAGAAAATCCAGTGATATTATAATAATGTCTAAAGTACAAATACTTATTAATCTTAGCCGAAATTGTTACATTAATTAAATTCCAGCATACTAGACTTTACAATCAAAACGGTAAGGCACGTATTGGAGAATGGATTCCATACTATGACCAGGTAAGGAACTACCTTCGATGGGTACATCTCTAGAACAATGCACCCTGGTCTACCAAGTGACAGGGACGCGGAAGATGATCTTAAGGCTATTTAACACTAGAGGGGGGGTGAATAGTGTTTTAAGAATTTCTTTAAAACTTCTTTGATTTAAATTGATTTAACTAACTTAATGTAAATACACAATCACAGATCAAATCACAGAATCACAAACAGATGCAAATATAAATAAAAAGCAAGTAAAGGAAAGAACACACCAGGAATTTTATACTGGTTCGGTGTTACCCTACATCCAGTCCCGCACAACTCGTACGGCTTTCTATTCAATAATAATCTAGATTACAATCCCTCGATTCCAAGGCAACGAGGTACACCCTCCAGATTCTCAGGTCTCTGGGTAGAACCACTTGATTCACAGGACACAAGTTCACCCGATCGATTTCCAAGGACACGATCACACCTTTATAACCCTAAACAAGTTTCTTTGAGTACAAATGTATCTATAACTCTGATAAGCACTGAGATTCTTTGAAGAGAGTGGCAGAGAATCAAACTAGAGATATTCTGGTTTGATTCACTTAAGATTTCGGCAGAATATGGATAGGATGATTAGAAAATAAGATAAGAGAGTAAAGAGGAGAGAAAATAAAGAAAGTAGTTACTGGAAAACGTCCATAACAGTCTCTATTTATAGAGAATGAATGGATGTGTCCATTCAAAGAGATTTAAACGAATAGACACTTCTTTTGAAAAACAACCTTTGCTATAACGGGAAGCATGTCGACATGACGAGTAACTATGATGTCGACATGGTCTAGTAAAAATGATGATTTGCTTTTCTTTGAAAATGATGATTTAAAACATATGCAACTTTATTCAAATGGACTCTATGTATTTGTAGAAGGTATTTAGAAGTAGAAATACTTATGAATGTATATATGTATATATACTAAAATATATTTAAAATCAAAGTAAATAAACTAAAGTAAATATAATATTAAAATAGATTTTGAGGCTAAAATATCAAGGACAATTTTGAAATCAAAATATAACAAAATGATAAATATGATTTTGAGGCTAAAACATTTTTGGAAATGTGAACGAAGGTTTTTCTTTTGAAAAGGAATATTTGAAAATCATTTTATAAAACAAGAGATAATTTTGAAAATCATTTTGAATCAAAATTAGTGGATAACAAAATAGGGCTACTATCCGTTCCACTAGATATTTCGTGAGTTCCATCTCACTAGGGTTCCATCCCTTTAACAAGAACGAAGTGGATTCCATTCCACGAGTAAATTGGATAAAAAAGAATGATAGTGCTTTCAAGGAGTTTTAACAAATATCTAACCTAACTATATTATTTGTCTTGAACTCTTGAATATCTTGAATCTCATGAGTCTTCAATCTTGAACTCTTGATCTTTGTCTTCTTTACTGTACAGTCTTCTTTTGTTGATACCTGCATATAGATTTCCTGCACATATATATTTTATAACACTTCTATAGTTGTTGTCATCAAAACCACTATCCTATGGACTAACACCAAGAACATCTTGTACCCTGCCACACAGAACCGGCCTACCACTTGACTAGCAGTACCGAATATGTCATCATTTTGGTCTTCCAACCTTAATCGAGATCTCTCATGCACAACCAAATCCATAAAAATCGGGTAATCTAGAAAGATAATGACATACCCTAATGGGAGCGACCCACTTAGCCCTACTGCATGCCCTGTTTTAGTCATTTCCCGGTTGATGAGGCTTGAGACTACGTTTTACCTTTTTGAATAGCAATCCTACTTGGAATGCTAACACTGCCCTCCAAGCAGTAATGCAGTGCCAACATTCATCCATACAAGTTGTCCAGGATAAGGACAAACCGAAGGCACTACTTCTACTACATCCATTTTGGAATCACCCTAAGGAGTAGTAGTAAGCAGCCCTTGCAATTCAATGCTCCATCTTCGATTGCATATTCTTCAAGACGACTTCAGTTCGAAACGCTTGAGTTGGATCAAAGTGGTTTTCAGATAACAGATCTGATCCCGGTCTCTTCGAAACAACTTTCGATAATTTTTGGTAAACTCAACCCCGGTTCTTTAGGAAATAAGCAGATAAAAGATAAGAGCGGAGTTCACCTCCTAACCGTTAGTGGAAGAATTTCCTTATCATTTATCCTAGAAGAACGAAACAAATTTATACGTACAGTATAGCACCACCGACGGTAACTGTACCATATAATTTCCGTGTTTCTCTTAGATATTTACAAAGTTACGTTTTGGTCTAGATTTAATAGTCGGTTATTTAACTATCAAATAAACAAACAATCAAACATTGATTAAATTCCATATGGGATTCTAAGCCTTTATTAATTAATCTTTAATTAATAAAATCACTTTATATAACTTTATCAAAGGGTATTTTCTAAATCACTTTCCCAAACCACTTACATCCCTTTTACTTGGAAAACAATATAAACTTACCAAAAACATTTGGAAAATTCTCTCTTCTCACATTCCATATTAAATGGCCAAACCATTCCCTTTCAAAACATCACTTGCTATAAAACTCGTTCACTTTATAAAACCAATTCACTTATTCCTTACAAAAATTCTTTTATAAGTTCACTTCACATTTCAAACCTCCTTACAATTTTTTAAACTTGGATTTAAAACGTCTTTCAAAAATATATAAAATGATTTATAAAATCTCTTTCTATTTTTACAACTATTTAAAAATCTTCCTTCATAATTCCTTTATAGAATCTCCTTTATAAAATATCATTTTCAAGATATCATTTGTAAATCACTTTAGGTAAAACCTTTTATTTAATAAACCACTTTAAAAGCAAGATATTATTTAAATATAACTTTATAAAATAATAATAAAATTTGAAAACCATTTATAATCTTTAAACCCAAATTGATTAAAGAATTAAAGTTAATTCAAAAACATACTTTAGTAATTCAAAAAGAGGCTTAGCAATCCAAATGGTACTAATTTAAGTTATCATTCAATTTTGATTTCAATTCACTTAACAGTTATTTACATAGGTCAACGTATATGTAAATACAACTCATATCCAAATCAGGGAATACCATGTCAATATGAACTAACTAGCATATACATGTTCAAATAACATAATAGCGGGATGTTGATTTGTCCTGCTAAACAGATGTCCAAATAATTCAATCAATTTAAAGCAGAACGGTGATTTATTCTGCTAACACATGTCCACACAAACAAACAAACAATTTATAGCAGAATGAAGATTTATTCTGCTAACAGATGTCCAAACAACCCAACAATCTACATTATAATTCATTCACAGTTATATGGTTCCTTAATGGTATCAACACTTGAATCACTTATATTCAAATCCATCTTTGAAAAGAAGTGCCTTTAAACAATTTTACTTTTGGAAACCAAAGAAGAAGAAAAACCTTTTTAAAAATAATAATAATTAATTAAAGTTAAATCCTTATTTAAATCATAAATAATTTTAATTGAATCTTAACTTAATTTAATTAAATAGTTAAACAATAATTAACTATTAATTAAACCCAAGTTAATCCTTTATTAATTATTAAATAATTAATTAAACCTTCATTAAAAATTAAATTTTAATTAACCTCAATTAATTAATTAAATAATATTTAATTAAATTTAAACAATAAATTAAACCTTTTATAAATAATTTATTATAAATTAAATCTTTAATCAAATAATTAAACCCTTTATTAATAATTAATTCTATATTAAATTAATGATAAATTAAATATAAATAATTTACTTAACCCATACTTAATTAACTTAATTAATAATTAATTAAAATAAATCTTAACTTTAAAAGATAATTAATTAAGAACTAATCTTTATTTAATTAAAGTTAATAAACCTAGTTAACGTTTAATTAATTATCAATTACTAAAACCTAATTAATTAACAATTAATTATTAAATCCTTAATTAACTTTTAAAAACATTATTATTTAGTTTATAAAATATTCACAAAACAATTTGAAGTATAAAAACCAAATTTTGCAAAAATCGAAATTTTAAGCGAACTGCATCCATAGCGACTATCGCTGTGGATATCCGTAAGCTTTAACTTGTTGCTATCCTTCTTTTGAAAACTTTACCTTAAAGCTCACTGACTTTCTAAAAACCAAAATAAGTATTTAAAACTAAACAAGTTTAAATCTAACCAAATATTCGATTTTTAAAAACTAAAACCATAACTTTCTTACACAAGATTCCAATTCTCCAATACCCTACAAAGGTACCAGCTTCTTCTTAGCTTATACATTACATACCCAAGTCCATACACAACCATAACATCCAGGATAACATCATGCCACAAACATAAGCAAGATCTAATCTTTAACCATTTAGACTTCACATTCAAGTCTAATGTCCCTATATATCCAAGCAACAAGTGTGTGTGTGTGTGTATGTTTATGTATGTATATATATATATATATAACCACCACATGTTAACCAATACTAACCATCACATCACACAATATATTAACTAACATAAAAGTAAAAACTTTCCCAAAAATTCATAGTTTACTCACCGGAACTCCTTTGAAAACTTAACACTCTTTGAAATTCGGGAAGCTTGGAAAACCACAAATTCTTCTCGAAAATGGGTCATTTTGCACTCGACTTTTGGACCCTTTCCTCTCGGATTTTGGAAAATTGGTCAAAAGAAAAGTTTTAGATAATTCTTTCCTCTATTATTTAAAAATAATAATTACTCAAAAAAGTTAAATTTTGAGGAAGTTATATCCAAAACAATGAGGTGTATTTTCGGACATCAAAATCTAAGTTCAAAAACACTCTTGCAAAAAAAATTGAAGCATCTAAGCTCGAAATCAGAAAAAGTGGTAAACTACAAAGTTGTGGCCATTGGAAATATACATGGTTTAAAAAAAACGGTTTTGAAGTTTTTTGTAAGAAGTTATGGCCGAAACCATTTCGGGTTAAATGAAAGAATTTTGAAGTGGAAATGAGGAGTTTGAAGCTAAGTTTAAATCATTTTAAAAAATTTAAAATTTGAAAATATAAAACTTTAAAATGCTAAGCTATTAAAATTACCTTAGAGCTTATGAAATTAGAAAATGGAAGAGAGAAAATGGAAAAAAGATTTGAAAAAAAGAGTTTTTATAATATGTAAACAAGTGAGATTACCAAAATACCCTTGTACTTTACCCTCCTCTCATTACACGCCACCTCACCCATGCATGCATCCATGTCTCCTCCTAAGACTACATGCATTTATGAATATAAGTACCTGAGGTTGCCATTATGTCATTTCATGTCTCTAATGACATGACTTTTAATATTTTAGTTGCCAATGTGTCCCATCGATGATTATCTTAACTTAATTAAGTTTGTTAACCCGAATATATATTATTAATCCTACATTGTATACTTAGTATATTTGTGCATATATATATATATACAAAAGTGTATGCAACATTACAAACAACTTTATACGATGAAACGTCGAAAATTCGGAAAACAGTTTCCGATCACATTTTCTGTTTTTCATCGAACTATATATTTTTTAAACAAATTCTAAAAAATATTTCACCATTATTATTTATTAGTAAAAAGAATTTTATTTTCATTATAAAACCATTTATTTGAATATTTAAAGTTACTTAAATATTCGCAAAATCAAAGCAGTGAAATTTCGAGTCGTTACATTCTTCCCCCCTTACAAGAATTTTGTCCTCGAAATTATACATCATAACCTATTCAGAAACACTTAACACTCTACATCATTCCATATGATGTACATAATCATTCTCATGCAAAATCTGACTCGATCACAACTCGAATACATAACTTCATTTCCAAACTAGTATCGCTTACCCGATTCTCTAATGCGGACTCCGATCAGGCTCCTTGATTTGGAACTTCTGTTCTCCTTACATAATTGTATCTACGATAGAAACTTTGGTCCCAAGCCAAAAATCCTCATCAAATTCTCTTCGTCAAAAATCAGGTAATAAATCCTTATTCGTAATGGTGCAAGTACCTTAAAGTCATATACTTGAATCTTAGATCAAAACTCTATGAAAAGGAGAATTGATCTACGTCCACCCTACATACTCACCATATTGGTTCTCTCTAATACCAATTCTATTTCACTAAATCATTTATGAAAACATTTCATAAACAACTCTTAGTTTCAACATGGATAATACTCCATTATAGCCTAAGAGTATATACCTCTATTTGATCCCACTATTCCATTTTGAATTTATATCCCTAAGAATACTCAAGATCCAAATACATGCCTTTTATTTCAAAAACTTTTTGAAATGATACTCTATATTTTAAATTATACAAATATATAAATATAGCCCGAGTAATTCCAAAAGAATACTATGGAACTGGGTACTACCAAACAGTATCATGCATTCCCTTACCAAGAAGGGTAATACTCAAGAGAAGTGTTTACCATCCGAACACATTTCTTCCCCAAATTTTAAGTTATTTTCGAGCCACTCGAACTAGTTAACTTAAAAATATTTCTTTTATTTCAAAATCCCATTTTTGAAACAATACTTTACATTTTCCAATAAAACATTTATCACCAACATACTTTGGATTCATTCGGGTTGAATTCATTTCGATTGTAAAATGATAAAGAGAATAATTTACTAAGCGCACGACAAAGTTCACCTGGGCAAACATCTGATCATCACTTAGAATATTATTCCGATCATCACAAAACAATCACAACTCATTCCCCCTAACTAATCTAAAGAAAACACTTCTTACTTAAATTTCATTCTCAAAATTTCATACTTTAAGCAAAATTGCTTTCAAATACCATTATTATTTCTCAAAATATTGAAAAATAATTTTCCAAAGCATCGGGATTTAGGTTCTCAAGTTTTCAACCTAAATTCTTTTTTAATTAAAAAGACACATCTTATTCAAAGGAAAGTAGTACCTAAACATTTACACAATAGTCAATGCTCAAACTGGAGGAGCATGACTTACCAAAACATATATGATAATAATAAAATATAATTATCTCCCAACAACAACATCTCAAAAATACTATACTATACTATTTTTGAAAATCATTCCTTATATATAAAATATATCCTGGGTAAAATCATTTCATTTACCCTAATTTCAAAACAATACTATGTCAGTTGGTCTGGCTCAAGTGTTTAGGAATCCACATCGATAGCGTTGGCGAAACGCATCGACCAGAATTCATATACCACTCAACCGATCAAACAACACAATATAAAATATTTTTATATCACTAACAAATACACTCTCTCATATAATATATACTCAAACTCATCCTAGGGTACTACTAACCCTATCTCTAATGAGTTAACCCCACCAAAGCCAAGGTTCTCGCTTAACCTTCAGCTCTAATACCAACTGTAACGAACCGGATTTTCGACCCTCGAAAATCGACACTAATATGTCCACTGTATCACATGCTGAACAATCAAGTGCCGGAAACACTGTTCTTTAAGGGAAACTAAAGAAGATAGAGGATAGAAGAAACTAAAAGCAAACACAGAATCTCACAGTGCAATGAAATAAAATATATTAATCAACACAATTCTTTACAAAGTCATTTCAAAAATGATACATCAAAGTTACACTAATACAATTTCTAACTTAGGACAGTTATAACAGTCTGTCCTTATACATCAGATATAAAGTATATAGTATACCGTGGAAACAAGATAATAACTAGCTATCGATGAAGCCTCATGCTCCGAGCTCCTCCAAAATGCATCCGTGGAAAAACCTGAACTACTTGGCTGCTTATAAAAATTTGAGCATCCAAGAGTTTTAGGGAAAGAAAATAAAAGTCCAGGTCAGACATGGGTCTGGTGGGAGTAAGGTCAAACAACTTGATTATTATATTTCAAAACCTTTTAAAAATCAAAGGTATCTCGTAAGACCACGCTGCACATAAACACGGATGGATTTTTACCTTACGATAACCAAAACACTTTTATAGAAAATCCAGTGATATTATAATAATGTCTAAAGTACAAATACTTATTAATCTTAGCCGAAATTGTTACATTAATTAAATTCTAGCATACTAGACTTTACAATCAAAACCGTAAAGGTGTGTATTGGAGAATGGATTCCATACTATGACCAGGTAAGGAACTACCTCTGATGGGTACATCTCTAGAACAATGCACCCGGGTCTGACAAGAACATCTTGTACCCTGCCACACAGAACCGGCCTACTACTTGACTAGTAGTACTGAATATGTCATCATCCCGGTCTTCCAACCTTAATCGAGATCTCTTATGCACAACCAAATCCATAAAATAGGGTAATCTAGAAAGATGATGACATACCCTAATGGGAGCGACCCACTTAGCCTTGCTGCATGCCCTATTTTAATCATTTCCCAATTGATGAGGCTTGAGGCTATGTTTTACCATTTTGAATAGCAATCCCACTTGGAATGCTAACACTGCCCTCCAGGCAGTAATGCAGTGCCAACAATCATCCATACAAGTTGTTTAGGATAAAGACAAACCAAAGGCACTACTTCTACTACATCCATTTTAGAATCACCCTTAGCAAGCAGCCCTTGCACTTTAATGCTCCATCTTCGATTCCATATTCTTCAAGATGTCTTCAGCTTGAAACGCTTGAGTTGGATCAAAGTGGTTTTCGGATAACAGATCTGATCCCGGTCTCTTCGAAACAACTTTCGATAATTTCCGGTAAACTCAACCCCTGTTCTTTTGGAAATAAGCAGATAAAAGATAAGAGCGGAGTTCACCTCCTAACTGTTAGTAGACGGATTTCCTTATCATTTATCCTAGAAGAACGAAACGCATTTATACGTACAGTATAGCACCACCGACGGTAACTGCACATATAATTTCCATGTTTCTCTTAGATGTTTCCAAAGTTACGTTTTGGCCCAAATTTGATAGTCGATTATTTAACTATTGTAACACCCTAGATTTTTGATAACATTATTTAGGAAATTTAGTTAGATAAACTAAATAAAATAATGTGTTGATTAAGAGATTGAGATTTAATTTAATTGAGGTAGCCGTGCCTTTTTAACTAATAATTAAATGAAGGGTTTAAAATGAGTTAGAGGAGGGGTATTATGGGAAAGAGGTCATTCCTATATCATCTTCCTTAGGCCGTGTGTTTCAACACACGTTCATTCTCACTTTCAAAAATTAAAAGCTTGGCCGTCCACCACTAACGAAGGAAGAAGAAGAGGAAACAAAAGAGAAGCTTAAGGAAAGCAAATTCAAATCAAACTCATTCAAATCTCAAGCTCCTTAATCATTAAAGCAAAAGGTGAATAACGTTTACATCTCAAAATATTTTTGTTTCGATTTTTAGGTCAATTTCGAATGATTTTGCAAAGGTTTTCTATGTTTTTGAAAGATAAAATGATATATATATATACACACGTTGAGGATTTATGTATGTTCATATAGATTTTATGACATGTTTTAGGAGGAAAACCCTATTAAACGACATCCGTTAGCCTTGCGAATTTTTATGATGATCTAAAAGGTTATTTTAGAGATGGGTTTCAATTTTCAGAATTTTCTGAATTTTTGTGGAATTGTTATGACTTTTCTAAGGAAGAAAAGGTTTATTTGGATTATAAAACTAGTTACGGGAAAAATAATTATAGTTTGGATTCGAAAATTTTATATGTTGAAGAGAACATATTATTTGATTTTCTGGAATTTTTCCAGGATTTTTCAAGGTGTTTTAATAGTTATATAAAATTATTTAAGGTATGATACTTAAATGATTTATATAATTATAAAGGAGAAAAGGGAATTTTCAAAATTATTCAAATTTCCAAATAAGGAAAGTCGGCAGCATTTTTCAATATAAAATTCTGCCAACCAATCAAATTTAGAAAAACAAGGCAGGTGGGGTACAAAAGAACTGTTTTAAAGTACAAAAAATTGTTTTTCTTCTATTTCAACCCTTCGGCAGAGCTTCCGCCTTCATTCCAGACCTTCCAACAATGCCGAAAGGTATCAAACCTTTTGGCTAGGTCAAATACCAAGGCACAAGGTATCAGGTAACTGGTACGTAGTGATTTGCAAGAGGTCGAAAGGTTTAGGGATGAAAGGTTATAGCTTTCAAAAGAGATGATGTTTTGTTTTGGTTTAAAGAAAATACACCTGCTAACTTTTGACAAAGAGCTTTTGAAATTGTCAAAAAGGTTTAAAAGAAAAGGGTTTCGGTTGGTTTGCTTTCTTGTTTTAAATGAAACCTTCCAACAAAGTCGAAAGGTATAGCTTTCGACAAGGCCGAAAGCGTAGTTGTCGCTTCCTAACCTTTCGACACAGGTGGAGTCAAAGGTTTTTTTTTTGTTTTCTAAAACTTGCCACCTCTCTCCATTGATTTCGAAGGGTTAGTTCCAACACTTCATTGTTTTTGAATGTTTTCGAAAGGTTTTATGAAGGTTTCGAAGCAGTTGCTTTCAACTCCAATGTTTTTCTAGTCCCTTTGCATAATCCAAATGTTTTAAGTTAAAACGTTTTAAAGGTTTCAAAGTAGTTAACTTTGATTGGTTTCGAAAGGTTTTCCACCTGTTTTAAATTGAACCCAATGTCTTCAAAAGGTTTTGAGGTACATTGCTTTCGAAAGGTTTATTATATAGGGGAGGTACCACAGGCTTTCGACTAGGTCGAAAAGAAACCTTTCGACAAGGTCGAAAGGTATAGTTTAGCTATGTTTTCAAAGGGTTAAGGTTTAAAGGATTTAAAAGGCGGATGTTATATGTTTTAAAGCTTATGAAAAGAAAGCTTTTAAAAGGTTTAAAAGGAGTTACCTTCAATGATTTCGAAAGGTTTCTTAAAGGATATGAAGGAGTTGCCTTCAATACTTTCGAAGGGTTTCATGAATGATTTTGAAGGAGTTACCTTCTATGTTTTCGAAAGGTTGTGTAAGGGTTTTAAACAAAGGTTTTGAGTATAAGAATTAGGCAGATAGCCTAAGTGTTTTAAGTTATAAAGAACTTTAACTTATTTTAAAGGATAGACAATCCTTATTGAACATCATCAAAATTATTTTGAGTAAAGTATATATATAACATGGCAAAAATTGCTTAGAGTAAAATCTAAAGATATATTTTCCTTGTATATATATGATTTGATGGATTAAATCATTTTGAAAAGGTTTCAAGGAAAATTTAAAGAGCAGTTAGCTCAGATATTGTAGAGCAGTTAGCTTAGATATTTTGAAGGGTAGTTAACTCAAAAGAACATTCGGGTAGTCAGCTCATTTTAAATTCGGACAGTCGGTCCATTTTGAGGGCAGTCGGCCCAAAGGACAGTTAGTCCAGAAAGAGCAGTCAGCTCTGATATGAACAGATAGTTCTTTTATTAGCATAACGGACCTTGCTAAATTTTTAAGGACAGTTAGTCTACCCTTTTTACCTGTTTTGGGCAGATAGCCCATTATCTAGCATAAAAGATATTTCTATAATCAATTTTAGGACGGATAGTCCAGAAAAGAGCAGATAGCTCGAAATTTAGGACAGATAGTTCAGATTTTAGATAGATAGTCTCTTTCATTTCCTGTTTTAGCAAAATGGGTATTGCTATATTATTGTTATAATAAGTTGATTAACCGTTTGGTTGTAGGAAAGAATTTGCAAAATATATGTTTTGAAAAGAGATATTAGTGAAAGGAAACCCGTTCCGCTAAGCGGCGTGGTCTTACTAGTTATCAGTAAACTGAGATGTAACAGATATTATTCATACCAGGCTTTAAGTCTGACTTGAAGTTTTTTTTTCCCCTTAAACTCTCGGGTGCTCAAAATTTGATTTGAGTAGGCTGAGGGTTTAGGTTTTCAGGTTTTAGCAGATTTTGGCGAATAAAGCATCCAAAGACGAGCAAGAGGCTGATGGATAGCTAATTTAGGGATTCTGTTTTAAAATTGTTTCCGCTGTGTATTAAGACAATTATGTCTATATTGCTTTGATCATCTAAGAGGGCATCTTCATATGTCGCTCTTGGCGTATTGTTGTAAATTATATTTGATCAATGCCTAGGATTAAGTTTGCGATTTTTGTAACTTGGATATGATATTTTTGAAATATAATCACTGAAACTATTGTTTTTGAAAATATGTGATTTTGTTCATATTCAAGTGCTTCAGATATTATGCATACCATTAACATTGCCGTATTTCGTCACCATAAGTTAATACTGTGGATGACTGCACCATTCATAGCGCTTAGCTTTTGGCCTCCAGATGTGGGATGTTATAACTATCAAATAAACAAACAATCAAACATTGATTAAATTCTATATGGAATCCTCTAAGCCTTTATTAATTAATCTTTAATTAATAAAATCACTTTATAAAACTTTATCAAAGGATCTTTTCTAAAACACTTTCCCAAACCACTTACATCCCTTTTACTTGGAAAACAATATAAACATTTACCAAAAACATTTGGAAAATTCTCTCTTCTCACATTCCATATTAAATGGCCAAACCATTCCCTTTCAAAACATCACTTACTATAAAACTCATTCACTTTATAAAACCCATTCATTTATTCCTTACAAAAATTCTTTTATAAGTTCACTTCACATTTCAAACCTCTTTACAATTTTTCAAACTTGATTTAAAACGTCTTTCAAAAATATCTAAAATGATTTATAAAATCTATTTCTATTTTTACAACTATTTAAAAATCTTTCTTCATAATTCCTTTTTAGAATCTCCTTTATAAAATATCATTTTCAAGATATCATTTGTAAATCACATTAGGTAAAACCTTTTATTTAATAAACCCCTTTAAAACAAGAGATTATTTAAAAATAACTTTATAAAATAATAATAAAATTTGAAAACCATTTATAACCTTTAAACCCAAATCGATTTAAGAATTAAAGTTAATTCAAAAACATACTTTTGTAATTCGAAAAGAGACTTAGCAATCCCAATGGTACTAATTTAAGTTACCATTCAATTTCAATTTCAATTCACTTAACAGTTATTTACATAGGTCAACATATATGTAAATACAATTCATATCCAAATCAGGGAATAACATGTCAGTATGAACTAACTAGCATATACATGTTCAAATAACATAATAGCAGGATGGTGATTTGTCCTGCAAAACAGATGTCCAAATAATTCAATCAATTTAAAGCAAAACGGTGATTTATTCTGCTAACACGTGTCCATACAAACAAACAATTTATAGCAGAATGAGGATTTATTCTGCTAACATATGTCCAAACAACCCAACAATCTACATTATAACTCATTCACAGTTATATGGTTTCTTAATGGTATCAACACTTGAATCACTTGTATGAAATCCATCTTTGAAAAGAATTACCTTTAAACAATTTTACTTTTGGAAACCAAAGAAAAAAACCTTTTTTTTAAATAATTAATTATAAGTTAAATCCTTATTTAAATCATAACTAATTTTAATTACAGGAAAATAGGCAGAGGGAAGAAGTTGCAAAAAAATTTAGTCTCAGGAACAGCAAGTTTGTTTTTAGTCTGAAGGACACTTTATAGTGTGAACAGAAAATGATAGTTGCAACTATCATTCTGTGATTTACACTAAAAATTGACTTTCAACCTAAAAAACAAACTTCTTGTCCTTGAAACTAAATTTTTCTCCAACTTTTTCCTTAAGCCTAAAAATCCCTTTTAATTAAATCTTAACTTAATCTAATTAAATAGTTAAAAAATAATTAACTATTAATTAAACCCAAATTAATCCTTTATTAATTATTAAATAATTAATTAAACCTTCATTAATATTAAATGTTAATTAATCTCAATTAATTAATTAAATAATATTTAATTAAATTTAAATAATAAATTAAACCTTTTATAAATAATTTATTATAAATTAAATTTTTAATCAAATAATTAAACACTTGATTAATAATTAATTCTATATTTAATTAATGATAAATTAAATATAAATAATTTACTAAACCCATACTTAATCAACTTAATTAATAATTAATTAAAATAAATCTTAACTTTAAAAGATATTAATTAAGAACTAATCTTTATTTAATTAAAGTTAATAAACCTTGTTAACATTTAATTAATTATCAATTACTAAAACCTAATTAATTAACAATTAATTATTAAATCGTTAATTAACTTTTTAAAACATTATTATTTAGTTTATAAAATATTCACAAAACAATTTGAAGTATAAAAACCAAACTTTGCAAAAATCGAAATTTTAAGCAAACTGCATCCATAGCGACTATCGCTGTGGATACCCGTAAGCTTTAACTTGTTTCTATCATTCTTTTGAAAACTTTACCTTAAAGCTCGCTAACTTTATAAAAACAATAATAAGTATTTAAAACTAAACAAGTTTAAATCTAACCAAATATTCGATTTTTAAAAACTAAAACCATAACTTTCTTACACAAGATTCCAATTCTCCAATACCATACAAAGGTACCAACTTCTTCTTAGCTTATACATTACATACCCAAGTCCATACACAACCATAACATCCAGGATAACATCATGCCACAAACATAAGAAAGATCTAATCTTTAACCATTTGGACTTCACATTCATGTCTAATGTCCTTACATATCCAAGCAACAAGTGTATATATATAACCATCACATGTTAACCAATACTAACCATCACATCCCATAATATATTAACTAACGTAAAATTAAAAACTTTTCCAAAAATTCATAGTTTACTCACCGGAAATCTTTTGAAAACTCTACACACTTTGAAATTTGGGAAGCTTGGAAAACCACAAATTCTTCTCGAACGTGGGTCATTTTGCACTCGATTTTCGGACCCTTTCCTCTCTGGTTTTGATGAAGTGGTCAAAAGGAAAGTTTTAGATAATTCTTTCCTCTATCATCTAGAAAATAATAATTACTGAAAAAAGTTAAATTTTGAGGAAGTTATAGCTAAAAGAGTAAGGTGTATTTTCGGACATCAAAATATAGATTTAAAAAACACTCTTGCAAAAATGAAATTTTGGAGCATCTAAGCTCAAAACCAAAAAAAGTGGTAAACTAAAAAGTTGTAGCCATTGGAAATATACATGGTTTAAAAAAAACAAAATCTGGTTTAGGAGTATTTTGTAAGAAGTTAAGGCCGAAACCATTTCGGGTTAAAGGGAAGAATTTTGAAGTGGAAAGGAGGAGTTTGAAGCTAAGTTTAAATCATTTTAAAATTTTGAAATTTGAAAATATAAAACTTTAAAATGCTAAGGAAGCCATTAAAATTACCTTAGAGTTTATGAAATTAGAAAATGGAAGAGAGAAATTGAGAAAACAGAAAAAGGATTTGAAAAAAATAGTTTTTATAATATGTAAACAAGTGAGATTACCAAAATACCCTTGTACTTTACCCTCCTCTCATTACACGCCACCTCACTCATGCATGCATCCATGTCTCCTCCTAACACTACATGCATATATGAATATAAGTACCTGAGGTTGCCATTATGTCGTTCCATGTCTCTAATGACACGACTTTTAATATTTTAGTTGTCAATGTGTCACATCGATGATTATCTTAACTTAATTAAGTTTGTTAACCTTAATATATATTATTAATCCCACATTATATACTTAATACATGTGTGCATATATACACAAAAGTGTACACAACATTACAAACAACTTTATACGATAAAATGTCGAAAATTCGAAAAACAGTTTTCGGTCGCATTTTCTGTTTTTCATCGAACTATATATTTTTGTAAACAAATTTTAAAAAATATTTCACCATTATTATTTATTATTAAAACGATTTTTATTTTCATTATAAAACCATTTATTTGAATATTTAAAGTTAATTAAAATTCGCAAATCAAAGCAGTGAAATTCCGGGTCGTTACATCATCTGTAATAGAAGGGTATTGTGATGCTAACTGGATAACTGGTTCATCAGATACAAAATCCACTAGTGGATATGTGTTTACCTTAGCTTGGGGCAATATCTTGGAGATCCTCTAAACAAACTTGTATAGCATGATCGGCCATGGAATCAGAATTTATTGCCTTAGACAAAGCCGTAGAAGAAGTGGATTGACTTTGAGGTTTCTTAGAAGGTATTCCAAATTGGGAAAAAACCTGTACCTCCAATAAGCATAAATTGTGACAGCCAATCAGCTATTGGAAGGACCAATAGTAAGCTTTATAATGGCAAGTCTAGACATATTCGTCGTAGACATAAAATTGTTAGACAACTTCTCTCCAATGGAGTTATCACAATTGACTATGTAAGATCAAATGATAACATTGCGGATCCACTAATAAAAGGTTTACCTAGAGAGAAGGTTAATATCTTATCGATGAGAATGGGGTTATGGCCCATAAACTAAAAAGTTTCTTTAAACGGAAACCTCACCTAGCTGACTGGGGATCCCAAGATCTAGGTTCAAAGGGACAACTAAGTTTAGATAAACTTGATAGCACTGTAAATATTCAAACAATTCCTATGATAAGTCAGTGCACTACTCACCGAAGAATAAGATAAGTTTTGATACTTTTAATGATGTCTATACTTGGTAATATTAAAGAACCAAGTAGAGTATTATGAAAATACCCGTTATAGAATCACCTACGTGAGTGCGAAGGCGCCGCTTCAAGGAGAATTGTAAGACCAAATTTTCCAAAACACTCATGAGACCAAGCTGGTGTTCATGGAAAAAACGAACACAAACATAAAATCAAGGAGGATTAGAAACACTTATTGCGTGTTGTCTATTTTAGATTTACACAAAAGGCTTACAGTTCAAAGACAACCTTAGTCCACTGATTCGCCAGTAAGTCAAAAGGATAAACATTAGGAAAGTTCAAAACCAATGTGCTACTTTAACCGATACGATAAATGTTTCGCAAAATTTTAAGAAGAAATTAAGCAATTACTCACTCATGTAGGGGATTGTTAGAAATGAACGAGCATTGGGGAATGTGAAGGTGTTAATGCGTTGAAAAATAAATAGTCCCACATCTTAAAATAAAATAAACTATTTGTGTTTATATACTGAGATGTGGACACTATTATAATTCCTATGAGACAAAGAGAGACACAAGCCATGATGGGTGGTGCAACGCACCACTTCGCATGCATGCGTCCGCGTCCGTGCTCGAGCCCAAACCTGCACACGCGGCGCGGGTGAATGGGCATTCGAGGCGTATTAGAGACACTTTGCATTTTGCATTTGGCTTGGCGTGACGTGGCTGTTCAGACCGGACAATTTTTGTTTTTGTCCGTTCAAACTCAGACGGTCGCACCGCCTGGTAAAGGGTCGCAACCTTTCCAACAGTCGCAACCGTTCGAACATGCACCTATTACCGAATAGGTGCACCTCCCCATGCCTATGTATAGGAAGAAGAAAAACAGAATACTAACTTGAAGTTTTTATACATTCTCTTTCTCTCCACAACACTCTGTTCTTAAATAAACTCTCTTGAGAGTTCGTCGTTGCTATGTGGTTGTTGTGCAGCATCGCAGAGAAAGTCCGTTTCATCTTGAGAAACAATTGCTCGATATCCTTAAGCGCCGTAGATGGAGCAATATTGTTTCAAGGAAACAGCTTTTCAATGGACTTGGACAATTTAATCGGTATTATATTTACTACATTATTTGTTAACTGCACGGATAACAGTTTTTGTGACATAGTTGTGACAGTTTTATTGTTGTTGCAATTTTGCAACATAATTGTAAAAGTTCCGTAACACTTTTGTACCGTTACTGTTAACAATCTTTGCAAACAGTTTCGTAACACCTTTGTAACGTTACTGAACAACAGTTTCAATGTACGGCAGTATTTACTATATGGTCTGCATATCAATTTTTTTATTGGTAAGTTTCCTCTAGTTTTATTAGGGTGGACGCGGGTTGGTTTGAAGCCCAAACCACTTTCGCACCGCATCAAACACGGTTAATCAAAAATACAAACCATTATACTAATCTTTTCAATGGTTCGATTTCGGTTTGGTTTAATGTAATACGGTCCGGTTTTGATCTTGAATATGAAATAAGAGAATTACTTCTATCAATAATAAATTTACGAAAACAACTGTGTGAAGCGTTTACACTTGATTAAAACACACAATGTTATACTGAAATGAAAGATTAGTTCTTGATTGTATGAATATTTTAATTTGACGTTTAGCTACAAGTGAGATTTTTTTAGTATATTAAACAACTTTCAACATTAATCAAGGTATAATTATTAAGTAAAATGACTAGAATAAGATTATAATTAGCATTTATCTAAAAAAATAAGATGAAAAATATTATATTAAAACTATAACTTTCTTCTTTATGACAACGATTATTATTAATATAAGCTGAGAATAGAATATACATCGTTAAGATATAAAATGAGATAGGAGTTGCTTATAATTTTATCATAAGATTACTAGTGTAAATATTATGTTAGATCCGGTTTAATGTGGTCGGTTCAATCGTCCAAAACGCAACCGAACCGTATCGATGCGGGTCGGTCCGGTTTGGGGTATTTGCTTTGGTAAGAAGATTTGGTGCGAGTTTCTGCACCGTTTGCGGTCCAGTGCATACGGTTTGTATAATAGTGCGGTTTATACTCAGCGCTAAGTTTTATAAGATGCTCTGTTTCTCTTTTCTTTGTATTTTTTTAGTTTTTTTAGTTTGACCACTGTTTACTCCAATATTTCTTGATTGCTTTTTCTTATTGCAAATTCATTCTTTATCATATGTTTACATTTTTTTTCTTTTCTTTTGAACTTTTTTCAGATGACATTTCCCGAAACTTTAAAAGACGATGAATTATGTAAAAAGATAGTTGAAAATATAAATCCCACATAGGGAAATATATAAATAAGATCCCACATAAATCAAAGACACTACTGTTTACGCTGATCTCTTCATGAATACGTGTTCCACCTCCCCGCCCCAAATGGATAAGTACCGTCTCAGATTGAGATTTCATCCCATGCAAAAAAGAGTCCGTACTAATTTGTTGCTTTCAAAAGTTCGATGGATTTTTCGAACTAAGGAACTCAATGCTTTGTGTGTGTAATGACTGCTGCATTTTTTGTGCATTTGTCACTGCTTGCCACCAGTTGAGATGAAAAGCGTTCTATATTTACAAGCATTTAAAATGATCACCATTCCGTTCTGTTTCGTATGGAGTCTTACCTATTGCGTTCACTAACATAAATTACTATATTGTACAGTTGATTGTTACCATGCTGAAATTTTATGTTAACTTTTCAACATGGTTTAATAGTTTGGTAATTAACATGTTTGGATTAAAGAATTCATCGACAATGTAACAATTAATCATTTATAGATGCAGCATTGTCTTGTACGTGAAATTATGAACAACTGTTTAAAATTGATGAAGATGTTGTGCAAAATATATATTAGTCTACTCCATCAATAATTATGATGTAATTATTAAATTTGGAAGATTTAAATCTATCCAAATTTATTAAGGAGAAGATATTAATTGATTCCCATAATAAGTCAACTATGGGAAACAAATTAGAAAGAAAATCAATTGATTTCATAGTAGATATTAATTGATTTGAGGAATCAATCAGATAAAGATATATGTAGAAACAAACACAATTATGCTAGATTTGTGTCGAAATCAAATCAAGCGAATTTGGAAACATTTCATCCTTATCTTCAAGGCAATCTTCATTCTTGCTCATATAAATATGAAAACCTTTGCTCATCTTTTATCATCACAAGAAAAGAAGAGAGTTCTCCACAAAAATATCTTCAATAAGATCTCTATTTCTGTATCTATTGTAGGGTGAGAAATTTATATTGAGTTGTTTGTTTTCTTCTCATATTGTACTCCTCCTTGAAGTGAAGAAATAATAAAGGTTGTTGGGTCCGAGGACGTAGGCATAGCCGAACCTCGTTATATTATTGTGTTCTTTTCTTTTCTGTCTTCTATCTATAAATTGTGCTCTTTGATTTTTCTTTTTATTCTCTTTGTTGGATTGGAATTGTTGAGATTGTCGACGGACTAGATCGTTGGGTGTTCTGCTTCCACTGTCCAAAACTCTGATTTTTTTTCCACTACAGTTTGGTATCAGAGCTTGTTGTTCTGTCTAAAGACTATTTCAGCCATGTCTAATTCTACAAAGAATAGCACTGGTAAAAGCCCTACCAATTATGGAGATTCAGAGGGATAGAAAGCAAAGAGTTTTAGGGCTAACTCAAACTCGGTATATCGAGAAAGTCCTATCTCGATTTGGCATGGAGAAAGCTAAACTGGTGGCTACTCCATTAGGCTCTCAATTTCAACTATTCAGAGATTTATGTCCTACATCGGATGAAGACAAAAGGGATATGGCTAATATTCCTTACTCTAGTGCAGTTGGAAGTCTTCTGTATGCTATGGTATGCACAAGGCCTGATTTAGCTCATGTGGTTGGTGTTGTTAGCAGATACATGTCTAACCCAGACAAGACTCATTGGCAAGCAGTAAAGTGGATTCTACGATATTTGAGAGGCACGTCTTATATTGGCTTGTTGTTTGGAGGTAGTGACATAACTGTAAGGGGTTATTGTGATTCAAATTATGCCGAGGATAGAGATGGTAGGAAATCAATTTCGAGCTATGTTTATACACTTGGCATAGACCCGATTTCTTGGAGATCCAAGCTACCGTCCGTTGTAGCTTTATCAACCACTGAGGTAGAGCTTATTTCTATTGTGGAAGCGACCAATGAAGGATTGTATTCGTGGCAGCTTTTAGAGGATTTATCAATGATGTAGAAGACGGTGGAGTTGTTTTTGGATAGTCAGAGTGACATTCATCTTGTTGAGAATCAAGCCTACAGCTCACGGACAAAGCACATTGATGTTAAGAGTTTCTTTCTTATGCTTGAAGAAGAGAGAAATAAGATAAAGCTATCAAAGATACACACAAAAGACAATCCAGCTGATATGTTGACAAAATCGGTTCTAAAGGACAAGTTTGAGCACTGCTCAAACTTGATTAGTGTGGTATGAGATACTTAGCGCCATGGGGCGCTGACCCAACAACCCATTTTGTTAATTGATAAATATATTTAAATCGAGGTGGAGTGTTAAATTTGGACAATTTAAATCTATTCCAAATTTATTAAGGAGAAGATATTAATTGATTCGCGTAATCAGTCAAATATGGAAAACAAATTGGAAAGAAAATCGGTTAATTTCATAATAGATATTAATTGAATTAAGAAATCAATCAGATAAAGATATATGTAGAAACAAACACTATTATTCTAGATTTTTGTTGAAATCAAATCAAGCGAATCTAGAAACATTTCATCTTTATCTTCAAGGCAATCTTCATTTTTGCTCATATAAATATGAAGACCTTTGCTCATCTTTTATCATCACAAGAAAACAAAAGAGTTCTCCACAAAATATCTTCAATAAGATCCATATTTCTGTATCTATTGTAAGGTGAGAAATTTATATTGAGTTATTTTTTTTCTTCTCATATTGTACTTCCCCTTGATGTGAAGAAGTAATAAAGGTTGTTGGGTCCGAGGCGTAGGCATAGCCGAACCTCGTTATATCGGTGTGTTATTTCCTTTTATGTCTTCTATCTATAATTTATGCTCTTTGGTTTTTCTTTTTATTCTCTTTGTTGGATTGGAATCGTTGAGATTGTCGACAGACTAGATCATTGGGTGTTCTGCTTCCGCTGCTCAAAATTCTGATTTTTTCACTACAGTAATATGCATAAAAATTTATTGTATGTCTTTTTTCACTTATAGCTTTTGCTTCTTTGTTGATGGGTAACTCAGTATGCTTGTTTATAGGTAACTCAGTATACTTACAGCGTTTGCTTCTTTCTTGGTTGATGAGGAGGGTTAGACCTAAACATGTTTGGGTGTTCTGCATCCGCGGCTCAAAATTCTGATCTTTTCACTACAGTAATATGCATAAAAATTTATTGTATGTATTTTTTTCACTTGTAGCTTTTGCTTCTTTGTTGATGGGTAACTCAATATGCTTGTTTATTGGTAACTCAGTATACTTACAGTGTTTGCTTCTTTCTTGGTTGATGAGGAGGGTTAGACCTGAACATGTTTTATAAAATGGCAAATTCTATTTCAACACAAATAATTACTTAGTAGCCCTCCTAAAATAAATAAAATTTTAAAGACTAAAATATCCTTAGAAAGCTGCGTACTTTCCCATTATCATCTTACGTCAGTTTTTTACTGCCTAAACCACCGCTTCTTCAAAACCCTAGTTTCTAAATCAGTGAAGAAAAAATTCAGTTTTTCACTACAAAATTATTTTTTGGGTTTATAGATTTTTTAATTGTAGTTCTGAAGAAAATATGAATTGGGTTTCTAAATCATTGAAGAAAAAATTCAATTTTTCACTGCTAAGTTTCTAAATCAGTGAAGAAAAATTCTAACCCTATTTTCTAAAGCATTGAAGAAAAAATTTAATTTTTCACGTTTTGCATGATGGAAAGGGTAGTTCTGGATATGGTAGGGGGCTACTAAGTTATTTTTTGGATTTGCAGACTTTTGTAATTTTTGAGGACTACTAAATAAATACTCGGGTCGAAATAGAATTTTCCTTTATAAAAATGATTATTTCAATTATGTTTTATTATAACATGTTTCTGTTGGGATCCCTCCTTAATTGGAGAGTTTCTAGAAAATTCTAGATCTTTCTAGAGAAGTATAGAATTTTCTAGAACGTTCCGGAGAACTCTCTAGAAGCTTGTGAAAGAGTGTGGAATCCTCTGGAATATTCTGGAGATGTGTGGAACCTTACGGAAGAGTATGGAATGATGTAGAAGGGAATGAAAGAGTGTAGATATTCCTAGAGAGTGTGGAGCATTCTAGAGAATCAATCTCCACCCTTGGATACAAGTAATCTCCACCATTCATTGTGGAGGTTGAGTAGTATAAATAGGGGTAGGAGCCTTCATTCTTAATCATCAATCAAAAAAGAAATATCCAAGAATTATAAAAGAGAGCCTCTTTGAGAGAGAGAGAGATAGCTTGGGAAGTCTCTATCCTCAAGCTTAAGTGAGCCACCGAGTGTGAGTTGCTTTTGTAATCATATTCTTGTAATCCTACTATTCTTTGGTATAGTGGAAGAATCTCCATATTGGAGAATTATAAACTCTTTTGCTCCCATTACTACTTGCAATCTTAAAGTGCCTATCTTAACTTCACGAAGCGGGAAAGCCCGAGATTTCCCAACAGTGGTATCAGAGCCAGGTTCATCCATAGCCGTAATCAAGCCCGTGTAAGTTCAAGATGGAGGGTAATGTCGCTCATGATGGAGACATGTTCAAGCTCACAGCCAACAACAACTCCTATTGGAAGCCGATGATGGAGGACCACTTGTATTGCAAGGATTTACATGAGCCCGTCATCTACAAAGACAAGGTAGAAGGAAAGAGTGATGCTCAGTGGGAACTATTGAACCGGAAAGCTGTTGCTATGATCCGTAAGTACATTGACAAAACTCTCTTCGAGCATGTTTCTACTTATACAAATGCTTATGAATTATGGACAAAACTTGAGTCCATGATTCAGAAGAAAACGCCTCGTAACAAGGCTAATTTAGTTCGACGGTTGGTGAAGTTGGAGTATAAGGATGGTCATAGTATGATTTAGCACTTGAATAATTTCAATGGGCTCGTAAATCAACTAACAAAAATTGATATGAAGTTTAATGATGAATTACAAGCACATCTACTTCTTAGTTCCTTACCGGAAAGCTGGGACACACTCGTAGTTACACTTAGTAACTCAGCTCTGGAAGGAAAGTTAACCATGGATACCATCAGTGACAGTCTTCTTGGTGAAGAAGCAAGGAGAATGGAACGAGGTGAGTCTATCCATCCCGAAGCAAATGTTGTTGAGAATCAGGGTAGGAATGAAACTCGTGGACGTAGTAAGAGCTGAGATCTGCATCAATCTCAAGGTAGATCTAAGTCACGCTCGAAGATTGCATGCCATTACTGTGGAAAGATGGGTCACAAGAAAATGGAATGTCGATCCTTCAGGAAAGACCAAAAGGCCGGTAATGTTAAGCCAAACAAAATAAGCCCAACGAAGAAGCAAGAAGAGAAGAGTACTACTGCCATAGTATTAAAAGAAGATCTGCTATATCTCGTTGGTGAAGGTAACATTCTAAACATTGCTTATGATGAGAGTTCTTGATTGTTGATTCTGGTGCTTCCTTCCATGTTACTCCACATAAAAGCTCCTTCTCATCCTACCAAAGCGGTGACTTTGGTACGGTGCAAATGGGAAATCAAGATAGGAGCAAGATCGTTGCGATAGGAGACATCATTCTGACAACAAGCACCGAGTGCAAGCTTGTTCTGAAAGATTTGAGGCATGTCCCGGCCATGCACCTTAATCTTATCTCCGTCGGAAAGCTAGATGATGATGATCTGATGAATTACTTTGGTGAAGGAAAGTGGAAGCTCACCAAAGGAAGTTTAATAATGGCTCGAGGAAAGAAGGTAGGATCATTGTACATAATGCAAGCTAAGCTCTACAAAGGAGAGGTAAACATCACCACTGATGATATGGACACATGGCATAAACGACTTAGGCATATCAGTGAGAAGGGTCTTCACATACTTACTAGGAAACAACTCCTCCCTGATGTGAAAGGTAAACTACTCGACCCTTGTGCTCATTGTTTAGCTGGAAAACAACACAAAGTTGCCTTCCAAAGATCTTCTCAGCCCACAAGGAGAAAGAATATTCTAGACCTCGTGCACACTGACGTGTGTTCGATGTCTGAGAGATCCATTGGTGGTGCTTTACATTTTTTCACCTTCATTGATGATCATTCAAGGAAAGTGTGGTTGCACCTGTTAAAATCAAAGGATCAAGTGCTTGATGCCCTCAAAGAATTCCATGCTATAGTGGAGCGTGAGACTGGACGGAAGATCAAATGTGTACGATCAGATAACGGAGGTGAGTATAGAGGTCCTTTTGAAGCCTATTGCAAGAAATATGCCATTAGGATAGAGAAGACTCCACCCAAGACACCACAATTGAATGGGCTAGCTGAGAGAATGAACCGTACTATTGAAGAAAGAGTTCGTTGTGTGCTCTCTCATGCTAAGTTACCCAAATCATTTTGGGGAGAAGCTATAATGACCATGGTTGACATTGTCAACCTCACACCATCAGTTCAATTGGATGGGTCCATCCCAAAGGAAGTTTGGATGGGCAAGAGGGCTTCATACAATCATCTCAAGGTGTTCGGGTGCAGGGCATTTGTTCACATCCCCAAAGATGAGAGAGCTAAGCTTGATACAAAGACAAAGGAGTGTATCTACCTTCGTTCACCAAAGGATGAATTTGGGTACCGGCTCTAGGATCCAACTAACAAGAAGATTTATCGTAGTAGAGACGTTGTATTCTTCGAAGATCAAACAATTGAAGATATCAATAATTTAGAGAGTCCAAGATTGAGAAGCATTCAGGAAGAACCTCAATCTAGCACTCCAACCGCACCAGAGCTTAGACGATCCTCAAGGGACAAAAGACCATCCACCCGATACAACACATAGGAGTACGTTATGCTCACTGATGAGGGGGAGCCTTAAATCTATAAAGAAGCAATTAGTGATTGTCATAAAGAAGAATGGAGAATAGCCATGCAAGAAAAAATGCAACCTTGCATGAGAATAACACATATGAACTAGTGGAGCTGCCAAAAGGGAGAAGAGCTTTGAAGAATAAGTGGTGTATAGAATCAAGATCAAAGAGAACTGTTCAAAGCCTCGCTACAAAGCTCGATTAGTCGTCAAAGGATTCAGACAAGAAAAAGGTATCGACTTTGAAGAGATATTCTCTCCCGTGGTAAAGATGTCATCCATCCGAGTTGTCCTTGGCCTAGCAGCCGTGCAAGATTTGGAGATTGAACAGCTCGATGTCAAGATGGCATTTCTTCATGGTGACCTAGTGTAACGCCCCACTCCAAGACCCTCATTAGCAAAGAGAATCACGGAGGTGATTCCGTCTGCTAATGTGGAGAATAAAGTATAATAGGAGCGACCAAATGTAACTATGCTATAACTATCTACCGAATACGTCGAAAGGTGGAATCTATTTAATTTTTTTTTTAATCAGGTGGTTAGACATATTCGATAAATACTTATAACGAAATTACAAATGGCTAAAGATCTATCAGAACAAAGCATAATATCATAATGAAATAGCATCACAGAACAGTATCACATAACAGCACAGAGCCTCAGAACAATACATCGTCAATACAGATCCAAATATATCATAAGGTGGGTACAAAGCCACCACTCACACAAGTGAGTCAAAAATATGTACATAAGAGACTGAATAATCAGAGTATCAAAATAGTGGACAAATATAAAGAGCTATCTATCAGCAAAGCAGATAATGTCCAAGCGGAAGCACAGAAAGCTAAGTCCAGAGACCTAACCTGAAACAACTCGGTCTGACCCGAGCGAAAAACACTCGGGTCAGGCTAACTAAACAATCAGTTAATAAACTGAGATAAACATGATAGATAATGAGGCGATATATAACATAGTACTATATACCACAAACTCTCACATAGAGAAGAAATAAACATCTAAGTAGAGATGTATAGCAAGCCTTGTATCATGGGCATAACATAGTCACAAATATCAAAACAAAACATCTAAGTAGAGATGTATAATAAGCCTCATATCATCGGCATAACGTAAGCACAAATGCCAAAAACAAAAACATCTAAGTAGAGATGTATAATAAGCCTCATATCATCGGCATAACGTAAGCACAAATGCCAAAACAAAAACATCTAAGTAGAGATGTCAAAAAAAATGATATATCTAAGTAGAGATGTATAACAGGCCATCTAAGTAGAGATGCCAAAAAAACGATACATCTATGTAGAGATGTATAACAGCCATCTAAGTAGAGATGCCAAAAACGATACATCTATGTAGAGATGTATAACGGCCATCTAAGTAGAGATGCCAAAATGATACCTCTAAGGGAGACAGTCTGAAGACACTATCCCAAAGGTAATACAAGGAGTGTGTCACGAACTTTTAGCAAGGAACCCGTAAAGTGTTAACGTGAGTCCCATACCCCACGTTCGCACTAAATGGTTTACTAACCAATCGTAAGCTTCCACACTGAAAACAGTACAAAGTTCACCTCATGTCATCGGTAAACTAGGCCGAAAGGCCAAAACGATCAATCGAATAGGTCGAGGATTAACCAGAAAGGAAATACACACGGTTTCATAGGCCGGAGTTTTTCCCAACCGTTTAAGCACCTTTCCACATCGCTCGAAGTGCTAAAGAATGAGTGTGGAATTTTATTATAGAAAATAATTACGAAAAACGGATTTATAGTTGGTTTGAAATCACTTTAAAATGGCCTTTGAAAACTCTCCTATTATGGAGTGATTAATTTAATAATTAAAAATAATATTATATAATAATTTCGAAAGCCATTTCGGAGCGAAAAATCCTTTTAAAACCTTTTTATAAGGCCCGTGTACGAAATCCAGAGACAAATCTCAAAGAAATCGATAAAACTAGAAAATCACTGAAAATATTCTAAGTGTAGGAAAATAGTCCAAAACTGACGCGAACCCAAGTTCGGAAAATTATTCGGACCAGCGGACTGAATCCGAATGGCATGAAAATTGGTAGGAACGTAGTCCGACATTCCTACTTCAGAACGCAAAAAGAATTACTCGATTCCGACTTGAAACGAAGTCGCAGCGACGCTCCAAAGTCGGACCCGGAAACAGTGAATACACTGTTTCAGGCTGAGATCCGGGTCCCTCTTCAGCAATTTTGAAGAGTCAAATGAACTCGAATACTAATCAAACTTTCTAGAGATGGAGTTCGAAACTCCAGCTTTCCAACGAGTCCGAAAACGTTGGATTCCAACCACGGATGTGACCGTGGCAGTGACACAAAGTTTCAGTTTCAAAACTGGAAACAGGGAGTAAGAAATCGATAAAACCAGAAAATCACTGTAAATATTCTAAGTTGGAAAATAGTCCAAAATTGACGCGAACCCAAGTTCGGAAAATTATTCGGACCAGCAGACTGAATTCAAATGGCATGAAAATTGGTAGGAACGTAGTCCGATATTCCTACTTCAGAACGCAAAAGGAATTACTCGATTCCGACTTGAAACGAAGTCGCAGCGACGCTCCAAAGTCGGACCCGGAAACAGAGAATACAATGTTTCAGGCTGAGATCCGGGTCCCTCTTCGACAGCAATTTCGAAGAGTCAAATGAACTCGGATACTAATCAAACTTTCTAGAGATGGAGTTCGGAACTCCAGCTTTCCAATGAGTCCAAAAACGTTGGATTCCGACCACAGATGTGACCGTGGCAGTGTCACAAAGTTTCAGTTTCAAAACTGGAAACAGGGAGTATCGTATGCAAATGCTCAGAAACCAGCAGTAAAAACTGCATTCAGGTCCGTTTTTTAGCCCGGATTTCACCATTCAAATGATCACCGAATGCTACGAAATTTGGAGGGGTTATAGATGGCAATACTAGCTATCACTAGGAAGTGATTTGGCATGTTTTCATCAGATATTGAAAGAGATATTCATGGTCAAAGTTGCAGCAGAATCAGTTTTAGAATTTTGCAAAACATAGAGAAACGAGCTAATTAATTCAATTTTTCTTGCTCAAATGATTTAGTAATGACAATTAACAATTATCTAATTATACAATAAATATATATCTAGCCATAGCATGAAAGTGATGAGGATATAGCTAACATTACCTCACAAACAATATAGCAAGCAACTTATGTGCAATGTCCAAATGGAAGAAATGATAATCAACAAGCTTTGATATTCATGCAACACAACAAATCAAGTGTTACTAGGCTAATTCCAAAAATTAAAGAGAGTTAGAAACGGATTACAAGAGGGTTTTTGCATTACCTTCCCTTACTTTAACTAGCTTAAGCCAATATAAGAGAGGATGGAGCTTTCCTAAGCATGGAGGCCATTTTTAGGTTTAGGGTTTTAGGAATTTGATTTGGGTTGGAATGAATAAGGGTTAGGAGTTTGAGATGATTTATAGAATGGTAAGTGGGTTTGGGTTGGGCTAATGGACCCCTTAAGAGAGAGTGGCTCTAAACATGTATAAAAATTGTTTAAGTGTTAACATAGCCATGAAAACCCATACTTAACCAAATCCCCTTTATAAATTTCCCATTAACTTTTAATTGTTCCAAAATAATACTTCGCCTCATTTCATTTTATTTTTTCGGTAATGCAAATCCCGGGTTATTACAGACTCCCCCCTTAAGAAAATTGCGTCCCCGCAATTCCTTAAGATGGACGTTGTCTATAACGTCTAATCCACAAAAGAAATGATAGAAGATCAAATAGAGATTCTCACCCGTACTAGAAGATGGAAGAAAGCCAGGATAAGAACGCTCGATAAATTCTCTGGTCTCCCAAGTGCAGTCCTTAGGATTCGGTGACCATTGAATTTTCACAAGCTAAACCTCTTTGTTGCGAAGGCGTCTGACCTCCGAATTAAGAACACGAAGAGGTTGCTGCTCCAATGATAAATCAGGTGAGATCTCTAAATCAGGCACGATATGTGGCTCAATAATAGAATCAGGATCGCGCACACACTTGCGAAGCTGAGACACATGAAATACGTCATGCATTCCAGAAAAGTGAGCAGGTAGAGCCACACGATAAGCAACGGGGCCGATGCGTTCCGTGATAGGAAATGGTCCAACATAGTGAGGAGCCAATTTCCCTGTAGAGCTGAAACGCACAACCCCCTTCATGGGAGAAATCCGAATAAAGACAAAATCACCAATGGAGAACTCAAGAGGCTTCCTACGGTTGTCCGCGTAGGATTTCTGACAGTCCTGTGCCTCTCTCATTCTCTGACGGATAAGAACAATCTTCTCAGAAGATTCCCGAACTGAATCTGGACCAAGAATGAGCTTCTCGCCAGATTCTAACCAACAAGTAGGAGAGCAACATGGCCTTCCGTATAGAGCCTCGAAAGGTGCCATGCCAATACTATACTGATAGCTGTTGTTGTAGGAGAACTCTACGAGAGGTAAGTGATCCTCCCAACTACCCCCGAAATCCAGAATACAACAGCGCAAAAGATCCTCCAAAACACGATTCACCCTCTCAGTCTGACCGTCAGTCTGAGGGTGATAAGCAGTAGAGAGATTCAGCTTTGTGCCCAAAGCTGACTGTAGGCACTTCCAGAAGTGACTAGTGAAAATGGTGTCTCGATCACACGTGATAGAGCTAGGAATGCCATGTCGTACGACTTCCTTCACATAGAGCTTGGCCAACCGAGGTGCAGTCCGAGTGGACTTAATCGGAATGAAATGAGCCGATTTGGTCAAGCGATCAACAATAACCCAGATAGAAGTATGGCCTGACCTCGATCGAGGCAGACCGTCAATGAAATCCATGGATATCTGATCCCATTTCCATAATGGAATCTCTAGAGGCTGAAGAAGACCAGATGGATGCTGATGCTCGGCCTTGATCTGTTGACAAGTCATGCAACCGCTCACATAACTTGCAACATCTCTCTTCAAACCCTCCCAATAATATAGCCGACACATATCGGCATACATCTTACTCGAACCGGGATGTATAGTGTACTTAGTGCGATGGCACTCGTCCAAGACGTCACGCCTAAGTGATAAATCAGATGGTACAACAATACGGTTCCTCCTACGAAGACACCGATGAAAATCAAGAGAATAATCCAGCAATGTCTCATCACTGGATCCCGACTCGAGAAGATGAATAAGATGCAATAAGTCTGGATCCTGCCGCTGAGCATGGGCAATGCGATCCAATAAGATAGGATGAGCTTCCAAGCTGAATAATAAGACCGGAGAATTAAAAGATGGAGCTCGATCTCTAATATCACACAAAGATATGGTCTCAAGAATATCCCACTCGGCAATCATCATAGAAACTACCGCCGAGTGCTTGCGACTGAGCGCATCTGCAACACGATTACCCTTGCCAGGGGTATACTGAATATCTAAATCATATGAGGCGAGAAACTCAAGTCATCGCTGCTGCCTCATATTGAGATCCCTCTGACTGAATAGATACTTCAGCGACTTGTGATCGGTGTACAGAATGAAGCGTTCGCCTAATAGAAAGTGACGCCAAGTCTTCAAGGCAAAGACGATAGCTGCTAACTCAAGATCATGAGTAGGATAGCGAACCTCATTCGGACGCAGTTGCCTGGAAGCATAAGCAACTACCTGATTCTTCTGCATAAGCACAGCACCTAGCCCGCTACCACAAGCATCGGTGTAAACAACAAGATCATGGTTATTCTCTGGAACCACTAGAATAGGAGGATGAGTGAGAAGTTCCTTCAGTCGCTGAAAGGAAGCTTCACACTTATCAAACCAAATAAAGCGAACACCCTTACGAGTCAGCGTCGTAAGGGGAAGTGCAACTCGAGAGAAATCCTTGATAAACCGACGGTAATAACCCGCCAGACCAAGGAAGCTGCGAATATCATGAACATTCTCGGGTTGCTTCCAATTCTGAATAGCTTCGATCTTGGCAGGGTCGACAAAAATCCCCTCAGATGATACAATATGGCCCAAGAACTTGACCTTGCTCTCCCAAAAATGGCACTTGGAGAGCTTGGCCTTAAGCTGATGCTGACGAAGAGTATCCAAGACGATCCACAAATGATGAGCATGCTCTGCCTCAGATCTAGAATATTTAAGAATATCGTCGATGAAAACCAGAATGAATCTATCGATGTATTCCCAGAATACTCGATTCATAAGATCGACAAAGAAAGCCGGTGCGTTCGTCAAGCCGAATGGCATGACCAACCACTCAAAAGAACCATAACGAGTGCGGAAAGCGGTAAGAGGAATGCTATCTTCCGCAACTCGGAGCTGATGAAATCCGGTGGCATGGTCGAGCTAGGAAAAGACCTTCGCACCGCTCAACTGATCAAACATATCGTCTATCCGTGGCAATGGATAACGATTTCTGATGGTCAACTCATTAAGCTTGCGATAGTCAATGCAAAGCCTAAGAGAGCCATCGGGCTTCTTAACGAAGACCACAGCAGCACCCCATGGCGAAGAACTGGACCGAATGAACTGCTTCGCCTCAAGCTCTACTAACCGCTTCCTGAGTTCCTCATTCTCTTTAGTAGACATCTGTTGGAACCTACCTTCTTCGATTTTAATGCGACAACTATATATTTCAACCTATATACTATAATGTCAAATATTCTTGCAGGAATTTACAAGAGAAGCTATTATCATATCTACAACAAGTTTAAGTTCTCAAAATTTTATTATTTCAAAGTTAGATTTTTTTTTTGTACAATCTCTGAAGACAACTCTTCAGAATTTGATATTTCATGAAGAGATGCTTCAGTTCGTCAAGTTCAGATGTCTGAGAGAAAAGTGACAGATGTCTGAATAAAGTTTTAAAATTCAAAAAATAAAAGAAAGAAAAAAACAGTCATTTCAGACGTCTGTATTTTAATTCAGACGTCTGTCTAGGATGACAGACGTCTGTAATTAAATTGACAGACGTCTATTTCATATAGAAATAGAAGCACTATATACATAGAGTTCAGACGTCTGTTATATTATCTTTAGACGTCTGATATTGATGTCAGACGTCTGAATTAATATACAGACGTCTAAATCTGTACTGTTTTGTTCCTTCCTTTATTTTAGCACTTTTGAACTTGAGATATTATATAATTTTGAAAATACCTTTTTATATCTTTAAATTATTTTAAAGCATGATTTTCAAAAGTATATTTGTGTGTGTGTGTGTTGTTATCATCATATAAGAGATTGTACAAAAATATCTAACCAGAAATAATAATCAGTATACTAGAGAGCTTGAGCTTAGTTTGTTGACGATATGATAATAGCTTTTCTTTGTAGATTCCTGTAAGAATATTTGTCAACATAGTATATAGTTTGAAATATATAGTTGTCACATTAGATTTCCTATTAACTCTTCTGTTTTTATGGTTGAAATATCATTAGCTTCCTCGATAGCTAAGACTTTTCGTTCCCATTCATCAGTTAAAGAGTTAAGGATTTTTGATACAACATCAGATTCAGTAAAAGTAACTTCTAAAGCTAATAGTGAGTGATAGATATCCTGGAATCTAGAGTACATTTCACTAATACTTTCTCCTTGTTTCATTCTAAAATTTTGAAATTGGTTTTTAAGCATAGAAACCTTGCTTTGTTTTACTTTATTTGTTTTGTTATCATCTTGGTACATGCTTGGTCTATCTACACTTCTTAACTATTTTGTTATTCACAGTTTTGTCATTTCTCTATATCTAACACCCCCCTACAACTCTTTTTGTTAATGACAAAGGGGGAGAAATAATAACATTTCTGCTATATAAATTGGTTATATTGACAGGGGGAGCAAAAGGTATGGTTATACTAACCGTTGAATTATATAGTTGTCATCATCAAAAAGGGGGAGAATGTTGGAACCTGCCTTCTTCGATTTTAATGCGACAACTATATATTTCAACCTATATACTATAATGTCAAATATTCTTGCAGGAATTTACAAGAGAAGCTATTATCATATCTTCAACAAGTTTAAGTTCTCAAAATTTTATTATTTCAAAGTTAGATATTTTTTTTGTACAATCTCTGATATGATGATAAAACACACACACAAATATACTTTTGAAAATCATGCTTTAAAATAATTTAAAGATATAAAAAGGTATTTTCAAAATTATATAATATCTCAAGTTCAAAAGTGCTAAAATAAAGGAAGGAACAAAACAGTACAGATTTAGACGTCTGTATATTAATTCAGACGTCTGACATCAATATCAGACGTCTAAAGATAATATAATAGACGTCTGAACTCTATGTATATAGTGCTTCTATTTCTATATGAAATAGACGTCTGTCAATTTAATAACAGACGTCTGTCATCCTAGACAGACGTCTGAATTAAAATACAAACGTCTGAAATGACTGTTTTTTTCTTTCTTTTATTTTTTGAATTTTAAAACTTTATTCAGACATCTGTCACTTTTCTCTCAGACATCTGAACTTGACGAACTGAAGCATCTCTTCATGAAATATCAAATTCTGAAGAGTTGTCTTCTTCACCAAGAGTTGCACTTCTTCTAATAGTTGCAACTATTAAATTAAGACTATTCAATACTATAAATAGAGATGAAAATCCACTATTTAAAACACTAATTCTTTCTATCTATACTTGCTTTGTATTATCATAATCACAAGTGATTTTCAATCTATACTTCCTATCTTTGCACATTCAAATCATCATATCAAGAAGATTATAGGAAGGGTGTACTACATTGACTATATTCGTGTTATTCAAAGAACACACAAGTCAAGAAACAATTTATCAAATTGTATTTGAAGTCCTATTCGGTTGCTTAGGCGGAAAAGTCCTGTTCGGTTGCTCAGGCGGTGTAATACCTGTTCCTCCGGGTTAAGTGAGGATTGTTAGAGAAATTCCAGAAGGAGTCTGGGACTGGACATAGAACGGGAAAGTTCGAACCAGTATAAAAATCCCTGGTGTCATTTTTATTACTGCCATTTACTATTATTTATATTTCCGCACTTGCTAGTCGTAGTTTAACTATATTATCGATCCATATATACTTTCAACATCCTCGTGGGAGGACGCCCAACTGGGTGGGAGCCTGGAATGAGATCGATGCGGAACTCAATGGCCCGCTTTGGCGGCAGGCCTGATACTGGCTCGAATATATCGGGGAAATCCCGAACAACAGGAATACGGGATATGTCCACATTCTCATCTCGTGAATCAAGAGCAAATAAAGTAATATCAGAAATCCCAACATCCTGAAGAGCAATAGCTAACGGAGCGGATGAGTCAGGATGACGAAGAAATAATATCCGCTCTGAACAAATGATTTTGGCGTCGTACTGAGCGAGCCAATCCATGCCAAGAATCATGTCAAAGCCCAAATACTCCATAACGTGCAGATTCGCACGGAAAGAAAATCCACAAAGATCGATATCTATATCCTCACAAAGCAAGCTAAGGGTCGTGGATCCGCCGATGGGATTCATAATCCTTAGTGAAGAAACCAAACAAGTAACATCCAAAGATAAAGTATCAACTAGTTCCTTTGATACGAATGAGTGAGAGGCACCCGTATCAAAGAGAACTCTACAAGATCTACCATGAAATAAAATAGAACCTTCGAGAACGGAAGGATGCATACCTCGAGGCTGAGCTAAAGATGTAGGAGCCTTGGCAGCATTAAGCTTGCCAGATCTAGGAGGTGCAGTGGGACAAGTGGAATTAAGATGACCCTCCTTCTTACAATAGCGGCAGAAAAGAGGCTTGGGACACACTTTAACCATATGATTGGTAGATCCACAGTTGAAACACTTCCGAATGGAAGGTGTTCCACTAAGCTGAGCAATAGACTGAGGTTGAGTCTGAGAAGTAGAACTGCCTATCTTCTTCTTCTTATGCCAAGACTTGGACTTCTGAAATGGGCCCCGCTTCTGATTGGGATTTTTGAAGCCCTCACCATCCCCATCACTGTCTCTCTCACGCTCAACCGCTTCAAGGTGAAGCGCTGCGTCAACTAGCTCATCAAGAGGGAGCTTAAGCTGGAGCATAAGCTATTTCTTCAAATATTTCTTCAGGCCTTCTACAAACTTGAGATTCTTCTTATAACGAGAGCTAATGAACTCGAGGCCATACTTGGACAGGGCCTCAAAAGATGATGAATAGTCTGCAACAGAGGCCTTCCCTTGCTTAAGGTCAATAAAGCGGCGTGTAAGGGTTATCTTCTCGGACTCGGGGACAAACTTGAGCAAGAAGCGCTCTCGGAACTGGTCCCAAGTGAGTGAGGCCTCATCGGTCTCGGATACAAGCAGCTCGTACCAATCCAAGGCACGAGCCTTAAGATGGCTAGAAGCAACAAGAACTCTGTCGTGGTCGGGGATAGCCATGCGAGTAAAGTTACGCTCGCAAACTCTGATCCAAGCCTGGACCTCCAGAATAGTCTCGGAGCCCCTGAACGGCTTCCCTCCGAGATGAATAAAGTCGCTGCATAGACGCGCAAAAGCAGACTTGCGCGGTGCATCAGAAACTGGTGCAGGAGACTGAGAGTGCGACTGAGAGTTACGAACCTGCTTCATGATCTGGTCCATGGTCATGTATACGCCCTCTGGGTGAGGGTTGCTGGACTGTCCAGCATCAGCAGAACGGAGGTTCCTACCTCTCCCAACCATACTGAAAGATAAGGTAAGATTTAGTTAAGCATGATTCAAAGATAGATAATTCATTAAGGAATATTACGAAATATATTAGATTCCTACACATATTCCTAACTTATTTATCTAAAGGTGGATATGTTCAATTTGGATCGTATTATAACGTATTGTACTACGTGTCTGTTCTGTGTTTGTTATGCTTAATTCTGAACCTCGCTTTGATACCAAGATGTAACGCTCCACTCCAAGACCCTCATTAGCAAAGAGAATCACGGAGGTGATTCTGTCTGCTAATGCGGAGAATAGAGTATAATAGGAGCGACCAAATGTAACTATGCTATCACTATCTATCGAATACGTCGAAAGGTGGAATCTATTTAAATTATTATTATTTTCAATCAGGTGGTTCGACATATTCGATAAATACTTATAACGAAATTACAAATGGCTAAAGATCTATCAGAACAAAGCATAATAACATAATGAAATAGCATCACAGAACAGTATCACATAACAGCACAGAGTCTCAGAACAATACATCGTCAATACAGATCCAAATATATCATAAGGTGGGTACAAAGCCACCACTCACACAAGTGAGTCAAAAATATGTACATAAGAGACTGAATAATCAGAATATCAAAATAGTGGACAAATATAAAGAGCTATATATCAGCAAAGCAGATAATGTCCAAGCAGAAGCACAGAAAGCTAAGTCCAGAGACCTAACCTGAAACAACTCGGTCTGACCCGAGCGAAAAACACTCGGGTCAGGCTAACTAAACAATCAGTTAATAAACTGAGATAAACATGATAGATAATGAGGCGATATATAACATAGTACTATATACCACAAACTCTCACATAGAGAAGAAATAAACATCTAAGTAGAGATGTATAGCAAGCCTTGTATCATGGGCATAACATAGTCACAAATATCAAAACAAAACATCTAAGTAGAGATGTATAATAAGCCTCATATCATCGGCATAACGTAAGCACAAATGCCAAAAACAAAAACATCTAAGTAGAGATGTATAATAAGCCTCATATCATCGACATAACGTAAGCACAAATGCCAAAACAAAAACATCTAAGTAGAGATGTCAAAAAAACGATACATCTAAGTAGAGATGTATAACAGGCCATCTAAGTAGAGATGCCAAAAAAATGATACATCTATGTAGTGATGTATAACGGCCATCTAAGTAGAGATGCCAAAAACGATACATCTATGTAGAGATGTATAACGGCCATCTAAGTAGAGATTCCAAAACGATACCTCTAAGAGAGACAGTCTGAAGACACTATCCCAAAGGTAATACAAGGAGTGTGTCACGAACTTTTAGCAAGGAACCCGTAAAGTGTTAACGTGAGTCTCATACCCCACGTTCGCACTAAACGGTTTACTAACCAATCATAAGCTTCCACACTGAAAACAGTACAAAGTTCACCTCATGTCATCGGTAAACTAGGCCGAAAGGCCAAAACGATCAATCGAATAGGTCGAGGATTAACCGTAAAGGAAATACACACGGTTTCATAGGCCGGAGTTTTTCCCAACCGTTTAAGCACCTTTCCACATTGCTCGAAGTGCTAAAGTATGAGTGTGAGATTTTATTATAGAAAATAATTACGGAAAACAGATTTATAATTGGTTTGAAATCACTTTAAAACGACCTTTGAAAACTCTCCTATTATGGAGTGATTAATTTAATAATTAAAAATAATATTATATAATAATTTCGAAAGCCATTTCAGAGCGAAAAATCCTTTTAAAACCTTTTTATAAGGCCCGTGTACGAAATCCAGAGACAAATCTCAAAGAAATCGATAAAACTAGAAAATCACTGAAAATATTCTAAGTGTTGGAAAATAGTCCAAAACTGACGCGAACCCAAGTTCGGAAAATTATTCGGACCAGCAGACTGAATTCGAATGGCATGAAAATTGGTAGAAATGTAGTCCGACATTCCTACTTCAGAACGCAAAATGAATTACTCGATTCCGACTTGAAACGAAGTCGCAGCGACGCTCCAAAGTCGGACCCGGAAACAGTGAATACACTGTTTCAGGCTGAGATCCGGGTCCCTCTTCAGCAATTTCGAAGAGTCAAATGAACTCGGATACTAATCAAACTTTCTAGAGATGGAGTTCGGAACTCCGGCTTTCCAACGAGTCCAAAAACATTGGATTCCGACCAAGGATGTGACCATGGCAGTGTCACAAAGTTTCAGTTTCAAAACTGAAAACATGGAGTAAGAAATCGATAAAACTAGAAAATCACTGAAAATATTCGAAGTGTTGGAAAATAGTCCAAAACTGATGCGAACCCAAGTTCGGAAAATTATTCGGACCAGCAGACTGAATCCAAATGGCATGAAAATTGGTAGGAACGCAGTCCGACATTCCTACTTCAGAACGCAAAAAGAATTACTCAATTCCGACTTGAAACGAAGTCGCAGCGATGCTCCAAAGTCGGACCCGGAAACAGAGAATACATTGTTTCAGGCTGAGATCCGGGTCCCTCTTCGACAGCAATTTCAAAGAGTCAAATGAACTCGGATACTAATCAAACTTTCTAGAGATGGAGTTCGGATCTCTGGCTTTCCAACGAGTCCGAAAACGTTGGATTCCGACCACAGATGTGACTGTGGCAGTGTCACAAAGTTTCAGTTTCAAAACTGGAAACAGGGAGTATCGTATGCAAATGCTCAGAAACCAGCAGTAAAAACTGCATTCAGATCCGTTTTTGAGCCCGGATTTCACCATTCAAATGATCACCGAATGCTACGAAATTTGGAGGGGTTATAGGTGGCAATACTAGCTATCACTAGGAAGTGATTTGGCATGTTTTCATCAGATATTGAAAGAGATATTCATGGTCAAAGTTGTAGCAGAATCGGTTTTAGAATTTTGCAAAACATAGAGAAATGAGCTAATTAATTCAATTTTTCTTGCTCAAATGATTTAGTAATGACCATTAACAATTATCTAATCATACCATAAATATATATCTAGCCATAGCATGAAAGTGATGAGGATATAGCTAGCATTACCTCACAAACAATATAGCAAGCAACTTGTGTGCAATGTCCAAATGGAAGAAATGATAATCAACAAGCTTTGATATTCATGCAACACAACAAATCAAGTGTTACTAGGCTAATTTCAGAAATTAAAGAGAGTTAGAAATGGATTACAAGAGAGTTTTTGCATTACATTCCCTTACTTTAACTAGCTTAAGCCAATATAAGAGAGGATGGAGCTTTCCTAAGCATGGAGGCCATTTTTAGGTTTAGGGTTTTAGGAATTTGATTTGGGTTGGAATGAATAAGGGTTAGGAGTTTGAGATGATTTATAGAATGGTAAGTGGGTTTGGGTTAGGCTAATGGACCCCTTAAGAGAGAGTGGCTCTAAACATGTATAAAAATTGTTTAAGTGTTAACATAGCCATGAAAACCCACACTTAACCAAATCCCCTTCTTAAATTTCACATTAACTTTTAATTGTTCCAAAATAATACTTCGCCTCATTTCATTTTTTTTCGGTAATGCAAATCCCGGGTTGTTACACCTAGAGGAAGAGATCTACATGGAACAGCCTGAGGGATTCAAAATTCTAGGCAAAGAAAATTTAGTGTGCCGCCTCATGAAGAGTCTATACGGGCTTAAGCAAGCACCAAGGCAATGGTACAAGAAGCTCAACGCATTCATGGAAGAACGTGATTTCAAAAAGACGGAAAGCGATCGTTGTGTCTTCACAAAGAGGTATGTAAGTGGTGACTTTCTCATACTTCTCCTCTATGTTGATGATATGTTAATTATTGGTCAAGATCGCATAAAGATAGCTGCTTTAAAGAAAGATCTAAGCAAGAGCTTCGCCATGAAAGATTTGGGACCGGCTAAACAAATCCTTGGGATGAGAATAACTCGTGATAGATCAAAAAAACTGTTATGGCTATCCCAAGAAAGGTACATTGAGAAAGTGTTGAAAATGTTCGACATGCACAAATTAAAGCTGGTTAACACTCCACTTGCCGAACACTTCAAGCTAAGTTCGAAGTAGAGTCCGACAAGTGAAAAAGACATGGAGGAAATGAAGAAGATACCATACTCATCTGTAGTAGGCAGTCTCATGTATGCAATGATATGCACAAGACCAGATATCGCCTATGCAGTTGGTGTTGTCAGTCGCTTCTTGGCTAACCCAGGGAATGAACATTGGGTTGTAGTCAAATGGATCCTCTGATATCTACGTGGAACTTCCAAAAGATGTTTATGCTTTGGAAAAGGAAAACCTATGCAGACTTGGCTGGTGACATTGATTCAAGGAAATCAACATCGGGATACTTAACTACTTTTGTAGGGGGAGCTATTTCATGGCAATCAAAGCTGCAAAAGTGTGTTGCATTATCCACTACAGAGGCAGAGTATATCGCAGCTACCGAAGCTTGCAAGGAGATGTTGTGGATAAAGAACTTATTGCATGAGTTGGGAATAGATCAAGAAAAGTATGTCTTGAAGCGTGACAATCAAAGTGCAATTTACTTGGCAAAGAATTCAACATTTCATTCCCGCACAAAGCACATTGATACAAGATATCATTGGATCCGAGAAATCCTCGAGGAAAAGCAAATACATCTTGACAAGGTTCACACAGATGAGAACTGGTCTGACATGATGACCAAGGTAATACCAACAAAGAAGTTTGAAGATTGCTGTCAAGGTGTCGGTTTGCTACTACCCCCCAATTAAGTCGGAAGGGGAGATTTGTTGGGACCCTCCTTAATTGGAGAGTTTCTAGAAAATTCTAGATCTTTCTAGAGAAGTATAGAATTTTCTAGAACGTTCCGGAGAACTCTCTAGAAGCTTGTAGAAGAGTGTGGAACCCTCTGAAATATTCTGGAGATGTGTGGAACCTTATGGAACCTTACGGAAGAGTATGGAAGGATGTAGAAGGGATTGAAAGAGTGTAGAGATTCCTAGAGAGTGTGGAGTATTCTAGAGAATCAATCTCCACCCTTGGATACAAGTAATCTCCACCATTCATTGTGGAGGTTGAGTAGTATAAATAGGGGTAGGAGCCTTCATTCTTAATCATCGATCAAAAAAGAAATATCCAAGAATTATAAAAGAAAGCCTCTTTGAGAGAGAGATAGCTTGGGAAGTCTCTATCCTCAAGCTTAAGTGAGCCACCGAGTGTGAGTTGCTTTTGTAATCATATTCTTGTAATCCTACTATTCTTTGGTATAGTGGAAGAATCTACATATTGGAAAATTATAAACTCTTCTGCTCTCATTACTACTTTCAATCTTAAAGTGTCTATCTTAATTTCACGAAGCGGAAAAACCCGAGATTTCCCAACAGTTTCTTGGCTGATGTATACGTAGCGTGGGGTTTTTATACATGACTCAGAGGCAAACGTCACTAAAAATCATGAGAAAAAAAGGGAGGCTCAAGTAATTCATAAGGCCATCACTACATATTATTATGACATCCATGCCCTAATCTCCTTTCAATCTCCTTAACTTTTTACGGATTATTTCTTAACAATCTGTGCCTACAAATTCTCTGTATCATTTTCGTACTTTGCAATTCATATGAAATGTTATTTGTGTTATTTCTCTACTCCTTTCCCAGTATGATATTTTTAATCTGCTTTCCAATACTATCAATTAGAGTTCTTAAAAAGTTGCTCAAAACCGATTATACCTACTTGCACATAACTTCAACTAAAGCATGTTTTCAGTACTAACAAACTAAATTTTTATTGCAACATACAACCATCTCAGGCTGTTACATCAATCAATTATGTACCTACAATTGCCCATGCGCAAAGCATGGGCGTAGTATATTGAATATTAAAGGCAAACCAATCTTGAAACAAGCACAGTTGAGTGTACATTTGAAGTTGACCAATGCATGAAACCAATTACAGATGAATGTACAAATCACAACACACATGACATAAGCACAAAAGAAAATAGAATAAGGGATAATGTAAATTCTAGTTAGAACTATAGCAGCAAACAGTTGAGCAGCATTCAATGCAAGCTAGGCAGCAAAGGGCCGTGCAGAGTTGAGTCATTGCGATGGCTAGTCGATCATTCATTTTAGAGCATGTATTGATGAAGCATACACAACAGCTGCAATCGCATAATCTGTTGCACAATCCAATGGTTTTATCTAGCGCATAGAACGTCTCTGTAGGTTTTGCATATCCAAATATTCCGGAAGGCAAGTTTTCTGCAGTTGCTTGAATGTTTCCGAATCCCAACTTCATTCCATGTATTAATATCTCAGCCTCGTCTTCCATTTTGTCTTGTTTGTGTTTGTTCAGTTGTGTTTTCTGGTATGAAAATATCATGTGCTGTTTGAAATGGGCAAGCTGTAATTTTAAGTGAACACAAACAACAAATAAGGTTTTGTGCATACCTGCTTTAATGCATCCTGTTTTTCGCTTTCATGCAAGAGTAAAATCATACAGGTATATTCAGATGGGATGCCACTCTTTATACTTCTTTTGATAACCTAAGCAAAATTGATAGTCCAACGATGATTGTTATTCTCATCCACATTTCTTCAAAACTTCATCACTTTATAATTGACATCAATAGGAGTCTCAAAAAAAGATTTGCAACAGAATTGTTTATTTGATAACATTGTATAAATCATTCAGCATAAAGTTAAATTCCTATAGAATGCTTTTAAAAATTATTTAAGAAGGGTTTCATCAAGCTTACTTTCAAAAGGCATTAGCGAATAGTGTTATTTTCTCCAAGTTATATTTTTCCTCTTAGAACCTCATATTATAGTGTTTTCTCTAGTATCTGTTTTAAACATGACGAATTATGTAAAAGCTTGTTTGGTGCAATTTCAACATTATCAATTATTTTGTTAAGTACCTCAAATTGGATAACTTGTTTTTATGAACATAGATAGTTCAAACAAAATTATCAAAATATAAGTTTTGCAAAATTTAACAGCTGGTCAACAAAAAATTTATACAATTTCTTCTGCTAATAAAGGAACCGATTATGAGAGTTCATCTTTTATGAATAGTATGTGTCATACGCTAAGGGTCCGTTTGGATCGGCTTAAATAAGTCATTTTTTTGCTTTTTGAAAGACAATCAATACATTTTGGCTTTCAAAAGGCCAAAAAGTAACTTGTTTAAGTCAATCTAAACAAGCCGTACTATGTATAACAAAAATGTTGCCAATAAGAGTTAGAATTTGAAAATAAATCGAAAGTAAAATCTTGAAGAAGAAGTTAAAATGAATGCTAGTAGTTATTCTTTATTGCAGAGAATGAGATAAGTGTTACAGTTTCTCTGATCATGTTCTTATATACAATACAAAACATAAATGGGCTTTGGGCCTGTGCAGTTAAAGCGCTCGGCGGATTCAAAGCGGTGGAGGTGCAAAAAGTCATAGCGGGGATACAGCGAGGATATAGCGGGATAAAACGGATGGCTCTAAAATAGCATATAAAACTCGTACTTAATCTTTTTTCAAATATATAAATGGTAATTAAATGAAAAAATATCATTCGATTGAATTATAATTAATACATAAATAATTTTAAATAAAAACATGTGCGAATATACTTTAAATAAACATAAAACTGTTATATAACATAATTGAATTTAGTAGAATATTAGAGTATTTTCATTTTTAAAAATATATTAAAAATTAAATCAAATAAACTAGTTTCATAATTTTTATAATGTATAAATGCAATTTTTCAATTCATTTTATTAAAGAAGATATAGCGGAAATAGCGGAATATAACGGGAATAACGGGATATAGCGGAAATAGCGGGGCTTAAAGCGGAAAGGCTATATTTTGGGGCTATATGGAAAAATCGTAGCGGTAGAAATCCGCTATGAGACATAGCGGGGTTATAGCGGGGTAATAACGGGGCATTAACTACACAGCTTTGGGCTTTCGGGTATTATATACAATTGTAACATACCGCCCATATTAGTTAAAGCCGCATACACTCTATTTCCCCCCCCCCTCAAACCAATATTAGGTTTAGGGTTACTTTTGCATCTCAGATCCATGGCGGCGCTTGAGAGAGTGACCGCGATTTTCCTTGATCTTCCTCATCAATTAACTCTTCACTGCAAGTCCTCTCCTTTAACTGAGAATTCCCCGTAGCCTTCGATATTCGATATTCCTTCAGAGTTCGACTTAAGATCTTCCTTTTTAGATCTGATTTTAGTATCATTTTGAGACAACTTGCTTGCTGAAGTTGCTTCTGTTTGTGGTGACCTGTCCTGATTGGTAATTCAGTTCAGTTGATGTTGAATTATCATTCTCATCAGTGTTGTCCAGGGATTGCTCTTGTAATCTGTCAGTACTTATTCTTTCACTTTAATTGCTTGATGTAGCAGATGATTGAGCAGGTGTGTCAGGCTGTTCTTCTGTTCCATGACATGGTTCAGGCAACACAGTGTGTTGTGGTTCAGAAACACCTGCTTCCTTGAGATTCCATGCCTTAGAATATACAGGTATATTTGAAATAAATGTTCTTGGATTATATATCTTCTGAGTAGTTTTTATATTTGTTGAAGTAGAAGGAAATACATTTTCATTGAATACTACATGTCTACTAGTAAATATTTTTCCTGAGTTGTCCAAGCATTTGTAACCTTTCTGCTTGGTTGCATAACCCAGAAATGTACAAGGATGAGATCTAAAATCTAATTTATATCTATTATATGGTCTTAGATAGGGAAAACACAGACATCCAAAAGTTCTAAGATCATCATAATTGGGTTTGATTCCCATGAGTTTTTCAGCTGGACTTACTCCATTTAGTACTTTAGTAGGAAGTCTATTGATCAAATACACTGAAGTACTAAATGAGTCTGGCCAGAATTTAAGGGGTAGAGAAGCTTGAGCAAGTAAAGTTATCCATGTTTCTACTATGTGTCTGTGTTTTCTCTCGACTAGACCATTTTGTTCAGAGGTATATAGACACGTGATTTTGTGTATTATACCTCTGTTTAGGAAAAACTTGTCAAGTGACTTATATTCACTACCACCGTCACTTTGAACAACTTTAACTTTATGACAAGTTTGTCTTTCAGCCTGAGTAATAAAATGTATAACAACATTATAAGTTTCTGCCTTAGTTTTCAGAAAATATATCCATGTATATCTAGTAAATGCATCAACAAAGAATATGTAATATCTATAGCCATAATCAGAATTAATGGGTGCAGGACCCCAAAGATCAGTTGTAACCAATTCTAGTGGCATTTTGTATTCAGTAGTAGAATCAGCAAAGGGTAATTTATGACTTTTGCCCATTTGACAATAAGTACAAACATATGGCAAAGTAGGATCATTAAAGGAAACTTTAATCTCTTTCAAAACCTGCTTTACAACATTTGCATTGGGATGCCCCAATTTATAGTGCCACTGATCAAATACACTTTTATTGTTTCCAACAGGTGATATTTCACAGTTATTGCTATGCTTTACTTTCTCAACAATGTTTCTGCAGTTAGTCACAGTGAACTTGTACAGTCCATTCACTGCATCACCCTGCAAGAGTTTTTCACCAGTTAGTATGTATTTAACTAAACAGTATTTGGGATAGAATTCAAAATACACATTATTATCGTGTGCAAATTGAGAAACACTCATAAGATTTTTCTTAATTCTTGGTACTCTTAACAGATTATTGAGGTATAATTGCCTTTTACCTTTAACACATGCATTACCAATATGAGTGATCCCAATAGGCTTACCATCTCCTATAAATATTGACTGTTTACCTCTATACTCCTTGTTGCCGAGATTTAAGTTGTCAAGATTATTTGTCAAATGGTTGGTTGCACCTGAATCTGGATACCATGCTTCATCTTGTATATGTTCTGATCTTGCTGTTTCATCTTGATATTGATTCATGCCATTACTCTGTTTATTAGATTCTTGCTGAACTTGTGCTATGTTTGCACTGTGATTACCATTCCTTTGACTGTTTGAGTTTTGTCCTGATACATAATTGGCATTGAATCTGAAATAGCATTTTGGTGCAGTGTGACCAATCTTCTCACAAATCTGACACTTTGATATGTTGTTGTTACTCCATCTTCCCCTGCCTCTGCCTCTCACAGCAGTGTTTCCCCTTTGATATTGTTGATTGTTGTGATCTTGATTTCTGTTCTTATTATTATTTGAGGCAAAGTTGATGGACATATCACTGTCTATTGGCTTCTTGAACTCCAATCTTCCTTCATGTGCAAGGAGGATGGAACAGACATACTCAAGAGATGGTAGGGTTTCTTGAGAAGATATTACTACAACTACAGATTCATATTCATCACTTAAGCCAGTTAAAATAGTTAACACTTGCTCTCTGTATTTGAAACTTTGTGTCCTGCAGCTTCAAGCATATCACATATGTTCTTAACTTTTCCCAAATAGTCTCTCATTGTTTGATTCTCTTTTCTGACATTCTGTAATTGCCTTTTGTAATGCATTACTCTAGCTGCAGATTGAGTGTTAAAAATTCTTTTCACTGTCAGCCAGATTTCATTAGCAGTTCTACATCCAATTACTTGAGACAGTAGTTTAACATTTATTGATGAAAGTAACCAAGAACTTATAAGAGTATCTTGCATTTGATACTTTACATATTCTCCATTGCTTACTGTCTTGTTTTCTGAATCAGTGATGAACTTGGGAGGAACAGCAGTGGTGCCAAGAATGAATCCTTCTAGGCCATACCCTCTTGCAGCAGTCTCAACTTGAATTTTCCAAAGAAGATAATTATCTTCTTCAAGTTGTGCAGTGATGAGTTGAATCTGAGGACTAATTGTGGCTTTCAAGAGATTCTCTGCTGCAGCAGTGACTTGCTGTGGTGGATTAGATGTATTATTAAGTTTCTGAGTTGTCGTCAGCCATGAAGAAGCTTCTTGAATCAAGAAATACTTAAACAGTTTGAAATCAGATAGAGTGATCAAGAACTTGTTTCTGCAGAATCCAGGTATGTTGCAACTGGGTTTAAATGATGATTTTTAATCTGATAAGCCAGTGGTTTGGCACTTGCCTTCTTTCTGTTTTGATGAGTTTCTTGAGATCTTGACTGATTTCTGATTTTTTCTTCAATTCTGACTTGATCAATGAGAAAGACTGAGTGCAGCCAGAGCTTTCTAGGCGAGGCACTAGTCTTTGGAGATAAGTCTTGTGTACCCAAATGATGATAATGTTTCTGATGGGTAATTAATCTCCAAATGATGAGATTTCTCTGATGGAGATTAATATCTTCTTCTTTTGCAAGAATTTTGATGCAGTTTTGCCTTGTAATGGCTCTGATACCAAGTTAGAATTTGAAAATAAATCGAAAGTAAAATCTTGAAGAAGAAGTTAAAATGAATGCTAGTAGTTATTCTTTATTGCAGAGAATGAGATAAGTGTTACAGTTTCTCTGATCCTGTTCTTATATACAATACAAAACATAAATGGGCTTTGGGCTTTCGGGTATTATATACAATTGTAACATACCGCCCATATTAGTTAAAGCCGCATACACGACCGCCAATAAATTGGTAACAATAAGAGCTTTAGAATTTATTTTTTCTTGTCTGTAACCCCTTTTTTAAGTCTCTTTCGTAGCTCTTCGTATGTGACCACAGTATCTTAATCGATGGTCCATTATATGATAATGTCCCAAGTGAGGAAAAAAAAGGTGAGTATCATTGATTAAGCAATATCTTGATGCCACAGATATATGGAGATTCATATCCCCTTTTGTGTGCATGAGCATTTGTCCATGTGTGTGTTGAAGCATCACTTTAACACCTCTATCATACTTTGAGTTATATCATTTCAAATGTTACAAAAGTTTACATAGGTTTAATTCAGATTACGAGCATCTCATTTGCAAAAAATATGATTATTCCAAAATTTCAAACCTATTCAAAATTATAAATCAATATGAATCACTAGAAATAGTATAAAACTCTATTAAACCAATCCAATATGGAAAATATCTAATAAATAAAATATACACATTAGTTGGTGTTATTACCAATTCCAATCTAACCTATCTGAATCGATCTGACATGGTATGGAGTTGTGGCGGTCTTTATATAAATGGTATTAAGAAGTATATTAAATAATTTTTTAAAATATAGTATTAGTGAGAGTTTTTAAGGAGTCTTTAGCATCATACATTAAATATTAATATGATGAAACTAAGAGCAACTATAACAGCGAAACATTCAAGGTGAATGTTCAGGACGGTCACTCAACAGCGCACTTCAGGCTGAAGATTCAGCTGAATGTGCAGTTTTCGATTCAGAAAACTTAACTGGAACTGTTGGATGCTCGTTTAACGGGAGCCAGAGTATTGATGCTCATTTAATGGACGCTTAGCCTTCAACGACCATAAAACAGCCATCTTGCAACGGCTATTAAAAGCTACTTTTTTTAAAATCTGCTATATATTCATCCATTTTCTACAATAACAAACATCCAAATCTTCAACTCTACTACTCTCTACAAGATTTTCAGATACAAAATTAACAAAGCAAATTATATATCTCATTTATTCCAATCATTTACTGAAGCATTAAACATGGATAATTGCGAATTTGAATCTGAACCCGGTCAGAGTGCTCCTCCATTAAGCTTTCACTCCACCGCTGCATGGACTAGTGAAGAAGACAGAGATCTTTGGTCTACTGTCACGGTGAAGGGAAACAACCAAAGTGGAGAAACATTTTGGACGAATATAATGAATGCGTTCAACAAAAAACATGTCGAGAAAACGCGTTTCATGTCCGGGATAACCGGTCGTTTTCGAAAGATTAATCTACAAACTCAGTTTTATGAATCTCATATTTATAAAATCAAGCAAGCCAACCCTAGTGGCATGAGAGGAGAAGCTGAGCAGGTATGTTCCTTATAATTATTCCTTTTAAAATAAATTTAACATATATATATGTATTTATTCCATTTAATTACTAAATGCAGAAAAGAACGACGAATGACCAATTCTTAAAGTTATTTCCAAGGGAAAACGTTCGCAAAAACATCACTTTTACCAATTTGCATTGCTATGACTTGCTTACTAGTCATAAAAACGAAGCTCCAACAGCATCTAATCCTTAAGAGATGTTCACTCAAAACAAAAGGGTAAGAAAAAGGAGTAGAAATCAACTTATAATTCCAGTTTGGGAGACTCTTCTGCCAGGGATTCTATTTTAGACGACTGAAGTTGATGAACTACAACCAAAAATGGATGAAGATGCTAGACCGATGGGTCAGCATGCAGCCAAGAAGAAAAATGATGTTTAGGCGATTTTGGATTCTAGAATCAACCAAATGCATAAAAGGCATGCGAAACAAAATGATCAATGTCAAGAGACATTGGTTGTGAAAAAGGATTTGATGAAAATGGATCCACTCTCAATATAGTATTGGTTGGAATATAAATAGCACATTGTTGAAAGTAGGCCCGTAACGAGGCATATGAAGTTAGGTGTTGCATAGCAAGTTGTATCTTTAATTGTTTTCTCTGTATTGTGTAATGTTTGAAATGTTGCATCATTTTGTTTATAGAATGCGTTATATTATACAATACTTCTAGTGGCACACTTTAAATATTCATATGATGAAGCTAAGTAAGACATAATATAAGTAACAGTTTTTTAAGGTGTCTTTAGCAACATACTTCAAAATTCATATAATGAAGCTAAGTAGGTTTAATTTTTATTTGAATGTCAATTATAGTCCAAAAGTTAATTAAACTTGATACTTCTAAAAAAAGCAATTTGCATTTACAATTTTAAAAAAATATAACGCAAATAGAATACAATGTGAAGTATAGTGCTTTCAATTTTTTTTATAAATCTAATTATACTCAACATTTATGAATAAGCTAATTTCAATTCTATTTCTTTTTTAGCTTGATGCTCAATTTTCTCACAAGTTAAAGAATTGCCGGCTAGCACACCTATCTCGGCCAGGTTAAAGTCAATCCGCATGACAACAGCAAACAAACGTCAAAGATTTAGCCGTCCGCTCTTCCTCAGCCAACCTGCACAACACAAGACGACATCAACAGCCAATCCATTTGACGATCCGGTTCGAAAGCTACCAGCCCTTCGCCCGGCTCAATCTCAGCCCATTTCATCGCAACGTGAACGGCTCGCCTCGTCCCCCTGACCCGGCTAATTTCAGTTATATTCCTTTCAAAGCTAATTAGAAGAAGAAGAAAAATCAAAAATCATATAAAAGGACATCACATCAATTAATAAAAAAAGTTGCTTTATTATACAGCTAACTTCATCTATTATTCAAAAATAGTTACTTGTTTTTACTTTCTTTATTATAAAGATAATTCACATCATTTGAAAATAAGCTACTTGCAAAAAAAATTATACAAGTTATTTAACATCTAAACTAGTAAGGCACTTGCAGTCATCATTGCTATTACAAAACCAAGGTTGCATATCGTTTGATAAACAATTTATTTGTAGCTTTTTTCAGTGTTTCGAAACTAAGCTAATTTAAACTATTTTTTTTATTCCAACCTAAAATTATTTATATTATACTGTTAAAATTAAATTATTTGCAACCATTTTTGTTTTAAAACTAGCATCAATTAGAATCTAATAGAATAAACTATTTGTAACTATTTTTAGTGTTTTGAAAATAAGCTAATTTAAACAATTTACTTCTAACTTTGTTTAGTGTTTCGAAAACCAAGGTTGCATATCGTTTGATAAACAATTTACTTGCAACTTTTTTTGGTGTTTCGAAAATAAGCTAATTTAAACTATTTTTTTATTCCAACCTAATATTATTTATATTATAATTTTAAAATTAAATTGTTTGCAACCATTTTTGTTTTAAATCTAGTATCAATTAGAATCGAATAGAATAAACTATTAGTAACTATTTTTTTTTGAAGCTAATACCACTCGGAATTTAAGAAAACAAACTAGGTCCAACTTTGTTCTATAAAGTTGATATCAATTAGAATAAAAAAGAGGCTACTTGTAATCACATTTTTTTATGACTAATCTCACTTCAGATTTATAAAATTATGCTTCTCTTTTATTATTAAGCTAATATACTTATCTTTTTTTATTATAAAGCTGATATACTTATCTTTTACTATAAAGCTAACCTTAATGTCAAAATATATAACTATCCTTTTGTTATAAAACTAATTTACATATTTACATATTGTAGAAAAATAGGTTACAGATTACTATTTTTTATAAAGCTAACTTTTGTCAGCACCTCTAAGTTACATGTGATTATTGTTGTGGTCATCGAAAAGATAAGTTTGTCTATTGTTTAGCATATAATCTACTTGTAATCTTTTAAAATCTAAAAAATTAGCTACTCAAAACCATCTTTTTTATAATGGTAATATCACTTAAAATTTAAGAAAATAATTTACTTGCAACTCATTTCTTAAAGCTAATTTCACTTTTGCATATGAGAATATGATAATTTTAACTAAAAGTTATGTTTACATTGTATTTATCAAAATATGTTATTTTAATTAATAAAGCTATTTGCATTTAATGTTTATGAAATTATTTTATTTTTCTATAGCATGGTTATTCTCATTTAGCATTTACAAAAATATGCTATTTTTAATTGAAGATACATCCATATTTAAATTGGCTCCTACAAGAACAGAGTACTTATAATACATTTTCTATGGTAACTAAATCAAACAGTTGATCTGTAATCACCTTTTATTATTAGTTTTCGCAATCGATACCATTATTCTTCCTTTTATTTGATCCAATTTGATAATTTTCTTTTTATATATAAAAATAAATCCATCATTTTTAGAGCCTTTCCCCGTTCCTTTTTAAATATTTACTAGTTGTTAGGGGATGAGATCGAAGATTTATTTGACTTTATATGAATTACAAAATCTCAAAGTTAATTGGTTGAGATTTTAGAAACTTTAAATCCCACTTTTGGTGAACTGGGATGAATGGATGGGAAAGTGGTGTATAGAATAGTTGGTCCTTAAAATTAATTAACTATTTGGGTTGTCACCGAAGATTTTTGAAAAGTGCTCCTTAAGAAAAAACTGTGTGTACACACACAAAATTTATGGGTGCACACACGCATGCATGTTTATGTGTGTGTGTGTTTATGAATGCACATACAAACGTAACATTAATGCTACGCAATTTATTGTCGATATCCAGACCCAAAAAAATGCATAAATGGTATTATCTTTTGAACCAGAGGAAATGTATTTGTTTACATAAGCAGTTTAGTGCATATATAATGTGTAAATAATATGACTTTATGTACTAAAATAAAAGCAATAGATGCCATATTAAACAGCTAACCTTTTCTTCAAGTTGCTTGCTTTCAGAAAACCAAGTTTGAGAAGTAAGCAGATCAATATGGTTTTTATCAACTACCTGTAATGATTAGCATTTGCCTTTTATAGAACCGACAAAAAGTGGTTAAATGTTGATATAATTTACTAAACATATTACCATATCAATTATTTGCAAAATGGTGATAAATTATTGATGAAAAATGGATATCTGACAAAAAGCAAAATTGAAATCATAAAGGAATAATTATAGGAGACTCGATATACATACTTCAGACATTGATGCCTAAAACACATACTTAAGTCGGCTTTAAATTACCAAAAGCTTATAGTGTTCTTTAGTTTGCTTTGGCTTTCTCAAATATTCTCGGTATACTAATGTCATGTATATTCAAATATCTGCATATTGCAAAGTATCTGCATATTGAAAAATGGATATCTGACAAAAAGCAAAATTGAAATCATAAAGGAATAATTATAGGAGACTCAATATACATACTTCAGACATTGATGCCTAAAACACATACTTAAGTCGGCTTTAAATTACCAAAAGCTTATAGTGTTCTTTAGTTTGCTTTGGCTTTCTCAAATATTCTCGGTATACTAATGTCATGTATATTCAAATATCTGCATATTGCAAAGTATCTGTAGTCCAAGCACATTCAATCACATACACACCAAATAAATAAATCAAAAAACAAGAAGAGTCAACCTTGGTAAAGAAAAAAGTCCACGTTACACTAACATATTCGACCAGAGACTTAGAAAGGTACATGTAAACACAGATCATACAGCTTGAGCCAGATAATATGAAAACTCAGTATCTTACTTTGTCGAGAGCAACCTCTTTGGCATTTTGCACCTTTAGATCAATAAAAAAGTTACTCATGTCAGCAAGGTGGCCTTTAGCTTTTGCAGAATCTGGAAACTTGCCTTCGTATCTCCCTGATACAATCAAGGGACAACCAAGTGAAAGGTCTGGAATATTAGATGGGTATACCTGAAAATAATGAGACAGCCAATGAGTTAATATTGCAAAAACAACAATAACAAGCAAGCTTGAATTTAAGATCTCAACCCAAAATACCAGGGTTCACTAACGGTAAAAGTCTTAACATCATTATTGTTCTTTACCAAGTTGAAATATGGATGGAAAAGAAGAAGAAAAAGAATCATATGCACAGTTTGTATTTATAGGGTCCTTAAAATTACTCATTTCATTAGCATGAACTATTTCCTGTTTCCTGATTCTGTACTCTTATTCTCTCTTTCGCATCAACTATAAAATATCTTATGTGGAATCGTGGATTATCTTGCCAGGTGGAAGAGAATTTAAAAATGCTTTAGATGAAGTTAAGACTGAAACTTAAGGGATGTAGGATGAGTAAACATTTTGAATTCAGTTGATTGGGCTCTTATGATATTTTAGATGAGCCAAAAGGGAAAAGGAAAAGAAAGAGGAGTTCCCCTGATGGGACAATCACGATTATGTAAGGCCTACAATGCAATGTATGATCTACGATTAACCAAGTCTCTGGTAGGCAATAAAAATGAAATCTAATAGGAAAAATACTGAAAGTAGTATTACATTAATACAAGTCCCTCTTACCTTTATCATAATTGCACATAACCCATAAAGATTTAAAATCAATCTGTTAACATACTTATTCAGTTTAGATGTTCTTGCATGGGACTGATGGTAACATTTAATAATTCACACATTTTGCCAGATTTCAAAATCTTAAATTGCATTAATTTGGTAGCAAACAGACTTTTATAAGGATAAAGTGGTTGTACCTCAAATGCCTCAAGATGATCAAAGATGTCAATAGTTATATTTGCAAGTATAGGAGATAAACCTTTCCTAAACCATTTATGCATTTGATCTTCAATAGAATCTAGAATAAATAAATTACTTAGATTAGCATGAAATACAGAAATCTTCCAGCTAACATTGAAATTCACTAGGAAGAAAGAAAGTTACCTGCATCATATGCAGCTTCATATTGCCCTTTACCGATTGATGAAAGCATTCTCAGAAAATAGTGGTTACAGTATGAACCTAGATAGCTAAGAAATAACTTGTCAAACCAAACTATATATATGTTCAACTTGAGTGTGGTTGCAATTCTACTACCGAATAACTGATGAGGAATATCATGAGGTATGCTATCAACATGTTAGAGGAAATGCCATCATGTATAATGACAATCCAGTATGCTTACGTATAAATTTCACTTGTTCATTACAAACTAGTTTTTAAGTTTATCAGAACCATTAACAACTGTTTTGTTTTTTAGGGTGATACTCGGAGGAATAATCAAAAGTAAACTTCATGTTTTTTGCTAAAAAAAATCACCACCTTTATTTCTCTTATTTAGGGAAATTGGCATTTTCAGAGTTACTTTTTTCCTTTCAACATCTCTAACGAGCACATGGTTGGTGTCTCATGTCATATAAAGTTCTTATACTTGTAAAAGTTTGTGATGAGGGATACATGTATTTTCTCTGCACTGTATACATCAAATATAACGCTCAACATTGAAAACATGTTACTTTTACTGAAAGCAAAAGTAACAGAGAAAATATGTTTGGTTTCGCAGAAACTGAGTGTGTATGGATTGTGCTGTGTGCATACATAGATACAATCATTCAGTATTTACAAACATGCATCAATGCTAATGTATACAAATACATAAGCGATAAAACTTTGATGCAGCTTAAAAATTAATATCAGTTCCGATTTACCTATGCCAAAAGTGGATATTCTTGGGCTCAGGGATCCTTTGCTTGTCAGCTGTGTTTTCATAGCACAACAAATATCCCTTTCACCCTCAACAGAACCATCTGTGACTAGAAATATATGTGGAAGTGATCCACTAGTTTGAGAGAGCAACGTCATTGCCTGAGAATACATATTTATAAATAATAATAATAATAATAATAATAATAATAATAATAATAAAACTGAAAATGAATAAATAATTTAAACAACGGTGGATCCAGGATCCAGATTCAAAGGGACGTACATGCGATACAAAAATTATTTCGAGCGTATTGTGGATGATATGATTCAATATAATAAGTACATAGATATTTGTGAGCCAGCAGCAAGAAAAGGTAAGCCTGCACGCCTCTCCTCCTATTGTAGTTTTGGATATAGAAAATCAAGTGACATAATTAACAACACAATGAACATTTACCTTCTCCAAAGGTTGCTTGATATTGGTCCCACCCTCTGCTCTGAATTCATTGTTGATCCATTGTGTGGCACTTTCTATCCTGTCATTTGTTGCTGATTCAAGTGAGGATGAAAATAAGTACATTTCTTCCTGGAAAGCTATTATGTTGAATAAATCATCCAATGAAAGCTCTAAGAGAGCAGATGATAGTGCTTTCTTAACATTCTCAATAGGTCTTCCCAGCATGCTTTTACTTGTATCAACAACAAATACCACTTCTTTCCTAAAAACCTGTTGCACATATTTCATTAAGAAGGAGATAAAAAAACTTAAAAGTAGAAAAGTTTTGACTTGCAAAATTTGTGATGCAGCGAGAATATGTTAAACATATATATATAATAATAATGTTCATTCTTTCTTGCATCACACCTCACATTCTTAGCTATATATATATATAATATAATATACAGGAAATTATTGTCAAGGACAAAAAATTTCAGCGTTTTTGCCTCAAGGACAGACCTTCAATATTTTATCCTGAAGGACAACTTTCTTTAGGTATCAGTTTTTAGTCATTGATAGTATCAGTTTGTAGTTATCGGTAGCAGTTTTTAGGTATCAGTTTTTAGCTTGGTAGCAGTTTTGTTGTCCTTATGAATAATTTTAGAACAATGTTTGTTCTTATGGTAAAAATATTGAGGTTGTGTCCTTGAGGCAAAAAATATTCAAATTTTTGTCTTTTAAATTAATTCCTCCTATAATATAACAGGAAATTATTGTCAAGGACAAAATTTCTCAGCATTTTTGCCTCAAAGACAGGCCTTCAATATTTTATCCTGAAGGACAACTTTCTTTAGGTATCAGTTTTTAGTCATTGATAGCAGTTTTTAGGTATCAGTTTGTAGTTACCGGTAGCAGTTTTTAGGTATCAGTTTTTAGCTTGGTAGCAGTTTTGTTGTCCTTATGAATAATTTTGGAAAATGTTTGTCCTTATGAATACTTTTTAGAAGAATGTTTGTCCTTGTGGTAAAAATATTGAGGTTGTGTCCTTGAGGCAAAAAATATACAAATCTTTGTCCTTTAAATTAATTCCCCCATAATATAATGGTAATCTTAAGCGCAAACATTAGTCTTTTCAACTGAATTTTGCTAATTAAAAACATGATTTATGCAAGAAAATTTTAGTACATTTCTTTCTCACACGTGACTTGTTATTGTTGTCACCAATGGCATGTTGGACATGTTCTAACAGATATACCATTTTACATATATTTTTACCAACTTAGGTCACTTTTCAAAACACATAACAGATTTAGACATGTTTCAGAAACAGATTATATAGTTGTCCTGTTGGCGCCGATTTAGCATCTCATCCGACGCATTTTGAAAAATTCCCGAAAGTAACAAAAAGTGGAATATTTTCTCCAGAAAATCATCCAAAAGTTTTTTTAATCTAAAACATTTTCACATTGCACCAAAAGATATTGTTGAATGAGCGCCAACATGACAAAAACACATCTATAACGGTAATATGTTTTGATACAGGTCTAAGTTTGTTATATGTTTTGAAAATCAGTCTAAGTGGATAAAAAATCCTCCTACATATGCAAAGTAGATCTGTTCGATATAATTTTTAGTACAGATAATATGATCAATCTGAATCACATTGTGAACTTTTGTTCTTTTTACATTTTACTTGGCATATGTATTTCTCAATTGAATTATACTTTTGTATTTTGGACAAATTTATTAGCTTCAACTGCATACCCTCTGGTTTTAAGCCTTTTCGACCACCCTTATTATGTTTATCTACTTCCAATCCTTTTATCTCTTTTTTTTTCTTAATTTTTTTAAACAAAAAGTGAAAGCAATGACAACATATCTGTAATCAGTATAACATGACTAGGTCTGATGGAGTATAATTTGTATTTTCAAAATGTGTAGTATATGTTGGTTCAATATTATGTTTTTCTTTTAATAATTGGAGATTATGTGGTGTATACTAAATTCATCTAAATCAAAATTTGTCATCACATTTTAACAAGTAATTATAATGTTCCAAATTATATGTGATACAGTAATTCATCTTTTCACTTGATATTGTGTTATTTAGGACATTTCATATGTTTAACAATACAAGATGTTACCGTTAATATACGTATATTGGACATCGATCAGTAATGTCAAAACACATTTTGATTTTCATCAAAACCGGAACACTTCCAAACCATCCTGATGTGCATTTTTATTGCATCTTTCACTCTATTTTGGGAGATTTGTTACAATACAAATTTCAGAACATACAAAAATATCCCAGTTCTGAAATTTGGAAAACCTTCTCTTTTCCAAAAATCTTACAGTAGGCATGCATTTATTTAGTCCTGAACATTATTAGGAATTCCAATCGTATCATTTTGGTGTAGTGCTGAGGAAGTTCAATTTGAGTATGTATCAAAAAATTATAATTCAAGATTCAATATTTTGAGATGGTGTTCTCTCAAAAACATATGAGACAATTAAACTTCAATCCAAAGCAGGAATTCCCTAAATGTAAGGTCTTTTTGCAGTCACATAATAAATGATGCATAATTACTATGACAACCTTTGTGTTCATATTATTTCCAGGAAAGAGATACATGTAGAACATTTCTCTTTGATCATAGTCATACTCTGATGGAGATTGCAAGAGTGTGCCTCCAAAAATCTCACTGCAATGAACCTACAAATATCTGTATATAAGTGAGGAAGAACAACAAAGTATCAATTTAATTTATTTATTTCCATTGCTTTCATATAGTGAAATCAGATAAGAAAAAAACTAAACATCTAACCCTAGTAGCATGAAAATATGGAATGAATAATGTCACATACAATATATGAGAACTCGAAATCTTCTGTTGACCAATGTTCAACATCAGCTTCATACAAAAACGACAATTTCCCCACATTTCGATGTTGTTCCTGAGAGAGAAGAAAATACAACATGAATTAGTACTTAACTGAAACCTGTAGTGCAAGTATTTATACATGGGAACATCTATTTAAACACAAATAGATGACACAATTGGTAACACAAGATCTCAGCCGTTAAATCTCCCTCTGATTTCAACCTCATATGTAAATCCAACAGTCTACATTGTGTCCCATTTTGTGTTTTATTTTGTGTTCAAATAGTCACCCCCTATAATACTTACCTTTAAAATATGACTGACTCTGTGAATCACAACTTCTTTTTTAGTACCAGTATTGACAATCAATGATATTTTTTCTCTTTTTGAGAATATCTTTGCAAACGGGGACACATAATCTGGAAACTGAAAAGGTACACTAACTGTGAATTGTCCATCTTTATAGAGTAGCTTCTGAGCCCAACTGACCTTAATGGATATATCACATCCACCATCGACCTTAATGAAATGAAATAGATAACTCTTTATAGTCAAAACTCTTTATAGTCAAAATGTAAAACATCTTATCATATTACTGTATAAATAATTGGGCAACTAACCAAATTACCTGTGGTATTGTCACGAAAAACAGTTGAGGCTTAATAAGACCCCCATTTTCACTTTGCTCTATTGTATCTATATTCCCCTTTTCGTCTTCCCTACAAATTACTCGAGTAGAATAAGATCTTTGAGCAATATCCACCTCAACACCTAGAAGTGAACCCTGTAAGCTAAACCATATTGCTTGAGAACAACTAATTATATGTTCATATAACAGAATATCATGAAAAGAAACGGTAGGAGCAGAGTCTGGGATTTCTGTTCCCAATATATTAGGACTTATTTATACCTCAGAAATAAGACTTATGCTAAAGCCCAAGGGAAGATCGTACACATATGAGCTCGAATCATACAATTGGATTCTGGCAATTTGGCATGACTTAATTGCCTATGGGTTCATTCTAGTTTAAAAGGATGTCCTTGTCGATAATTTTTGCATTCATCCAAAATAACATTTATCATATATAATGCTTTTTAAGCTTTGTGTCACAGCAATAGTTGGTGTCAAATAAGAACGGATAATTTTATTGCAACCCTTTTGCCTTTCACCTCTGTTTTTTTTTCAACTAGTCATCACCCACTTATTCTCATTTTCACCGCATCAGATTTTATAAAGTGTGTTTGAATTCATGATTCTGTTCATTTAAGGCTTTGAAATTCATTATTTACAATCAATGGTGTGGTCGAGCAGGACTAAAATGTTGACGTGGTCACTCCATGCAAGGATCTTTTTTTTTATATGAGCTTTGAAAACGATATCTCACATGCACAAATTTTGCACATCATTTTTCAAATAAATAAATGAATATTTACACAACAAATATGTTGATACTAAACAAGTAATTAAAATCTTATGATTGTGCACACAGTGAAAAGACAATAATTATAATAATAGTTGTTGATGTACTTCTAATAATACAAAATAACTGGTTCGGTCAAATTTAACAAGAAAATCAGCGAAAATGGATATATGAAATATAAGAGCTAACCTGTCGAAGAAAGTAAATACAAATAAAAGTGCTTGACATGCAAAAAAAAACTATTGTGATAGCCTAATGAACCGACATGCAAATGAGATATATGTACTCATATTTCACTTGATCATCTCCTCCATTTTACTACCTCAAGCTTCTTCTCCAATTAATAATGAAAACCATAGTTTAAAAGCTGTATGTGTGCCATGTGTTGGTGCGCACACGAGTGTGCATGTGAGCGTGTGCGTGTTCTCTCACACACCATAATCATTATAATTATACATGAGTGGCGTCAACTACCTAAGGGCTAACTGGCTAAGCGTGGTTATTGTGGCCAGTGATGGATCCAGAAAATGTATCCAATGGGAGCATAACCTAATGTTTTAACACACAAATTTATGAAGGAATATTTGTTTTATTGAGAACGACAAAATATAAGGTAGTTTATTTTGGATCATGGGCCCTAAAGTTGCTTTGATAATTTGTTATATATAATATGCTAAACTACTAATGGATTATACATGTTTTGCTGTGTTAAAATATTAAGATCCAAAATTTAATATATAGATAATCTTGTGGTGATTTTACTCTTTCTTCTCGTTTGCTTTTATGTCTCAAATTATCACCAAATCTGAAGTTCTTCCACTCTTTGTTACAGTAAGTTCCGATAGAATTTTGACTTATTAAACAAGATTAAGCAATTATATATGTTCATAGCCTAGTTTCGTTGTTCAATTTTTATATCTTTCCACATTTGAAGAAATTAATATTTCTTTATTCTCAGTTCACTCCAACAATGTCAGTGGTGGCGGCCGCCCACTCTGGACATCTTGTAGCTCTGCAAATGGTTGTCATGAATAGTGTAAACTAATTATAATGATTAAGGTTGTCTTGAATAGTGTAAAATAAGTTAGAAATGAAAAGATGATGGTATTTTTGATAGTAAATGTTTTTGTCTTTTTTTGTGAGAGTGAATAGAACAAAGAAAGAATAGAGAGAAAAGAACTGATGTGAAAATAGATTTTGCCTTCAGGAAAACACTACAAGGAGTAATTTTTTAAGATACATGAACTAGACTATGCTTAACAAATTTTTTAGCATATAAGGCTATTTGGTCTGGTAATGCCAAATAAAAGCATGGACGACTGTTGGTTTATAATACAAAATAAAAATCATTAAATGGCTCAATGTCCAAAAAGCTTAAGTTAAAACTATCATGAATAATAGCCAGCACTCTCAGGCTCTCAGCAGATGCTTTACCACAAAAATTATTTAACTCCAAAGCCTTAGTAATGACATTGTTAAATTACCAAGAACAATAAAACATAACAACTTTTTCCAGGAAAAAATAACAACCTGCTCTCCTGTAGGAACAACGAGCCTGCAATCACATCTTCGACTACCCATAACACAATGAACCCTCCACTTCCCCGTAATTACAACAACAGCCACATCCACATGGCACTCCACGTGGCACTCTATGTCCTTCATCTGCAGCGGGATCAGCGCCGGCGGATCGCACCGCCCGTACACGTGCGGTTGGTAGCTCGGTATGTCAGGGTTGTCAACCATTCCTGGATCGTTAATCACTGCGTATACCATCGGCGCCGTCGGCAGAAGATTCGACGGCTGCGATCTCTCCATGTTCATCTTGGTAGAAGGCGCTGACGTGGCGAAACGGTCCTTGCCAGCGTAGATTCTCTTTGAAAGCTTCAGGCCGTCGTCGACAGCTTTCGTGAAGGCGGCAGTGTCCATTGGATCTCGACCGACGGCTGAATTATTTTAATGATTTTGGGTTTGGGAAAGGAAATGCGATTACTGTCCAAGGTGCATAGTGACGAGAATCGAATTTGACAACTTTTGGAAATGGTACTTCGCGGTGAGAACAAGAATGGTCTTTGGTTGCCGCGACAGTCAGCGGATAGAAGAGGAGGAAATGCGCGACAAGAATACTGCCACGTGTAGAAGAAGCCAATGGAAGAAGTAAATTCTGGAAGTAAACATTTACGCATGGATATTTGCTCAGTTGTTCTGGGATACGTTCAGTGCTTCAAATTTGGATGTAGATAAGTTACATGTGGTTGTCGGACTGAACAGTAAGGCAAGGCACCGTTTGCCAGCTTCAGTTCTAAATTTTTACTGCTTCCGACGTTCAATGCCGCAACGGGCAAATGGCCCGTTGTGAAAAAGCGAATGGTGCATTCATAGAATGTTATTGCGTTGAATAGTTAAATTTAAATTTTTATAAAAAAATTAATAGTTTGTGTAAATGAGATTCGTGGTGAAATACGATTTTTTGCACTACGATCGTACCGAAGTGTTCTAAATTATGAAATTAATTTTAACTGAATTCGAGCAATTTAAAGTTTTACAATTTAATTACTTAATTAGTTTCTGAAAATAACTGATACATACAATTCATTAAAAAACAAATAATTAACTAAATATAAATCAATTTTGTTTTAAAATATACATTTTAAATACTCCACTCAGATTCTCCGCTCGCAGCACACAAACACGATCTCCGTTCCCCAACAATGTCCCGCTCAAATATCCCGCTCGCTTCACAAAGAACGGACCTAAGGATCCTTGGCTAAAAGGTTAAAAATATAATTTTAATTTATGACGATAGATCAAAACGCACAAAATCACACAGTTATTATTTAATGTTTATTTTTATTTTTTGGCATGTGACGACCAAAACTACAAACGACATATGTGTCAAAAATGAATGAATGTATATTTAGTAGTTTCAAAAATGAAGGACTGTATATTTAGTAAATCAAAATAATAGCACAAAAGATATGCGTGAAGCAAAACATCTAAATATAAAATAACTAGCAAAATAAAGATTTATTCAACTTTTAACGATTATCATTCTCCCAACATATAATAAGAAAAAGAATTAAATATTAAAATCTATTCAAATGCATGTCAAACGTTATAAAAAGAATCATAATTAAGTGGAAAAATATATTAAATTTGTCATTTTTTATCTATAGATAAGTGAAACTCCATAACATCATCCAAATTATAAAAATGGGAACAAACATTTTTGCAATAAAATATAGAACATGACTAAGATATATATATATATATATATATATATATATATATATATATATATATATTGAAATGGTACTTTATATAAAACATGTCACTAGGACAACATATCACATGTCAATAAACGTTCGAATCACGCTACACAAGTTTCGAACATCTCACACCAAAGCCGAATCACTTAACCACTGGGAAAATGGTGCTTGTCAGACTAAGATAATTATTTGTTTACTTAGCTTATAAAAATGTGGATAGCTACATCAACAGCGAGGCAAATGAATTTAATAAAATTGTTTAGTAGTCTAATTCGATGTATTTATATAAAATGATCAAGTAGATGTGGTTTCAGATGACTATGCAAGAAGAAAACTGCCATATGAATTACTTATTTATTTTAAAATACTAATTGAGGATGTGCTTTTATTTACGATTTAAATCTAAATGTATAAGGATATATGATATAACAAAACATTACTAGTTTACAAATAGAAAGCATAAAGAGTATATGTAAATTTTCGTACATTTAGTGGAGTTGCTTAAAAAGGATTTATATACTTCAACGAAATTGAGAATAAGAGAATATATAACCGTGGATAAGTAACAAATTATAAATGAAAGGAAAGACGATTGTTGGTATTTATTTATTGGTTGATTTATCTAGAAAGACCTCGCGTTATCAATTCTAATGTAGGCATATATTTGACCTGCCCTTTAAAGTCTAATCTTAATTACTTTTTAACATTCCTACTCTATGAATAATTGGAATTTGCATCTGGGCTTGAATACATCTAAAGTAATTAGGGTGATTTTATCACCTAGTTTATTTTGATGATCCACGGAATAACAATTTAATATTTAAATACTTATATATAGGGGCATATTTGGAACTTCGCGGCCAAATAATAAAAATAATAATCGAAGAGTAAAAATTAAAATCAAATCAATTCCCCAGCAACGGTGCCAAAACCTTGTTTGACGACGAGTTTTCTATCGGTTAGAAAATCGCCGTTAAAATTTGTAATAAAAATAACTGCAAGCGCACGTCGTACAATTTTAGTACGTGGCAAGTACCGGTCGATCCTCAGGGAATTGAATTAATTTTAAATTCTACTCAATCAAATTAAACCAAAGTTTGAAGTTGTTTTAAGCTAAAAAATGTAAAAACTAACTAAAACAAAGTGAATAAAAATATGAGAGTGGAATGCAATTTAGAGACAAATCCTCTCTCATGATCACACAAATCAACACAAGGAAATTATGATCTCTCTCTTTGGTCATTTGTGAATTTAGTTGATGTCTTTATCCTAAGTATGGTCTATATGTGCTATTAATTAGCCCAACATAAACCATCAAACTTTATCACACCATCCAAACCACTTGTCAACTCTCATGAAAATGATAATGAAATTAAAAATAAAATCTATTCTAAGCATGATCTATTTACTATTGATTAGTAATATAGACCATTAAATTTTGATTCTAAAATCCACTTCATTACCAAAATTATATGTAGATGAAGAGGTAATTTGTGTTTATGTTTGTTTAAGCATAGCCTATTTGGTGTCAACAACATAGGCTATCAAATTCAAAGTTAAACAACAAAATTTTACCACATCCAAAATTCCATTAAGCACAAAGAGAGATCAAATGAAATCACTATGTTAATTTTATTGATACTGTTATCCAGCTACGTGACCCGGTAACAAGGCGATAGTTGCAGAGGTTATGGTTGGGCCTAGACAGGATTCAAGCCAAAAGAGATGTAGAAATATGAAGGTCTGGTGTAACTCAATTTGTATGATAGGCGCGTGGTTCGGCCTACATGTATGGTTCGGCGTGTTTGAGTGGCTCGGTACATTTAAGTGGATCGGCCTTTAAACGTGGCTCGGCTAAGGAAGGAAGGTTGTTTGTCGTTCGGTCTTGAAGGACGGCATGTATCGCTCGGTCAAGGAAGTCGTGGTAGGTCGGCATGTATCGCTCGGTCAAGGAAGTTATAGTAGGTCGGCATGTATCGCTCGGTCAAGGAAGGAAAGCCAAGACGGGTCGGTCGATTGTGGTTCGGCATTCGTGGTTCGGCCTTAATGGTTCGGCATGTGTGGGTCGGCATACCTAGATCGGTGCACCTTGAGGAGGTTAATAAGTTATTTGACCTACAACAGAGTGATGCGACCAACATTTCTTTGCTTTGAGTCATCCGCCGCTTGCTTCGAGTTCCTTGAGGGCCTGCTTCGAGTCAGCAATGAGACAACCCCTGGATCGGCAATAGGTGGATCGGTTGTAGTGGATCGGCGTGACTGGTTCGGTCTACCTAACAGCTATGGGCCGAGCTAACTTAGTAATGGGCTTGCACGAGGGGTCCAACCTATCTTCATCTATAAATAGAGGGGCAGGGGTACAGTTGAAGGGACCTTTTTATTGAGAACTCCAGGGATACTCTGCCATTTTTTGTATTCGCTTCTTTTCAGTTCAAACTTGTATTCAAGTTGTTTGTTTACGGATTGTATCTGTACTCAAGTGATCAGAAAATTAATAAAGATTATATTCAAAGTGGACGTAGGCAGTTACGCTGAACCACTATAAATCTGGTGTTCTCGTTTTTGTTGTTCCTTTTGTATTCAACTGTGTTACTTCTCTGTTTTAATTTACTTTCTTCATTAATCTCTCTACACAATTCTAGGGTGTTAGTGACCAATTTTGGTGCTAACATTTTGGTGCTTTCACTGAGAGTGGACATTCTCAGGCTATTAGGATTTACTTTGTCGCTACTGGATTGAGGAAATCCCCGAAGAAGATCCGAGTTTATTCTCAAGAGTCCATAGATTCTACTCAGAGTTCATACGGATAACTCTAAGATGGCAAGACCATGTACCAGATCCGCCTCCCACAACGCAGATGTTAATGAGACCGCCAGTGTCCAGCAAGTGGGACCCAACAATCAGCAAGCTAATGCAGGTGTAGAGCCCGCCACCATCCCATACCAACCAGAAGCTGTCACCAGGGCAGAGTTCAATGAGATGATGAGGGAGCTCGTGGAAAGTAGGAGACAGCTTAGCGAGAAGATTCAAACGAACGCCAACCTGATGACCCAGATTACTCAGCAACAGCGTTATAACGCTGGTGAAAGCCCTACTTCCTACTCATTATTTGACAGCTCCGCTTCGTTAGATGAACACCCCAGGCGTAGGCGCCGTAGGATCGAAACGACGCAAGCTGGTACAATAGAGCAATTGGTGACAGCTCACCAAGAGCAAATCAACTGAAATGGCCCAGATTCTCTACCTGGAACTGTGACTCCACATCTGCACCTGGGGAGTCACTCCCAACCTGGAGGGGGAAACTTAGGATCTGGAGCACGCTTGGGAGCCGGTCTACCGCCTCGCCAGGGTCGTAGTGAAGCGGGCCCTCGGGATGTGCACTTAGATGATCGCCTGCCGAGGAGGCACCAGCCAGAACGATCATGCAGGACGGATACCAACTTGCCACCTCCCATCCAGACTCTGGATTTATCAGCTATGGTCAGGCAACTAATGAGGGAGAATCAGGACTTAACCAACGATGTTTGGGCATATCTAGGAGCCATACTTCGTTTACAGATACCATCCTCCAAGCTGAGTACCCTCGGAAATTCAGCATGCCTACTATTCCAGCTTATGAAGGGAAGACCGATCCCCGACAACAAGTAATGAGATACGAGTGGATGATGGACTCAGTTAGGGCAAATGATGCGACCAAATGCAGATGCTTCCCAATAACCCTATCTGGAATTGCTATCATGTGGTTCACCAGACTTCCCCCGCGATCGATCTCCAGGTTTATGAGTAAGCGGCGAAATTTCTGGAGCAGTTTAGGATCCATGCCACTCGCCCAAAGGACGTGATGTCGTTGTCCAGTGTGATCCAAGCTCCGAGAGAGTCGTTGAAGGATTATTTGCAAAGATTTCATGTTGTTGCTATCGAAGTTAGTAATCCGAATGACCACGCTATCCTTATAGCCGTGATGCGAGGAGTAGATCCAAACTCGGAGTTTGGTGACTGGCTGGCAAGCAAACCACCGACTACCCTAGAACGCTTCTATTCAAAGGCGAACCAATTCATGAGGAGGAAGAGGCCAGGTGGTCAAGACGAAGCAGTGTGCCCGGGCCCAACAAGGAAGCAGTGCAAAGCAACATTGCGGTAAAGCAATCTGGCGAAAACTCTGGCAAGGTCCAAGTAAATGTTCAAAATGAGCCGAAGCAGTCTAAAGGATCCGGAGGAGGAAATTCCAGACAAAAGAGGGAAGCAGGAAAGTGGAAACCAAGAATACCGACCTGTAGTGAATATACTCCTCTGAATACATCTTTGGAAAATATTTATCTATCAACTTGTAATACATTCCAATATCGAAAGCCGCGCCCAAAGGAATCCATTGAGGAACAAAAGCAGACTGGAAAGTATTGTCGGTTTCACGAGACCTATGGGCACAATACTGAAGAGTGTAGGCACCTCCATGATGCTATAGAAAAGCTGATTCGCCAGAAGAAGTTATAGCAGTTTGTTAAGAACCCGTAGGAAGGCGGACAGGGGACATCCGACCTCAATCACGGGCAGGCTTCACATCGACCTGAGGAGCCCGCTCGAACTGGAGGAAGGCTAGTCATAAACACAATAATCGGTGGACCTCATCCGGCAGACAAGAGTTGGTAAGAAATGGAACGTTATGCTAGCTCCCTGAAGCATGCAGGTTTCGAATGCTGCTTGAACACGGAAGACGGGGCTCCAGCGAAGTAGCAGCGAATGATGACCGATGATATAGTGTTCAAAAGCAGGGATGCCGATCAGGTGGAAGCACCTACCATTGACCCGATGGTTATCTCAGCTACGATTGGACCGGCGCTTGTGAGAAGGATACTAATTGACTGTGGGAGTTCCGTTAACATTATCTTCAAAAAGGCGTATGACCAAATGAAGATGGAGGCGAAGGATCTGAAACTGTCTAAAGCCTGCATTCACGGCTTTAACGGTGCAACTACTAATGCGATAGGTTTTGTTGAATTGCCAGTTGAACTAGGAGAAGTGAACGCAGAAGGGTACAGATCCTACCGTTTACTGATTTGGATGTTGATTCCCTGTATAATGTTTTTCTGGGTCGACCGACCCTGGTAGAGCTTAGGGTAGCCTTGGCCCTATGGTATTTGACCTTGAAATTTCCAACGGATAGAGGAGTTGGTGTAGTGCATGGCGATCAAGCGACTGGTCGTGCTTGCTATGTAGCTGAGTTGAGAGAGTCCCAGCGAAGAGAGAAATGAAAGGGTGCGGACAACTCTGTCCGCATCCATGTTGCTGAAAATTGACAAGTAATTCTCGAGCCTTGGCTTGGGCAACACAATCGGATCTATAAAGATATAGATCCGAGAGATGACGATGAAGAACCCAAGGAGGCCAAGGCGGCACCGGTTGAACTGACGATTGACATTACAGTCAGCCATGACAACCCATCACGAGTGCTTAAAATTGGATCACAGCTCAACCCCTCAATGATAGAGGATCTTACCGATTTCCTTCGAGTGAATCTAGATGTTTTCGCTTGGACCCATTCTGATATGTGTGGGATTTCTCCCGCCATCGCAAGTCATATGTTGAACATTGACCCGAAGTATGTGCCAGTGAAGCAAAAGAGGAGAGGCATGGACCCGGAGAGTTCCGCTGCTCTCAGGGAGCAGGTGGATAAACTCAAGGCCAATGGGTTCGTCTGCGACGCCCTCTACCCTGGATGGGTATCAAATCCAGTACTGGTGAGGAAGGCAAACGGGAAGTCGAGGACCTGTGTTGATTACTCGGACCTGAACAAGGCGTGCCCCAATGATAGTTTTCCTTTTCCCAGAATTGATCAGCTGGTCGACTCGATAACAGGACATGAATTGTTGTCATTTATGGATGCGTATTCGGGGTATAATCAGATCTCGATGCACATTCCGGATCAGGAGCATACCAGTTTTGTCACAAACGCTGGACTGTACTGTTATGTAGTGACGCCTTTCGGGTTGAAGAACGCAGGGGAGACATATCAGCGTTCGGTGAATCGAATGTTTAAAGACCATATTGGTAGAACGAAGGAAGTCTATGTGGAGGATATGCTCGTGAAGTCACGACAGTCAAACAACCACATTCGAGACTTAGTTGAGATGTTTGATATACTCAGATTTTACGGAATGAAAATCGATCCACTGAAATGTTCCTTTGGCGTTGCGTCGGGGAAGTTTTTGGGTTTCATTGTCAACGCACGAGGAATCGAAGCCAACCCGGAAAAGATTCAAGCTATTCGGGACATACAAGCGCCCAGAACTATAAAACAAGTGCAAAGCCTGAATGGGAAAATCGCCGCGTTTGAGTTGATTTATATCCAGAGAAACCGACAAGTGTATTCATTTCTTTGATGTGATAAGGAAAGGGAAAAGAAATTTTGAATGGACGCCGAATTATGAGGACACTTTCCGAGCTCTGGTGAGACACTTGGAGAGGCCCCTGATTCTGTCAAAGCCCGTAGACCATGAGGACTTGTATGTTTACTTGCCCGTATCTCAACATGCCATCAGTGCAGCTTTAGTTCGTAAGGATGACCGAATCCAAAAGCCAGTGTACTATGTTAGTAAGCACTTAACGGGGGCAGAGAGAAATTATCCTTAGATTGAGAAGTTAGCCTACTACTTGGTGATCGCATCACGCAAGCTCCGCCCGTATTTCCAGGCACATCCGATCAGTATTTATGCCGATCAACCTCTGCGGCAGGTACTCCAACGACCAGAGATTTCTGAAAGGCTACTAAAATGGAACATTGAGCTGAGTCAGTTCGATATCACTTACCTGCCACGGAGGGCGATCCAAGGGCAAGCGTTAGTAGATTTCATTGCATAGTTCACCATATCAGACGAATCAAGTGGTAGTGTGTGATTCCCGTTGTTCAATGGAAGTTATATACCGATGGAGCATCCAACGACCGCTGTTCTGGGGCTGGTGTTATTCTTGTAACTCCCGAGAACCGATCAATTTGTTATGCTTTGAAACTTGATTTCCCCGCTACGAACAACGAAGTTGAGTATGAAGCATCGATTGTGGGCTTAAAGCTTACCAAAGAACTTGGCGTGAAATCGATTAAGATCTTTTGTGACTCACAGTTGGTGGTGTACCAGGAAAGGGGGGACTATCAGGCAAAGGGCCAAAGGCTTACCCCATACCTCGCTCGGGTTCAAGAATTGTTGGCAGACCTCGAATACTACAATATTTTGCACATTCCGCGTGACCAAAATGGAAAAGCCGATTCCTTGGCAAAATTCGCAAGTACTAGTGATGCACAACATATGGGCTTGGTTCCATTGAAACCTTACACGCTCCAAGTATAAACGAGATGGAAATAGATCTTGTGTTAGAGACGGAAACTGAAACGGAGTCCTGGATGACCCCGTTTAAAGAATATCTGCTACATGGAACCTTGCCCAAGAGAAAGAACGAGAGATGACAAGTCGTCTGCAAGGCTTCCCGATATATAATGCAGGATGGTGATGTATCGAAAGGGATTCTCCGTCCCCTTGCTTAGGTGCGTCGCTCACAATGAGATAAGCGGGTCTTAAGAGAAGTCCATGAAGGAGAATGTAGCGACCATACTGGGGGGCAAACGTTAGCCAAAAAGATCCTCTGATATGGATACTATTGGCCGACCGTGAATCGGGACGCTGCGGACTATGTAAGAAGATGCGACAAATGTCAAAAGTATGCAAAGATCCCGAGGGCACCACCGATAGAACTCACGCAAATGGTTAGTCCATGGCCATTTGCAATATGGGGGATCGATATAATCGGTTCCTTGCCAATCTCCAAAGGTGGTGCGAAATACGCAATCGTCGCAGTCGATTACTTCATCAAGTGGGCAGAAGCAGAGCCACTAGCTACGATCGCCACCAAAAAGGTTATTAACTTTGTTGTGCGAAACATTATATGCCGCTTCGGTCTCCCACAAACTATCATTACAGACAACGGAACTCAATTTGAGAGCAAAGAATTCAAAGAGTTCTGCCAAAAATATTGCATTAAGAAAAGGTTTACGGCAGTCGCTCACCCTAAAGCGAATGGGTAAGTTGAAGACGTAAATAAGATAATCAAGTCCATCTTGAAAAAGTGTTTGGAGAAGGCTAGAGGCAAGTGGGTGGATGAGCTTCCAACAGCACTTTGGGCCTACAGAACCACCCACAAGTCCGCGATTGGCCATACTCCATTCGCCTTGGCATACAACACTGAAGCTGTTATACCCATGGAACTTGAAGTTCCCTCTTACCGGGTGACTCAGTATAATCCTAGAATGAATCAAGATCTTTTACTGGAGTTGTTGGACTTGGTCGACGAGAAACCTGAAGAAGCTGATTTAAGGGCGGCTGCATATCGGCACCGAGTCGCTCGATATTATAATGAAAAAGTTCGACCGAAAACTTTCGATGTGGGCGACCTTGTTTTAAAGCGAGTCTTTCCGATCCTGTGGCATATGAACCCCACATGGGAAGGTCCCTACGTCATCGAACGGAGGCTTGGAGAAGGAACCTTCAAGCTAGCGACTTTTGATGGCGTGACACTCCCTAGAGCATGGAATAACGAACATTTGCGCCATTATTACACTTAGTCTATTTCTTTTGCATTTTAGTAGCGATTGTTTCCAGTATGTGTTTCTCCTGTTGTTCTCTGTTTTCGACAAGTAATAAGACAATTCAGTTTGTCTCTATTTTACCATCAATAAAGGCTTGAAGCTATTTTTTATGAACTATTGATGTTCCGTGTGTTATAACTCCATGGCAAAGTGGAATTGCATTAATCTATCTGGCGTATTAACGCACACACAAAATTAAAAGTCGATTAATAAATGATTCAAAAAATCTTTAAGTCCCCGCAGCGCGGCCTAGAGCACTCTGAGTCCCAGGAGTGCGGGTGTGATATCCCGGGAATTTGGACAATATCAATTTAATAATTTATATTTAATAATTAAATTGATTTGTTGATCTTTGTTAATAAATTTGAATAAATTTAATAATCTAATTAAATAAATATTTAATTAGTAATTTATCTTTTAAAAGTTTAATAGAATGATTTCTATTTATAATATATATATAAGTGTATATATTGTAAATAGATGAGTGGGTTTGAATTTAACAAATAAAGTTATGTTTTCAAATTTCTAATATTTTGGTAATTTGGAAATTATGATTTAAAATAATATTTAGCTTTTCAAAGATATTTGATAAATAACTATATGGTTTTTAAATACTCAAGATAAATGTTAATTGTTTAAATTTATTTTAGTTTAAGTTTAAAATAGAAATTTATTAACAAAAAGGTTTGTTTTTATTTTATTTTTGAATATAGCTTGTTAAATATAATTTGAATATATATATATAAGTATAACCTTAACATATTAATATAAAAAAAATAGGAATTAATATATATAAAACTAGTCTAAACACTTGTCAATTAAGGAAATTATGAGAAATACATGTGTAAGCTAAAGATGATTTGAATTAACAAGTGGCAACAATTTTTCTTATCAATTATAATTTATAAATAAGTGTTATTAGAACAAACCAGGCTAATGCTCCTCTTTCCAATTTCTTTTCTTCATCTCTAAACTAAAACTGAAAACCAAATTCAAAACTAAAATCAAAAGAGAATCAAAACTACAACTTCAGCTGAAAACAAATTTCTCAAAAACAAAATCAGCGAGTAACACTCCTCAAAACCAGAAATCAAATTCAAATCAAAACCTGTAAATCATTTTCCAAGATCAAAATCAAAGCCTGAAATCATTTCTTAAACCTGGAAATAAGTCTGAACATCAATTCTTCAAACCAGAGATTATCAAAACAAAGTCTGCATCTTTTTCAAAACCTGGAATCAAAAGCCTGTTCTTTCTTTCAAATCTGGAAGCAAGATCATTTCAGTACAACTGATCTAAGCAACATCTCAACAAACAAGATTTTAGAGCATGCATGCAAGTTTCAAAATCAGCATTCAAGTTTTAAAAAGTTTTCAAAGCAGTTTCAAAATAAAGCTCTGTTCTTCATTTCAAACCTGTGAGTAACATTTTATTTAAGATAACTTAAGTAGAATCTGGTTGCATGAGATCTCTGAAATGATTATGTTTAAATGCATTAGTATATTAGTGCTTTTCTCTGTATATATATGAATGTGTGATATGTATGTATTGTTCATCTGGGTGCTCTCTGTTTTTACTTCCCAGTCTCCCAGTTTTGGATATAAAAATTCAATCTTTGATCTTGTCACTACTTAAACTTAAATATGCAAGTCCAACTTGGTTGTTAAATTGTAAACTTTAGTTTAAATTTGTACTTAAGGCAATAATAAATTTAATTCTACTCTGGAAAACTCTAAAAACAGGAAAGTTAGAGTTTTGTGAAATTTCAAACATCTTAGTTTATAAATTCAGGGATATAAATCGAATACTCGAATGAAACCATGATTTTTACAACTAAAATTATAATTTTTAGAGATGGGATGAATGAGCAGTTCTGGGTTTCTCAAAAACATGAAATCTGGGTTTCTCTGATGATCTACTTGGATTTGAGGGTCGGAATTCCTCGTGAAGGTGGAGGAACGAACAGAGATTGGTGGAAAAATGGAGGATGGTGATGTAATTCACCATGGAGGTTGCGGTAGTGGGTTTCCTTCTGGAACCCTAGTTTTTTCTGGGTTTGATTGTTCGATCGCCTCGGCTAGTTTAGTCGATCGAGTGCAACGTAGCTTCGGAAGATGGTGGCGTAGAGGTTCATCGAGGTGTGGACGAAGTTGCACGTCGTCTGATGATCGGAGGTAGGAGTACGAAGGGGTTTCCAGACTTCGTGGTGGTTCGAGACTCTTGTTCCAGGGTGGGTGAATGCTCGAATTCGATTTCGAGTAACAATCGATGAAGTTTAGGTTTAGTTCGTCAGAGGACGTGATCGCCGACTTGTGAGGATAAACGTTGATGGTCGGAGTCGCCGCGTTTGGCTGTGCACGTGTACGGGGTATGTTGTGTCAGTCTGGGTTTAGGTAGAGTTGTAGTCTCGAGTTTCCTCGGGTAAATTAGGTTGTTGACTCGAAGCTTTTAAGTTTTGACTCGAAGCATTTTGGATGTGTCTCGGGTAAATTATGTGTGACAGGTTTTAACAGAAACCTGTTATTCTGTTTTTAAATTTTAAAATAAATTTAAAAGCTGAGTTTAAATGGAAAGCAAAGTCTAAATAAGTTTTAAATCTAGTTTTAAATCCGGAGTTAAGTTTAAATCTCAGTTTCAAATAAAAAGAAGTTTTTTAAATTTAAAATGTTTTAAACAATTTGAATGTTTATTTTAAATTGATTTGAATTTAAAATGAATTTGGTTTAAAATTTCTTTAATTAAGTAAATATTTCTTTAACATGTGATTTAAAAGGATTTAAATAGTTTTAAAACTTTATTAAGTTAAAGTTGTCTTCATTTTAAATCTCAAATTTAAAATGAAAATTTAATTTAAATTTAAAGGTAAATTGGTTTAAATACTTTATTAATGATAATTTAATCATTAATAAGAATAGAGTGTTATCTTAAAGATAATTAAGATTTAATAATTTAGGATAAAATAAATTATTAAGGTAATTAAAAGTTAATTAATCAATTTACTTAATTTATGATTTGGGTTAATAAAATAGTAATTAAGGTTTAATTAAGTTATTGTTAAGTACTTAATTAATTAAGTAATTAGAGATTAATTTATTGATAATTAGAATTAATTAAGTTGTAAATTAATAATGGTTAATTAATGTTTAATTATTTAAAAAAAAAATTAAAGAATAGTTAATGTAGATCATTAACTTGGATTTATTAATTAATCAATTTATGTAATTAATTAAGATAATTAATTGGATTAATTAATTAAGATAATCATTTGTGGAAATTGTTTAATTACTTAATGGAAAGTAATTAAGAAACTAATTACTCATTGTAATTAATTGTATTAGTTAAGTTAATTAATTAAGTTTAATTAATTTAAGATAATCACTTATTAATTTGTGAAGTATAAAATACTTAATGTAATTTAATGAAGATTAATTACTTAGGAAAGTAATTAATAGATAATTACTTATGTAATTAATGGAGTAATTAAGGGTAGTTAATTACTTAATGGAATTAATCAAGGGATTAATTAAAAGATAATTAATTAAGGAATAATTAATTTATTTTAAAGAAGTAATTAAGGGTAGTTAATTACTGATTGTGATTAATCAATAATGATTAATAATTATGGTTTAATTAAAGATTAATTACTCAATGTAATTAATTTAAATAAAGTAATTAATGATAAAATGTAATTAAGGATCATTAATTTATATAATTAATGATGTAATTAAGAATTGATTAATTAAGTAATAATTATAAATGAAGTGATTAATTAATGTAATTAATTAAGGAGTAATGTAATTAATTATAGTTAATTAATAAATGAAGTAATTAAAGGTTAATTACTATAAGTGGTTAAGAATAATTAATTTGTATAATTAATTTAATACTAATTACTTGAATGTAATTAAATAATTAATCAAGGATGATTAATTAAATTGAATAATTGGATGATGATTGATTAATTGATTGATAATTAATTAATAATGATTTAAGCAGGATTTATAGATGTAGTAATTAATTTAATTTACTTTAAATTAATTAAAGATGAAATAATTAATTTAATTCATTTTAAATTAATTGTAGATGGTGATAAATAAATCATTGCTTATGAATGGATGATATTGTGTAACTTGAATGGTTTGAGATCTCAGATATGAGATAATTGATACTGTATGATTTGGATGCTTTGGTTGCATAATGATGATGATATGGATTATCTGCTTAAAATGATAATGTTGATTATCTATTGTGAATCTGTGAATTATCTATCTGTGTGTAGTATAGATAAGAATTGAATTGTTTTAACCTTTAAAACAACTTGGCCTTAAAAGATACGTTTTGGATTTCGATGAGACCGGGATCGGGTTTCCGTATACCGGAATTCCAGGTCTGGAGACCCGAATACCACATCGATCCAAATTAACGATAGGTCGTGAATCTCAAGTGAAGATGAAGATTCAGAGTGCAAGGATTATTGTCGTTAACTCTGAGGGTGATTCCAAAACGAGTGTAACGAGATAATGCCTTCGGTTTCGTTCGAACCCGGAACGAACTTGTATGGATTGAATGCTTTCAGCACATCGTCAGGCGGACGATGAGCATTCTAAGTGATATGATCTGATTAAAGGTAATCGTAACCTCAAGCCTCATCAACCGGGAATGGCTAAAACAGGGGAGGTGCAGCAAGGCTTCGTGGGTAGCACCCACTGAGAGCAAGATAGATCCCTGTCTAGAGGTCCCTTTTCTTTTATTCGGCTTAGTGTGTGGTTGGTCGCGCCAACTACGGGATTGTCTTGTTCGGAATTATCCAGTAAGGGATGGTTCCGGCTTTGTGTTGCAGGGGATTGGGAGTGATCCTCGGTACGGTGATCTAGGCCACGTACTGTGACGGGCGGTACCCCAGTAGCCCTGCCATTGTATGGAATCCAAACTCCAATAAGTGCCGTACGTATTAGTTGTGCCCAACTATGTTGGAATGTGAGATGTAAGCATTTCAGCTATTTCTATATTTTATTTGAAAACCCTAGACCCTATTATAATATAACTGGATTTCCTATCAAATGTTTTGGTTAGCGTAAGGTAAAAACTTACCCATGTTTATTTGTGGGGAGTCTTACGTGATACTTTTTCTTTCTAAAGGTTTTGAAGTTAAGCAAGTTTAACCTGTTACTCACACCAGACCCATGTCTGACCCAAGTTGTTTATTTCTGTTTTATAAACTCTTGGGTACTCAAATTTTTACGAGTAGCCAAGGGATTCAGGTTTAGCTTTGACGAATTGTGGAGGAGCAATGGAGCAGGAGGCTTCAGCGTTGTAGATATATATAGTAGTTCCGCTGTGTCTGTATCTCTTTAGTGTATTGAGTTGTAATGTCTAGACAGATGTTTATAACTGTCTAGTAAGTGATGTATATGCTGTGTAACTCTGTAAATTGTTGTAAACTATGTAATAGTTTATGTTATTAATATAATTTATTCGTTCCGCTGTGAGATCGTTGTTGTTGTTTCTTTCTTTCTTCTCTTCTTTTCTATTTTCTACCCCTTTCTTTCTTATTAACGATGCGACTTTCTATGGAGAGAAAGTCGTGGTCGTTACAAGTGGTATCAGAGCATAGGTTGAGCGAATACCTAAGCTATTGGTTAAGTGAATATCTGAACACTAGGTTGAGTGAATACCTAAGTTCGGAAGGATTGATCATTAGAGACAGGATCTGTAGCAACCTGTTTGAGTCTGAGTGTATATATATATACGAGAGCGCGTATTTGTTAGTTATATAAAATGGTTTTATATTGTGTTAATTGATCGGTTGAGTGGTATATGGATTCTGGTCAATACGAGTAGCTAACGTTATTGATAGGGATCTCTAAACACTTGGACCAGGCCAACAGACACAATATTATTTTAAAAAGGTAGATGAAATAATTTTACCCAGATATAATTTCTATATAAAAAAGTATCATTTTAAATGTATATGGTATTTGTAATGATTGGTTGAGATGATAATAATTTATCATCTAGGATTAGGAGTCTGAGTGTTGAGGTTGGAAGAGTATCTATCGAGACTGTAAACCTAATACCGTCTCGAGTGAACTTTACAGTTGTGTAAGGATTTCACAATCTCTGAAGGAAACCTGTTAAGGTTCGGAGTTTATCTTTGAAGTTGGATGAGTAGAGTTGGATCTGTCAGTTAGGCAGAAGCGAGTGATAGTATCTTGGTATCTTCTGGAAAAAGTAGCTGTGTGATGAGACGTAGTGAATATGGATGTTCCCGAAGATGTTTTCTTTGAAACAAGTTAATGAAGTATGTCTGCTTCAGTGTTGTGGCTGAGTTCAGCATGGTGATTCTGTTTAGTTTGGGTCTGAGTTTCTTAAAGAAGCTTTGGATAAGGAAGTCTTTGGCATCTGTGGCAGCAGTGCAGCTCGGAGTGTTCTGTATTGGCAGGAAGTTTTCTGGCTGAGCAGTGAAAGAGAAGTTCAAAAACAGCAGAGTGGATCCATTTCTTCGATAAATTGGATAAATAAGTGTAAGCTGTTCTGATTGGTAAAGAGAGAACAGTCTGTTTGGAATTAGGATGAGTTGATCGCAAAAGTGACTTGCGATTGTCTGAGTGTTCTCTTGTGTTGTCAAAGTTTTTCTGGATGTCTTCAGAGGAGTCAGAAGTTGGTCTGCATCTGGAGATTGAGTTTTCTTATCGACTAGAATTCCAGAAGTGATATCGGTGGATCAGCCAAGTTGAAGGATGATTCCTAGAGATAGAGTTTGGTGAAGCAGCTCAGGTTTTGATGGAGTATCTGAGTTTTCTTTATGGATCTGTTGGACCTTATTTCTGGGATGGGTTATCCAGTCTGGGTTGTGTTCTTCATCAGTATTCTTATCTACTTCAGATCAGAGTTGTGCAGCAGAAGCAGTTTGGGAATGCATCTCTGGATAGGAGAAGTTAGTTCAGTCTTCTGATGTTTGAGGAGTAGAGTTGGTGTTCTTGGTTTTGAAACCAGCAGTTCTGGAGGATTTGGTAGTTGAGTCAGACTCGTCTGTAGTCTGATATCTTGTTTAGTTCTGTAGATCTAGATGAGTAGAAGCTCTGTAGCTTCGTAATTTAGATTGTTTGTAGAACGAGTGTCCCGGTATATATATATATACTTGGGGAAACTCGAGGAAATTTTATCCAGAATTTTGTCTGGATAATTAGAATTGTTTGATTGGATGATTGTTTGCTATGGTTGTTAGCATATGGTTGATAATATATGCTTGTTAAATATTGAATAGATTATTAAATTACCTTTGTTTAAATTTCGGGGACGAAATTATTTTAAGGGGGGAGGAATGTGATATCCCGGGAATTTGGACAATATCAATTTAATAATTTATATTTAATAATTAAATTGATTTGTTGATCTTTGTTAATAGATTTGAATAAATTTAATAATCTAATTAAATAAATATTTAATTAGTAATTTATCTTTTAAAAGTTTAATAGAATGATTTCTATTTATAATATATATATAAGTGTATATATTGTAAATAGATGAGTGGGTTTGAATTTAACAAATAAAGTTATGTTTTCAAATTTCTAATATTTTGGTAATTTGGAAATTATGATTTAAAATAATATTTAGCTTTTCAAAGATATTTGATAAATAACTATATGGTTTTTAAATACTCAAGATAAATGTTAATTGTTTAAATTTATTTTAGTTTAAGTTTAAAATAGAAATTTATTAACAAAAAGGTTTGTTTTTATTTTATTTTTGAATATAGCTTGTTAAATATAATTTGAATATATATATATATAAGTATAACCTTAACATATTAATATAAAAAAAATAGGAATTAATATATATAAAACTAGTCTAAACACTTGTCAATTAAGGAAATTATGAGAAATACATGTGTAAGCTAAAGATGATTTGAATTAACAAGTGGCAACAATTTTTCTTATCAATTATAATTTATAAATAAGTGTTATTAGAACAAACCAGGCTAATGCTCCTCTTTCCAATTTCTTTTCTTCATCTCTAAACTAAAACTGAAAACCAAATTCAAAACTAAAATCAAAAGAGAATCAAAACTACAACTTCAGCTGAAAACAAATTTCTCAAAAACAAAATCAGCGAGTAACACTCCTCAAAACCAGAAATCAAATTCAAATCAAAACCTGTAAATCATTTTCCAAGATCAAAATCAAAGCCTGAAATCATTTCTTAAACCTGGAAATAAGTCTGAACATCAATTCTTCAAACCAGAGATTATCAAAACAAAGTCTGCATCTTTTTCAAAACCTGGAATCAAAAGCCTGTTCTTTCTTTCAAATCTGGAAGCAAGATCATTTCAGTACAACTGATCTAAGCAACATCTCAACAAACAAGATTTTAGAGCATGCATGCAAGTTTCAAAATCAGCATTCAAGTTTTAAAAAGTTTTCAAAGCAGTTTCAAAATAAAGCTCTGTTCTTCATTTCAAACCTGTGAGTAACATTTTATTTAAGATAACTTAAGTAGAATCTGGTTGCATGAGATCTCTGAAATGATTATGTTTAAATGCATTAGTATATTAGTGCTTTTCTCTGTATATATATGAATGTGTGATATGTATGTATTGTTCATCTGGGTGCTCTCTGTTTTTACTTCCCAGTCTCCCAGTTTTGGATATAAAAATTCAATCTTTGATCTTGTCACTACTTAAACTTAAATATGCAAGTCCAACTTGGTTGTTAAATTGTAAACTTTAGTTTAAATTTGTACTTAAGGCAATAATAAATTTAATTCTACTCTGGAAAACTCTAAAAACAGGAAAGTTAGAGTTTTGTGAAATTTCAAACATCTTAGTTTATAAATTCAGGGATATAAATCGAATACTCGAATGAAACCATGATTTTTACAACTAAAATTATAATTTTTAGAGATGGGATGAATGAGCAGTTCTGGGTTTCTCAAAAACATGAAATCTGGGTTTCTCTGATGATCTACTTGGATTTGAGGGTCGGAATTCCTCGTGAAGGTGGAGGAACGAACAGAGATTGGTGGAAAAATGGAGGATGGTGATGTAATTCACCATGGAGGTTGCGGTAGTGGGTTTCCTTCTGGAACCCTAGTTTTTTCTGGGTTTGATTGTTCGATCGCCTCGGCTAGTTTAGTCGATCGAGTGCAACGTAGCTTCGGAAGATGGTGGCGTAGAGGTTCATCGAGGTGTGGACGAAGTTGCACGTCGTCTGATGATCGGAGGTAGGAGTACGAAGGGGTTTCCAGACTTCGTGGTGGTTCGAGACTCTTGTTCCAGGGTGGGTGAATGCTCGAATTCGATTTCGAGTAACAATCGATGAAGTTTAGGTTTAGTTCGTCAGAGGACGTGATCGCCGACTTGTGAGGATAAACGTTGATGGTCGGAGTCGCCGCGTTTGGCTGTGCACGTGTACGGGGTATGTTGTGTCAGTCTGGGTTTAGGTAGAGTTGTAGTCTCGAGTTTCCTCGGGTAAATTAGGTTGTTGACTCGAAGCTTTTAAGTTTTGACTCGAAGCATTTTGGATGTGTCTCGGGTAAATTATGTGTGACAGGTTTTAACAGAAACCTGTTATTCTGTTTTTAAATTTTAAAATAAATTTAAAAGCTGAGTTTAAATGGAAAGCAAAGTCTAAATAAGTTTTAAATCTAGTTTTAAATCCGGAGTTAAGTTTAAATCTCAGTTTCAAATAAAAAGAAGTTTTTTAAATTTAAAATGTTTTAAACAATTTGAATGTTTATTTTAAATTGATTTGAATTTAAAATGAATTTGGTTTAAAATTTCTTTAATTAAGTAAATATTTCTTTAACATGTGATTTAAAAGGATTTAAATAGTTTTAAAACTTTGTTAAGTTAAAGTTGTCTTCATTTTAAATCTCAAATTTAAAATGAAAATTTAATTTAAATTTAAAGGTAAATTGGTTTAAATACTTTATTAATGATAATTTAATCATTAATAAGAATAGAGTGTTATCTTAAAGATAATTAAGATTTAATAATTTAGGATAAAATAAATTATTAAGGTAATTAAAAGTTAATTAATCAATTTACTTAATTTATGATTTGGGTTAATAAAATAGTAATTAAGGTTTAATTAAGTTATTGTTAAGTACTTAATTAATTAAGTAATTAGAGATTAATTTATTGATAATTAGAATTAATTAAGTTGTAAATTAATAATGGTTAATTAATGTTTAATTATTTAAAAAAAATAATAATTAAAGAATAGTTAATGTAGATCATTAACTTGGATTTATTAATTAATCAATTTATGTAATTAATTAAGATAATTAATTGGATTAATTAATTAAGATAATCATTTGTGGAAATTGTTTAATTACTTAATGGAAAGTAATTAAGAAACTAATTACTCATTGTAATTAATTGTATTAGTTAAGTTAATTAATTAAGTTTAATTAATTTAAGATAATCACTTATTAATTTGTGAAGTATAAAATACTTAATGTAATTTAATGAAGATTAATTACTTAGGAAAGTAATTAATAGATAATTACTTATGTAATTAATGGAGTAATTAAGGGTAGTTAATTACTTAATGGAATTAATCAAGGGATTAATTAAAAGATAATTAATTAAGGAATAATTAATTTATTTTAAAGAAGTAATTAAGGGTAGTTAATTACTGAATGTGATTAATCAATAATGATTAATAATTATGGTTTAATTAAAGATTAATTACTCAATGTAATTAATTTAAATAAAGTAATTAATGATAAAATGTAATTAAGGATCATTAATTTATATAATTAATGATGTAATTAAGAATTGATTAATTAAGTAATAATTATAAATGAAGTGATTAATTAATGTAATTAATTAAGGAGTAATGTAATTAATTATAGTTAATTAATAAATGAAGTAATTAAAGGTTAATTACTATAAGTGGTTAAGAATAATTAATTTGTATAATTAATTTAATACTAATTACTTGAATGTAATTAAATAATTAATCAAGGATGATTAATTAAATTGAATAATTGGATGATGATTGATTAATTGATTGATAATTAATTAATAATGATTTAAGCAGGATTTATAGATGTAGTAATTAATTTAATTTACTTTAAATTAATTAAAGATGAAATAATTAATTTAATTCATTTTAAATTAATTGTAGATGGTGATAAATAAATCATTGCTTATGAATGGATGATATTGTGTAACTTGAATGGTTTGAGATCTCAGATATGAGATAATTGATACTGTATGATTTGGATGCTTTGGTTGCATAATGATGATGATATGGATTATCTGCTTAAAATGATAATGTTGATTATCTATTGTGAATCTGTGAATTATCTATCTGTGTGTAGTATAGATAAGAATTGAATTGTTTTAACCTTTAAAACAACTTGGCCTTAAAAGATACGTTTTGGATTTCGATGAGACCGGGATCGGGTTTCCGTATACCGGAATTCCAGGTCTGGAGACCCGAATACCACATCGATCCAAATTAACGATAGGTCGTGAATCTCAAGTGAAGATGAAGATTCAGAGTGCAAGGATTATTGTCGTTAACTCTGAGGGTGATTCCAAAACGAGTGTAACGAGATAATGCCTTCGGTTTCGTTCGAACCCGGAACGAACTTGTATGGATTGAATGCTTTCAGCACATCGTCAGGCGGACGATGAGCATTCTAAGTGATATGATCTGATTAAAGGTAATCGTAACCTCAAGCCTCATCAACCGGGAATGGCTAAAACAGGGGAGGTGCAGCAAGGCTTCGTGGGTAGCACCCACTGAGAGCAAGATAGATCCCTGTCTAGAGGTCCCTTTTCTTTTATTCGGCTTAGTGTGTGGTTGGTCGCGCCAACTACGGGATTGTCTTGTTCGGAATTATCCAGTAAGGGATGGTTCCGGCTTTGTGTTGCAGGGGATTGGGAGTGATCCTCGGTACGGTGATCTAGGCCACGTACTGTGACGGGCGGTACCCCAGTAGCCCTGCCATTGTATGGAATCCAAACTCCAATAAGTGCCGTACGTATTAGTTGTGCCCAACTATGTTGGAATGTGAGATGTAAGCATTTCAGCTATTTCTATATTTTATTTGAAAACCCTAGACCCTATTATAATATAACTGGATTTCCTATCAAATGTTTTGGTTAGCGTAAGGTAAAAACTTACCCATGTTTATTTGTGGGGAGTCTTACGTGATACTTTTTCTTTCTAAAGGTTTTGAAGTTAAGCAAGTTTAACCTGTTACTCACACCAGACCCATGTCTGACCCAAGTTGTTTATTTCTGTTTTATAAACTCTTGGGTACTCAAATTTTTACGAGTAGCCAAGGGATTCAGGTTTAGCTTTGACGAATTGTGGAGGAGCAATGGAGCAGGAGGCTTCAGCGTTGTAGATATATATAGTAGTTCCGCTGTGTCTGTATCTCTTTAGTGTATTGAGTTGTAATGTCTAGACAGATGTTTATAACTGTCTAGTAAGTGATGTATATGCTGTGTAACTCTGTAAATTGTTGTAAACTATGTAATAGTTTATGTTATTAATATAATTTATTCGTTCCGCTGTGAGATCGTTGTTGTTGTTTCTTTCTTTCTTCTCTTCTTTTCTATTTTCTACCCCTTTCTTTCTTATTAACGATGCGACTTTCTATGGAGAGAAAGTCGTGGTCGTTACAGCGGGCCAGAGTATAAATGATTCAAAAAATCTCTAAGTCCCCGGAGCCCGGACTAGAGTACTCTGAGTCCCCGGAGCCCGGACTAGACTACTCTGAGTCCCCGGAGTGCGGACCAAAGTATAAATGATTCAAAAAATCTCTAAGTCCTCGAAGCGCGGACTAGAGTACTCTGAGTCCCCGGAGTGCGGGCTAGAGTATAAACGATTCAAAAAATCTCTAAGTCCCCAGAGCGCGGACTAGAGTACTCTGAGTCACCGGAGTGCGGACCAGAGTATAAATGATTCAAAAAATATCTAAGTCCCTAGAGCGCGGACTAGATACTCTGAGTCCCCGAAGTGCGGACCAGAGTATAAACGATTCAAAAAATCTCTAAATCCCCCGAGCGTGGACTGGAGTACTCTGAGTCCCCGGAGTGCGGGCTAGAGTATAAACGATTCAAAAAATCTCTAAGTCCCCGGAGTGCGGACTAGAGCACTTTGAGTCCCCGAAGTGCGGGCCAGAGTATAAATGATTCAAAAAATCTCTAAGTCCTTGGAGCACGGACTAGAGTACTCTGAGTCCCCGGAGTGTGGACCAGAGTATAAACGATTCAAAAAATCTATAAGTCGCCGGAGCGCTGAATAGAGTACTCTGAGTCCCCGGAGTGCGGGCTAGAGTATTAACGATTCAAAAAATCTCTAAGTCCCCGGAGCGCGGACTAGAGTACTCTGAGTCCTCGGAGTGCGGGCCAGAGTATAAATGATTCAAAAAATCTCTAAGTCCCCGAAGCGCGGACTAGAGTACTCTGAGTCCCCGGAGTGCGGACCAGAGTATAAACGATTCAAAAAATCTCTAAGTCCCCAGAGTGCGGACTAGAGTACTTTGAGTCCCCGGAGTGTGGGCTAGATAATAAACGATTCAAAAAATCTCTAAATTCCCGGAGCGCGGACTAGAGTACTCTGAGTCCCCGAAGTGCGGGCCAGAGTTTAAATGATTAAAAAAATCTATAAGTCCCCGGAGCGCGGACTAGAGTACTCTGAGTCTCCGGAGTGCGGACCACTGTATAAATGATTCAAAAAGTATCTAATTCCTTGGAGCGCGGACTAGAGTACTCTGAGTCCCCAGAGTGCGGGCTAGAGTATAAACGATTTAAAAAATCTCTAAGCCCTCAGAGCGCGGACTAGAGTATTCAAAGTCCCCATAGTGCGGATTAGAGTATAAACGATTCAAAGTCTCCAAGTCTTGTGAAAACGGACTGGAGTTCGCATGACCCACAAGACTCTGGATTTCAATCACAAATTAAATTATAAGCTAAGCGCTGAAAATCTAAAAATATAAAGAAGCAAAATTTTATTCACTAATCAAAATAGAAGTTTCATTACAACTTCTCCGAAGTCCATAGCCAAATCTATCTACAAAAAAAAGAGAAGGGGAGGAAAACAACTGCATGGTACTACATTACTTAAGTTGAGCAAAATGTAGCGAGGCAATAGTTACTTCTTCGGTTTTCTTTCCTTCTTTGGTTTCTCCGAAGTTTCCTCATCCGAGCGCCTCTTTTTGGACCCTTTGCTTCCCAGCGACGAAGTACTCGAGGGAGGAGGGGGGATTTCCAAAGGTGTGATCCCACCAGGGAGAATGTCCTTCAAGGGCCTATTTAAGGGATCGTCGAGTTCCACCACCTGAGATTCTGTCTTAACTTTGTTTTTCTTTTTCTCCTCTTCCTCGATTTGCTCTTTCATGCTGAGCTTGAAAGTATGCTCGAAAGTGCCTGTGATTTCGACCTCGTCGTGTTCATCTACAGGTGAGGGATCTTCAAGTTTATCCTCATCTAGCGCCCCGATTACTTGAGCATCGGGACCAGGGGTATCTCTGGTGTGAGGTGCCTCAGCCTTCTTCTCTTCCCGCTCTGTGACGACATTGCTCCTTGGAATTGGCTCGGGTTCAGAGTATCCTATATGAGTTCGTGAAAAACAAATGTTAAAACACATTCATCACTCATCAAAATCGATGAATTCCAAAACTCTAGAAAGTGAAGCTACATACCAGCTTCTAACTGACTCTCGGTGGTCCTCGGAGTATCACCCTCAGGGATTGGAGATAAAATGTGAACACCAAGTTCGGGCTTCTCCGGGTCATAACCAACGTGCTGCTCGGGAGGCCCAAGTGACGAACTATCAGTCAATTGAACGGGAGGAGGAACCGGAGACCCAGTGCCGGATAGGCCAGTGTTATCATCTTTACCCTCCGATGACAGTGAGTTTTTTCCAAAGAGAGCTCTCGCCGCGGATAAGTCTGAAGGCTCATTTCCTCATAGCACTTCCCTCACGAGAGCCTCTTCATCAATCCTTTCAACACCCAGCTCCACTTTTTTAATTCTGATCAAAGTATCCCACTCTTCAGCAAGTGACTCGAGATAATTCTCGCCCAAGAAAGACAGGTCACGATGCATGAGGACTCTTGCATTAAACTCGGCAATGAGCGGGTCGAATAAACATTTGATTTCTTCTCTTGCGGCATCGGTAGCTGCCTCAAGCTGAGCTGGCCTCTGTGAGCGCTATCTTTTTGCCCTCTTCACGAGCTGCTTCTTTTAGTGCTTCAACCTTGGATAGCTCTTCGTCAAGTTTTATCTTTAGAAGCCGTGTTTCGACGATTTCATCGCAATATCTTTGTGACTCTTCCTGCGCTACAATTTTCTCTTCTCTCTCTTTAGAGAGCAATTCCTCTAGTTCTTTGACCCGTCGATCGAGAATGTCCTTTTCTTTTTGGATAGAGTCTTTCTCCAAAGCCAGAGCGCCGCTGCATTGGACTGCCACATTAAGTTCTTTCTTGTGAGTAGCCTCCAAGCGACTAACTGCCTCGGCTGTCTCCTTAGCATTTTTCTGGGCAGTCTCGAGCTGAGATTTGTATGAGGATAGTTCCTCATCCTGACCCTTAATGATGTCTTTGTCATGGATAGTTTCGAGTCTGAGACGATCAATCTCGTGTTGGCGTTCAATGGAAACCTCTAAAACTTTTTCTACCAAGTGTACGAACGCATCGTGCTGAAAATACACATCGTTGTTGCAAGCGATGGCGCTTTGTTTAACATGTCCGGGGATAGGATGAATCGCGGGGAGAAATTTCAAGCCATCAAAAGATATCTTCGGGAATGTAGCCTTGAGCTCAACCAATTTTTCCACTATCGACGGATCGTGTGCGGAGGCTGGAGGGGTCTGCCTAACCGGAGTCACAGATTTCTTATAAGGTCCACGGGATTGATGGGTACTTGACGAGCCAGAATGTTGGTCGCGAGGAACTTCGGACATTCCTCCGGACTGGGATCCCTTTTAAGCAGATTTCTCCCTACTATGCTCCGAGTGAGAGAGAGGATCATTTGGATATGAAGAATGGCGTAAGTTCTCCTTCTAGAAGACGATGACTCTCTAGGAAAATAATCTCTATCACCGCTGTCGTCCATGTCTCGTCGTTTACCTGATCCTGAATCTCGACTAGAATGGTAGAAGATAGAGGATCCACGAAGGCGGTCGATGTCGTGTGTACGCCGCATATCACCTGCACACGAAACCAAATGAGGACGAGTTAGTAGGAAAAACGATGAGTGAAATTCAAGTGCAGGGTGGAGTGTAAGTGTTTGTGTGTGTCCTAGTGTTTCCTCCCGATGGAAAGTGGTTTTTGCTTTACTTATTGGAGTTTTCTCTCCTTGATGGTGAGTCTGAACACCTTCATCGCTTCTCACGGGCGAATTGAATCCCATAGTCTCATGGTTATTGAAACCGTAATTCAATATGTCGTTAGGAATGGTCAAGTCAGATAGGCCTTTTAATAAGCCTTCTAAGTTTTGGGAAGACGACTTCTTTTCGATCGGAGTTATCATAACCCTTAAATTTCCACCAACCTTTTTCTTTTTCAGCTTGTAAGCTAGGCTCTTTTTCTTTTTCGAAGGAGGCGGTGGTTCATCGGTGCCAGGTGCATCAGCTACTGGCGCTTGGTCGCAACTTATATTCTCGTTGGTCGCAACCGGCACCTCAGTTTTTTTAATCTCGCCTTCTTTAGTGGTATCGAAGACCCCTTCGGCAGGGGGCACCGAATATCCGGCTTGTTCTTTTCCCATTTCTACGGTCGTTCTTGCTATAGTGGCTCCAATTGGAAGGCTAGTCTGGCGGCCCTCTTCCAGTAATACGAACTTCGAGAGCTGTTCGTTGGAAATTACGGATTTAATGTCCCGATCTCCTATGGGAATAGCTTGGATAGCCTCGACGGCCTCGGAATACCTAGCACCTTCGGGTCATGGACAAATATCTGTAAGAGTTGAAAGAAGTTTAGAAAAGATGCACTTCGAGCCTTAAGACGAAGATTGGAATAAAAATGAGACTTACTCCCTTCTAGCCATCTTCTCGCAAAACCGGGAGGACAGCGTACGTAGAACCACTCTTGTTTATATTGAGAAAATTTACTCCATGCACCCATCAGAACTTGACATTTGGGTATGGCTCGATGAATATGTAAGACGGACTGTCGGTACATCTCTTGAAGCGGTAGATATAATGGACATCCTCGGGAGTTGGAAGTCTGAGTAAGACGCTCATGAAAAGAATGCATGTACCGTGGATAAATGTGTGACTATTAGGGTGTAGTTGTGCTGGAGCAATTCCTATATACTGTAACACTTCACGGATGAATGAATTGAAAAGTGGCACACTTCCAGCCCAGCATATAAATTTGTTGCAAGCGGTATATCCGGCTGGAGGCAAGTGATGCCGATCTTGTGCCGAAGGGACTAGAACGTCTTCGAAGGGGATTCCGTGGATAGAACAAAATCGATGAAGAGAAGATTCACTAATTTTCGAGGCTTGAGAGTCAATGGGGTCATCCAGAACGACGGCCCCGTCTACATCATCAGGAGTCGGGCATATAATCGCGACAGATGGGTCCAGAATGCTGGGTGTGGAGGCTGACGATGGGTTAAGAGTCCCCACTGCCTCCTGCCGAGAACTTAGCTCGGGCTTGTTGGAAACGGTAGCGGAGCTTGATTTTTTGGACATCCTCAACGAGCGGTTAGTATGAATAGATACCTGTTTAAGCTATACTTGAAAGATAATAGATATCAGATATAACAACAAAATATTCCCCCATGTGGTGTGTGAAGTAGTGCGACGATTCAAACAAGAGTATAGATAAATTAAGGTTCTGAAAAATAATATAACATGGTGGAGCTTAAAATTATCGTCTTTGAAGACCGTCATCAAAGTTTGTCCTATGGACGGAAGCAGAAGTCCTGGGATCAGACATTGGCATCGTATGTTGCGAAGGCTGCGGCTTGCTTTTATTAAGCCAAATATGCATTTACATTCGTTAAAATTATGAGATTGTTAGTCCGAATCAGGTCCATATGTTCATATGCTTCGGTTTTTGTCAGTCCATTGTTTTAGGCATGGAAATATATGGTCTTATTATATTCTATGTTCGAGATGAGATGATTTTGATTGCCAATGCCGATCCCCATACCAAATACCACTCGTCTACTCAAGCCTATATATACCGAGCCACACTGCCTCGCTCGGTACCGATCCACTCATTTCTAAACTGCCAAACGAACCTCTAAAGTCTACCCCGATCCACTCATTCCTCTCACTCTCTCTCTAATCACCGATCCACTCTCCTAAGTTCCCACCGACCCACATTCTCACCCTCAACACCGAATGACTCCCTCACTCGGGATACTTACCCACACTCCTAAACTCCTACCGAGTCATCTCTCTCTCGATGTCGGTCGTTCCTCTCACTCGGAATACCGACCAGCTCATCCTTCTCAGAAATGCCGAGCAATATTCCCAACATGGTTTTGCCAAGTTATCCCTGCCCTAAAAAAACCTATCAACTCCGCCTCCTAGCTCTCCACGATGCCGACCCCAAGGTAAAAGCTACACTATCCTAAAGTGCGAACTCCCTTTTTGCTCTTTCCTTTTAACCATCTCTCACCGAACCTATGGACTCGAATGCAAAACGAAGCTCTAGGCTTAGAGGGGTGGATTGGATAAGAAATTCGTACCTATGCAAGGGGCTTGGATCAGGTAGCGATTGTTGAGCTAAGAGTTGAATATGGTTCAAATTAAGGGGCGACTAGAGTTACAAGATTGGAGATTTAGGTTCAGGTAAGAGGAGGATGGATTGAGTGGTAGACAGGGATCAAGAGGAGAAAAGTTTGCAAACTTGTGAGAGTAGAGCAAAGAATAAGAAAGGAAGAAAAGACAACGGTATGAGCTTTTATATGACAAGAGGGGGGAGATGAACGGGCTATACCCGATGGTACCGGTCAACACATGTTTACTGGGTCGGTGAAGCAAGTATCGGTCATGTGGGTTAGTATTGATATGCCGGCCCACCTTTTTGCCGAAGAAACCGACCGAGTGGGTCGGCCTCCATATGCCGATCCAATTTTGTTATTTAAAAAAAAGAATAATATAATAAATATAAATGATGGACGAAATGACGACAATAATAATAAAATAGAACGTGTGTGCATGAACATATACACACATCATGGCAATGAAAGATAAATTAAACTGTACGAAGAGACAGATGATATCGAGTCGGTGGAGAAACATTGGTTTGTGAATTCCAGCAGGATTTAACCTTCGAAAGGTTGTGTACATTCAACTTTTGAAAAGTTAAAACAAGATTTTGAAAATTTCTTCGAGATTGAACTGTACATCTGAACGACACGGAGATTCATCAAAAAATCGATGAAAAAGCGACAGTCAATTGTCATTCTGAACGAGCTAGTTTCTGAAAGCAAGCACTGGCTGCTAATTCAAAGCGCGTCATGTTGATTCACACAACGCACTTTGGGGGGCAAATGTTATCCAGCTACGTGACCCGGCTACAAGGCGATAGTTGCAGAGGCTATGGTTGGGCCTAGACGGGATTCAAGCCAAAAGAGATGTAGAAATATAAGGGTCCGGTGTAACTCAATTAGGATGATAGGCGCGTGGTTCGGCCTACATGTATGGTTCGGCATGTTTGAGTGGCTCGGTACATTTAAGTGGATCGGCCTTTAAACGTGGCTCGGCCAAGGAAGGAAGGTTGTGTGTCGTTCGGTCTTGAAGGACGGCATGTATCGCTCGGTCAAGGAAGTCATGGTAGGTCGGCATGTATCGCTCGGTCAAGAAAGTCATAGTAGGTCGGCATGTATCGCTCGGTCAAGGAAGGAACGCCAAGACAGGTCGGTCGATTGTTGTTCAGCATTCGTGGTTCGGCCTTAATGGTTCGGCATGTGTGGGTCGGCATACCTGGATCGATGCACCTTGAGGAGGTTAATAAGTTATTTGACCTACAACAGAGTGACGCGACCATCATTTCTTTGCTTCAAGTCATCCGCCGCTTGCTTCGAGTTCCTTGAGGGCCTGCTTCGAGTCAACAACGAGACAACCCCTGGATCGACAACAGGTGGATCGGTGGTAGTGTATCGGCATGACTGGTTCGGTTTACCTTACAGCTATGGGCCGAGCTACCTTGGTAATGGGCTTGCACGAGGGGTCCAACCTATCTTCATCTATAAATAGAGGGGCAAGGGTATAGTTGAAGGGACCTTTTTTTGAGAACTCCAGGGATACTCTGTCATTTTCTGTATTCGCTTCTTTTCAGTTCAAACTTGTATTCAAGTTGTTTGTTTACAGATTGTTTATGCACTCAAGTGATCAGAAAAGTAATAAAGATTATATTCAAAGTGGACGTAGGCAGTTACGCTGAACCACTATAAATCTGGTGTTCTCGTTTTTGTTATTCCTTTTGCATTCAACTGTGTTACTTCTCTGTTTTAATTTACTTTCTTCATTAATCTCTCTACACAGTTCTATTCAAGGGTGTTAGTGACCAATTTTGGTGCTAACACATACATGAGAGCTTCATCACCCGAAATTAAAGGGGCTTGGCTTCTCATATTTGAATTCATCGTAACATAAAGTGATTTCAACATGAAAGAAGAGAGCTAATTCAAATAAACTAAAAGCTAATCTACTAGCATAAAAGAAAGAGATCTAAACTACTAACATAAGAAGAAACAAAAAAGAAAAGAACATGAATTAAAATTGCATGTAAATAAATTACATAAGAGTAAATGGCTAAGAAGCCATTAAAAAAAGAAAGTTTATGTTTACATTTGTGGCTACAACTAAACTAAACAAAATGTGGTAAGAGCTTCTACATGAAACATAAGGGTATATTTATACATGCCCAAAACCCTAATTCATATTTTAGGGGACTACCCAAAATGCCCCTTAGGAAGTGTTGCCTCCAAGTTATCATTAGCAGGTAATTAATCATCCATTAAATGTGCATGTGCTTTTAATCTCCACTAACATGTTCATTAGCTTCTAATTGTAGATCATGGTAAGTGGGTAGGTGTGGTCCTCCATTAATTTCATGAATTCTTTTATTTCTTCATCTTCATTTATCTTCTAACTCTTGTGCATGCATATTTTCATGAAGGTTTCTTCATATTTCCATCCAAATTCCTACAAATAAAAATAAAATGTGCAAATAAATATTTTCAAAATTAATATATGCACCATTTTACTCCTAAATGAAGATGAATGAATGATGATTTGATGATACTTGGATTTTGGTAAAAACATGTAAAAATACCCAATTATGACATTTATTTAAATAAAAGTATATTAAATATGAAAGTAAAAATATGCACTTTTATGTGCACATAAAATAATAGATAAAGTATATTAGTATGTATTATAGTAAGTAGATTAGAATATAATATGAACTTTAATTATGGTTTCTGTCTAAAATTGACACTTCAGTATGTGAATATAATTTATTTAAATATTTTTTTGGTATATATATTTCTAGCAAACAATTGACTTGCAAATATTTGCCTTGCAAATATTTACCAATCAGCTGTTAACCAGTCAATTGTTTGTCAGGCACATATTTGCTAAGCATACATACATTTGTATATTTTTGTTTGTATATTTGCATTTTATGTTTTAATAAGAAATTACCTATTTCCATCCGCTTCATAAAAAACATTAAGCTGTTCATTTGTGAGCCATTTTCTTGCAAGCTTGCTTTCTTAAACCAATATCTTTGCTTCTTCTTTTATTTCAGATCTATCGTGATCAGACTCTGTGCTTTGGTCTGATATATTTTCAAGTGGAGGAGCTTTTTCATCTTTTTTCTCAACATTGCATTTATCTAATTTATTTCGATATTGTCTTTTTTCTGAGTAGAATATTGGAAATTTGGATCTTTTTTCACTCTTTTGGTTCTTTTTTTTACTCTTTTTGAGAGTGAAGGAGAAACTTTTGTTTGTTTTCTTTTCAACCTTTCTCCTCATTTTCAAGCTTGATTTTATGATTTGCAGCCACCTTTTGTTGAATGTTTTCTGATTTCTCAGTTAATTGTTGGCTACTTTCTTGGCTCTCACTTGAAGGTGTTAGTAAGTAGAATGTTGGGTGGTCAATCCCTGCTCTTTCTTTCCTTTTATCATTTTACAATTGTATATTTAGTAAATGTCCAGTATTTGACATATATTATTTTATATAAAAATGATTTCTGTTTTAAAATATATACCTTTCTTTTTGTACTATTTTTTCTTGATGTCCTTCTACAATCAAAGCTTCTTAGTGTGCTTTGTTTGTTTTGTGTTTTTTTTCTTGAATTTATGCAATAAATTTATCATTAATGTTTGGCTATTAATTGAAATAAGGAAATATTTTATTTATAATGAACATAATTTATGAAAATAATTATTTTTGCAAATTTTAGGAAAAATTTATATAGCGAATATTTGACGTAAAAGTTTCATGTATTTGAATATACCTTTGAACGTGATGATGTCACTTTTTTCGTTTATTTTGTCTTTCTCTTCACCACCAAAATTTTCTTTATCCATTATCAAATCTTCTGATTTTTCACCTGGTTTGCCAAAAAAATTCAATTGTTAAGTATTTTGTTTGCCAGCATATGGATGGAAAATATTTGTTAGACTGATTTTTTATAGCAATTTGTAAACATTTATCTTTTTCTATGCTTTCAGTCTTTTCAGTACCCTCTTTTTCTTCGTCGTCTTTTACTATCTTTGGTATGACAGTTATTTCATATAGGCTTGTTGTCTAGTCATCAATGTCATCATCTTCATCATCATCATTTTTATTATCATTATCTTTATCATTCTAGTCCATTTCCCTTTTATTATTATCATTTATAGTTTTTCTTTCCTTTTCATCATCACTATCAGTATCATCATCTTTATCTTGATCAACACCATCATCATCTTTACTTTCATCGACATTACCTTTACATTCATCTACATCATCACCATTTTATTTTCCTTAACACCATCACCATCTTTATCATTATCACCATCACCTTTTCTTTCATCTGCACCATCACTATCGCCATCTTTACTTTCCTTAGAACATTTACCATCTTTATCATTATCACCATCACTTTTTCCTAGATCGGCACCATCACCTTCACCATCTTTAGCTTCATTAACACCATTACCATCTGTATCATCCTTACCATCACCTTTGTATTCATCAGTATTATCACCTTCGGCATCTTTACCTTTGTCGGCACCATCGCCATCTTTTCATTCATCTTCATCATCTTCATTATGATCATCGCCATCTTTACCTTCTTCATTTGCAACATCACTAGCAATGTCATTTGCTTCATTATCATTATCAACATCAACATCTTTTGTTTTATCATCATTAAGTTGATCATTATGATCTTCATCATCATTATCATCTTCATCATCTCCTTCTTTTTCGTTCATTCTTTTCAAATCTTTTTTTCTTTTTTCGACGGCTTGTTTTCTTTTATTAAAGCTGCATCCTCTTTTTTCAGCTTCTTTATTCCCAATTTTATATCTTTCATTTGTTTGTGGATTTTTTTCATATCTTTGATCGACAATTGAAGCCTTTTCTTTAGCTGATTCAACTTTGGCAGATTTTAGCACCTTTTCCTTTCTTTGTTTTTCTTCTTTTCTCTGCAAATTAGTACTATTTTCATAATTAAAAATTTGGTTGAGAAATTTGTTTTGATGTTATTTTGAAATATGATTATTAAATTGTCAAATATTTGTATTTTCCTCGCAAATATTAGTCAGGAAAATATTTGCCACTCGCTTTTTATAAAAGAATTTTAATGGTATTGTTAGCAGTTTTACCTTTTTGGCAAGGAAGTACTTCGTTTTGTTTGGAGTAACTTCCTATAGTGTCCATTTTGCAAAAGTTGGTTCATTTTGTCGACAGCTTATTTTTGGAACAATTATTTCTGTAATATCGCAAAACCTTACTCACAAAGAGGTGTTAGGTGTTAGTTTAGTTTATAATAGAAATTATTAAAGATAAAATGAGTTATTAGAGTTTACCAATAGCAGGGTTACACATGCACGTATTTTTCTTGGACTATCTTTATGTTTTCTCACTTATTCCATCAAATGTTTTCTTATTGTTGCTGGCCAAGAAACCGTTTTCATTTGCTTCAATTTATAAACAAATGATAGCAGCACCAAATGAAATGCAGAGTTTGAATTGGAGAACAAGTATGTCGAAATCAAAAACATAATTAGCAACCTTGCAACATTGATTATATTTTCTTTTTTTCTGCTTATTAAAGCTAATTGGATGCTTATTTCAATATCTTTTGTTTGATCATTTTTGAATTACTGAATATTTCTATCTGAATGTTTTTATTTGAGAGTTCATGTCAGATTCCTTCAAATGAGATGTTGTGTTGATTGTGGTGTCTCCATTTGGGAATCCAAAAAATTGTTGCAATATCACTTTCTTTTAGAACTGCTTTTATGCTTTCAAAATAAAAACAGTTTTATTCAATTAAAAAAGAATCTATGATCGTATCTATAGAAGCTGATTCTTTCGATATATCCTTAATTGTTATAGCTCCTTCCATGAAAGGATTGATGATGTTGAAGAATGGAGTTTGCTTCAATAATGTAATGTGTTTTTATAGAAGTGGATTTTCTTTTATTAAATTTTCTACCAATGTATGGAAAGACTTAAAGCTACTTTTACAGCTTTCTAAATTATCTTTTGGCACTTTTATTTTTAGTTTCTTTACAGGTGTTATTTTAGTGCTTTTTCTTATTGTGGTTGTTTTCTCTTGAGGGATGAACGAACAACATCTTCTTCTGATGCTATATATTCTGAAGATTTGGATGTTGGAGTTGTTGAAGTTTTAGATTTTGAGGATTTAGGTTTGTGAGGAGACTCAGATTTGTTGAAAGATTCAGGTAAATTTGCAAATTTCTTGACTTTATGTGGTAGTCTTTTTTTGTGTGCCATGACTTTGTATCTTTGTCATGGTGCCTGTAAAGGTTTTCAAATTATCAAATTATTGCCACATATATACGAGTAGAAAATATGGGCATGGAAAATATTTACTTGGCAAATATTTGTCATTCTCATATTTATGGCAAAGATTTCATATTGTATGTTTTTTTTGTAAACGTGTATATACTAAACTTCCAATCTACCAAAACTTTAAACTTTGTTTGACAAACATTTGATATGTTTAGTATTTGCACTGAAAAGAAAATTAAATTCACAAAGTTACTGGCATAAATTACTTGGCAAATATTTGTCATCTTCATTTGATCATCTAATTGTATACTATAATTTCAAGGGAAATTTCCACTAATTTCATTCTTTAATGATTCAGAGCTACGTATAGTAAGTATTTGACACTCTTAATATTCGTGTTAAAGGTTTTTGTAATATATACAGCTATTTTAAAATAAATTTTTTAATGCAAATATTTGATACATTCACTTCATCATTTAATTGATACTTCAATTGGAACCTACCACCAATCAAAATTACACATGTGAAATATTTGATATTTTTAGTAATTACAGTAAAAAAATTATAATATTTTAAACAATTACTGACAGTAATAACTTACATCAAATATTTGTCAAGTAAATATTTGCCATTGTTTATTATTCATTTTATTGTACACTTTTTCCATAGTCTATTTCAATCTATCATGAACCAAAATCATACATGTCAAATATTTTCCATAAGTCTCACTTATATATATATATATATAGTAATCAATATGTACAGCAAAATTTCAATTCATATTGCCTTTTGTTCTTTATTTTCGGGATTTTTCTTTTGAGCTGTTGCATGTTCTTCACAATAGTTATCATTGGTTGTCATCTTCGAACATTAAAGATTGGCCACCCAAATTTGCAGATACTTTCCATTATTTAGGGAATTTACTTCGATTCGTTCTTTGCTTTGTACCGTTGCTGGATCGATAGTGTAAGCAGCTGAAGCGCTCGATTAACAATATAAGCGAAACCTAATTTAGAGATTGGGTTTTTGTTGTTTGATTGAGAGTTTTTGGTTTTTTGGGAATTATAAATTGCGTAAGGATGTCGTGAATTTGGAAAAGATTTTATCCAGAATGTAACACTACAAGGGGAAAAGGCTATTCCAACGGCTCCCAGCCGTTGGCGGCTGTGGGAGCCGTTGGAAATGCCGTTGGAATAGCGTTCACGCCTTCCAATGGCTTTCAACGGAAGCAACGGGGCTATTCCAACGGCATTTCCAACGGCAGTTAACCGATGGGCGCCGTTGGAAGCCATTGCAATAAACTGACCAATAAGCCGTGGGTAGCCGTTGCTAATTTGGATGAAATTTTTTTTGCTGTGCCATGCGATTCACCTTCCAGCCACACACAATCAATATATATCAATTTCCATTCCATTTCCACTCCATTTCACATATATATCACATATTCAACACATTATACCACAAACAATATAAACAATCAAAAATCAACATCAAACATTACATATTCAAGTCCAACTCCAACTCCATATTCAAACATTACAACCAAACCCTCACCAACACCAACTCCAACTCCAACTCCATATTTAAGTCAATATATACAATGCAAACACTTAAACCTCACCACCTCAAAGTCAATACATACACAATAACCATCAAACACAATCCTCACCACCTCAAAGTCAATATATACAATAACCAACCACAAAACAATAATCATCATACCTCTCAAGCATCATCATCACCTCCGGAAGCACCAGACGACGAAGGGAAGGAACCATGCCTCTGCGCGTACTCCGCTAAACGTTGATTCAGCTGCTCCATTTGTATAGCGCGAAGACGGTCCTGCTCTTGCAACTGCTCAACCATGGTTCTAAGCTCTTTTATTTCAGCTTTGTCACACGCCTTTTGAGCTTCCCGAACCTGCAAATAGAATATGAGATGTTCACATTTGTATTATAATCATTTTCTTAAGCAATGTATATTTAAAAATATAGAAACGTAAATGACGTGATCTTAAGCAATGCATATACCATAAATAAATGCATATTTTTAATACAATATATAGGTTAACTCAACTAGAAATCATCATATGTATAGTGTATCTATAGGTTAATTTATTAAATATAATATTGCAATGTTTATAAGATTATCGCTTGGTTTCCATAGCCATAGCGCCTATTCTGCTGCGTCGGATCCATAATAACGTCGAAAATATTATCTTCCTCCTCTACCGTCAACTCATCGCGATCCGATTCTGAAAGCAGCTCTGCCCGTGCCTCTTGAAACTTTGCCTAAAATAAAAAACAATTACAGGTTAAAATTAGTAGAATAGGATTTAAACATATCGATATTAATAAAATAAGTTTTAAAATATGCATACATATGCAGCCGTCACCTTATCATCACCATCCCACTGATATGTAATATTGCCAGCATTGTCTGCTTGTCTTGATGCGTGGGTGCGGGTAAATATCTCCATCATAGACACGCGACGTCCAACCAATCTTTCCTGCAATAAATAATTTATATATTTTATTTTTTCATAGCTAATTACCGAACTAATTAATATACAAAATGTAATAACGGTTTAGATAAATTTACCAAGTCCTCACGGTGATGCTGAAAAGACTTGGATCTGCCACGATGCGTTACAGGATTCCTACTTCTATTGGCAGAGTTCCTCTCCGACTCCATCTGCAATTTAAATTGAATATTATATTTATACTAATTGCGAAATAATTAACTATATATTTGGTAGAATGTTTACCTTGAACTCGTCGGTCTCCCACCAACTCATCCAAGAATCCCATACGGAAGCGCCCATCCAGTTCGGTTTCTTCCCCGATTTTTTAAGAGCTGACATTACCTCCCTATAATTTTTGGCGACCTTCGAATTCCAGTGGCGCTGAACCATGGCGACATCGGCCTCCGCCAAGTCCACTTGCCCTTGTACAAAGAGAAAACATTACTAAGTGTTCATTTATACTTATTCATATAGTAAAGTGGTATAAACTTACTAGAAAATCCTGCCAGATGGCCTCCCTGACATGGTCAGGGATCTTACTCCACTTAGGCCAGCAATCTGTCATCCTGCTCATATATGATTGCTTGGAAATGCCAAGCACAACTCCTGAGGGCTCCAAATCAAATCCCCTGTGTTAAATAAAACAAAGCTTTAGACAAGTATATATATGTATGAACAAATTTATATTGTTATCATTTTAATTTTGATACTTACGCTCCATCAGCCTTCGGCTGCAAATATACAAGTGGTCGAGCCGGAGGCTCACCATTACTCTCGCCGGCCGAGCGAGAAGAGCTACGACGTCTGGAGCTTGACATAATACCTGTTGAAAGTTTCATTTTTAATTATACACATAGATAAAATGATGATGATATGTGGTGCATGTAATGATGATGATGATATATATGTGATGCGTGTGCGTGAATATATAATTGTAAAAATTACCAGATATTACTCAGTCCTCGTCGTTTTCTGATTCAGACTCGATCTCGTGTTCTATATCGTTTTCCTCTACACTCTCAAATGCTTCGACTAATACATTTGTCTCATCATTTAATTGTCCAAAATCAGTTTGATCGTCTGTAATTGTGATTTCAACATTTTCTTCGATATCTGCTTGATAGGCTTGTTCTTCTGGAATATTTTTTCCATCGAATGTAAATCTCGTCTTGGTTTTAAAAACCGCAGACCAATCCGCTTTATCTCTTTTTAGAGACGGATAAGGGGCATAATAAACTTGTAGGGCTTGTTTGGCTAGTACAAACGGATCGTATGGCTGATAACGGGAGGTATGTTTTATTTCTATAAGATTATAATTTGGATGCACGTTAATACCAGAACCTGGAACATTGCTGAACCAGTTGCATCTAAACAAAAAAACTTCCTCTGCGGGTCTTATAAAATATGTCAAAATCTGGGTTAACACGCCATAAAAATCATGTATATGATTATTAGGATCATTGCTGCCTTTAAAAAATACACCGGTATTGTTTGTTAATTTTTCAGCACCGTATTCTTTGGTGTTGAATTTATATCCATTAACGAAAAATATTGGATACGTTTTAACTTTCCTTTTCGGTCCCAACGCCAAATGTTTTAATCCTTCATCGACCATATTATTTGTAGGATCACAAACGTAGTTCGAAAACCAAGTAGCGAAATTTTTTCTTAAATCACCGTTTGGATTTTGTGATTCATAAACACTGCAAACAAAAACAATATATTGCTTTATTATTAATTTACACATGCAGTATTAAATTAAATTTATCAAAACTTGTAATCTGATAATTACCTAATAAATGGTGCAACTTCTGGACAATTAAGAAGAATATACGTGTGTGCTGCATGGTAATCTCTATCATCTAACCATACTTCTACACATTTTCCAGCATGTCGACCATGTCGTTTAAAAATAGATAACATTGCTTCAGAAGAAAAATCTTGTTCGACGGTCTCATCATTACGCGCAACACTTTGAAATGATAAATTCACATGTTCATTGAAATAATGAGAGAAAAAGAACGATGCTTCTTCTTCGATATATGATTTGCAAATCGAACCTTCAACTCGAGCTTTTTGTCTCACTTTTTTCTTTAAATGATTTAAGTACCTGATAAAAATTATTTCATATCAATATTGATTTTTAATTATACATAAATTACATACTCAGTATTAACAACATACCTCTCGAATGGATACATCCATCCATATTGCACAGGACCTCGAAGACGTGCTTCAAATGGAAGATGAACAGGTAAATGCTCCATTACGTTGAACAAACCTGGAGGAAATATTTTCTCCAATTTGCAGAGCAGTATAGGGATTTCTACCTCAAGTTTACGAAGACGGTCAACTTTTAACGTAGTTGAACAAAGCTCCTTATAAAATAAACTAAGTTCTGTTATAACCTTCCAAACTTTTACGGGCAACAATTCTTTGAAAGCGACGGGTAACAAATTTTGCATCATTACATGACAATCATGGCTTTTCATCTCACTCAGTCTTCCGTTCTTATAGTCGACACATCTACGAAGATTAGATGAAATTTCATCAGGAAATCATAATCCTTCCACCCATTTTAACAGTACTTTAACTTGGTTGTTATCTAATTCATAACATGCTTTGGGTTTTTTAGTGTCATTTGGCTTCATATGAAGCTCAGGACGATTACATATTTCTTCTATATCACGTCTTGATTTCAGATCGTCCTTAGTCTTTTCCTTAACATTCAAAAGTGTATTAAACACATTATCGAATACGTTTTTCTCGTTATGCATCACGTCAATGTTATGACGGATTAAGAGATTTTTCCAATAAGGCAACTCCCAGAATATACTCTGTTTGCACCAATTATGAAACGTCGATTTACCTTGGATTTCAGTTTGCTGCCCGGTTTCATGTATCTTTGGATAATCTTTTACAAGTTCATATATATCTTCACTTGACCAAATCGTTGGTGGTTGTAAAGTCTCATGTCTATTAGCTATGAAGTTTTTTTTGTCTCTTCTAAAAGTATGATTAATATGGAGAAAACGTCGATGACAATCAAACCATGAAATTTTCTTCCCATGCCGTAAAGAAAATGCTCGTGTTTCTTCCATACAGTAAGGACAAGCAAAACGATCGGCCGTACTCCAACCCGAAAGCATTGCATATGCAGGAAAATCGCTAATAATCCATAACAGAGAAGCGAACATCCGAAAAATTTTCTTTTTTGATATGTCGTATGTTTCAACTCCTTCATACCACAATGTTTTCAACTCTTCGATTAACGGTTGTAAGTAAACATCGATACCCTGTGTCGGATCATCAGGACCAGAGACGACAATTGTGAGAAACATATATGGAGTTTTCATACACATCCACGGGGGTAGATTGTAAGGTGTGATTATTATAGGCCAAGATGAATATTTAGAACCAAACTGAGAAAACGGTGAAAATCCATCAGTACACAAACCTAGTCTAACTTTACGGCTCTCCGCTGCGAAATCGAGATATTTCTTATCAAATACTTCCATGCTTCTCCATCAGATGGGTGTGTTAACGTACCTTCTTCAGGTGTTCTCACACTGTGTCATCTCATATGATGCGCTGTTACAGATGATGCATATAACCTTTGAAGTCTAGAAGTGATAGATAAATAATGCATACGCTTGTATGGAACTTATTTTTCCTTTTTTTTCCTTGGCTTGTATCTTTCTTGATTACATATTTTACAATTCCGAAGACTGACATCATCTTTCCAAAACAACATGCAACCATTTAGACATGTATCAATTTTTTGATACGGCAAACCGAAAGATGACATTAGTTTTTTCACTTCATAATAATTTTCACACATTAAATTATCTGATGGCATATGGCGTTTAGCAGCTTGTACAACAGCCGTAAATCCGGCTTCTGTGAAGTTGTACTTTGATTTCATCGCAATGTACTCTGCAGTTGCCGATAATTGAGTGCCGCTAGTACATCCATTCCAAAGAGGTTTCTTAGCAGCATCCAATAAATCATATATTTTTTTCGCTCCAACATTTGGTTCCTCTTCGACGTTAACATCTTCGTTATTAAATTCAACAGTAGGGAACATTGATCGTGCTGCATCTTCAACCATATGTTCTATGAGATTCGTCGTACTAACTTCATCACTAATGACCTCTATTGACTGTTCTTCGTTACGTGTTATAATTTCTCCATGACGATCCCACACCAAATAATTGGTTACGAAACCATATTGGCGCAAATGAATCCTAACCATATTCGGTACTAAATGCTTCAACAATTTGCACCTACTACATGGACAACGAATTTCTACGTCGTTTCCAATATTAATTAAAGCAAATTCGACAAACACATTTACCCCGTTAAGAAAATGTGTACTTATTGAGCCTCTCATTTCTCTTCTTTGATACATCCAGCTCCGGTCAATAAAATAATTGACCATTTTTCCTACTGTAAAACCTATGATCAATAGTAAAAAAACTATTAATCAAATTCGATAAACACATTTTAGTTTTTACTGTTTTTTATAATCCATTTTCGTTTATATACAAAGTTATATTTCTTGCTATTTTGTTTACATTTTTGTACCTTTTGTGATGGTCGGTTATCCTACTTCCCATTACAAACACAATAGTAATTACATTTCTTAAATCATATCATTATAAACGATTTCCCAAAATTTCAGCAGCACTTCCCCCGTGTTCCTTGTATCGTACACAATGCATGTACACAAGAAACAAAAAGGAAATGCCGTCGAAATTTTGTGAACCGTTTATAACGATATGATTTATGAAACGTAATTACTTTATAGTGTTTGTAACTTGTCCAATACAGGAACAAATCCAACAGATATTGTATCAGATGAATATGAATATCCGTTTTGCAATAAAAACGAATATTCATACAACGATCATATACAACACCTGTCAGACGGGACCAAAAATTCACTAAGGGATTTAAATTTGGTTTATATGTTACCGTTTTATTACATATATAAAATAAAGCATATTATGCATTATTATATGAATTATATTCTACTATTTTACTAAATATATATAGTAAATTATATGATTTTTACTATTTCACAAAATATATAATTCATGTGTGTATATATATATACTAAATTATATACTTATTTATTTAATGCTAATATATTTTGAAAAAGATATAATTAATGTTCGTAAAATAGTCCACTAATTCATGTTTGTCTAACATTTTATAAAACATACACAAAATAATTTAAATCAATCATAACTAATCTAATGCTAATTCACATGCGCATTTATACTAAACTATAAACATATTTATATATGTGCATAATATATATATACACAAACAATTTGGACATTTGGATGGCAATAATTATAATTAGCATTTAGTTTGGTGTAATAAACAAGCAATATGCCATTGGATACAAATATAACAGCAAATTAACACAAAATTAGAAAAATTAAAAATTGTAGGGTTTTAGGCAAACCTGATTTTGGAGATTTCTAGGGATGGAGAGAGGATGTTGGCGTTGAGTGATAGCGTTGGAGCAGCTGCTGGTTGCGTGGGGAAGCTTGGAGCAAGAAATGAGGAGGGGAGGAGTAGGGTTTTGGGGAAATTGGGGAAGAAGATAATAATGTTTCAGTCTCGGCCTGATGCAGGTATACGCAAATTTCCAACGGTTCCCAACGGCCGCAAACGGCGTTATTTCCAACGGTTATCAACGGCTACTAACAGCAAGTTAAAAAATAACGAGCCGTTGGTAGCCGTTGGAAATTCCCGTTGACGGCTGTTGGAACCCTGTCGTGGCTATATACTGTATTTCTAGTAGTGTAAGCGGATGAGGGTAATGCGGGTATTTTTATTTAATGTTTTAAAAAGAGAGATATATTTTATAAGTTGTAAATGAAAGGGATTTGGACCTAATTATTTTCAATTAGAAGGATGTGGGTCAAAATTTTCCTAAATTAAAAAGGAATTGAAGTTGTACAATTATTATGTAAATTATTGTTAATATAAATTTATATTTGATGTATAAATTAATTTTAATTTTTTAGTTACAAAATAAGTTATTTGATTATGTATAATTGCATATATTATTATTTAATTTATAATAGGTATTAATTAATTTAAATATACGCATAATATATTTAATTTAGAGGTTGATCTTTTAGTCTGGTATTAACTTATTAAAAAAATATGGCACATATTTATTAGTTAAATAGGGGGAATAAGTGGATAGCATTTGTTTTGACTTTGTGGAGATATATAAGGAAATATAAAAGACAATTCCTAGTATGATCTCGCCACATTCTTATCAAAGGAAACGCAGTCATCTCATCCATTACAATTCCTTGAGCTCTAGAGTTGTAAACTAAAGCTCGAGTCGAGAATGCAAGCTCGAACATTGAACGACTTTTCCGACGTGTACAAAATTGACAACATCATCGAGGCAAATTGTAATCCTTGTTTTAAATATGTCACACCTTATAATACACACACATACACACACGCAGGCACGCGCACACATACAAACATAAACATATAATTATTTTCAACCCAAAAAATAGTTTTTCGCCCAAAATTATTTATTAATATTTAGAATTAATTTAATATATGTAAAATGATTTACTACATGTTTATTCTGATGAAAGAGTGATCCTCATAGAGAGGAGAGCACTCATTATTTATTAAAGAAAGGAAAACCAAAATTCACCAATAAGTGTGACGGGTGATTGTACAAAAGCAAAATAATAACTTGTAGGATCATCCCAAAGATGATAAAAAAATAGAAATTATCCAATCAGATTATTATGTGTACAAGACTATTGAAATAAAAATGAAATAAATTGTAGCATTGAGTTGACATGGGCTTGTGGGAAGGTATGCCATTGCAAGGCTGCGTTGGAATGGCTGATTGCATCTGGGCGAGAGCGTTGAGAACTAAACTATAATAGAATGGCCTAGTAGACTGAAGTGTGGAGGGCAGAAGCATATTTGCAGAGTTTCTTATAATGGCCAAGCCAACTAATGCTATAAAGGATCGGTAAAATGAGCTATTTAAGTAAAATAAACTGCGAAGGATATTTTAGTTTAGTTGCTGAAACGTGCATCAGTTGCTGGGAAAATATGGATGATGGATGCTGATCCCACACCAAGCACTGTCTGAGGCTAATTGAGATCTGGATTTAGCAGCTGCTTGAAGACAGGATAGATGTGGCATGCATGGAAAATGGTGAAAACCATGTTGGAAATGGAAGACAACTACTGAAAAAGGTGTAGCTGGAGTGAATTGAGTGGCAAGAATAGCAAGAAACGAGGAGAATGATTGTGAAGAGCAGTGAAGGTGGCTGCTTACAATGGTTCGAGCAGGGAAGGCAGCTGAGGTGTAAAGGCGTGGTGCTGACCAAAGATGCACAACCATGACATGCAGAAAGTGCAGTAGACATTTCCATGAAGCTTGAAAAGAGAAGTAAGATGTTGCTATATTTTAGAGATGATATAGCTACAGCAGTTCAAATAGAGTGAGCATTTCATGTGGGATTCGGTGATGTTGCTGATGATATAGCAAGATGTAGGGCTTGCTGGAGAGGAAGTGTCTGATATAGCCACAGCAGTTTAGGAAGAGTATGCATTGATCCAATCAGAGTTCGATGAGGCGGACTAAATAGAATTTGCTTAGGCTACTTATGTACTTCGAGAAAAACCCCTAATGCGTGTGTGTGAATGCCTAATAACCTATTGTAATTATCATATTAGCCTTGCATATGCATATTTAAGTTAGTTTTAAGATGGTAATTAGATTTTAAAATTATTAGAAGGTAGCTACAGAGAAGGGCAGAGCATGGGGTAGCAGTATCTTAATATCTTTTAGTTTCATCTTTAGTTTTTTTTTCTCTTTAGAATTGGAAAACGGATCTGGAGTAGACTAGGACTGGGACTTGTTTGATGTAGAGCGATCGATCCCCTCAATCCTTTCGAGACAAAGTCGCCAGTTAGTTTGACCTAGGTTAGTGTTTGAGTAATGGGAGATATAATAAGCAGTAAAATTGAGGATAGAAGAGGAATTGTTATAGATATCGTTAAAAATGCGTTGATTACGTTCAGACCATATGCTCAACATGTGAGAGTATACAGAGTCTAGCTTTCTCCTGGTTGGATGATTAAAATTTAATATAAAACTAGACCATTAAATTTTAGACGAGGGCACGTAAGAATAAATATTTATATTGAAAATTTCTATAATTATACAAATTATATATTGAGAGAAGGGACAGACAAAGAACAAATGGGAAGTTGTCTCAAGAATTAATTTACAAAGGTTGCATGGATTATGATTATTGATTGTGGCCATTTTCGAGTTAAGCATGGATATGGTGTTTAATTTATCATGTAAAACAATCCAATTATGAAATTTGACTTTAGGAGGGATGTTGATTTTCCATGTGTTTAAAGTAACAAAAGTCTTTAATGCTTGAGCAAACCAGAATATTATACATCGATTTGGATGTATAGCATTCTTTTTTATCCCAGCACCATATGAGAAGATCGGTGTTGCTTATGATATTATTGTAGTTTCTGATCATGTTAATCATTCTTATGTATTGACTAAGGACTTTCCCTATTAGGTTTTAATTAAATGAGATATGCTAGCAGAAGGATGATTGGGGGTTATACGCTTGTTTAATAGGATCATTTTTATAAGCTACCGAAAACAGATCGGGGAGTTCATGTTTCAAGGCTATGGGGGATATCCAAGGTTATTTCCAAAAGGTGGTCTTGACTTCGGAGTTAACAACGTATTTTGTTTCAATTTTAAAAATGTTGTATAAATTTGAAATATTTTTGGCTAGTTTGCAAGTTCAGATTTTTCGATCCGTCGTAATAGTAGATAGAGATGATTTCCTTCCAGGTGTGAGATTCATCATCTAGGAATTTCCAAATCCGTTTATAGAGCAAGGAGATGTTTAGAGCCTTTAAGTTAATAATACCCAGGCTTCTGTGGGCTTTGGGCTTACAAACAAGGTTTCAGTTAATGAGATGATAGAAGAGCATCGGATAGGCATTGGGGCCTAGAGCCTTATCGCTCGCGAGACCCTTAATCGCTGACCAGACTTCATCCAATGTGAATGGGGAGTCTAGTTCACTGAGAGAAAATCCGATGTTTGGGAAAAGAGCTTGCCAGTTTGCCCGAATTTTGTAATTGCATCCATTACCATAAATCTGTCTATAATGGTTGGTGAAAATAATATTTAATTCACTCTGCTCTTTATATTCAATATCATTAGCTTTGATTAATTTTATTATATTCTGGTGTCTTCCACCATTAGCAATGCGGTGAAAGAATTTGGTGTTTTTGTCTCCCTCCTTAATCCATTGAAAACAAGATCATTGTTTCCACATAATTTTTTCTTGGTCCATTAGTTTGTTGAGTTTATTTTTTTAGGGAGTATAATTTGGATTTTTCGTCTGTAGTTAGGTTTCTCCATTCGCTCAACTTATCCAAATTCAAAATTTCATTTAGGGTATTTTGCTTCTTGATATTTATATTTCCAAAAACATTTTTATTCCAACTTTCTAAGTAAGATCTTAATTCTCTTAATTTGTAAACAAGGTTTTTAGTAGCATTGTTTGTAAATTTGTTATTCAAAGAATTCTATTTCGCTAAAACGAGATTTTCAAAGTTCTCTTCTTTTAAGCCACATTTTTTCGAATTTGAACGGCATGATGTAAGGGAGTTGATCCTTAGAGTTAAGGATGATGGGCAAGTGATTGGAGAGGATGCTAGCTAGGCCAGTTGCCTCAGATGGGGGAAGGAATCTTCCCATTCCTCATTAATGAAAAATCTATCTAACAAAGCCATTGAAGGGAATTCTCTAGCATTAGTCTAAGTGAATTTCCTTCCTATTAGATGCAATTCAATGAGGTTATTTTGGTTATAAATATATACATACATACATACATATATACACATAAATTAGATTCGCGTATTTTTAAATATATTTTACCTAAATAAAATAATATAAATGTTTTAATATATTTAACTATCTACACACACATGTGCGTGTGTATTAAATATCTAGATGAGAATTTTCTTTATCGAATAAAGAAAACATTTCTTATTTTATTCTTAAATCAATATGAAAACTATTTTATTGAACTATATATATATATATATATATATATATTCAGACTTAAATAAAAAATTCCTTGAAGCTGAAATTAATACAATAAATATAATTATAATTTACTATATTTAATTAAAATATTATTATTATTTATTACTTAAAATTTAAATTAAATGATTGGCTAATTAATATGATCTATTTTGATAATTGATTTATAATAAGTCAAACTTATTTTTAACGATAAATAATATAATCGAAAATATATATGTATATATATTAGAAATATAACACTTAATTTTCTTTTATACGTGTATATATATAAATATGTAACATATTGCCTTATTTTAAACACACGTGCATGCATACATACATACATACATACATATATATTTATAATTTGTGCATATCAAATTAAACATAATATATACATAGATACACATAAAAATATATAAATATATATATATATATATAAATGATATTATTTAGGTCAAAAATTATTAATATTATATATATATGTGTGTGTGTGTATATATATAATATGTGTGTGAATTGTCTTGTAAAATGCATCTATATTAAAATAACAAATATAAATGCACTAGTGCCAACTTGATAACATGTATATGTATATATGTAGTTATAAATTCCAATAACTGCATATACACACACATACGTGCGTGCGTGCGTGTATATGTGTTATATCATCTATAAATATATATGTATATATATTACGAGGTTATCATATTCACGTAATATTAACAATGTCAATGTTGAGGATACTAATACTCACATTAAATAATTTAATTGTTTACTGAACAATTTTCAAATCAAATAAAATTAAAAATTATGTTAAATGTGATTTAATAAATAGAATGTTTATTCATAATGACAGAAAAAGATCCTTTTGTAAAACTAATAAAGGGACGTTTTTTTCATAATCATCCCTTTGACTCCGTTGCGTGATCCTACTAATCGAACATGACTAAATTAGGTCTTTTTTTCATTGCATGTATTAATGGATTGCATGTGCATCAAATGGATGTGAAGAACGGCAATTTAGATGAAGAAGTGTATATTAAACAACTGGAAGGTTTTGCTATGATTAGAAACGAGAATAAAGTTTGGAAAATTGTTAAGTCTTTATACAGACTGAAACAAGCACAAAAACAGTGATATGAGATATTTGATTCTATGATTTTATCAAAATGACTTCACGCACAATAATGCAGACAAATGTAGATACACAAAATTCATGGATCGTTAAGTATTATAGTTTCTATATGTATGGATGATTTGCTCATATTTGGTGCAAACATGGAAGACATAAATGAGACAAAGAAATATCCAACTTCATATGAACGAAACTTGATGTTTTATTAGGAATTAAAGTAAAGAAACATGGTGGATGTTATGCTTTATGTCAATCTCATTATATTGAGAAGTTGCTTCTTAAATACAAACATTTAAATTTTAAAGAAGTAGATATCCCTATGATTCTCCAATTAAATTATTTGCAAATACTGATAGGGCAGTTGCTGCACTAAAATAAGCAAGCATTATTGATAGTTGCATGTATACTATGCACTGTACTCGTCCAGATTTTGCTTTTGATATGTGCAAGCTGTCTAGGTTTACAATAAACCTTGTATTGCACATTGGAAAACCATTTATAGAGTTCTTCGTTATCTAAAAGAACAATTAGATTAATAGTTTACTACGGAAATTTTTTGGCAATTCTAGAAGGATATTCAGATACAAGTGTTGCATACCCCAAAAATAAAAGTAGAGGAACTACTAGATGAATTTTTACTTTTGAAATTTACTGGGACCTCCAAAAAACAAACAGTTATTACACATTCTACAATGAAAGTCGTATTTATTGACTAATGCATTGTAAGGAGGTTGAATCGGTAAGAAATTTGTTATTAGAAATTGAGTTATAGCCACAACTGATGTCAATCGGTTTTATGTATTGTGATATTGAAGTTACAATATGTCAGAGTATTAATTGTAGATGGTATCAAAATCAAAGAAAATTTTGACAGGTCCACTGACCAAAGTATAACCAAGAGAAATAGTGAAATCTACTAGTAGTATAATGGGTCTAAAGCTTTTCTATCACATGCAATGGAAAACCTTATACTTCTTTGCTTAGGATTTAAAAGGTAATAATAAGTTGCAGTTAAGTGATCGGTAAATATTCGATGAATGTTTAACTGTTACATGTTGTAGTATTTGTTTGTTTGTAATAACAAGAACGAGAAAGAAGGATCGCCTATATATGAACATAAAAAATATTGTTAAATAAAATTCGAATATAGCTTTATAAATATTCATGAATGCCAAGGGTATAAACCGATCGATGATTACGGTAACTTTATTGAAATTAGCTGATGTTTACGTGTGTATTTCATCACAGCGCATAGGATTTTAGTTTAAGGTATTACTTGTCTATTTTACATTACAATCTGGTGGGTATTGTTGGACAGGTCGTTCTAGATTTCCCACATTGTAAAGCATTTGTATGTATATATGGAACGTGAGAACAAGAAAATAAAAATATATAGAAAGACAAAAATGAAGAGAATGAACTTACAAGCTTGGACCTATTAGTATATTAATGGTCGAAAGATGCACATTTAGGAACATGGGTGCGTGCGTGTAAATGGGATGTCTATTGGCTCGAGAGTTCATAATACTTTTGATTGTTGCATGACATGACCTTCAATGCCCTTGTAAATGTTCAAAGAAGAAATTACTCAATATTAATCTTTCATTTTCCACGCAAAATAGAACGGGAATTTGATTGAATTTCATTCTTACGTTCTTGCAAGTAATTATTGTCTAAAAAAAAATTCTTTGTTATATCATAAAGGAATAGCATCATCATCCTTGAGCAATCTTCTTTGCCATGAGAAAGAATATCTCCTCAAGGATAAAATACCTCAAAGAAATATCTTACTTCTTCCACAACAGTACTTTTCAACGGACTAAAACTTTCTATGTTACTTTGTCGCTTGTTTACACGTTTTCCTTGAATATCATTATGATATGAATCCGTCTCCAAGCATTTTAACATGTGCACATTTTGTGATTTGCATGACTACTGTATATCAGTAGGTATTTATGGAAAAGAGAGAATCATGGAATGCAGAACTCGGAACATTAAATTATTGAAAAGTTAAAATACCATATAACTACATGAAATAATAGTTCAACAATTAGCAAAACTGAAAGGACAACCGTCAATAAACAGATTACATAGACATCCAAACATTTACCATCAGCCAATATCATAGGTGCAGATTTCAAATAACGGTGTCACGGTCTACATAGATTAGCTAGCTGAATGCATCAAATAAGAGCATTCCCAACTGATAAAACCCCCAAACATCAATCCTCCTCATGACACCCACCAACCACCAACGCAGAAAAACCATTCTTCCCGGCAAGCAAAAAATGAACCACTTTAGCCGGCTTTCTTTTAGCCTGCTAAGACAAAGTATGCTTAGCCGGCTAACGCCAAAACCCCGGGATCACGGGTTGCCAAGGCAACCCGCAATGAAGCCACCGACCCGCCGTTGGGGGTCGATCAGTTCCCAATCCAAGCGTGGTTCGGAATGCTCTAACAAATACTACATTCATACAAATACTTGAGAATAAGAACTTAATTTGAACTTTAATTTTTATTAGGCTGGTAGGGTAAAAATTGTTACATGCAGATCTGGATGCAAAACAGGGAATAACTCTAGTGAGCCTCTTTTATCCTTCTTAGGATACCCTTGCTCAAAATATAGTAGATCGACTCTAACACTAATATCTGAAGCAGTGTAAAGTAAAAATTACATCAAAAAATTTATTAATAATTTATATTATGCAATAAAGTGCAACTGAAAATGAAGAGAGAATACAATGATGGTTATTACCGACCGCTTGCTCGAAGTGGCCAATTAAAAACTGGTTTTTCTGCTAGGCCCAGTGCCTCACGTGCTTCTCTTCTACCACTTTGGCAGGGTCTGTATTCCAATACATTAACAATTTAACAACCATCCAATAACTGAAACAAACAAATAAATAATAAAAACATAAATAAAACCATAACCTAACCTTGAAATTTTCTGGAGTAGATGAAGTGTGTCATTAAAACCAGAGAAAATTAGATTAAGGCAAGCTCTTGCATCTCATGCCTGGCAATGTCTTACACCATCCAGATGTTGCCACTCGTACTTTTGATGCAACAGATAAAATATTGTTCAAGCTGCGCACTTGTAAATAAAATTTGTGTATTTGGTAATAAATATTGTATATAATGAACTTACATTGTTCTCCTTGTAATCACTTGAACTAGAACTTTCAAAGGCTCCCCTTCCCAGGATCCCCTTAACTTGATTAGGACGATTAGGAATCTGAATGTGCGCATACAACATATCTTCATTGTCTATATTCATATTCACAGTATTTTTTTAATATATTAAACGGTAAAAAGTTCATCGCTATGCCATACCTGCTGATCATTCTTGCACTTAACTGGCATCTATGTAATACCCGCTTCTCTTCAATGCAATAAAGATCAATCTGTACAGGCTAAAATGACCTACAAGCCCCCTAATTGTCATCTTTTTATAGATGTCCAAAGCCTCAAGTATTTGGCCCCTTTTGCAATATGTTTTAATAAGAATTTGAAATGGGACATGATCTAAATGCAGGCCAGATTTCAACAACTTGTCAAAAACAAACCTAGCTTCTTTCATTCTTCTCCTTTTACAAAGGCCTCGAATCCATACAGTAAAAGTATAAATGTCAGGTTGAATATGATGAATCTTCATTGCTTCTACCATACACCGGTGAGACAGATACCCATAATTAAATATCCATGTAACAAATAAATTATATGTAACTGCATCTGGATAAATCTCATTCTGAATCATTTCCTTCTCTGTTGTCCTAGCTAGCAGAATATTTCCCGTCTTTAAAGAAGCATGTATTAGTGCATTGTATGTATATACATTCGGTGTGACACCCATCTCATGCATCATGTTTTTAATTGAGAATGCAGCATCTATATCTCCAAATCGGCCATAGGCAGTGAGTATGAGATTCCAAATACTACGATCTGGAAGCAGTTTATTTTCTAACATGTTATGCAACAGTTTCACCGCTTCGAAAATATTTCCATGTCTACAGAGAGCTTGGATGACCAATTTGTATGATATATTATCAGGTTGCAGACCATAAAGCTCTATTTTGTTATACATATCGCAAGCATCATCGGTGCATGCTGTTCTGGAGAAACCACTTATGAGAGTATTGAATGTCACAATATCAGGAAGAAACCCTCTTTTAAACATATCGGAACAATACGTGCAAGCAACTTTCATATGCTGTATCAAACACAAACCATTAATGAGTACATTATATGCCGTGCGATCAACTCCTACGCCTTCCTTGAACATATTTTTCCAGATTTGAAGTGCTCCAAATACATTTCCCTTCTTAAAACATACATCCATTAGAATTGTTGATGTAATTACAGTAGGAGAATTTTGAAGCTCTTCCAGTAGTTCACTTGGTAGCATATCAGCCTGAAGTCCCTTTAAACCAAAAGCATGAACAAGTATATTGCAAGTAACAATATTTGGTTTTACCCCAATTTGATGCATTGAGGCAAGAAGGTAAACAGCCCCATCTATATTTCCAGACTTGCAAAACCCGTCAATAATTGTATTGTAAGTAACAATATTTGGATTTACCCCAACTTGATGCATCGAAGAAACAAGATCAAGAGCTTTATCCATATTTCCAGATTTGCAGTACCCATCAATAAGTGCATTATAAGTTACGGAATCCGGAGATACACCAAGAGCTATCATTCTTTCAAGAAGCTGAATTGCAGAGAGCATGTTGCCCATTTTACAGAGCCCACTCATAAGACTATTATATGTGTAGATATCTGGCTTTATCCCAATTTGAGGCATCAAAGAGGCAAGATCAAAAGCTTTATCTACGTTTCCAGAGTTGCAATACTCATCAATAAGTGTATTATAAGTCACAGAATTTGGAGACACACCAACAGCTGCCATTCTTTCAAGAAGTTGAGTTGCAGAGAGCAAGTCACCCATTTTACAAAGCCCGTTCATAAGACAATTGTACGTATAGATATCAAGAATTCTGTGATTACCGATCAAATTATTGTATAAATCCAAAGCAATATTTACCTTGCTGTCCAAGCATAAATTTCTAATATATGCGCGATCGGCTTTAGAAGCATATCTAAATTCGCTATGGAAAACACTAGAGAATCTTTTTTCTAAGCTAGATCTTCCAAGCACGCTGAAGCCTTCCCTGTCAATTAATGAATAATCAAGGAATTTGCATGAATCGAAACTTAAGACGCTCATTTGATATATCACATTTCAAACAACCAAACTGTGAATCAATCTTGTTTTCGCCCGAAGCTGCAAGCTTTCTTGAGCTCAAATAACAATACCACCACACACACACCCACCACAGAATTCATGGTTTAACCTTGCAAAATTAAATTGCTCCAACCAATTGATATATGTAGGGATATAGCAAACCCTAACAGAAAATGAATCGAGTCAATTTCTAAATAACGTATTGCTGGTTTCTTAGCATGAACACAAATTAAAATACCTACATGGACACATACACATGACGATGTGTGTTTAATAATAATAACGATGATGATGTTTATTATAACTATTAAGGATAATAATGATAATGATAGTAGTAGTAGTTGTTGCTGCTGTTGATGTTATTGTTGCAGTAGTAGTAACAACAACAATGATAATGAACCATCTAGATATGATAACACACTTGTATTAAACAATATATAGTTAAATATTGTAAGAAAACAATAGTAAAATAACTTCATGCATGGTTCATAGTTTCTTCTTGCAGAAAATATAGCGCCCCTGTGTATTAATATCATTTTTTCACTTAAAGCATATGAGGAATGTTGGAGAATATCCAAGGCATATCCAGGACAGACATGGACATGGCAGAGTCGAACATGGATATGCTTAAGATTACACATGCATCGTAGGGCATCATAGTCATACAGAAAATAAAAGAATGATAGGAATCAAGGGAAAATATAGGGGATGCAATCATTTCAGGTCAATAGGTAATGATAGTTGTTGGTCAAAGTATAATGTTCTTGTTATATACTTGTGCTTTCTTCCTATAACGATTACTGATTAATAACATATATTAGTAAAGCATCTATCAAACACTACAACAAATACTCAAAACAAACCAACCTCAGCTTCTTTAAACGCCCCATCGTCTCCACAAGTACCATGTCTAATACATTGAATAAAACATGTGGATCATGCTCGCCTCCATTGTTATTGCACCCATTTTGTTTTAGGAACAAGTTTTGAAGATCAACATCATTTGAGTCATCGATAGGAAATACTGCATTTTCTACTTCTGAAGATGACAACCCAATGCCCCTATAATTAATCAAGATGTGCATGTAATTAAAATAAGTTGATTATAAACTTACATGAAATTAACTAAAATAAGTTAGCAAAAGTAGATAACAATATACTGGCCATGCATAGGTCAGTGTGGTGCCAAAAAAAGCGAAGGGAACCAATCCCCAATTTTGACATGATCATGATGACAAGTGCAATTATGATATAGAAATATAATGCTCCAGCGATTGATTTTGGGAATTATGGTATATTTTTTGGCCTTGATATGATGCATTTCATTCTTTATATATTAACTAGTACTGCAAGAGTTAAAAGAGAAGAATGATAGAGAAGAAAAAGTGACTAGACCGACATCTATTGTATTGATGTGGGTTCCAAATACTTGGGTTTTGTATTATGAAATTAGATGCAAGTGGCTAAAATATCTTTCTTTTTATTAATTTTTAAATGTTATTATACTACTCAGTGTTGTCAATGTGCATGCCAAGGTGCGCCTAGGTTCCAGAAAAGGTGAGACGCAGCAGCTGTGCTCCCCTGTGGTTTGAGATGCATGTGATGCTTGAAGTACAGTTAAAGCGCAAAAGGTCCAAAAATCGCTTAAGTGGAAAAGCGCTGAAAGGCACGTCTTCAACTTCACCAGGAGGACAAAAAAAATTGGGTTTTTGAATCCAACCCAAAAGGAGAAATAGTGATTAAAACTTTGAATTATGTCGTAATTTCTAAATTATTGTTGTTGCAGATTTGTGTTGACCAACTTTTGTGACTTTTTTTTTTCTTTACGATTTCACATTCCTGAGTTCGTGTTTTTATTTCCAAGATTGCATGTATAAGCAATTTTTTAAGCTCAAACTGCAGTTTTTATAAACAGTTTTCCATTGCAGTTTATAAGCATGAAACCCACATTTTGATGTGCAAGGAGCAAAAAGGTGCCGGGCACAAGACGTGCGCCTTTTCGCCTGGACTACCTTAACATTACTAATATTACAAGACAAAAGAAAACATATTAAAGCGTAGTCCATCATATAAGAGAAGTAAAGTGTTGATTTAATTGAAACAAATTTAACTATTTTCTTGAAAAAACACATATAAATGACAGTTTTCTATTCTAATCGCATAAAATACATGGTGTTGTTAAAATAATTTCTCGCACCTAATGAATATTTAAAATTAATTTAACTTAAATTTACTTGTGATTAAGTTTGATTGACTATTATCTCTGCGTGTGTTATGGACATTAATGTTTCGGATAAGGAAAATAAGATATGTGCACAATCAATTTTTTTTAAAGTCCCCGGGATTTAAAAAACAACAAATAAATCAATGCATCTACACGAAATACAATATAGATTTTTTATTTTTTTTCAAAAGTGTCTTCTTTGTTTATAAAAGCACCAAAGGTCCAACTTATTTTTACGTCTGGACTCATAAAATCCCAGGGACAGCCCTGTTTATGCCATCTCATTTGAACAACTGCCTGCCAAAGAGATACTAAAAATGACAATGTTTAAAATTTACAGCTTCGCACATATCAGAGGAAAAGAAACAATAAATTTACCTTTCAGAATGCTCCAAATCAAATCTGTGATTAAACAAATTGGAGAAGAAATCACCAAATCCTTTCATGAAAGGCAAATTTCTTAAATCCGAGCTAAAAATTCGAATGAATTGATAGAGTTCTTCTGCTGCTGCAACTGTTGCCATCTGAGCTTGATTGTGTATTCTAAGCCATGAATAGCATAACTTTATGAGAATTAAATTAATTAGTATCCTAACTTGGTCAATGCCAATGTTGTAAGAATTGATAAACGAACGCTAGGCTGTAAGCTTAGACTAGGGATTAATCATTGACGTGGAGTTAATCGAGGATCAATCGGTACTATACGTTTTTTGAAGACAAGTATTTTGTTAAAAGTCAGATCAGTGATTGCAAAAATGGCGAGGTTGTACGTTCCCAAACTCGATTTAGAAGGAATCGCAGCCTGATCCAAGGGTTAAATTGGATTGCAAACCGTGTAAAATGTACGATCCTATTTCAGAACGAAAATATTGAAAACCAATACTCAATCGCGATTTCAATTTAAACATCGAATTGAAACAAAATCAAAAGAGATTTAGTTCAGCATCGCGATCTCGAATTGGAAAAAAAATGGGGGGGAGGGGGGGGAGGGGGGGGGGGGAGGCAGCAGCAGCAAACCTGAATTGAAGAATTTAGGATTCAGAGGCAGGTTGATTTGTTTTTCTCCTCTCACTTCTGAGTTTTTTTTTTCTATTATAAACCCTAAGCTGCAGGGAAGAAATGAACGGTAAAGATTTGAGTTTACATGAACAGATCATTTCTTCTTCCATTTAGCTACGGACCACCATGCTCCATGGGTTTCCGCCGACCAAATATTGTTTGATCGGCTTGAAACCGCCACGGTGTAAATCATAAAATAAATAATAAAAAAATCTTTTTTGTGGTAGCCTTAGCACAAAACTGTGTGCTTTTAGCGGTACATTTTATTTATTTAAATTAATTGGTATTCTTTTTTTATAATTTTATTTTTAACTATTTGATCCTCACTAGTTTCAAAGATTATTGATTTTAGTAATGAACTTCATTATATCAAAATTGAAGTTGTTAAAATTGACGTAAATGGGGTTATCGTCATCTTGCCTGCTTTTATTTTGAATTTGTGGTAGATAAAAAATTTGTTGAACGGTTTTGTTGATTAAAATTTTAGCCAACCTTGAAGTTAGACTATGTGTGTGTATTAGCAGAGATAACTTGCTAACAATATACTTAAAATTGTAAAATGAAGAATAAGATGAGCAAATTAAAGTAAATGAAACGAAGATATAGAGTAGTACGGCTAAGCTTGCTATTTTCACTATAAAGATAAAGATTTCTTACTATGTTTCTCTCTTACAATTGCAAGAAATTACGAGAGAATAATAAGAAATTAAACACTTAAGACTATAAAAGTTATTAATCTCAAGAGCTTAGGATTTTAATTTGCTGGAGAGAATAATTCTATGTCGGGAAATAACAAAAATTCAACCCCTTTGATGTTAAACGGCATGAGGTATTTATAACAGCTGATATGGATGATAAATGAATGTGAATGCACCGTAAAATAGACGGGAATTACTCATAGCCGTTGATTTGGTGTATGGGCTAAAGGAGAATAGTTATAAAGGCGTTATGAATATTTGGTTGTAAGGCATGCCAGCTGTAACATCATACAAGGCACGTGTTTTCGGTTGAAAAGGCGGCTTGCTACATGAGTATGCTTGTGTTAAACCAAGAGTTAGCTCAACACCCAAGACGGTGTATAAAGTGGTACTATTCAAAAATGTTCCAATTATACCTTTCGATTTGTTCAAAAGTTCAAGCCACATGTTCAAGGGTATAATAAGTGAATCACTTAAATATGCAATAGTTCTTCATTCATATGTCAATAGTCAAAATAGGCAATTCACATATGTTATTGTCCATTGTCCCTTGTTCATATGCTAATGGGCATAATTAGGCAATATGCAAGGTAAACTTTAATTTAAACAAGGGTTTAAGTGACCTTGTGCAAATTAATAGTATGTGAGTCCAAATTCAAGTCCAAGTCCAAAGATAAAGTCATATGCATGTCTATCATTCAACATAGTCAACGATACACATTCAAGGAAATTATGCTATGAAAAATTTATTGTCCAAGTCCTTATATGAAAAAGTTACAATCGGCTCTAAAAATCCCCAAATTGGTTTAGGGTTTTCACCATGCATTTATAGGCTCGATACCACCTCTGCTTTTGATGCTTGATACTACCTCCGGGTACAAGCTCGTTGTCTCCATGCTTGACATGTCCATTACTTATATGTTCGACATGTCTTCCATTTACAAGCTCGACGTCATTTTAGGATCATGATACTTTCCCTTAGATGTTCGATGCCATTACTTACACATGCTCGATACTGTTATTTATGCCTGATAGCTTACTTTGTTTACAAGTTCGACATCTTCAAAGCATTTACAGACTCGCCATTTTTATTGTCATATAAGCTCAATGCCTATCTTTTAATGCTTCTATATCCTCTTATTAGCTTAGTTGCCTCTTTTTCCCTCGATTATTCTTCTAGCATAATAGTAAAAAAATACATGGATAGCATTTTCCCCCTCCTTGTATAAAAGAAGCTTTTACACTTTAGCGTAAAACCAAGTTCAATACCTAAAATGGATTGATTCAATAGGAGTGATTGACGATATCTTTGACCTAAGGAGTTATATCAATTGCTATGTTTGGGACGGTGAGCTTGGATTATAGGAGTTAATCTTCTAATAATAAAGAAACCAGAATCCAAAGAAAAATCGTTGCCATATAAAGGAGAATCTGAATTTCTGCCTTGAGGTTGAGAACTTGAAAACAAAAGCAAGAGTTCCACAAATTCCATATTGATGGCAAAATTCATAATTTAGGAACCCGTTGATAAGAAGACCAGAAACCCATTTGGTAAGAAAATCGGAATCCTAATGATAAGAAGACTAGAAATGTAACTGATAAGAAGACTAGAAATCCATCTGGTAGGATGACCAAAAAATTTCATTTTAATGGTAAAATTCTCATTCTAGTTAACAGAAGGCCAGAAATCTGACTAACAACGAAGATTCCCTTTATTTGATAGAAAATTTGGATTCCAATCTAGAGATAAAAGATTGAGAGCTAATTTGCTTCAAAGAATAAAGCCTTAGGCTTTAAACAATAATTTATGTCTTGACAAGGAAAATTCAAAATTTCCTTCGCGGTCATTGCCTTTAAAAACATTCTATCGCAGTAACGGCCCGATCTTTCCTTTTAAGGTTGCTTTAACTTTGCCTTGGACCGAGATTGATTGCGTTTAATTGTTTTTCCTCTGGAATATTGCTTTGGCCCATCTCTAAGATGGAATTAGACTCGTCTATATAAGGTTGCCCCTTCTATACTTTTTAGGTAAGGATTTAGGCTTGTCAATGCTCTGGTCGGCAATCTTAGGCTGAACTAAATTCTTATCTGTCCTCCCTCTAGGAGGCACTCCAGTCAGGCCTTATAGTCGGTGCTTTAGCCATCCATCTTAAGCAGAACCAAAATCTTATCTATCCTCCCTCTAGGGGACGCTCCAGTCAGGCCTTATAGGCGGAACTGAAGGCTGGTCGATGCTTTGGCCAGGCCATCTTAGACGGGACCAAAGGCTTACTTTGTCCTCCCTCTCGGAGGCGCTTCGGCTAGGCCACGTAGACGGGATTGAAGACTTGTGGTGCTCCGGCGAGGCATTATAAGTGGGACCAGAGGCTTACTCCGACCTCCCTCTAGGAGGTGCTGTGATCGAGCCTTATAGGCGGGACCGAAGGCTTAAAATGCTTTGACCAGGCCCTTCTAGCTGGATCAAAGGCTTTTCCTTTATTTTATGAGTTCTTTTCTTTCTATTAGTTATCAATTCTGTAGATATACTTATCTTAATTTCTTTATTTATCCATTGTAGGAAAATAATGCTTCAAATGCTCGGCATTCCAAGTTTTTGCCATTACATTACCATCAGGCCGGCTTAGTCGATAAGTTCCTGATGGGATTATTTCATGGCTAACAAGAGGTCCTTCCAGGTTTGGTCCAAGTGGTCCATCTACTGGATTTTTGGTATTTACCATGATTTTTCGGAGTACTAAATCTACTTTTTGAAATAATCTCCCTTTGACTTTAGGGTTGTAATATCTTGATATCCTTTGTTGATATTCGACCGTCCGTATGGTCACCTCATCTCTTATTTCATTGATCAAATCTAGGGATTCTTTTCTTAGCTCTTGATTGGGGTCAAAAGCATATGTAATCCTTCGACGAGATGATATCTCAACTTCGACTAGAAGTATTGCTTTACATCCATATGTCAAAGAAAATGGATTGTGTCTTGTATCAGTCTTAGTAGAAGTTCGATATGCCCAAAGTACTAGTGGTAGTTATTCTATCCAATTTCATTTTGCTTTGTCTAGCCATTTCTTGATAATAGTCTTAACGGTTTTGTTGACGGCTTCAACGACTCCATTAGCCTTGGGATGAACTACTGATGAAAAACTTTTGACTATCCCATTTTTACCACGGAATCTTGTGAATTCTTTAATTTCAAATTGGGTCCCATTGTCGGAGATTATCTTATTCGGTATTTCAAACTGGGTGACTATGTTCTTGATCACAAATTTAGCACTTTTCCTGAAGTTGTATTTGGCAATGGTTCTGCCTCCACCATTTGGTAAAGTAGTCGATGGCTACTACTGCAACCTTAGCTTCGCCTTTTGATATAGGCAATGGTCCTATTAAGTTAATTCCCCACACATCAAAGGGCCATAGACTTGAGATCAGGGTTAACTCATTTGGCAGTATATGTGGAATCGTTGAAAACTTCTGACATTTTTTGCATCTCTTTACATAATTCACAACGTCATTCCTCATACGGGGCCAATAAAATCCTTGTCTCAAGACCTTTTTTCCTAACTTCATGCCATTAGAATGATCCCCGTAGAAACCTTCATGGGCTTTTCTTAACAGCTTTGAGCCATTTTATAAACTAACACACCTTAAGTAATGGAGCAAACATCCTCTTTTATAAAGTGTTCCATCCATCATAGCAAAAGTTGGAGCTTTGTGACTTATCCTTCTAGTTTCTCTTTTATCTCTTGGTAGTTTCCCTTCTACCAAGTATTCAACAATGCATGCCATCCAATTGTGCTTGTATTGATCATTTATTTCTGCATGAATGGTTCCTTCCTGGTTTTCATCATTACTACTTCCTTGTTCATTTTCTGTTTCCACGTGCATAAGAGCTTAGGATCTAGTCAATACCATGGTCTCATTTTTTGGTTCGATGGCTTTTTCCTCAACACTAGGATTTTGTTGGAACCCCACTAGCACAATTCGGGTTTCTAGCGATCCTCGCAAGCTAGCTAATTTGGCTAAAGAGTTGGCTTGAGAATTCCTTCCTCTGGGTATATGGTGTATCGAAAAATCCTCAAACTGGTTTAATATTTTCCATATATTCTTGACATAAAGGATCAACCTTGCATCCTTCATTTGATAAGTTTGATACAATTGATTAACCATCAATTGGTAATCACAGAAAATTTCGATCCTTGGGATTTTTAACTTAAGATCTAAGGTTAGTCCTGCTATCATTGATTCATATTCAGCCACGTTATTGGTAGTGGGAAAACCTAACTTTGTTGCATAATATAATCGACGTCCATCAGGGGTAATGATTACATATCCCACAGCCCCTTGCTCGTTTGAGGCTCCATCAATGAACAGTTGTTATTTAGGTTTCAGATCTTTTGCCTTTCTTGACTTTTCTTCAATAAATCATGTACATTCATTAACGAAATCAGCCAGAGCCTATCCTTTGATTGCCACTCGGGCTGGAACTCAATCTCATACTAACACGGCTATATTCCTCATTTTACTAGCCTTCTCGATGTTTCGGGCTTACTAAAAATTTGTTTAAATGGAAAATTAGTTAAGACCTTAATTGGGTGCGCTTAAAAATAGGCCCTTGGTTTTCGAGCAGTGAGAATTAGACAGTGTCAACTTCTCTATAACTAGATATCCAGCTTCTACCTCTTTAAGCCTTTAACTAGTATAGTACACCGAAAGTTAAGCTTTATTTTTTTCTCTTACTAGAACCAAACTTACCGCATGTTCAGAGACTGCCATGTAAAGTTATAAATTCTCTCCTTCTATGGGACTAAATAAGATTAGAGGTTTTTCAAAATGGTCTTTTAATTGTTTGAAGGCTTTTTGGCAATTTTCTCCGTACTCAAAGTTCTTCTTTTTCTTAATCACGTCAAAGAAAGGGATGCACTTATCAGTGGCTTTAGAGATAAATCTGTTTAAAGCTGTCACCCTTCCATTTAGGCTCATTACATCTTTACTTGTTTTTGCCTCTGCTTAATTGCTTTGATTTGGTCGGGATTGACCTTAATTCCTCGAGCGCTGACGATATATCCTAGAAATTTCCCAAATTATATTCCAAAAGAACATTTTTGCGAATTCGGCTTCATTTTGTACTTCCTTTGTACTCCAATCATTTCCTCAATATCCTTCAAGTGGTTAATTTCCTCTTGGGACTTAACTAGCATATCATCCACATACACTTCCATGTTTCGTCCAATTTGTTCCTTATTCTGTTTACTAACCTCCGGTACGGAGCCTCTACCGCCCAAAAGGCATAAATTTGTGGCAATAAGTCCCCCAATCCATTATAAAACTTGTTTTTTTTCATCTAGTTTGAACATAAGGATTTGATTATATCCTGAGTATGCATCCATAAAAGATATCATCTTATGCCCACTTATGGCATCAACCAATTGATCTATTCTAAGCAAAGGATAGCAATCTTTGGGGCATGCCTTATTCAGATCGGTATAATCGATGCACGTTCTCCATTTCCTATTGGACTTTTTAACTAGCACAGGATTAACCAACAATTTGAGGTAGAGCACTTCTCTAATGAACCCATTCTCAAGTAATTTTAACTTCTTCCTTTAATGTATTAGCTCAAATTTTATTAAACTAACTTTTCTTTTGTCGAACGGGAATAATTTTCGAATCTATATTTAGAGTGTCGCTCATAATTACTGGATCTATCCCGACCATGTCCGAGTGAGTCCAGGCAAACAAATTTTTACTATATTTGAGGAATCGGATAAGCTCTTCTTTGAGACTATCGCCTTATCCTTTTCCAATTTTTACCGTTTTGGTTTAGTCAAGCAAATCTAGGTTTACCTCTTCTAGTTCTTCAGTAGATTTTATTCTCTCTTGCTCACTTCTGCAATCTAATTTAGCAATAATTTCCTCACCCTCTATGTCATTGGTCATTTAGTTTACTTCTTTTTGCTTTCTTTTTATCTCTCGAAGTAGAATTTTTTAAGCATATCCACAGGTTTTTCACCTACCTTTGCCTGTTTATTTACCTTGAATGGTAGGCTAAAAAAACCACCATTTAAGGGCTTTTCAGTTTTAGTTTATTTCGATTTACTTTTCTTTAAGTCGTAACAAGAAGTGCCATCTTTATTAAATTGCTCGAGCGTAACAAAATATAGTTCTCGGGAGCTAAACTGCTCCCCCTTATGGTTCCCTAACAATTTTTAGTTAAGAATTTCACCATTAGATGTTTGGGTGAGACGAATGCATCCACTTCATCTTAAGCTGGCCTCCCAAAGAAATCATTATAATAGGAGGGTTGGTCCATGATTATGAATAGAGTTTCAAAGGTTCTGGAGTATGTTGGAATTCCCACTTGAACAAAGTGCTTTATCTGCCACATTGGAGTAGATCCTTTGTTATTGAATCCAAAGATAGGCTCAAGGCTTGATTTCAACTTCCCATCCGGAATATTCATCTGGTCAAAAGCATGTTTGAAAATAACATTTACTGCACCTCCAATGTCTACCAAAATTTTTGTCACCATAGATAGCCCAATTTGAGCAGCTATCATTAGCGGATCATTATGTAGGTGATGGACTCCCCTTAGCTCTTGTTGGATTACCGTCAAGTTAGGCATTTGGAGTTGAGACCTGTGATTCTTGAATGGTGGCTCTTCCTAGATGGAGAAAATTTCTTCATTTGCTTCCCTTACATATCTTCTCTTAGCTCCTTTGCTACTTCCGACAATATGGGGACATCCATGAATGACATCCATGCGATTAAGTGGAGGAATAAAGTCTTGTTGGGAATCATTCTCTACAAAATTGGCAGTGTTGCTCAAAGGCCTTTGATTATTCTCTTCGGGACGGGAAGGATTCTGAGTTTATTTAATGAACTCCTTAAGAGATCCTGACCCAATCATGTTCTAAATTATACCTACCAAGACATGACATTCGTCAGTCTTATGCCCATTTGCTTTTTGATAGGCACAATAACCTTCCCCTCTCTTGGGCTCAAGATGGTTTCTTGTTTCATAGGAAGTGCCAAAGTGGGGAAATTTCCACTATCTTTGGCCATAGCAAAAATGTAGGAGATGGGCTTATTCAAGTCTACATAATTGGATTTGGGGATCTCCTCCCATCTTCCTCTTCTACTTTCATCATATTTTGGCTTTTTATTAGGGCGATCGAAATTGAACTTTCCTCCTTCTTTCTTCGGTTGAGACTTCTTTCTGGCATGGTACATTTCGTCCATGCAGATGAATTTATCAGCTTGGAAATGGAAGTCCTACAGATCTTTGCACCCATGAATATAGAGCTCTTTACAGAAAGGAGTCTGCTTAATTATCCTCGAACGTACTCCCATTAGCTTCTCCTTATCTGTCATATTTTCTACTTTCAGCGCTTTCGTATTGAATCTCCTTAGCTACTCATCAAGTAATTCCCACAACCTTTGTTTGACATTAGCTAGTACACTGGAATGGAATTCATGGTTGGGTCTTTGCATACGCAAAACTGTGTTGAAAATTCATAAGAAAACTGTTCCCAAGAATAGATGGTCTTCTCTTGGTAGTGTATATTCTACTTGGCAGCTGCTCCATTAAAAGATGTAGGGAAAAGCCTGCAATAAACTTCCCCAACGGCTTTATGCAAGCCCATTTAGCTTTCGAAAGCCAACATATGGTCATCCGGGTCAGTGGTTTCGTCATACTTCAACGAAGGAATTTTAATGTGGGATGTGATTTTGACAGACTTTATCTTCTCGGTAAAAGGAGTCTCCCGAAAGTTATTGTTAACCCTTGGATCAAGGGTTATTTTTCTCTTAGGGTCAAGCATATCCTTCACCATTTTGTTGGCCTTGTCCTTTAGGTAGGTTTCATCATCACGATAGTCCTCTCTATAGGGCCTATATTCTTTGTATGAGATAGATGTACTTGATTGCTCGGGAGATCTTTTTGCTAGCTTTTCTTGGTTTTCCTTTCAATGATTTATCTCTGCCTTGTTGTCTTCTTTCATTTGCGATTTTAGAGAATACCTTGTTGACTCTTCGTTTTGGGCTTTTCTCTTTCTTTGTGGGCCCGTGATACTCTTGCCCTTATCTTTACTTTTGAGTATTAAGGTGTTTAAGTTTCTCCTTGGAGATCCCACTTCTTCTCCCCCTTCAGTAAACCTTGTCTTGGAAGATTTCTGAGAGAGAACTTTCTTAAGAAGCTCTTGCATAACTGCAAGTCATTGTGTTAAATCTTGAATTTTAGCTTTACTGGCTGTGGGCTTTGCTGGAATTGAAGGTTCTTCAATCTATGTGTTCTCCAAATTGAATTTCGGAGTGACATAATCCTTCAAGTTTGTTTGTTGTACAACTTCCTCATTTCAGACATTGACTTTCTTAGTCCTTACCATTTTCCTGAAACAAAAATTTTACTTAATTAGTTTTAAAGCAAGAAACAACGAGACGGAGGTTCGGGTCCTTCTTCCAACACTAAAATATTAAACCAAAAGTTGGCTCAACACCCAAGATGTCATCTAAAGTGGTATTATTCAAAAATGATCTAGTCGTATCCCTTGCTTTTGTTCAAAATTTCAAGTCACATGCTCAAGGGTAAAATAGGTGAATCATATAAACATGCAATAGTTCTTCATTCATATGTCAATGGGAAAAATAAGCCATTCACATATGTTATAGTCCCTTGTTCGTATGTTAATGGGCATAATTAGGCGATGTGCAAGGTAAACTTCAATTTAAACAAGGGCGTAAGTCGCCTTGTGCAAATTAATAATATGCAAATGCGAGTTCAAGTCCAAGTCCAAAGATAAAGTCATATGCATATCCATCATTCAATAATAGTCGATGATACACATTCGAGGGAATTATGCTATGCAAAGTTTATTGTCCGAGTCCTTATATGCAAAAAGTTATAAAAGTTACAATTGACTCTAAAAATCCCCAAATTGATCTAGGGTTTTCAACTTTAAATTGAGAAATGAGGAAAGAAAATGGTTCGCCCTCTTCTACGTGCCGATAGGGGTCTATGTATAGGAGTAACAATCACACGGGATGATTGACATGCATCATGGCTTTGAATCTAAAGGCTCATATAGCACCATCTTGATGAAATCTTGGCACTCGATATCACTTGCTTATAGAAGTTCGATAACACAACCTCTCTTGCAGAAGCTCGACAACCTTTATAATGGTAGATACTCAAAAACCTTCACGTCTTTTGAGGTTCGGTATCCATCATTGCTTGTAAAAGCTCGAAATCCTTTGCTAGTGTTGAAGCTCGTCATTACTTTAGAATTCGCTATTGCTTCTCTATGGTTAGATGCTCGACATCTCCTTTTTCTTTATGGTTAGATGTCGCATCTCTTTGTTCTTTGTTGGGGCTAGCTAGCTGCTTAGATGCTCAACACCCCTTTGCATCTATAGGCTCGACATCTTCATAGAGACTCAACACCTCACTGAAACATCATCATTTGATAGTCTTTCTTACTTATAGAAGACGTATAACATCATGTTATTAGTTCAATGTTCAATACCTTGCTCCCACACTTTATAGCTCACTGTCTTATCGGTATGGTCTATGTACTTGAAAACATGGTTGATGCTAGACAACCATACTTATATTGTACTAGCTTAATTTATCAACCTTTTACTACTTATTACTTGGAATCCTTCTTAGTAGCCCAACAACCTAGTAGCTAGATATCACCATGCATTTATAGGGTCGATACTACCTCTGCTTTAGATGCTCGATACTACTTTCGGATACAAGCTCGTTATCTCCATGCTCGACATGTCCATTACTTTTATGTTTAATATGTCTTCTATTTACAAGCTCGACATCATTTTAGGATCATGATAATTTCCCTTAGATGTTCGATACCGTTACTTACATATGCTCAGTACTGTTATTTATGCCTGACAGCTTACTTTGTTTAAAAGTTCGACATCTTTAAAGCGCTTGTAGACTCGTCATCTTTATTGTCATATAAGCACGATACCTATCTTTTAATGCTTCTATATCCTCTTATTGACTTAGTTGCTTCATTTTACCTTGATTATTCTTCTAGCATAGTAGTAAGACAATATGTGGATAACAACTTGCTTTTGGTAGATATGCTACAGTGTTTAGCATAGTTGGTTGTACTATTTGTGGTTTACTTTGCTTTTCAATGGACAATACGGATGAGAATCTTCTCGTGCATAGTAACATTCATTTGCATGTTGCCCATGGTTATTGAGAAGGTGAAAACATTGTTGGAGCTATGTCAGCCTGCAGCGGAAGATATGAGTAAACTTTTTAAAAAAAATCCCTTATTGGATCTATATTGGGTCTATGAAGTCTAATTTATTTAGAACGTTTCTAAATTTAATTTAAATAGAATCACTTATTTCATTTAAATTTATAAATTATCGATATAATTTTATTTAATTTATATTCAATTAAACATAATAGTACACATATGTATCGTATACATATGTGTATGTGTGCGCAGGATTAACATAATAATCCATATAAGGTATAACATACATGTATATAAATGCTGGGATTTACATTGCAATGGACATATTAGTTCATCATATATATACTGAATGTTGTCCAAATATATGTATATATGTAAACTTGTTATTTATATAAATATTAAAAACTATGTATGTATATATGTTTATGTATATAACTTATATGTAAAAATATTAATGATTTATTTATATATACCATTACAGATTATTAAATAAATAAATATACACACATAATATAGAAAAATCATTATTTTTTTATATCATTTTACACATATACATATATGTGTGTGTGTATGAATTACGCTAACAAAATTATTATTATTATATTTAAATATATATAAGTATATTTATAATATTTAGTTATGTATATGTGTGTGTGTGTGTGTGTATTAATTATGTATCTAAAATATATATAAATTTTTAAACCTTCCTAGATCAAATGCATAGAAAAAAAAATTATTTATATTTTATTGCATTAAATAAAAAATAAATAAATATATATATATATTAATTACTTATTCAAAATATAATAAAATAATAATATAAAATATTTTCGTGTTATATTATTCGAATTTTAAATATCTAGAAAATCAAGATGATATTTTTAAGTTATGAAATTTTTTCCAGAATTTTCTGAGTCAAGATAATATTTTTAATTGATTAATTTCGATCGTTTATTAAATTTATTTTCAAAAAATATAAGTATGATTTTTTAATTCTAATTTTTTGGTCGAGAGTTTATATGACGATAAAAATTAATTTTTAAAACATATTTTATTTTATACGATTTATTTAATTAGTATATTGATTTAAATAAAATTAAATAATAGTAAATAAATATTAAAAATTAATTTGCAGCCACCGAAAAATAAAATCTATGTAGATATAAATTTATAAAATATAGGTTCAACTATTAACATGATATGATGATAGAATTAAATAAAAGCCATATAATTAAAATTAGGTTGTATATTAATACATACATAAATATATTAATTAATAAAATGATGATAATTAAAATAAAATTTATTTGGCTGTGCACTTCAAATCATATATATAAAAAGTGTGTGTTTTTTAAATAAATTAAAACATACATATAATCAAAGTAACATATGACAACATTGATGATACATATAAGAATCTCACCAAACTAACAATATAATAATTATATATACATACATATATAAATGTATATATATATATGAATAATATAATGTTATCCAGAAATTATAAATATATTACAGTAAATACATACCTAATACTAATGCCTTAAAGCGCACATTGTGTTGGAACTGGGCCAGCCTGCAGTGGAAATTATAGGTGAATTTCAATTTTTTTACCATATTGGATCTTTATTGGGCCTATGAAATCTAATTTATTTAGAATATTTCGAAATTTTATTTAAATAAAATCTCTTATTTCATTTAAATTTACAAATTACAAATAGAATTTTATTTCATTTATATTCAATTAAATATAATAGTACACATTTGTATCATATACATATATGTATGTGTGTGCATGTGTAACATAATAATCTATGCAAGGTATAACATGCCCGTATTTTAATGTTGGGATTTACATCGCCACGGACATATTAGCTCATCATATATGTATTAAATGTTGTCCAAATGTATGTATGTGTGTGAACTTGTTATTTATATAAATATTAGAAACTATGTATCTATGTATATGTATATGTATATATATAACTTATACGTAAAAATATTAGTGACTTATTTATATTTACCATTTCATTAAATATTAAATATATATATTACATGTATACACAAAATATTAAAAAAAATCATTTTACACATATAAATATATACGTATGTTTGAATTTTAGTAAACAAAATTACATACATACATCCATATATATATATGAATTGCAGTAAAAAAATTATTATTGCTATATTTAAATATATATATATATATAAATAAGTATATTTGTAATATCTAAATATGTATATGTGTGTATATATAGAATATTAGTTATGTATTTAATATATATATATATATATGTTTGTGTGTATGCATGTACATATATTTTTAAACCTTTCTAAATCGAATGCATAACGTAAAAAAATTGTTTATATTTTATTGCATTAATATATGTATATGTATATATATATTATTCGAAGTACAATAAAATAATAAAAAATATTTTTTATTATATTATTTGAATTTTAAATTTAAGAAAATCAAGCATGATAATTTAAAGTTACTAAATTTTTTCTAGAATTTTCTCGATCAAAATAATATTTTTTATTAATTAATAGATTTCGACCGTTTATTTAATTAATTCTTTAAAAATATAAAAAATGATTTTTAAATTCTAATTTTTTGGCCAACGGTTTATATGATGATAGTAAAATTTTATAATAGTTAAAATTTAAAACATATTTTATTTTATATGATTTATTTAGTATATTTACTTAAATAATATTAAATAAATATTAAAAATTAACTACAGCCACCGAAAAATACAATCTATGTAGATATACATTTATAAAATATAAGTTCAATATTTAACATGATATGATGATATAATTAAATACAAGTCATATAATTAAAATTAGGTAATATATTAATACATTTATATGTTAATTAATAAAATGGTAATAATTAAAATAAAATTTATTTGGCTGTGCACTTCAGATCTATACATAAAAATGTGTTTTTTAATAAATTATAACATACATATAACCAATCTAATATGTGACAACATTGATGATACATATAAGAATCTCATCTAACTAACAATATAAAAATGATATATATATATATATGAATAATTTAATATTATCCATAAATTATAAATCATACAGTATGGTAAATACATACATAATACTAATGTCTTAGAGCACACCTTGTAATGATGAATTCTCCCTCCTTATAAATTTTCTCGATTCGGCGGATTGCTAATCCCTGAACCGTAGACCTTTAACTATCCAATAGCTGTCGCCTTTTGAATTGATTTGAGATGAATTTGTTAGAGCTCCCTGTTGATGAGGTCGACCAGCAATGATAGGGAAATGGTAGCTACCTTTTGCATTAGGGTTAGGAGTCCTTTTATAATGGAGGAAATAGAGAGAAATATGGATCATATCTCATACCATTTCTCATCAAATCTCAACCAACCATCTTCAAACCCCTTAAGCCTTTTTAGCTGCCTCCTACAAGCCCTATTGCTGCCGAAATAACATCTTAGCATCATGGGTTAATAGTCCATTTAAGCCCAAATAAATATTATTATTTAAATCTAATTTAATTTCTTGTCAATATCGCATATCAATCAATTATTTATAACTATTATAAATGTATACAATAATATTTATTTCTCAAATCATCTTCAAATTTTTATAATTAACATTTCGTAAATATTAATTAATTTATAACAATTATAAACTAATTAAGTCGTTTTGGTCTAAAGTGAATTCATCATTCCGGTTGTGTAACTCGTCAGGTGTAAATTCGGTCGGCAATTAACATCGAAATATTTGAATGTTAAGTTCACACATCATTTAGCAAGTGGTGTGACATTTTGGTCAAATTTATCGCTTACTTAGTTTCGATAAAATCCAATTTTATATTATTAAGCGTTACCTGGTTGTGACATTTATTTACACCAACTCCCTTCGTCAAAACTATATCACTTTGGACTTATAGAAATTTGTAATTATCAAAATTCCAATATCGTCCATATTCAACTCTATAGTCCAAACACAAAGTCCTTGTTTCAATGATGATAATAATTATTAACCGAACTGCTCTGGCCAGAGACTTTGATTTTGAGTTGACCGTGGTACTAACCCCATATAACTAAGGAACGAATTCTCTCTTGAATAGTGCTTCACTTCCAATATTTCCACTCGACCTAACTATAGTCACTCGATGGACGTCATGCCATGATTTGACTATAATCAAAGCGGAGCTTTCATATTAAAGATCCACAGTATTCTCAAGTCGAGAGAACTGTGTAACTCAGTCACATCGATATTTTCCATTTGACCTTTGTTATATTAACCAACATGAAACTATTGAGTGAGTCGTCCCATAGATATCTAATAACAATCAGTACGTAACTCTTATGTGCCCCTAGCGGTTATGAGTAATACACTGCACAACATTTGGAGAGAGTTGCGTAATCTATTCTCAACGAAAACATCGATATTTAGTCTCGATGCATTTTGACTAGGAACATACCATTTGTGGGTTTTCTATTAAATATACTTTTAGTTAAATTAATTAATTAATATAACATATTATATCAAGTATATAATAGAAAGAAACACCTTTATTTCGATCAAGATTGGTCAATGAGTTAGATATATGTAACAAATTACATAATTGCCCCTAGGGCATACCCTAAATTCTATCAATCTCTCACTTGCACTTGGGGTCAATTATGTAATCTTATTCCAACTTACCCAATTGGTTTTCTCAATACCAATTGGGTCGGTCCCTCAGTGAACGGGTATGCTATTGTGTTTAAATTATCTACTATGCCAATCAGCTCTCTTCGATGTTGATAAACTACCTTTATCATGTAGAATAATTTGGAGTATGTCTCTCGACTTCTACTGAGCTATAAGTTCTGTTATGAATTATATCGCGGCACTGTTATCATATAACAATTTTGTGGGATTCTCAACATTAGGAATCACCCTCGGCTCAGTTATAAATTTGTGCATTTATTATATATATTGCTTTTATTATGATGTAATTCAAGTCAATGTACTTAGCATTTTCATTGAATCAACCACAATCTCTTCTATTTGGAACATTTCAAACTTAAAGATTCTTACCTTCAATTTTATTATTGACATATTATACTCAATATCATTTATGAAGTTTGAGACCGAATACTCCTTCATAAGGAGTTCGTTGTTTCTGTAAACAATTCTTTAGTATTTCATAAATACACAAGAACACTCCAAAGTACCATTCAATGATATCAATTTAGAGTTGATATTTTCTTCATGTATCAAATGCATAAACAAATCATGATATCGTAGATAATATAACATGTATGATAATTTCTATTGCCAACATATAAGGAATCCATTTTACATATTATGTATTTAACATTTTAATAAGGTGTCCTTGCATATCGTATTGGGACATTCCCATTACCTTTCATACTTATTATAAAAGACATCATTTACAAATCCAACGTTAACAACTGAAACTGAATTTAACACAGGTACATCATTAAAAATCAGGTATGTGTTGTTTACTTACGATTTATAAATATCTATGTACCTTTTAACTTTCTTTCTTATGAGCACATGCTTCCTCTGCATTTTGATCAACAATCAAACTGTTTGATATTTCTTTTAAAACATTTGGTCAATTTTGGTGCTTGTTGAAAAACACTTTCGTATCCGTTCTTGGATCATATCCAAAAATTCACAAACCCAAATATCGCTTCCACTGAGTTCGAGACACTTTGGTTGTTATGTGCAAACAATATATTCTAAATCATTATTTAGAATTTTCCATTTCAGCACATACATACCAAACACAAAGTCATACTAAGCAATAATTTTATGAGTAAAATCCGAACCTACTTGAGCATATCAAATGGTGAATCTATTTCGTTAATTTAAACAATTGAAATTTACGATATTATTCTTATCAATGTGGCTCACTATATTCCAACTGCGTTTGTCTTTCTCTTAAACACACATTCGCAATCCTGGTCATATCCTTTAGGGTATAACCATCAAAATCATATTTTTGGTAATGTACTTGGAATCTATTTCGGATTTGCACAACGTACCATATCATAGAGTAAATACCCTTAATGGTTTAATTAAACAACCGAAGATTATTTATTCTGGACATTTATAAGAAACTCACAGTTTCTTTTTAATGTACAAGAATACTCATTAGACATTCTAATGTGTGTATTCATTTAGGTTTGGTCAATTTCATTTCATCTCATCTCTTGTAATCGGTGTTATCATTGGATTGCATCCAAATCCATTTTATACCAATAATTTCTTAAAGAAATTCCTTCGCTACAAAGTTGGTATTTCTTAAAACAATAGTTGTTTCTCAATGCAATGGAATGGACATTCATTAACATTTTATAAATTGCCTTATATAAAGCCGATTTTTCATTAGTTCATGGTAAATTTATGTTCATGATATAAATTAGTCATCTAATGACTATCGATCCCAAAATTCTCTTGGGACGATTCACACAAGGTACTTGCTTACAATTATTACATGCGGCCATTCAACTCGCACAACTTGCCAACTCCTTAGCCTAGGATATGTAGGAGTTTCTTATAAACTCATATCTCGTATGGTTTTCTAAACTATTCTTTGAAGGATATTAATTTTAACCTTGTGCACTACTATTAAGTACATGACCTTATTAAAAGAAGTTAACTCGACGTCACTCATCGTTGATCGTGCTTTGCCCAACATAGTTTGATTACTCCTTATCAATACATCATTATGTATTAAGAAGGAGTGACCTTTTGAGATAGAATCTTTATTCATGTTAGGTACATATGGAACTCCTTCCAATATACTCACCCATTCGATCAAATTAAATCATTTTTATCGCATGTTACATTATTTACTTTCATTTTATATTTTATAGGCTTATCATAGACTTATAAATGCCTATCAAATACACATGTACATACATGTGATAACTCATCGGAGAACATAATGAAGTATGTGGAACCATTTTGGTATCAAAAGACTTATGATTACATACATCTATATGTACCAATCCGAAGAGTTCATCAACTCTTATGATGCTCCCACTAAATGAGTGCATAACCTTTTAATTGTTTGAGCTATAACCAGTATCATATGATTCATAATCATACAGTAAAAATTATTTCTCAAAACTATATATTAGTCTATAATTCCAAAATAATTGTATATAATTTTAGATAATTCAGTATTTTCAATTGCATCACTTTTGTTGTGTAAACAAATACCATATTATAGTTTTATTTCATAATGAATGTTTATACTAAAATATAACTATGTCTATTTTTTTAGTTGACATTGAGAAATAGTCATTTTTTCATAAATAATGTTTGGTACGTTTTACAAAAACAATTTTTGTAACTTGATGCAATCAATAAGTGCTATGTGGTATGCTCCTATTATTCCCACCATTACTATAATAGTATACTTAATTCGAAGGTACATCATTCATTTAATATAAACTATTTATTTCATATACTACAACTAGTTTACTGTGGAGTGTTCTTTGATCAAATATCCTGAACTCAAAGAAATAAATTCTCATAGAAAACATTTTTCTATATAAAAAGTACATTTTCAGAATAGCAATCATATTTCTTATCTAATATTAAGTATCGATTATTATTTTACAATTCTCATTTCCGATGATTCATTATGAAGCAGAAGTAACTATTCACCCTCTTCATCCCAACTGTACCTTAAATCACATCTACACTCATACACTCAATTTTCTTTTTAAATGGTCAAACCATTCGAAAGAAACCCCTTACTACAATATCATAATGAAATCTTTACAAAAGTGCACTTCATTATCCTTAACATTTAAGGACATCAAATATGGTGCACTTTGCACAACTAATCAAATTGGCATTTTAGTGATCGGGTTCTTAGATCTATATTGTAGTTTTGGCCTTGTGTTACATTTAACACAATTCAATCCATTTTTAATCAATCAAATTGAATACTGATCTCATAGTACTATTTATTGTGTTATTTCACTAACTTCATTGAAGTATCATACATTACGAACTATGATCATTTCCTATATAACACTTACATGTGATAGTTTATGGATCATATATCCATAGTCTCATATCGCTTTTGAGTTCAGAACTTATAGAATGCAATACACGGTCTCAACCAAATAAACACATAAGCGACCAAATTATGAATGCATTAAGTAGTTGTAAAATTAGGTACTTGCATGGGTATAGAAAACATTAACATGTAAGAAGTATTTAATAGTAAGTATATATATATTATATTTCTATTTGTCAATCTTCAATTCAGTTCATTTGTATATCTTAATTGATAAACATTTTATCAAGCGTATTAAATGCACAAATTTATCAATGTTGATTATTATAACATTACATAGCGTATGTTCTTACAATATTAGAAAAGTTAAATATTATCATTTCATTTTTCTTACAAGGCTCCCACTAATCTTTTATGTTTTACCAAACCCTAAGTTGAAACACAGAATTCTTTCGACTTCACCAGTAGGTGTTAGGACTCATCCGTCTTGAAATTCTGACCTTGAGTCTTCTCAACAAGTCATAGCTCCACAAATGATGGATAACTCCTTATTGGGTGTATCATATACAACTCTTATCCCTTTAGTACCTTGTCTCAACTCTGCTTCGACCTTGAGTCTGGGTAACAAATCGAAATGAAATTATTCACTCATACCTATCATAATTCGATGGCCTAACTATAGTATATATACCTTGAGTCTACTCAACAAATATATTTAGTTATCTTACCTCATCTATTCAATATATTAATACTACTATACATAACATCACTAGCTTGAATCTAGGGTTGTCAACGGATACTTTCGGATACAGATAGTGCCATATCCGTATCCGTATCCAAAATCATTTTCGAATATCGGATATCCGTATCCGCTTAATTTTCGGATATCAGATATCCGTGTATGCTTAATTTTTGGATACGGACGGATATCGGATATTTATCCGCTCCGTCCATAATCAATAAATTTAAAAGTATAAATGAAAACGTTTGGATCAATATAAAACAGTTTTTGTACTTACTTTCATAAAAAACCAAGGAATCAAAAATGTCATGACAAAACATTGTTTTATACTAATATCCGTATGCGTATCCAAAAATATTCAAATATTAAACACTAAAACCGTATGTTTTCACTAAAAATGAGCAAAAAAACCATATCGTAGTAACATCCAATGGTTAGGAAATAGTTGGAAAATCATATATTAATTAAATATAATTTTAATTAAACATATATATGCATCAGTTAATCGGACGGATATTTTTCAGATACGGATACCACAATAACCATATCCGTATCCAGAAAGCTTTTCGGATATCAGATATCTGTATTCGCTTTTCGAATAACGGATATTTTTCATATTTTCGGATACAGATTCGGACAAATATCGGATTTTTTGGGTACCCATTGACAGCCCTACTTGAATCTGCCAACAACTAAGGAGTATTCTAGTAATTTATTAATATATATGGTAGAGGATAACATTATATCGAAGATTCATAATCTTCAATATATTACATTGAGTGATATCGACTTATGGAATAATGTATTTCTTATGAAATACGCTCTTGATTCAAGTGCCAGACATAACAGAAATCACGATATACATACATTTACGTTATTTATTCCTTAAGACTATTTAGGGTTTCTTTAATGTTCCACCTTTAGTTATACATTCACATTATATTTATTATTATATAAGTTTTATATTTCACCAACTATTAGGTTGTCTGAGTCTATTTTTTGGAGCTTATCTCTAAATTTTCCTATTTCATTGCAAGAGTAGTAGATATAACGAAATAATCAAAAAATTATGTTTTGGATCTGCAAGATAGAAACATAATATTTAGGCATTATAATATTTTTTTTTGAATTTCTCTGTGGTTATTATAAAATTTAGAATTAGTCTAAAATATTATTAAATTATATATATGATTATCATCAATAGGCTGAAATTGTATGTATATACACACTTGGACATTTATACACACATACAGTATAAATTGCACATAATGTGCATTAATAGCTAGAGAAATCTACTTTTCATTTAATAAAAAATAATGGATGGATGTGTGTCATAAGTGCTAAAGCTTTGGTGGTCGCTCCACCTTTACTTTAAGCAGTCTTGCAGGTGGTGTCAGATGCAAATTGATAGTGGACTTCCATTGATAGATGATTGGGAAGAGAAAGGCGGTGAAGGTTGCAAATCGTTGGTGAGATTCCGTTGATAGACGGTAAGGTATTTTTGGAATTTAAAAAAGCACGGTGAAAGTCATATTCATTGAATTCCCTTTATTAATAATAGAGATTTATATTAAATATTTATTACATGCTATAACCTTTATAGTATTACACTTATATATATATATGTATATTTATTTAATTAATTAACCTATAATTAATTTATTTAATTATTAACCTTTAATTAAAGATTACTTTATTGATATTGCCCTTTTACAAGAAACGAAAATTGATTGTCCTAATCTTCGTTTTTATAGAAGATTAGGTGGTTATCATTTTAGACATTAGGTTTGTTTACCTTCAATTGGAGCTTTTGGGGGTTTACTTATAGGGTGGCATGATAATTCTTTTAAACTTCTTCAAACTATTGCTAAGCAGCACTCTTTACATATAATTCTCATTAACCTTAGCGATAACTCTTTATTAAATATTTCTAACATTTATAAACCTAACTCGAAAATTGGTCGTCGAGTTCTATGGAGCGAATGTTTAGAATTTAGATCATTCGCTCCTGGATCTTGGATTTTGGGTAACGATTTCAATGTTATGTGTTTTTTAGAAGAGCGATCTCCCCGGGAAGGAGATTTCTCTTCCATGGAAGAGTTTGATCAATTTATTATTAGTAGTAATTTGATAGAAATGCCTTTATCTAATAAAGAATTCACTTGGAGTAAAACTAAGGATTCCCCTTCTATGGCTCTTTTAGATAGATTTTTTATCAGCGACGAAATCGAAGATAAATTTCCTATTTGTAGAGTTACCGGTTTACCTTATACATATTCTTTGCCCTATCATTCTTACGTGTGATCATCGTAGAATTATTAATAAAACTAAATTTGAAAAAATGTGGTTATTAGAATCCAACTTGTCCAACCTAGTTAAAAATAAACGGATATCAATGAATTTTTACAATATCAGGAATACAGATAACTCAGCTTAAAATTTTGTTTTAAAACTCAGGGATCTTAGGAATTTTCATAAAAATTGGAGTAAGAATGTTTTTGGCAGTATTAAAGTTAAAAAAGAAAATTTACTTTTTGAAATGCTTAAAATTAATAAGGTAGAAGAAACTAGACAACTTAATCTTGGAGAGAGTAATGTTCTCGCTAATTTAAAAGAAAAGCTTAATTCAATCTTAGAAAAAGAAGAGGTTATGTGGAAACAGAGATCTAGAATTCAATGGATTAATGAAGGCGATAATAATACAATTTTTTTTCATAATATGGCTAATGATAGAAAATGTAGCAAAATAATAAATTTAATTTTTGTGAACAATGTTGAATTATTTTATCAAAGGGATCTAAATAAGGCCTTTACTGATTACTATAGGGATATTTTTGGCAATAAGAATAAGCATAGGATAAACATTAGATGGAATGAACTTTATCATATTGATTCTAGAATTAACCATACTGACTTTTATAATCCTTTTTCTGATAAGGAGATTTTGAAGGTTATTAACGACATGCCTAGTGATAAAGCCTCGGGTCATGATGGGTTTCCTATTTTATTTTACAAAATATTTTGGGTTGATTTAATTAGCATGTTTAATGAATTTTATAATGAGAAAATACAATTGGGAAGATTTAATTTTGCAAATGTCATTCTATTACATAAAAAAATCGGTGCTAATAATTTAAAAAAATTTAGACCGGTTTCTTTAATTAACTGTTTTGTTAAAGTTATTTCAAAAGTTTTAGCTAATAGACTTAGCACAATAATGAATGACCTAACTGATTGTTCACAAACTGCTTTCATTAAGGGTAGAAATATCACTGATGGAGTGGCTGCTATTCAAGAGTACATTAATCACTGTCGTAAGAATAACATTACATGTGCGCTTCTAAAACTAGAATTTGCAAAAGCTTTCGACTTGGTGGATTGGGATTTTCTTATTGATATGTTACTAACTTGAGGTTTTAGTCGTAAATGGATTGGTTGGATTATGACTTTGCTTAAAACTGGTAATTCTAGTATAACAGTTAACATAATTTTAGGAAATAAAATACAATCAAAACATGGCTTAAGGCAGGGTGATCCTTTATCGCCTCTTTTTTTTAACTTAGCTGCTGATGTTTTCGCTATGATTATTAAATAAGCGGTTGGAAATGGCTCTTTAGGATGCTTGGTAGTGAAATCTCGCGTAATGGTCTCTCTATCCTTCAATTTGCAGATGATACCTTATTATATCTTCTCATTTGCCTAATCACGTCATTACCCTTAAATTTATTTTATACAGCTTCGAACTTCTTTCAGGGCTAAAAATTAATTTCGATAAAAGTTCAATTTTAGTATTAAATGACGTTGATAAGGTTGAAAGTTTAGTAGCTAATACGCTTAATTGTAAAACCATGAATTTCCCTTTTGATTATTTTGGTTTTTTTTATTAGACCAACTAAGCTTAAACATGATGATGGTTCACTATAATAGATAAAATTAAAAATAGAACTTCTAATTGGAATGGGAGGTTTTTATCCAGAGCGGGTAGATTAGTTCTCATCAGTTCTGTTTTATCTGCTCTTCCAATTTATTAGATGTCTATGCATCTTTTCCTAGATTGGGCGATTAATAAAATTGATAAAATAAGAAGGGATTTCTTATGGAGTGGTGATAATCCTAGCAGTAGTTTTAAATGTTTAGTTAATTGGGAAACTGTTTGTAAATCTAAAAAGGAGGGAGGATTAGGTGTTATTAATTTACGTAACATGAATTTATCTTTATTACGGAAGTGATTATGGAAATTTAAGGATATAAATGATAATTCTATTTGGAAAGAAATTATATCTAAACGTTATTATAATGGTAGTAATAATTTATACCAAATTACACCTTCAGTTCACAATAAATTGTCTAATTTTTAGAAAATCAATTTTAAAACGTCATGAGATTTTTAACCTTGGTACTAGTATGATTGTTCATTCAGGAAACAATACTTCTTTTTTGGCAAGATCGTTGGATATCTGTCATTCCCCTTAGGGTAGAATTTAAAGAAAATTTTGAAATTTGTAACTTTAAAAATGCTTTAATTATATATGCTTTTTCTCCAGATAATGATCCCCCTTGGAACTTTAGTTTTAATAGAATCTTAGAAGGTACAACTCTTAGACAAATTTCTTTATTATGTGCAAGATTGAATTTATATAATGTTGATAACGATAATGATATTATTATTTGGGAATATGATAAAAGTAAGAAATTCACTTCTAATTCTTTTTATAAATTTCTTAATTTCTCGGACGTTACTAATAACTCTTCTAAGCTTATTTGGAAAGCAAATGCACCGCCAAAAGCTAAGATTCATATGTGGTTAATCATGCAGGAGAAGCTAAATACTATTGAATTTTTAAAAAGAAAGAATATGCAAATTGATAATAAATGTACTTTTTGTAAATTGTATTTTGAAGATATTAATCATATTTGTTATGATTGTATGGATACTTGCTACATTCTTAATAATACTCTTAAAATCTTTAACTTTATTCTTACAACTAAAGTTTCTGATTGTGGATTTTACTGGAATAATTTAAGATTTAAGTTTAAAAAGGGAAATAGATTTTTACTAGATACTTTATTCATTATAATCTGTTGGTATATTTGGTTTGAGAGAAATCATAGACTATTTAACAATAATAATAGTCATATTAATAGATTTGATATTTACAATAGCATCATTTTGTTTCAATTGGATCTCAAATCCAAAATATATATTGGCTAAAAATAATTATTTTAAAGAATATCTTAATAAGGTTAGAAATAGCATTAACTTATTTAAACATAAAAACAATATTTTTAACATTAATAAATATAGCATTAGCATTTTTTCGAATTCAATTGATGATTTTACTGATTATTATAATGTTCTTTTGATTAAAGGAGCATAATTTTAAAGAATATCTTAATGGAAATAGAGTTTATAGGATTTTAACTACATATTTTGTTAATTTTTATGCCTTTTTGATTTCGTGATCACTATTTCATAACATTAGAGTAAGTTAAGATGTTGCATATTGAATTTTGATCATTTTATTGGTCTATCCCTTTTTTAGTTTCTTTACCGTCTTATATTTTAACCGTAGTTTTATTACTTTTACTTCATTAATACATATATATGTATATAAATTTTATTTATATACATACAGGTGTATTATTCTTATATTTTTGCATAGTTCCATCTACAGATACAGGTTTTGGCCAAAAATGGTGCTAGAATGCTATTTGCAGGATTTCGGGGTTGTTGATGCCAAGATTGCAGGATTGCTAGTTGTAGGGTCGTTATTTGGAGAGATTTCTGGATCATCCGCATTTGCAGTGAGGCGTTCATTCTAGATCATCCACGTTGGCAGTGAGGCGTTCATTCTGCATCATTTGCGTTTACAGCGAGGCATTCATTCTTTGGTGGAGCTGCTTGCTCATCTCATTTGTATACTTGGTCGCAGCATGGATCATCCGCGCTTATAGTGAGGTGTCTTTCTGGATCATCCGCATTTGCAGTATGGCTTCCATTTGGATTCATCCACGTTTGTAGTGAGGCGAGGCATTCATTCTCTGGTGGAGCTGCTTGTTGATCTCATTTGTGCACTTGGTTGCATCGTGGATTTTTTTGGGTACTTCTAACACTTCATTATCGGGCGATGGCCTTACCGGAGTTCGATATTGAGGTGTAATGGGCGGTGGCCTTGACGGAGCTCATTCAAGAAGTTACCTGAGTTTATTTTCTTTGTTTTTTCTGTGTTACGACTTGTCACCTGCCAGGCATGTTGGCTGCTCCTTTATTATCAGTGTTATATATATGTACATGTGTGCTCTCCTCTACTTTAGAGGACCACGCATTTCTCTAAAAAGTTATTAACCTTTAATTAATTTATTTAATAATTTATTTAATTAAATTATAATAATTTCAAAATTCAATTCATATACATACATGTATACTTATGTTATTTTAAAATGTTTTAAAATAACATAACATGTATCATAATATATAATACATGTATGCGTTTATTAATTAATTAAATTTATTAATCTTATTAATAAATTTTAAATTTTCTTAATTAATATTTATTTTCAAAATTTTGAATTTTTTTATTATATTATAACTTTTATAAAATTTGTAAATTTTATTTTAAATTTTATTTTAAATTTTATTTTTAAATTTTATTTTTAAATTTAAAATTTATATTTTAATTTTCAAATAATTTTGAAAATTAGACCAAGGCTCAACTCAAATTTGGGCCTTTTCTATCAGGGACAACTTTTGGGCTGTGGGCTTAATAGTTAACCCTAATATGACTAATTTATGCCGCATAGGTTATTAGGCTCCGATACCATTATTGGAACTAGACCACCTCGCAGCGGAAGTTATGAGTGAATTTTAAAATTCTTTACCTTATTGGATCTTTATTAGACCTATGAAGTATAATTTTTTAGAACATTCTAAATTTAATTTAAATAAATTCTCTTATTTCATTTAAATTTATAAATTACAGATAGATTTTATTTAATTTATATTCAATTAAATATAATAGTACACATATGTATCATATACATATATGTATGTGTGTGTATGTAATATAATAATCCGTGCAAGGTATAACATTTTCGTATATAAATGTTAGAATTTACATTGCAACAGACATGTTAGCTCATCATATATGTATTAAATGTTGTCTAAATATATGTATGTATGTAAACTTGTTATTTATATAAATATTAAAAACTATGTAAATTTGTATATATATGTGTATATGTATACATACATATATATAACTTATATGTAAGAATATTAATGATTTATATCTATATACTATGCATTAAATATTAAATATATAAGTAGGAATTACAGCAGCGAAATTATTATTATTATATTTAAATATATATATATATATAAGTACATTTATAATATCTAAATATGTATATGTATATATAATATATTAATTATGTATTTAAAAAATATATTTTTTTAAACCTTTCTAGGTCGAATGCACAACACAAAAAAATATTTATATTTTATTGTTGAAAAATATATATATTAATTATTAAAAATATAATAAAATAATAATAAAAATATTTTTACATTATATTATTCAAATTTAAATTTTTATAAAATCAAGCATGATATTTTAAAGTTACAAATATTTTTCCAGAATTTTCTTGATCAAAATAATAGTTTTAATTAATTAATCGATTTTAGCTGTTTATTAAATTGATTTTTTAAAAATATAAAAAATGATGTTTAATTCTAAATTATGGCCGAGAGTTTTATGATTATAATTTTTTTTGTAAAATTTAAAATTTAATTTTCAAAACATATTTTATTTTATATGATTTATTTAATTAGTATACTGATTTAAATAATATTAAATAATAGTAAAAAATATTAAAAATTAATTACAGCCACCAAAAAATATAATATATGTAGATATGAATTTAAAAAATATAAGTGCAACTATTAACATGATATGATGGTATATTTAAATACAAGTCATATAATTAAACTTAGGTAGTATATTAATACATACATACATACATATATACATACATATATATATATATATATTAATTAATAAAATGATAATAATTAAAATAATGGGTACTTTTGGCTCAGGTCCTTATTAAGGTTCAAAATACACGAAAAGTCCTTCACTAAATTTCAGTGTAAATTAGGTCCCTGTTTTTTTATTCACGATTATTGCAGAGCATGATGCAACTTTTCATAAAAGTTGCTGACATTTCCGCAACTTTTCTGTACACTGTGAACATAGTGTATGAAAGTTGCTGAAATATCAGCACTTATTTATAAAAGTTGCCGACATTTCAGCAACATTTATGTACACTGTGAACACAGTGTATGAAAGTTGAAAGTTGCTGAAATATCAGCACTTATTTATAAAAGTTGTTGACATTTCAGCAATAATTTTTCTTTGTTTCTAGAAAATAGGGACCGGATTTACAATGAAACTTTGACAGGGAAAGTTGCTGAAATATCAGCACTTATTTATAAAAGTTGCTGATATTTCAACAATAATTTTTCTTTGTTTCTAGAAAATAGGGACCGGATTTAGAATGAAACTTTGATAGGGACCCGCTTTACAATATGAAAGTATGATAGGATGCCTCCCTAATTTCCGCTAAAATAAAATTTATTTGGCTATGCACTTCAAATATATATATATAAAAATGTGTTATTTTATAAATTAAAACATACATATAACTAATGTAATATATGACAACATGATATACATATAAGAACCTCACCTAGCTAGCAATATAATAATGATATATATATATATATATATATATATGAATACTATAATATTATCCAGAAATTATAAATCATATAGTATAGTAAATACAAACCTAATACCGATGCCTTAGAGCACACCTTGTAATGATGAATTCTCCCTCCTTGGAAATGATAATAATTAAAATAAAATTTATTTCGTTGTGCACTTCAGATCTATATATAAAAACGTTTTTTAATAAATTAAAACATACATATAATTAATGTAATATGTGACAACATTGATGATACATATAAGAATTTCACTTAACCAACAATATAATAATGATATATATGTGTGAATAATATAATATATCCAGAAATTATAAATCATATAGTATAGTAAATACATACCTAATACTAATGCCTTAGAGCACACCTTGTAATGATGAATTCTCCCTCCTTGGAAATCTTTTCGATTCGGCAGATTGCTAATCCTTTAACCGTAGATCCTTAGCTATCCAATAGCTGCCGCCTTTTGAATTGATTTGAGATGAATTTGTTGGAGCTCCTTATTGATGAGGTCGGCCAGCAATGATGGGTGAATGGTAGCCAAAAGTTCCTTTTGCATTAGGTTTAAGGGTCCTTTTATAGTAAAGGAATAGAGAAAATTGTAATAAATTACATAATTGCCTTTAGAGCATACCCCTAATTTTATCACCTTGTAATAATGAATTCTCCCTCTTTTGAAATCTTCTCGATTCGGCAGATTGCCAATCCTTGAACCGTAAACCTTTAGCTATCCAATAGTTATCGCCCTTTGAATTGATTTGAGATGAATTTGTTGGAGCTCCTTTTTGATGAGGTCGACCAGCAATGATGGGGAAATGGTAGCAAAAAAAATCAAAACAATTAGGGTTAGTGGATGAAATACAGCGCAATATGGATCATATTTCATACCAATTCTCACTCGATCTAAACCATCCATCTCAAAACACCTCTAGCCTTTTTACCGCCCTCTACAAGCCATATTGATGCCGAAATTATCATCTTATTATCATGGGCTAATATCCCATTTAATCCCAAATAAATATTATTAATTAAATCTAATTTAATTGCTTGTTGATATCGCACATCGATATATATATATACACACACACACACACACATATAACTATTATGAATATATACAATAATATTTATTCCTCATATCATATTCACAAAATTTATAATTAATATTTCATAAATATTAATTAATTTATAATAGTTATAAACTAATTAAATCATTTGGTCTAAAAAATTCATCATTTCGGTTGTGTGGCTCGTCGGGTGTAAATTTGGTCAGCGATTAATATCGAACTATTCGGATGTTAATGTTCACACGTCACTTATCACGTGGTGTGACATTTTGGCTAAATTTGTTGCTTACTTAGTTTCAGTAAAATCTAATTTTACATTATTAAGCATTACCCAGTTGTGACATTTATTTACACCAATTTCCTTCGTCAAAACTATACCACTTTGAACTATAGAATTTGGTAATGGTCAAAATTCCAATATAGCCCATACTCAACTCTATAGTCCAAATACAAAGTATTAGGTTCAATAATAACAATTATTATTACCCGAAATGGTCCTACCAGAGACTTTGACTTTGAGTTGACTTGAGATGACCGTGATACTAACCCCATATAACTAAGGAGACGAATCCATTCTTGAATAGTGTTTCACTTTCAATACTTCCACTTGACCCAATTATAGTTACTCGATGGACGCCGTGTCATAATTTTACTATAATCAAAGCGAAGCCTTCGTATTGAAGATCCACAGTATTCTCAAGTCGAGATAAATGTGTAAATCAGTTACATCGATATTTTCTGTTTAACCTTAGTTATATTAACCAACTGAAAACTATCGAGTGAGTTGTTCTATAGTTATCCAATAACTATCAGTACGTAACCCCTATGTGCTCCTAGTAGTCATGTGTAAAACACTGCCCAACATTTGGAGAGCATTACATACTTTCGTCTCAACGAATACATCAATATCCAGTCTCGATTGCATCTTGACTAGGAACATTTAAAATGGTATATTTGTTTTCATTGTGATAAATTACTCACAATTATAACACTTTGTAACTACTATCACAAAAGTGGAAATTAGCCACAAGGGCCTCTTTAGTAAGTGGAATTAGTTTCTAGGACACACAACTGAAATAATTACTTTCAAGGACAAAACGTAAAATACTTAGTTTCTAGGGCCTAAAAACCTATGAAATTATGTCCTTGAAAGTAATTGGACTGCTGACTTTGTCCTTGAAAGTAATTATTCTGCTGACTTTGGCCTTGAAAGTAATTTCTTTGAATGTGTGTCCTAGAAACTAATTGGACTGCAAAGTTTATCCTTCTGGTGAAATGCACAAAATGTATTATTTTTGGATTTTCTATTAAATATACTTTTAATTTAATTAATTAATTAATATAACATATTATATCAAGTATATAATAGAAAGAAAACACATTTATTTCGAACAAGATTGGTCAACAAGTTAGATATATGTAACAAATTACATAATTGCCCCTAGGGCATACCCTTAACTCTATCAAATACTAAGGATAATGCCTTAAGGGGTACGTCGGGTTGGTCATGACGTGATGAGGTGGGCTACCTAAGACCGATCAAAGGTAGGTTGTCCGGCTAAAGACAAGTTACGCTTGAGGCTTGATCAGATGAGTAGGCTTTTGAAGCTATATGGAGTTGAGTTGGCTGGCTATCGAGCTAGGGTGTATTGAGTGGATTGGCTGGCATTGGGCTAAGATGAGTGTGGGATGAAGTGAACTGGGTCGGGCTTTAGGAGGGATGGTTTGCTTCGATTCGACCGGGCTTTGTTATGCAGGTGAACATAAAGCTGAGTTGAATGAGGGTTAGCCTGATAGAATCGACTTGAGAGACTGGGCCGGCTTGTTGTGGGCTGGGCTGAGTTGTGCAATCAAACTAATTATACTTTTGGGAACGTTAATTAACATCTTGCCCTCTAAGCCTATCTTTATGAGCAGTGGCGGGCATGTCGACCGGCTCTTTTGCTATGCATTTAATGCGTGTCATAAGCAGTGCTACGCCATTGGCTGAGACGATTCACTTTTCCAAACGTGGCATAGGCATTTCATGTTTCCAATATGGGTGAAGTGGCAATTGCATTGATTATACCTAGACAATTGAGATCTATTTACTTTTTGGATGGGATAGTTGTGATGAAGGGGGTAGGTATATAAATACCCATCACCTCCTTCATCTCCACTCTTTAGTGAAACCTAAAAATGCTTTTGCCATTAAAAAGCTTCAAAACCCTTCAAAATTTCCAAAGCTCTTCTCATCGAAAAAATAGTAATGCTTCTTCTTCCTTATCCCTCTTTGTCGTCGTTGGTCTTTTGATGGCGGCTTTGGCCATCAAAAACATGTTTTTGATGTGTATTTTTGTTTTTTTGTTGCTAGCGTTGATTTTGAGCTTGATTCTGTGTCATTGCTTGGTCGTAATCCATGCTTTCTGGTCATCTTTTGGACGTCGATCGACCATCGCTGCCATATTAGCTGTGGTCAATCGACGTTAGTGAATTTCGCAACAGCTCGTGAATTTAGAGAATATATTAGTGTTGGACTTTGATAACCACCTTACGCCTTTTATATCCAAATACCATAAATAGTGCGATGTGAAAATATCTGGCTAATGTAGAGCAGTAGTCAAGGGTAAAATTAAAATAAAATCCAAAACATAACCTGTTATATATTTCACAGTGCGCGTGATAAAATATAATAATCAACATAAATATAAAACATATGAGGCAGCAGTATAACAAAATGAACCGAGATAAATTAGAGTACATCAGTCCATCACGGTTATACAAAACAAAGTGAAAATAGAGTTTATACATCAAATCAAATAAACTCTAAATGGAAAGTTGTCTCTGATAAATAAGTACTGATTATAGCTCAACAATACTGCATAACAGAATAATAATAATAGTTCCAAAATATAGTATATGAAAGCGCTAGTCACTTGCTCGTCCTCCGTACATCTTCACGCGCTATCTTAGACCTGTTATCTCTCTTCTGCTTATTCAAGAGTACATGAGATAATAAGAAGCAAAGCATAAAATCTTAAGTCAGACAATATTCTATTATGTGCGATCTATAATCTCAAAATACTATAAAAATCGATATGGTAATAGGAACATGATGTATGGAAAATTATATCTGATATGTCCCTGCATCCAACAAGTTAGTACATAACATCTATATATGCTAATCTACTATCACATGGGTTGTAATACCCTATGAGATTTATATGTATATATTAATAGTAGGGACAAAATAGTAATTTTACAAACATTAGAATTAGGCATTGGGATTTGTACCATTGCATAGTGTAACAACCCGTAATTTCACCGCTTTGATTGTGAATATTTGATTAGCTTTAAATATTTAAATAATTGATTTTATAACTCAAATAACCTTCTTTTAGTTAATAAAGAATTATGGTAAATTTGTTTTGAAAATTTGTTTAAATAATAGGTGGTTCGATGAAAAACAGAAAATGTGATCGAAAACCGCTTTTCGGATTTTCGATTTTATCGAACGAAAATTTGTAAAAAGTTTTTTTATACCTTTGCTTCACTTTAAAACATCGTTTAAATGTTTGAGTTAAGTTAAGAAATATATTTTTGAAATGTAAAGATGAATAATAATAATAATAAGTATTAATAAAAATAAAATATATTCATATTTGAATTTGAAATGATGATTTGATGGCTTAAGTGTTAAAATTGAGAAAGGTACATGGACCATTCTAATATCCACCATATTTCCATATGGTTTAGTACTTGGTTGAATTAGGAAAATGGTAGGAAGAATAAAGAGGATAATGGCATTTGTGTCTTTTTAACCTTTTCATGCATTTGTAAAAGTAAAGTTTTTATCTCATTTTCATTTTACTCTTCATTCTCATTTCCAAATTTTCTAACTTCTCTTTTCCACTCTCTCTTCAATTCTTAAAATTAGAAAAATATCATCTTTTTACCTTAAAAAGTTAAATTTAGTTGTGAAATTGATTTAGGGTTTGGTTGCTGAGAGAAAGTTTGGATTTTGCATTTTCAAATTTGGGAGGGTGAGAACGTTAAATTCTTGTTCTTACTTTTGGAAAATAATAAATATTATTAAAATTTGCTCATAGTTTTGTTTTTTGATTTAATATGAGATCCATGTGTATTGGTAGTTATAAATCATAATGTGTTGATCAATTGTTTAAAAATAATGGTTAAATCATATTATGGTGAAATTCGTTATGAAATGAAGGATATTCTTGCTATAAACAAACATACATAGGCACATAGATAGGCACAGGCACACATTTCTTCATCTTCTTCTTTATCCTGCTATCTGTCAAATGAAGTGAACACACACCTCATATGTTCAAAAATCATTATCTCGCAAACCCTAGGGAATTAGCAAATCCGATCAACTGTAAAGTTTTTCGTCATAGCCTTTAATTATATCGTCGTGTTCGCTTCTACAAATCACAATTTTAGAGGTTAGTCACATGATTTTAGAGGTTATGGTTTTGATGTGTGGTTAGATGATCAGATTCCAATCATCTATTTAATTCTGATGATCTAAGTGTCGAGAGAGGAAACTATGGAGTTGGGCGGAGGCTGGGGACAAGGGGAAGATATAGGTGGTGGTTGCATGGTCGTTGGTGGACAGAGAAGCTCAGGTGAGCTCAATGTAGGGTTTCTGAAAATGGAGTCTAGACGTTCAAATTTAGGGTTGCGGGTGGCATTGTAGGCCACCAATTGGGACAGGCTTGGGGCTAGAAGTGAGGCCACGTGCGGGGGTCCCAACGACGTAAGTGGCAGGTCTGGAAGTGGGTGTGGCGATGGTGAGGTGGGGAGAAACGCGATTGGGCGAGTTTGAAAATATGGATTTGATGTTTGAATTTCGGTTCAAATTCGATCGCCGTAGTTGACGACGAGTCTGTGGATGAATGAGAAAGGTGCATGGAGTTTGTGGGTGAGATCAGCACAACGATCGATGGTCGGCGTCGTGGTGTCCGGTCATGCAGGTGCACATTTGTGCATAAGTTTCTGAGTTTGGGAAAGAGCATTTTGAATTTGGGAAATGTTTTAGGTGGGAGAAAGAAGTTTCTATTTGGGTTTGGGGTAGTGGGCCTTGGGCTTGAGTATTTTGGGGTGGGTAGTTATTTATTTTAAGTCAGTTTAATTAACTGATAATTTAAGCTTTGAAAAAGTGTAACACAACCATTTAAGATCGGTTTAACTCGCGGTACCTTGCACTAGACTTGTATTGACGAGTAGAACACTTTAATAAAAATGGTTGGTAGTTTTAATGTAGTATAATTTAATGATAAATTAATACCGATTGAATATAATTAAGTTGTTCGAATAGTAACATAGTTTATATAATTATACCTCATTAATGATATCTGTTTAGAAGAATAAAACACAATTCTGCTAGTTTAAATTGAATATATTATTTTGGACATTTATTTAGCAAAATAAATCCCCGTTCTGCTTTTTATTAATTTGAACATTTATTTTTATGCCAGTTGATTTGGATAAATAATGTATTATCCGTCAATTATTAATTATGGATTTTATTTACATATGCTTGCTGATGTAAATACCAGTGTTATACTTGGAAAGTTAAATGAAATAAATGGTAGCTTATTTAAATACCATTGTGGTCGCTAAGCCTCTTTCAAAATTTGAAGAGAAATGGATTTAAGTTAACTTTAACTTAGCAATATTTTAAAATAAATTATTTATTTATAGTGTTTTGAAGTTAATTAATTAATTATAGTGTTTTCAAGTTAATTATTTATTTATTTATAGTGTTTTAAAGTTAATTAATTATAAATAGTGTTTTAAAGTTAATTAATTAATTATTAATGATGTTTAAAGTTAATTAATTATTTATTAATGATGTTTAAAAGTTAACTAATTATTTATTTGGGAGGTTTAAAGGTGATAAGGTGTTTATAAATAATAAATCGTTTTATAAAAGGAATTGTACTTGGTAAAAAGGATTTAATAAAAGAGTTTTTTAAATAGAAAGAGTTTTATGAATTAAACCGGAGATTTATAAAAGGCCTTGTAAATATGGAACAGGTCTATAGAAAAATGGAATTTAAGATTCCTATGCCCTAGGTTCTCATGCAGTTTCACTCGCTTAGTCTTAACAAGACTAGTGGCTATATTGCCTAATCCCACCACCGAGCTCAAGTCCAGCCTCACCTCGCTCGGACGAAAGTGGACCTCTAGAAGAGGTCGCCTTGGTTACCTAATGCTTTCTATTTGCCAACTTTGTCATTATGCCCTAAGGGACCGCTTCAAGTCCGGCTGCACAGAAAGATTCCCAAATTAATTTTTAGAAGGAATGAAATTTTACTTTGATAAATAATTCTTCTTAATTATGATGGTATGGTAGCAATTTTTCATACTTAACACTGAAGGATAAGGGTTTGGGGTTTATAGTAAACAATGTCTTGAATGACATTTGTTGTTGACCCATTTAACATGAAATAGGAAATCTTTCTTAAGTGCTTTGTGAATATACTTATACCATCGTATAAGTATATGGTAAAGTCTTCCAAGTATGGAAAGTAAATTGGTTTGAGAATATACTTATACCGACGAAATAAGTATATGAATATTTTAGAATGATTTAAATTAATGAAAGTTTATTAAAGAGGCTTAGTGGATCTCATAGAAAATTAAATCTATGTTTGATTGTTTGTTAATTTGATAGTTAAATAACCGGCTATCAACTCTTGATCAAATATAACTCTGGAAATATCTAAGAGAAACACGAGAATTATAAGATATAGTTATCTTCAGTGGTATTGTACTGTATGTATAAACTCGTTGTGTTCTTCTGGGATAAATGATAAGGAAATCCGTCCACTTAATCATTCAGGAGGTGATCTCTATTCTTAAGTATTGTCTGTTTATTTCCAAAAGCGCCAAAGTTGAGTTTACCATAATCTATCGATTGGTCTTGGAGCGACAGGTAAGCGAGGGAGTGCACTTATATGAGATGACTCAAAACCGTAAATGCTCCAAAATCATATATGTGTTCGATGCTTTAGAAAAGATTCAAGACTAGTTCGAGATAATGGAATCGAAGATGGAGTTCTTTGAAGTGCAAGGGTTACTTTCTACTAATCCTAAGGGTGAATCCAAAATGGATGTAGTAGAAGTAGTGCCTTCGGTTTGTTCATATCCCGAACAACTTGTATGGATGAATGCTAGCATTGAATTGTCGCTTGGAAAGCAGTGTTAGCATTCCAAGTGGGATTTGCTAAGAGAGGGAAATAAGTAATCGTGATCTCATGAGCCTCACAACTCGGTAATGGCTAAAAAAGGGATGCTTGTAGAGCTATGTGGTGAGCTACCATTAGGAGCATCATTTCCCGATCTAGATTTGATTTTATTGATTTTGGTTTGCGCGGGGAAAGGGGGTGGGGAGGCGTGGGGCAATGTTTGCAGCCCGATGCCCGAGGGATGATGTAATCTGGTTTATCATTTTAAAGGGGCATGTTGGCTCTGTGTTCGCAGGGGGTCTATATGTGGCCCTCTGATACATTATTTCTATAAGTGTACTGTACGAAAGGTAGTCCCTTACCTTCTCACGTTAATACATGCCTTACAGACTTAGTTGTGTCCAACTATGTTGGAATGTGAGATGCAAGCATTCAAACTATTTTATATATTTAATTTCAATCCCATAACATTGTTATAATATCACTGGATTTTATAATAAAAATGATTTAGTTATTGTAAAGTAAAAAATCATCCGTGTTTATGTGCGCATGGTCTTATGAGATACCTTTATTTTTGAGAGATTTTTATAACATTAAGTGATCCAAATGTTTGAGTTTTCTCATGTTGGTTTACCAGACTGATCCGGGAGTTATTTATTCATAATACTCGGGTCAGTCCGAGCATATTTTCAGATTTTACTGGACACTTTACAGCTTCAAGAGACGAGTTGGATGCCTTCAAGGCATATTCACGTATTTTATCTCTCACTGTTTTGTTCTTCCTTTATTTATCAGCATTTGTAAAGATATGTTGTTAAAACTGTCCAGACTGATGATAGGTTAGTATTCTGACTGATTTACGTATATAAAAGTTTCTTTTTGTAAAGATCTTGGTGTATTATATATTATTCATCATGTTGTGAGATTCTATTCCATCTTTTCTTTCTCCCACTCCAACAATCTGTCTTTCCGGCACTTGAATATTCGGCATGTGAATACCATGGATGTATTAGTATTGACTTCTATGGATCGAAAAGGCAGGTCATTACAGTTGGTATCAGAGCTTAGGTTGAGCGAACACCTAGGCCTTGGTGGGATAAACTCATTAAATATAGGGTAAGTGACACCATAGAATGAGTTGAGTGTATATAAGAGCACGTATTTGTTTGTGCTATAAAATGTTTTATATTGTGTTCATTGGTTTGTTGAGTGGCTTATGAATTCTGGTCGAGATGTGGGACGCCACGATGTCGATAGGGATTTCCAAACACTTAAACAAGGCAAACCGACACGGCATTGTTTTTGAAATTGGTAAATGAAATAATTTTGCCTAGGAATATATCATATATAAAAGAATAGCTTCAAAAGTTGATATAGTTTTTTGGTTGTGATTGTTTATTAGGGAATGATAATATTTATTTGTTATCATTTGTAGACGATACCTTTTCCAATATAAATCCTGTTTGGAAGTGTATCCTAAGGATATCTTACTATATTCAAGTAGTAAGGAACGAGTACAGGAGGAGGACATCGACGGGGAAAGGAATCAAATAGAATAACCTCTAAGGATGGCAAGGTTGATAGACAAGTCGCCAGAGCAGTCGTGGTTCCAAAAGAAGAGGCATTTGAAGTTCATAAGAAGCCAACAAACTCTCTAAAGAGTAGCAACATCAATAGCAATAAATGCAAAAAAAGGAAATTTATTCCGTATTGGAAGAAGTAGGGGTGAGCGTTTGGTTGGTTTGGTTTATCCGATGATGAAAATTGTTAAACTAAACTAAAACCAATAAAAATGAAAACCAAACCAAACCAAACAAATTAAGTTTGATTGGTTCGGTTGGTTCTCCGATTTAGCCAACTAATGTTTACACTTCATGTTTGGAATATTCATTGTAATATGAAATAAAATATAAATATATGATTAAAGTATTCTTATTTATCATCCTTATGCTTTCTAAAAGTAACTTTGACATATATATGATAAATAAAATCTATTTAGATCTCTAAACTAATCTAAAAAATTATTACGACGTCGATAATTTTGAAAATATAATAGAAGTTCGGTAAGTTTGGTCAAACCGATAACCAAACTAAATATTTTACAGACCGATTATAACCAATCTGGTTTCAAAACAAAACCAAACCAATCAAAATGAATTGGTTTGGTTGGTTTAACCAAATAACGCTCACCTCTAGGAAGAAGCCTTGGGAGGACAAATCGAAAGAAGGGGTCCCAAAAATAGGTTTTTCAAAAAGGGGAAAGAAATTAGTTGCTACATATGTCATAAGAAAGGACATACCATTTATTATTGTATAAAAGGAGTAGAGAGGTCAATAACTCCCATAGTTCGAAAGATAATTTGCTTCATCTACCAAGAGCCCGGTCACGTCAAGAAAAATTGTCCTCTTATGGAGAGGGTACAGCAGGCCGGAGGATTTACTAAAAGAGAGAAACCATCCTCTTCAAAAGGGATAAGAAGGGGAAGGATTACTTGGGATGATGTGAAGAATCTTTGGTAGGGATAGGTATTTTAGTAGGAACCCTTAGCATGTATTGTGTTTTTAGAAGTTATGTCTAGTATGTGCCTTTGGATATATTTTGGGAATGAAATGCAGTTGTTGTTGGTTTTTCTGCAAATTCTTTCTTTTAAATTGGGGAATAGTTAGTAAGGGTTTAAAGTAATTTTATTTTGGAAAAGAAAAAGAAAACGAGGTTTAATAAATATTGAACAACCTTAACAAGGTTTAGACAAGTTTTTAAATGGGTTAAATTTAATAAGAAGATTTTAATATACTTTGTTTTATTAAACCGTGTCCTTTTGGTTTTAAATCTAGGATGTGAAAGATTATTTGATGTTATTTAGCCCGCTAATAAACATCTTTACCTTAGAAGTGTCTAAGGAAAAGTAGACTATAAGACCGAGTTTGAATACCGGCATCCTACTCTTCTTAGCTACTTAACAGACCGAATGGGTAAAGAGGTTGAATTGGTAGACTCAGTTTTAAGACCCAGATTTATTTTGGGCCCACATCAGAATAGTTAAAGGCGAAAAGTTTTAAATCAGATGTTTTTTATATACTAATAGGATACAGGAGAGTATTATACAAGTAAATAAAGTCAAATGATTTTATGAAAAGGTTTCGTAAATAAAGTTGTATCATTTAAAATGTTTGAACATAAGCTAAAATTTTTGTAAAAGGTTTTTCATAAATATTTTTAGAGCAAGGTAAAAAGAAGTTAGGTACGTAAGATAAGTATGTAAGTTGTACGTAGATCATTTCTATTTTTCACATAGTTCTTGATCTAAGATTCAAGTACATGACTTTGAGGTGTTTTCACACCATTCCGAATAAGGATTTATCACTCGATTCTTGATGTTGAACACTTGGTGAGGGTTCTTGATATGAAACCAAAGTTTTCTATCATAGTATATGACTTTGTAAGGAGAACAGAGGTTTCTAATCAAAATCCCTGATCAGAATATGCACTAGGGAGTCGGGTGAGCGATCTGGTTCGAAGATGAAGTTATGTATTCGAGTAAGTGATCGAATCAGATTTTATATATGGACAATCTATGTACATCCTATGGACTGATGAATTGTGTCAAGTATTCTTGTGATGGCTTGTTTTTTTGGGTTTAAGGTTGTGGTAAAATTTCAGGATCGAAATTCTTTTAAGGGGGTAAGAATGTAACGACTTATAATTTCACCGCTTTGATTGTGAATATTTAATTAGTTTTAAATATTCAAATAATTAATTTTATAAATCAAATAACCTTCTTTTAATTAATAAAGAACTATAGTAATTTGTTTTGAAAATTGGTCTACAAAAATAGGTAGTTCGACGAAAAATAGAAAATGCGATCGAAAACCACTTTTTGGATTTTCGACTTTTATCGAACGACAAGTTGTAGAAAGTTGTTATACCTTTGCTTTCACTTTAAACCAACATTTAAATATTTAAGTTAAGTTAAGAAATATATTTTTGAAATGTAAAGATGAATAATAATAATGATGATAAGTATTAATAAAATTAAAGCATATTCAAATTTGAATTTGAATGATAATTTGATGGCTTAAGTGTTAAAATTGAGAAAGGTACATTGACCATTCTAATATCCACCATATTTTCATATGGTTTAGTACTTGGTTGAATTAGGAAAAGATGGTAGGAAGAAAAATGAGGATAAGGGCATTTATGTTTTTTAACCTTTTCATGCATTTATAGAAGTAAAGTTTTTATCTCATTTTCATTTTACTCTTCATTCTCATTTCCATATTTTCTAACTTCTCTTTTCCACTCTCACTTCCATTCTTAAAATTAGAAGAAGTCTCATCTTTCTACCTTAAAAAGTTGAATTTAGTTTGAAATTGATTTGGGGTTTGGTTGCTAAGAGAAAGATTGGATTTTGCATTTTCAAACTTTGGAGGGTGAGAACACTTCATACTTTTAGAAAATAATAAATATTGTGGAAATTTGCTCATAGTTTTTGACTTAATACGAGATCCATGTGAATTGGTAGTTATAAATCACACTGTGTTGATAATTGTCTAAAAATAATGGTTTAAATCATATAATGGTGAAATTTGTTATGAAATGAAGGGTATTCTTGCTATAAACAAACACGAACAGACATAGGCACACATTTCGTCATCTTCTTCTTTATCCCGCTCTCTGTCTAATGAAGTAAACACACACCTCATATGTTCAAAAATCATTATTTATCAAACCGTAGGGAATTAGCAAATGCGATCTACTGTAAAGTTGTTCTTCTTAGCCCCTAATTATTTTTAACAATAGTCGCGTGTCATTCGTCGAGTAGGGAGGCGGAAATTTGTCGATTATAGTGGATGGTCGAGTGAAGATAACTTTTCAACGAACATGAATTAATGAACGGAGTATACAGTCATGTTTGTCAATGCAAATCATGATTTTTGAGGTTAGTCACGTGATTTTGGGGGTTGGGATTTTTCCATATGGATAAATGATCAGATTCTGAGCATCTATTTAATTCTGGTGATCTAAGTGTTGAGAGAGGAAACTATAGAGTTGGGAGGAGGTTAGCGACAAGAGGAAGACACTAGTAGTGGTCTCATGGTCACGCTCACGTGAGTTCAATGTATGATTCGGCAAATGGAGTGTGGACATTTGAATTTGGGGTTGCGGGTGGCATTGTGGGCCACCGAGTGTGCCAGGCTTGAGGCTGGAGGCGAGGTCACGTGTGGGGGTTCCAACGACATAGGTGGCAAGGTTTGGAAGTAAGTGTGGCAGTGGTGACATGGGATGGAACGCGATTGGGCGAGTTTGAATATATGCGTTTGATGTCCGAATTTTGATTCAAATTCGATCACCGTAGTCGAACGACAAGTGTGTGGATGAGTCGAGAAAGGCATACAGAGTTTGTGAGCGAGGTCAGTGTGACGATCGATGGTCAACGTCGCGGTATTAGGTTGTTCACGTGCACATTTGTGCATAAGTTCTTGGGTTTGGGGAGCAGTTTGAATTTGAGAATTGTTTTAGGTGGGAAGAAGAAGTTATATTTAGGTTTGGGGTAGTGGGCCTTGGGCTTGAGTGTTTTGGGGTAGGTAGTTAATTTATTTTAAGTTAGTTTACTTAACTAATAGTTTAAACTTTGAAAATGTGTAACGCACCCATTTTAGATCCATTCAACTCATGGGTTCTTGCATTAGACTCATATTGATGAGTACAACACTTTAATAAAAATGGTTGGTTGTTTTAATGTAGGATAAATTTAATGATAAATTAATACATATTGAATATAATTACATTGTTCGAATAATAACGTAGTTTATATAGTTATACCTCATTAATGACATTTGTTTAGCAGAATAAAACACCATTCTGCTAATTTAAATTGAATATATTATTTTGGACATCTATTTAGCAGAATAAGTCCTCGTTCTGCTATTTTATTAATTTAGACATTTATTTCTATGTCACTTGATTTGGATAAATGATGTGTTGTATATCAGTTGTTAAGTATGAATTTTATTTACATATGCTTGCTGATGTAAATACCCATGTTATACTTAGAAAGTTAAATGAAATAAATAGTATATTGTTTAAGTATCATTGTGGTCGCTAAGCCACTTTCATAATTTGAAAAGAATGGATTTGAATTAACTTTAACTTAACAATATTTTAAAGTAATTATTTATTTATTTATAGTGTTTCAAAGTTAATTAATTAATTATTTATAGTGTTCTAAAGTTAATTAATTATTTATTTATAGTGTTTTAAAGTTAGTTAGTTAATTATTTATAGTAAGTTAATTAATTATTTATTTATGATGTTTTAAAGTTAATTAATTATTTATTAATGATGTTTTAAAGTTAGCTAATTATTTATTTAGGAGGTTTAAAGGTAATTAATTAATTAATTAATTAAATGATTTTATTAAATAATAAATTGTTTTATAAAAGGAATTTTACTTTGTAAAAAGGATTTAATAAAAGAGTTTTATAAATAGAAAGAATTTTATAATAAATTAAGATTTATAAAAGGCCTTGTAAATATGGAACGGGTCTATAAAAAATGGAATTTTATAAAAGGAATGAAATTTTACTTTGATAAATAGTCCATACTTAACACCGAAGGATAAGTGGTTTAGGTTTATAGTAAACAATGTATTAAATGACATTTGTTTTTGACCCACTTAATATGAAATAGGAAATCTTTCATAAATGCTTTGTATTAATATATTTATACCATTGTATAAGTATATGGTAAAGTCTTCCAAGTATGGAAAGTAAATTCGTTTGATAATATACTTATACCTATTAAGTAAGTATATGAAATTTTTTGGTAAATAATTAAAATTATTTATATGAAGGTTTATTAAAGAGGCTTGGTGGAACCCACAGTAAATTAAATCTGTGTTTGATTGTTTGTTTATTTGATAGTTAAATAACCAACTATCAAAACTTGACCAAATACAACCTTGGAAATATCTAGGAGAAACACGAGAATTATAGGGTACAGTTACCTTCGGTAATGCTATACTATACCTATAAACTCATTGTGTTCTTCTAGGACAAATGATAAGGAAATTCGTCCACTTAAAAGGTTAGGAAGTTATTTTCGCTCTTGTGTACTGTCTGTTTATTTCCAAAATAACCAGATTTGAGTTTACCAAAATCCTTCTATTGGTTTTGGAGCGACCAGTAAGCAGGGGAATGTATTTATATGAGATGACTCAAAACAGTAACCACGCATAAACTATATACGTGTTCGATGCTATGGAAAAGATTCAAGATTGGATCGAGATAATGAAATCAAAGGCGGAGTTCATTTAATGCAAGGGATACTTGCTACTAATCCTGAGGGTGATTCCAAAATGAATGTAGTAGAAGTAATGCCTTCGTCTTGTTCATATCCTAAACAACTTGTATGGATGAATGATGGCATTGAATTATTGCCTGGAAGATAGTGTTAGCATTGCAAGTGTGATTTGCTAAGAGAGGGAAAAGGTAATCATGACCTCACGAGCCTCATAACCCGGTAATGGCTAAAACAGGGAATGCTTGTAGAGTTATGTGGTGAGCTACCATTAGGAGTTTCATTCCTCGATCTAGATTCAAGTTTATGGATTTTGTGTGCATGCGGGGTGACCATGGGGCAATGTTTACAGCCCGATGCTCGAGGGATGATGTAATCCAGTTTGTCATTTTAAAGTGGCAGGCTGACTTTGTGTTCTCGGGGGGTCAATGTGTGGCCCTCGGGTATATTTTTTCTAGTGGTGTATTGTACGGAAGGTAGTCCTTACCTTGTCATGTTGGAATCTAATATCCAATACGTGCCTTATGGACTTAGTTGTGCCCAACTATGTTGGAATATGAGATGCACACATTCCAGCTATTTTTTATATTTACTTTCAACCCCTATACATTATTATAATATCACTAGATTTATAATAAAAATGATTTGGTTATCGTAGGGTAAAAACCCATCCGTGTTTATGTGCGGTGTGGTCTTACGAGATATTTTTATTTCTAAAAGATTTTTATAACATTAAGTGATCCAAATGTTTGAGTTTTCTCACACTGGTTTATCAGACTAATCTGGCTGTTATTTCTTATAATGCTCGGGTCAGCACGAGCATATTTTCCAGATTTAGCTGGACATTTTGGAGCTTTGGGAGACTAGTTGAACGACTTCAAGGTGTATTCACGTATTTCATCTCCTGCTGTATTGTTCTTGTTGTATTTATCAGCATTTGTAAGGAGAGGTTATTGTAACTGTCCAGACTGATGATAGGTTAGTACTCTAATTGATGTACATATATAAAAGTTTCTTTTTGTAAATATCTTGATATTTTATATATTATTCATCACATTGTGAGATTCTGTTCTGTCTTTTCTTTCTTTCACCCCAATAATTTGTCTTCCCGGAACTTGAATGTTCGACACGTGAATACCTTGGATGTATTAGTGTCGACTTTTGAGAACCGAAAAGGTGGGTTGTTACATGTAGAGCTTGCTTTTTTGGTCAGAATGGTATATTGGTTTGTCCATATCGAAGTTCGTATGAAGGAGATATGTGGATTTTAATTTATTTTGAATGGGTCTAAGCCCATTAGTCTAAAGCACGGTTCAAGGAGTTATAACATACGGGCTGAGAAAGTTTGAATTCATTTCTGTTCTAACTTCTCCTTCTTCCTCCACCTCTCTGTAATCGCCAATTCTCCCTTAATTTTAAACTAAACCATATATATATATCATATCGAAGAGCACGAAAAGGATGACAAGAAGATATCCATAGTTCATGAAATCGATGAGTTTCAAAAGACACCAGTTATGGACAAGTTTGGAGGTCAACTAGACAAATTCTAAGGTTTGGCAACGTGATTCAATGAGTGGGAATTATTATTGGGCTATATACTACTCACATGAGAGTAGTTTTCATTATATGATTGCCAATTAGGGTTAGTGTATACAGAATTTGGACAAGTTGGAGCAGGTAATTAATATTGATGCAATTATGGTATTAGAGAGTGTTAATGATAATTTAATTAGGATTAAATTGGTATTATATAAGAAGATTAAGGCTAAATGATCAAAATATATGATAATTAAAGTTAGATTGTGCATATACGGTTTATATGTGATATATGAATGGTTAAGGCAGTATGAAATAAGGTATAGGAGAAGTAGAAACACATCAAAACAGTAAACGAAGAAGGAAATTCAAAATAGAGGAGAAATAGTTTGATTTTCTATTTTATGACGTTTCAGACACACACTAGTCCACCAGTGTTAAGTCCACCTATCCACCGGTGGGTATTCTAAATGCCAGGTTGAACCTGGACCAAGGCTGAAGCGATTTTACTTCTTCCAGGCCTATATGAAATATATAGTAAGCAACGTGTGGGTTTCTCTACGACGTCTGGAAGTGTTTAACGTCTAGAAAAGTATATGGTTGATTTATGTTCGGATTTATGTAGATATCGAACCATTAGTTAGTGGGTCAGGCTATGTTTACCTATACCATTGTGTAGTAATTGGTCTTTGTTTATCAAACTTACATCTGTGTTTAAATTTACGAGAATACTCTATGTTAAACTATATCATGGGTTAGTCTCTGTCTAACTAACCCTTGTATTAGTCGTGAGATTAATATATGTTTAAATAATTCTATTTTTCTCTCATGTGTATATCGATGGTTTAGTATATGTTAACTAACTCCATCGCATGTTTAATGTTGTTAAGTATATTATAGCGTTCCCCATACTATGTTTATTATGATGGAAAAACTTTGTAGATGCAGGTGAGACAAAATTCAGGTATTGGAAGTATCAGCTCTCATATGATGTTTAGGAAATCATGTTAGCGGTATATACTTGGTAATATTTTTAATCACTAGACCCGTGTCTGACCTCCTTCCTCATATACATTAGATGAACGAAATATTCATGACAGGTGTGGAGTTGAATACGGTGACTGTGAAGACAGTTACATACATTATCCATTCATTTGTAAATGTTGGATAAAGATCTGCCTTTCTTACACCTAAAAACAACACTTAATACATCCTCGGTATGCATGTGTCGATTATTTAAGTGTCTGAAAGTTGGGTCATTAGCGGTTAAAGAAAGAAAAGACAGAACATAATCTCACATCGTGATGAGAAATATACAATATACACAAGTCTTTACAAAGAGAAATCATCTTTATTATATACATAACATCAGAGTGCTCTAACCTACTATCAGCCTGGATAGTTATAAAAACATGTCCTTACAATTGCCGATAAATATAGATAGAAATAAAGAACAATAAAACAGCGGAAGAATATAAGATACGTGAATGCGCCTTGGAGAATCTAGCTCGTCTCCTGAAAGCTCCAAAGCATCTAGCTAAATCTGGAAAATATGCTCGGGCTGACCCGAGCATTATAAGAACATAACGCCCGAATCAATCTGGTAAAGCAACGTGAGAAAGCTTAATCAAATCATATTGATTTCTACATTTGAAAACCTTTCAAAATAAAAGGTATCTCATAGGACCACGCCGCACATAAACACGGACAGGTTTTTACCTTACGATAACCAAACCATTTTTATTAAAAAAATCTAGTAATATTATAATAATGTCCATGGGTTTAAAATATCAATAATCAAGTAGTTGTGTTGTTTGTACATCATAACAATAATATGTATATAGTCAAAAACCGAAGGCGCATATTGGAGAATGGTTTCCAATAAATGGCAAGGTAAGGGACTACCTTCCGAAAAATAGTATACCTCTAGATAAAATGTACTATGGGCCGCAGTTACCTTTGCAACCCTACAACACAAGACCGGCCTACCCCTGACTGGAAAGTGCAGAATATGACCACCCCTAGGTTGTGATCAACAACCAAAAATGGGCCTCGAAGCATACAAATAGATATCAACTCTAGATTAGACGATGATCATACTCTAATGGGAATGACTCACATAGCCCTAATGCATCTACCCTTTTTTAGCCACTTCCGAGGTGTGAGGCTTATGAGTTAACGATTTACCTTCCTATAGCAACTCTCACTTGGAATGCTAACACTTTTCTCTAGGCAGAAATACAATTAAAGCATTCATCCATACAAATTCATTCTAGATCTGAATGAAACCAAAGGCACTACCTCTACTACATTCATTTCGGAATCACCCTCAGGATTAGCAGCAAGTAGCCCTTACACTTCAAAGAGTACCGCCTTCAATCATCTTCAAATGTCTTCCATTCGAATGATTATGTTGGTTCGAAGTGGTTTTCGAATAAAATATATGATCCCGGTCTCTTCGAACCAACAACCAATAATTTTTGGCTGACTCATTCCCGGTTCTTTTAGAAATAAGCGAACTATACTAGAGTCCCAAACGTATCTCTAATGTATCCCTTAAAGCTAGAGACGTTTCACCGAATGAGTTCTCCTGAGGGAACTCAAACCGTGTGAACATGCGAAGGTTTTATTTATTTCCTAAGTCAAAACTGGCTAAGATTTGATAGTCGATTATTTAACTATCAAATTAAAAAAAACAACCATTTAGAGATTTAATTACCCATAGCAACCACTAAGCCTAAAAATAAATCTTTCATTTATTTAAATCTCTTTCCAAAATATTTATCATAATATTCATATACTTATCTCACTGGCATAAGTCTATTCACAAAAAATTATGAAAGATTTATTATTTTAATTATAATAAAAGGATCGAAACCGAGTTATTTAGAAAGAAACAGAGATAAGGATAAACCCAAACACCATTCTTTTGGTGTTAAGCATGGAACAAATGTCCACGCCACCAAAATTAAGAAGGTCAATTTGGGAAAATCCCATCTCAATTTCTTTTATAAACTTCTCCAATAAATCCTTTTAATAAATCCTTTTCTTTTATGAAAATCTCCTTTACTTAAATTCCAAATCCATTTATAAAACACTTTATAAATCTTCAAGTTTATTTATAAAACTCTTTATTAATTTCCACAATCATTTATAAATCTCTTTTATAAATATCCATAATCATTTATAAAGCTCTCCCTAAATTTCAAGATCTCCTTTTAGTTTATAAAACTCCTTTTATAAACTTTCCTTATTTAAAACAAACCTTCTTTTATAAATCTTATTTGATCATCCCTTTTAATAAATAATTAGTTATTTAAAAAACTTTTAAATAACAAGTTGTTATTAATTAAACTAACTTCAACACTTTAAATAAAATAGTTAATGAACTATCTTTCAAATATCATATGAATTGGTGACAAACTTTAAACATTTCAATTAAATAATGACTTTACTTTAAACCATAATAATTATCTTTAAACCCTTATTTAAAAAGCAATAAGATTAAAAGAATGATTTTCAAAATTCAGAAGAGGCTTAGCGACCACAATGGTTTATTCAATTTTGGTTAAACTTTCCAAGTTATGACAGAGGTTTTTACATACAAGCAGATATGTAAAGAGAATCAGCCAATAACAATCAATCAACATATAGGTAAATGTCTGAGTTACCATAATAGCCGAACTGGGTCTAATTTTTGCTCAATAGATGTTAAAGCATAATCTATTCCGTGAATTATAGCAGAATGGTTATTTATTCTGCTAATAGATGTCAACTATAATTTAATTAGAAGAACGGTGTTTTATCTTGCTAAACATATGTCATTGGGTTTCATATTCAATGGGGGTTACTTAAGGGTGGTCGACAAAGAACCCCCTTGGATTCAAAATATCCTTTTAAAAAGAGAGTTGCTTTAAAAATAAAACCGATCTTTAGAAATAAAGTGATTTAAAATCAAACTTTTATTCAATAATTAAATACATTTAAACTCTTTATTTAATAATAACTAAACCTTTAATTATTAATTAAACCATAATTAACTTTTAAATAAATGATTAAATAATAATTATCCTTTAAATAAAGAACTAAATAATAATTAATCTTTAGAATAAATAATTAAACCATAATTAATCTTTAATTAATAATTAAATAATAATTTAAACCTTCATTTAATAATAATTTAAATACTAACCGAGTCTTAATTAAATGTTAATTTAATCTAACTTAGATAATATTTAATAAATAATTAATCCATTTCAAAATAAATAAATAATTAAAAATTAATCTTAAGTAAATACCGATTATTCCTTAAATAATTAATTAAATAATAATTAATATTTTATTAATTAACTAATTACAATTAACTTATTTGATTAACACTTAAAGTATTGATTACCCTTGTTAACTAATGATTAAGCACTAATTACCTTAATTAATTAATTAATAATAATAATTACTTTTCCCTACTTTAAACAAGTTTGCAAACACTTTTCAAAAACATAATTAAGTGAAAACAAGTTTTAATTGCAAAAAGAGTTCATTTTATGAACTGCATCCATAACGACTATCGCTACATGATCCGTAATTTCAAACTTGTTTTTTTTAGCAAAGGCTAGTGGGGTTGACAGGACCCCTACCTGATTTTATTGCAAACTACAACAAAATAAAAATGCTTAGAACAAGCTCCAAGCAAAAACGTGCACACTAGGAAGTACATGGTAGAGACAAAAATATGCACACCGAAAAACAAAGAAAAAAGAATGAAAAAAACATAAGAATAGACCGAAGCAACCACGAAATCAGCCCCAAGCAGCTACCATGGTAGCAGGGAAGTGAGAATTTCTCATCAAACACTGATGCATGTCATTTTTAAGAGTATTCTAGAGCACCTTAACTGCAGTTCTTTTGTGTTCAAAACAGATCAAGTTCCTTTCACGCCAAATCAATGACACATATTTCTTAAAGCACAAAGCAATCATCCTAGCTTTCACCGATCTCCATTTGGCAGCTTTAGAAATCAAACGTAGATCTATACTTGAAGGAGATGAGAACATACTATATCCAACTAGTTCCATCATACGTTTCCATATCAGTATGTTGTCTGAACATGTAAAGAAAATTGAAACCATTAATTAAATGGATTCAAACATGATATCAGACATTAGTTGAATCCATTAGTTGTAAACCGGAAGCTTGCAGAATAAGAGATTTTTTATGTACATCAGTACCGGATAATAAAATGCTTGATTTTGAGAGATTAAGTCTGAGACCAGACATCAGATAGAAAGAACCCAAGGTGTCAATAATACAGTGAATGGAAGATAAAAGGGGTTTGTTGAAAATCATAATATCATCAGCAAATAGAAGAGAGGTAATGTCATGAGCTCTACACTTAGGATGATAGCTAATCAGATTACTTCTGAACTTAAGAGAGATGAGGCGAGTGAAAACCTCCATCGCAAGAATAAACAAGTAAGATGAGATGGGATCACCTTGTCGTATACCTTGCTTACTTTTAAAATAACCAACCAGACGACCATTAATAATGATGGAGTAGCTAGGTGTAGAAATGCATTCATAAACCCAACCTACAAAAGGCTTAGGAAAATTCATTAATGCCATAATGCGAACTATAGTTGCCCAGTGTACAGAATCATATGCCTTCATTATGTCTAACTTCATCATAGCAGCAGGGGAAGCACTGGCTCTACCATAACCACCGAGCAGTTCCTAAGCAAGCATAACATTGTCAAGTATACTCCTCCTAGGAAGGAAAGCAACCCGGTTTTGGGAAATTATTTGAGGTAGGACACAAACCAATCTTAAGGCAAGAATCTTGGAAATGCACTTATAGACCACATTACAACAAGAAATGGGCCTAAAAGATGAGACAGAAGTGGCATCATCAGACTTAGGAATTAAGACTAAATTTGTTGCATTAATTTCAGATAAAAGTGAGCATTTGTCAAAATAATTGTGCACTGCCTTGCAAAATTCTTCATGGATTAAGTCCTAGCTTGAAATGAAGAAGTTTACATTGAAACCATCGGGACCACCACTTGACTTCCTATTTATGGAAAAAGGGTTTGCTTTATCTCTTCATTAGTTACTTTTTGAACAAGCAAGGAGGACTGAGCAGTAGAAAGTCTTGAAAGAGAAATATCATCAAGCATGCTGAGCTCAGGAGTGAAATTAGATGAGTTACCAAGCAAATTATTGTAATGATTAAGAAATGCCATATCAACCTCATCAGGAGTAGTGTAAAGGGTACCATCCTGGCCATGAATCATTCTTATGTTCTCTCTAGCTTGCTTGATACTGATTGCAGTATGAAAAAACTCAGTGTTTCTGTTTCCAAGAAGGAGCCATTGTTGTTGCAACTGCTATTCTTTCATTCTGCTTTTAGTTTCAAGAGCTTCATTAAATAAAGTGAAAAGTCTTCCTTCCTCCTCAGCAGCTGGTATATTATTAGGGTTGTTCATCATATGATCCTGAGCTATAATGAGCTTTTCCTTCAGTAAAGCAGACTGTTTAGTGCCATCACCATACAGATTATAAGCCCATGCTCTCAAGTCCTTCTTAACCTGTTTTAATTTCTTGCACAATTTAAACATAGGATTACCATAACTGTTAGTTGACCAAGAAGATTGCACTATATTTTTATATTCAGGGGAAAGAGTCCAAGCATTAAAAAGTTTAAAGCTTCTTTTCTCCTTAGCCTTAGGGAACCCACTGGAATAAATTAAAGGTGAATGATCTGAAAGAATGGGCTGAGGAAGGAAAATAGATTGGTTTGGCCAGAAGGAGAGAGATTTGAAATTACAGAATGCATGATCAATTGTAGTAAAGGTTTTCACACCAGTCATACTTTGATTGTTCCAAGAAAATTTAGCTCCTGCACTATGTATTTTAATAAGATTCGAATCAAAAATAGAATTGTTAAGAGGTTGAATATGTTTAGGAAGGAGAGGAAGACCACCATGCTTGTCATCAAGGTGAAGACAATAATTAAAATCTCCCATGATGATCCATGGATGGGTTTCTTGCTGCAAATGAGGGATGAAATTAAATAAATTTTGTCTAGAAGAGTTAGAATTGTCAGCATAGACAAAGATAAGGTAAAATGACAGATCAGTAAGAGAGCATATGGCATGACAGTGAATGTATTGTCGTGAAGAAAGGACAGAAGTTAAGGTGAAGAGTTTGGGGTCAAATAGAATAAGTATCCTACCATACCCAGCATCACAAAGATTATGCAACAAGTGCCATGATGGATTAATATAGCTAGCAGCTCTTTTGGTAAGTGATAGATTTAATTTAGTTTCCAGAAAGGCTATCATTTTCAAATCATGAATTGTAATGAGGTTCTTTACTTGTTCAAGCTTAAGAGACGAGTGAGCACCTCTAATATTCTAGACTCCAAAATTTTGTATCATCATAATTTAAGGGACTGGTGGGTGTTGTTTTTCTTGCTCCTGGTTGTAGGAGAGTGATTGAAAGATGAGGCAGTATTGGCCTTGTTCTTTTTGTGTGAGGGAAGCTTAATTGGGGAGCCAGAATCACTGTGACTATTAGCAGTGGGTAGCACCTTGTTCAAGTCCACCCAGCCAGGAATGTTTGAGGAATTGACATAGGGATACAATGGAGTGGATATTGGAAGTGGAGGAGAAGGTTGAGATAAGTTAGAAGAGTTAACATGAAGAAAAGGAGAGGGATCAGAAGAATTATTAGATTGATAGAACAAGCTGGGTGATATCATTTTCAAACACCATACAAATATCATTTTCAGAAACTATGGTATAATCATGATTGTCAACTCTATTTTCCAAGTGATCAGACTGATATTGATGTGCTGCAATGGAGCCACTATTCTCATTTGTGGTAGTTTGGTTGTGTACATGCACATGAGATATACTGTGCATGTTGGAAGTGGAAAGGGAAGTCCCACACAAAATTGCTGTTGCTTCAGGGTCATCACCGGAATTGTCGTATCTTGCTTCGGGACAAAACTCACCCTCTTCTGCTGTGTTTTCAAATGTTGGCATGGCCATGCAAAAATGCTCATTTCCATTTACTTCAGGACCATTTATTGGGTTCAAGCAGCTAACTCCGAGACTCTTACCCCTACCATCATCAGGCTTATTATGACAACCACCAACCTGCTGTACAAAATCATTAGCATCAAGATTATTATCATCAGCAGTCACCAACACTTGAAACATATTCATGGTACAATATTCCACCTTCAACATCACCATTCCCAACATCATTTAATTCAACATCATCAGGCATATCAACATAAGTCTTATCAAGAACCTGAATTTGAGAAACTTCATTAACATCATTATCAACATTTATGTTCTTATACTTTTCCATTTCAGTTGCAGACTTAAACTGATTTGCACTAGTTATATGCAAATTACCCCCTTTATTATACTTTTTGTTATGAGATACCTTCTTCCACACCTGCTTTGGTTTATTTGCCTTAGTATTGTCAACATTCATAACAACACCACCTTCCTCACCTCCTAGAGGGCCGAGGCACATGACAGCTCCACCTTATTTTTATTAAGAGACTTGGGACAATTATGGTCAGAGTGACCAAACTAAGAACAAGTAACGCAAATTTCAGGCTTCCATAGGTAACTTACGTGCACAAGTTGATCAGTTCCATCTAATAGTTTCACTAGAAAATCATCAACCAGTTTCTGCTTTGGATTCACATCCACAAGACATTTAGAAAAAGTTATTCTTTTAAGCTTTTCAGTTGATTGGTCCATGCATATAAACTTGCCTATTCTGGAAGCCAACCAGTTAATTCCATAGTGAGACCATGCATACAGGGGGATGTTACTTAGCTTGATCCACAATGGAACAGAACGATGGTACTGCAACTATTACCAACTGTTGCATCCCACGGCTTGACAATAAAAAGCTTGTTTCTCATCACTATCGGATCTGCTTCAATTATTCTATGGCGGTCATCATCAGATGTAAATTTAAAGAGAAAGTGGAATCCATCAAATTTAACTGAAACCTCTCCTTTCAGTTTCCAGACCTTTTTAAGTGAAAAACCATAGATGAATAGGGAAGGGATTTGTCAAGAAAAAAACCGACCAAAAAGTCCTTCCATACTACATTACTAGCATTGATGATATCGGAAGATGGAAGAAGAACACCTTCATAGAAGTTAATAGGAATGACTTGTGGAGTGTAAGCTCCAGCGTTACGTGGCTTAGTCTTGAAAAGGGAGGACCAAGGTAGAGAGTTTAAGGAGGAGGAAGGAAGAGACAGAGCAGCTGAAGCAAAAGGAAAACAAGGCAGAGAGATAAAGGAGGAGGAAGAAAGAGAAGGAGCCACTTTGATAGAGAGAGACTCGATACACTTCGATCTATCGATCTTTGATTACAAATGATCCTATAACTATGAATAGCACTGAGATCTTTGAGAGAGAGTGGCAGAGAATCAAACTAGAGAAGATCGAGTTAGATTCACTTAGAATTTCGGCAGAGTTTTGTTAAAGCATTTGAAATATAAGAGAATATTTGAGTGGAGAAGAAGGTGTGAATAAATGAAGAAAAACTAACTTAAAATTCGTTGAAAACAACTAGTATTTATAGAAGAACAACAGTCATGTCCATTCGCGGAAGGTTATGACGAATAGACACTTTTTTTGAAAATTTGAAATTTGAATTCTACGGCTACCATGTCGACATGGGGGGATGAGGGACGTCGACATGCCTATGTTATTTTTGAAAATAGATTTTTCTTTAAAATGATTTCTATTCTAAAACTTGTCAAAACAATTTCTAAACTTTGTAAACCATTTTGAATTTAGTTTAAACTTATAAAAGAGTTTTTAGAAAGTAATCTTAAAATATATAATCTATAATATAAAAGTAATATTAAAAACTAAATATAGATTTCTTTAAAATATATTAAAGCTAAAATATTAAAATCAAGAGATAGTTTAAAAAACAAGAGATGATTTTGAAATTAATATGATTAAAAATAGTTTTTGACTTAAGGCCAAAATATTTAAATTGATAGAGATGACTTAAAAAAGATAGTTTTGAAAAAATAAATCATTTTGAAAATTTCGTGGATTCCATTCCACTAGAGAAGGTCGTGGGTTCCATCCCACTAAAGAGGTCGTGGGTTCCATCCCACTATTAAAGCGAGAAGGTGGATCCCATAATTAAAATCCGAATAAAGATTTTAGTGCTATTATAAAGTTTAAACATAAATCTAGACTCTATTACTTATCTTGATATCTTGAACTCTTGATACTCATGAGTCTTCAGTCTTGATTTCTTCAATCTTGAATTCGTCAGTCTTGAATCTCTATACTCAGTCTTGAATCTTTATACTATAAAGTCTTCATTCTCAGTACCTGCATATATATATATATATATATATATATATATATCCTGCATATACATATATATTTAGACAAGAATATTAGTATTTATATTTTATAACAAGTCCTAAGGTTATTGTCATCAAAACCATCATCTTAGGAACTAACATTATATATACATATATGCGTGCATTTTCTTAAGCTAAAATAAAGGGTGGTGTGACACTTTTCCTAAGAATTAGAAAACGTTAAAGTGGAAAATACATATTGGAACATAAGTACACATGAGCATTTAATGCATGTTGGTGCAAGTGGTGAAGGGGGGACAAGGGTTCATGCGCATGGTACATGAGGTGGAGGAAGCATGATAAGGTGGCATTCAAAGAGTGGAGGGTAGTGTACTTAAGGGTGCTTTGGTAATTTACTAATTGCAATTATATAAAACCAATTTTCTAATGTTCCTTCTCATTTCCCACTTCACTCTTTCTCATTTCAAAAAGTTTGCTTGTCCTTCCCAAGCTTTCAAAAACACTTTAGTGGCTTCCATAGCTTCAAAATACAAAATCATTTCTTTTCCATTTCTAAAACTCTTAAAAACTTTGTTTAAACATCCTTCTTCCACTTCTACACCTTCCTCCTTCAAAAGCAAGTCCAAAACCTCCTTTTGAACCCAAGACCGAGCCTTGGTTCCATCATGGCCAAAACCACCTTGGCTTTAAGGCCTCCAAAATTTCATTTTTCCAAACTAAAAACAAGGATCTAGGTCATGCTCAAAAGTTAGTGAAAGTTCGGAGTGTTTTGGTTAGCTTTTGGTGAGAAAAGCTTGCTTTTTCCTTAAAGTTTTAAACTTTAATGCTGCTAAAAATTATTATTATCTTGTTTGTGAAAATATGTTGGTTGTTGGATAAATTGATATTGATTTGTATGTGCATATGTATGCTTGGATGTGATGCAGTTTTTAGAAAAAAGTCAAAAGTTAGTAAAGTGCAAGTTAGGGTCTTCCTTATATCATGATGTTATGGTCTATATATATGTGTGTGTGAGTGTGTGTGTGTGTTTGTAAACATACATACAATGTTGTAGGCTAAGGAAAAGTTAGCACTTGATTTGTGCTTTAATACGACATCGAAATCCCTTACTTTCTAACTTGTTTACTTATGGATTTTTCGAGAAAAGTTTACAAAGTTTTTAACTTTGTTTTGTTCCCAAAAGCTTTATTCAAAATTATAAAGTAAGTTAATAAAAAAGATAAAGATTTTGAAGGTTTTTGTAATATAAAACAAGTTTGAAATTACGGTCGTATAGCGATAGTCGCTATGGATGCAGTTCGCAAAAAGGAAATATTTTTGCAATTAAAAATTGTTTTCACTTAAATATTTTTTGAAAAGAGTATTCGAACTTATTTGAAGTATGGAAACATAATTATTATTATTTATTTACATAATTATTAATTAATTAATTAAGGTAATTAGTGCTTAATCATTAGTTAACAAGGGTAATTAGTACTTAAGTGTTAATCAAGTAAGTTAATTGTAATTAGTTAATTAATAAAAGGTTAATTATTATTTAATTAATTATTTAAGGAATAATTAGTATTTAATTAAGATTAATTTTAATTAATTATTTATTATAAAATGGTTTAATTATTTATAAATTATTAGTTAAGTAAAATTAAATTAAGATTTAATTAAGATTTAAATTATTATTAGCTGAATGTTTAAATTATTATTTAATTATTAATTAAAGATTAATTAGGGTTTAATTATTTGTTCTAAATATTAATTATTATTTAGTTGTTTATTTAAAGGATAATTATTATTTAATCATTTATTCAAAAGTTAATTATGGTTTAATTAATAATTAAAGGTTTAATTATTATTAAATAAAGAGTTTAAATGTATTTAATTATTGAACAAAAGTTTGATTTTAAATCACTTTATTTCTAAAAATCGGTTTTTTTAAAGCAACTCCTTTTTAAAAGAATATTTTCAATCCAACGGATTTCATTGTCGACTACCCTTAAATAACGCCAACTGAATATGAAATACAATGATATATGTTTAGCAGAATAAAACACCGTTCTGCTAGTTATATTATACTTGACATTAGTTAGCAGAATAAATCACTGTTATGTTATAATTCACCGAATAGATTATGTTTTGACATATATTGAGCAAAAATTGGACCCAGTTCCGCTATTATGGTAACTTGGACATTTACCTATATGTTGATTGATTGTTATTGGATGATTCTTTTACATATTTGCTTTTTGTGTAAATACCCCTGTTATAACTTGGAAAGTTTAACTGAAACTAAATAAACCATTGTGGTCGCTAAGCCTCCTCTAAATTTTGGAAATTATTCTTTTAATATTATTTCTTTTTAAATAAGGGTTGAAAGATAATTATTATGGTTTAAAGAAAAGTCATTATTTAATTGAAATGTTTAAGGTTTATCACCATTTCAATATGATATTTTAAAGATAGTTCATTAACTATTTTATTTAGAGTGTTGAAGTTAGTTTAATTAATAACAACTTGTTATTTAAAAGTTATTTTAAATAGTTAATTGTTTATTAAAAAGGAACTTGATAGAATAAGATTTATTAAAGAAGGTTTGTTTTGAATAAAGAGAGTTTATAAAAGGAGTTTTATAAATTAAAAAGGAGATCTTGAAATTTGGGGAGAGCTTTATAAATGATTGTGGATATTTATAAAAGGGGTTTATAAATGATTATGGAAACTTGTAAAAGATTTTTATAAATAAACTTGGAGATTTATAAAGTGTTTTATAAATGGATTTGGAATTTAACTAAAGGAGATTTTCATAAAAGAAAGAGATTCATCAAAAGGATTTATTAGAGAAATGTTTAAAAGAAATTGAGATGGAATTTTCCCAAATTGACCTTGTTATTTTTGGTGGTGTGGACATTTGTTCGACGCTTAATACCAAAAGAATAGTGTTTGGGTTTATCCTTATCTCCATTTCTTTTTAAATAACTTAGTTTCGATCCTTTTATTATGATTTTGAAATAAGAAATATTTCATAATGTTTTGTGAATAGACTTATGCTAGTGAGATAAGTATATAAATATTATGATACATATTTTGGAAAGAGATTTAAACAAATGAAAGATTTATTTTGAGGCTTAGTGGTTGCTATGGGTAATTAAATCTCTGAATTGTTGTTGTTTGTTTATTTGATAGTTAAATAACTGACTGTCAAATCTTGGTTAGTTTTGACTTAGTAAGTAAATAAAAGCTTCGCATGTTCACACAGTTTGAGGTCCCTCGAGAAAACTCATTCGGTGAAACGTCTTTAGCTTTAAGGGATATATTAGTGATACATTTGGGACTCTAGTATACTCCGCTTATTTTCAAAAGAACCGGGAATGAGTCAACCATAAATTATCGGTTGTTGGTTCGGAGAGATTGGGATTAGATATGTTATCTGAAAACCACTTCGAACCAGCATAAGCGATTAGAAACGATGTGATTGTGCCCTATAAATCAATTGGGTGTGATTGTAGCCCGTAAATCAATTAGGTGATCTTGTAGCCTGGTTAAATCAAGAGAGTTTGCCCTAGACTCGGAGACAGGAGGGTGTATCTCATGGCCTTGAAATTGAGGTTGTAATATCGACATCATATTTGAAAAGAAATCTGCACAAGAAATTATGTGGACTGGATGTAGGGTAACTCCGAACCAGTATAAAATTATGGCGTGTTCTTTCCTTTACTACTTTTATTTACTATTTGCATCTGTGTCTGATTCTATGGTTGCCTCTGTGTTTGTGAAATTTCATATGTATGTGTTTAATTTGAAAAGATTTCAAAAATTCCATCAAAACCATTAAACACTATTCACCCTCCCCTCTTGTGTTAATCCAGCCTTAAGATCCGTAATCCACATTTCCAAATTTGGTATTAAAGCATTGGTTTTCAAAAAAATTCATAATCTGAATTTTGAAAAGTTTTCAAATGGCTGCCAACACTGATAATATCAACATTATCACAAGTTCATTTGTAGAGGGTCAGTTTACTGCCAGACCACCACTTTTTAATGGCAGTAACTATGCATATTGGGCATGTAGGATGAAAATCTATTTACAATCAATAGGATTAAACATTTGGAATATCACACAAACTGTGTACATTGAACCCAAAATTGATTTTCCACAGTGGATTGCTGAGCAAAAGACTGTTGTACAAAACAATTCCAAAGCCATGAATATTCTATTCTATTCACTTGATAAGAATGAGTTTAATAGAGTATCTGTCTATAAGTCTGCATATGAGATCTGGAAAACTTTGCAAGTTACTCATGAAGGAACAATCAAAGTTAAACCGATGCAGTTAATGCCTTGCTATTACCTCGCTATAACCCTGCTATATCTCATAGTGGATTTCTACCGCTATGATTTTTCCATATAGCCCCAAATATAGCTTTTCCGCTTTAAGCCCCGCTATTTCCGCTATATCCCTTTATTCCTGCTATATTTTCCTATTTCCGCTATATCTTCTTTAAAAGAAATGAATTTAAAAATGACATTTATACATTATAAAAATTATAAAATTAATTTATTTAATTGAATTTTTAATATATTTTTAGAAATGAAAATACTCTAATATTCTACTAAATTCAATTAGTTATAAAACAGTTTTACGTTTATTTACAGTATATTCGCACATGTTTTTTTAAATTATTTATGTATTAATTATAATTCAATTGAATGTTAAGTTTTCATTTAATTACCATTTATATATTTGTAAAAACATTAAGTACGAGTTTTATATGCTACTTTAGAGTCATCCGCTATATCCTGCTATATCCTCGCTGTATCTCCGCTATGACTTTTTGCACCTCCATCGCATTGAATCTGCCGAGCGCTTTAACTGTACAGAGTTAAACAGACCAAAATATATATCTTGACCAATCAATTTCAATTATTCAAGATGAATCCAAATGAGTCCATTTTAGACATGTACAGTAGGTTTCAAGACATTGTGCACTCACTAATTGCATTAGGAAAGAACTTTTCCAAAGAAGATCAAGTTAGAAAAATTCCGAATTAACTCACTCCAGAATGGGATCAGAAGACTCTAGCAATTGAAGAGGCTGATGATATCAATACTATGAAAATTGAAGAATTGATTGGGAATTTGATGTCGTTTGAAGTACAAATGCAAGGGAGAAGAGAAAGCAAGGCCTCAAAAAAGAAGTCAGTACTGTTCAATGCAATAGCAGATGGTTCAGACTCAAACAGTGATGACGATGAAGAAATAGCCTTGATGACAAGGAAATTTAGAAAGTTTCTGAAATACAGAAAGATGAAAAATTACAAGAGAAATGATAACAAGAATTCTGGAAACAATAACGAAACTCAAAACAACGGCAGATGCTACAATTGCGATGAGCCAAGCCACTTAAAAAGAGATCCGTATAAACAGAAATTTTCTCCAAGTAATGATTCGTCAAAGAAAAGAAAGAGAGCATATACTGCTACACTGGACGACTCAGACTCATCTTCTAGTGATGAAGATCAAGAGACGGAAAATTCAAACATGTGCTTTACAGCTATTCACGAATCTGATGATCTCGGAAATATGGATCTAAAAATAGGTACACATTTAAATTATATTGATTAAAATTGCTTGTTTGAATGTTTGATTGTTTGCATGTTTTGAAATTGCTTGTTGTTTGAATTTAAAATTTTGATTTTCAAAATAATATTATTGTAATAATATTTAATATTAAAATATTAATATTAAAGTGTTATTATATATTATTTCAGATAAAATATAAATTAGATTATAGGATATATATATATAGATATTAAACAAAATAAGAAAAATAAGTCATATGATTTAAGGGACCCATGTCAACATCCCTCCAGAAATTTGAAATTCAAATTTGAATTCAAAATTTTGAATTTCCCTCCACCTTTTCACCAACTCCAAAGCTCTGAAAAGGTGTCTCTTGACCAGAGAACTTGGCTCTTAGATATCTATTTATCTTCTTAACTTTGTCCTATCTTTTCACTTTCATTTCTAAATTCAAACTCTCTTTCAAACTCTCAAGCTCTCTACTTTCTTCAAAAATGGCTTCCTCAAGCAGTCCATCCACCATTAGACTATCCAAGGCCACCAAAGAGTTCATCTACAATGATCCGAAAGCTATCAAGGGTTACATAAGCTATGTAAAATTTGGAAAGGTCTATACAGGAAAATTTGCTATCTTTAATGATTTTTCTTCTTATGAAATCAATGTTCTTTTTGAAGAGAATCAATTTCTTAGCTTAATTGATGATTCTCAAAATGATTTTGTTTGTTATCCAAATCTTGTTAAAATGTTTTATGCAAATTTGAATCGTGGTTTTTATGAAGGAAATGAAGGGAAATTGTGGAGTAGCATTAAAGGAACACGTATTGTTTTAAATAGTGAGATTTTGGGTAACATTCTTGGTTGTAAGTATATGGGAATGGATCTTTTAGATTTTCGAATTGATGGACATGATCGTGAGACATTTCATCACATTTTTGAAGAAGATGATAACTTTGAGTTTATAAACCGAAATTTCTGTCCTAAATCTAGAATTGTAAACCGTCTTTTGCAACATACCATAACTCCAAGATCGGAAAATTTCAATCTTCCTACTTTAAAAGTTTGTAAGGCTCCTTTTGCTATTTTTGGGCACTATGACATTAATTGGGCGTAAGTAATTTTGGATGAACTTCGTCCCAAAATTTTTACTTTAGGTGAAAACACTTTAGATCATGAGATTTATCTCACTTGGATTTTTAACTACTTTGGTGTTGATTATAAGAGGGAGGAGTTCGTTTCTAGAAAAGTGTTTAACCATGCTAACATCTCTCTCATGAAAATTCCATTTGTGTTTCAACCATATGAAACACTTGCCGAAAAGGACGAGGGATTGGCTCATGAAGAGATTGTAGAAGAAGAGGGGAGGAGGAAGAAGGGGAGGAGATGGAAATTGAAAAGGAAGGAGAGGAGGAGGAAGAGACTTCATTGGAAAGCATTGAATACACTATCACTCCTAACAATCCATCCAACAAAACGCTTCTCAAGAACCAAAAGATTATCGTGGAAAATCAACGGATTCTCAAAAGAACCGTTAGTAAAAAGTTGGACAAAATTTCCACCAAAATGAACAAGTTCTTTGGGAAAGTGAGTCACAAGCTTGGATTATCATCATCTTCATCATCCTCTAACTAATACTAGTTTCATTTCATGTTGTATTAGTTTGTATCTCTCTTTAGTTAATGTTATGTATCATTTATGTAATGTTAACTAAATTTATCAGTGAAAATCCTTTATTTCTGTTTATTAGCTCTAAAATATCTCTGGAATGCTTGTTATTATATTATATAAGTTTATATATATAGACTTATATATAATATAAAGAAACAAAGCAAATTGCCAAAATTAACAGGAGCATGTCGACATTCCCCTATCTCCAATGTCGACATGTAACGACCAGAAAATGGTTTTTGTTTTGAAATTGAAAAATCGACATAACTACCTTGTGTCTTTTCATTTCAAATGATTTTCTAACTCTTTAAATACCCGTTTCTTCCAGAAAAATGCATACATATAATTCTCTTTATTTTCTATTGAATTTCTTCATATTTTATCAAAATATGGCCTCTTCTGTTCATGATCTAAGTGAGAATCTTGAAGAAACTCTCTAATCCTTCAAGAACATACTTACTTTTATCCTTCGTAATCAACGTCACTTAGAATTAAGCCAAATGCAAATGATAACAGAACAAGAAAGGCATTTTGGTGCCATTCGATGGATGATCTCAACCCTCAACAAAGAAGAACTTGAAGCGAATCCAGAAGGAACTCTGAACAAAGATAATGAAGAATGGGATGCTATAAAGGCAGATCCTATCTTCGATGAAGAAGGATGGGTTCAAGTTCCAAGAAATGTTTGATTTGACATTTGTGGTTTGATTTACTTTGATTTGGTATGGTTTGGATTGATTTTAATATTGTGTGTAATATATGGTTGAACATGGTGTGGTTTGATAAGAACATGATGTATATTTTGATTAATTATCACTACAAGAAATACCACGTTTGACAACATCTAAACTCAGCGTTTTTATGCTACTTGCTGTTGTATAGGTCTCATCCTAATTTGAGAAACGGAGCACAACACAGTAGAACGCTGTGTTAAGGTTACTATCTAGTACACTTTGATAGCCCGCCTAAATTTCCCTTTGTTATTTTTATTCCCGGTTTAAAGCTTAATTTCCCCTTACCCTACAGTAAGAAACCTAAAATCTCTAATCACTCATGTCTATTTTTCCTCTTTCTTTCCTCCACTCTAAAATCTAAAACATATACAATAAGATACCTCTCTCGTTCGGATTTAAGTTTTCCGATAAGGACTCTCAAGTTCCTGAAATGGCTCGGTTGAAGAGGTCAGCTTAATTCATATTTTTGTATACTAGTTTAGAGTCGACTTAACTAAACAATATTCATATTTTCTTTTGTGATTCCTTTTTAATGAAAATTAAGTTTTCGTAGAATTAGATTTACTGGTTTACATAAGCTACTTGGTTTTATGATTTGTCTAGGCCATTGAGATAATTTAGGACTCTTTCAGTTTTTATTAACTATTAGAAACAAGGTGATCCTTTTCCACCCTATTGTTTTTTATTTTCATATGGTAGAAAGTCTAAGCTTACTGGGGTTATTTTGGGATTGAATTTAGTTAAATGATTCGTTCAAAGTATGATTTATGTTCAGGAATGTTTTTAGTCAAATTATGCACGGGTAGTTGGAGCTACAAATGTATTGCCTATATAATGCTTGTTATAAGTTCTGAATAGTAGCGAAAATTTTAGTTTTGTATTTAAATGACTAGTAGAAGCACCATGTTTTGAATTATTTGCATCATTGTATGTTGATCAAATATAAACACGTATTATCGAATAGTTTATGTGTGACAATGGAGATAACGTGAAAATGTGCTATCAATTATTGGTTTTAATGCCAATTAGTATGTATGAAGCTAAAATATATAGTAAGTAGTTGTTGGGTGCACTTATGCAATGTGCGGCAAGATTATAGATAAACGTGACTTCCCATATGTTGTTATGCTTCTCTATCTTATATCTAGGGACAATGACTTCCCATATGCTACGATGTGGATCTGTTGGCTGCATTCAATGATGCAATTAAGGATGGAGTTGATGTTATATCCATCTCTTTGGACCCTGGGGCTCCTCAAGGCGACTATTTTAGTGATGCAATTTCTATAGGGTCTTTTCATGCGATGAGTAATGGGATCATTGTGGTTGCTTCGGTTGGAAACGAAGGAGGGAGGCAGACTGTTATGATTGTTGCACGGTGGATTTTTACTGTAGCTGCTAGCTCGATGGATCGGGAGTTTGTTTCGGTTATTCGGCTTGGTAACAAGAATAAGGTGATTGTAAGTATTCCATCTTTGCGAATTCATGCATATTATGCCATATTTTTGTGTGCATGTATATAAGAGAAAAAAGGGATATTTCTAAAAACAATTTATACCACTTTTCTCAAAACTAATTACAGATATCTGTCACTTTCTGCTTACCTGGTATAGAAATGATCATTTTTACCGGTGCTATTTGAAATAGAATAATTGCGCTTGTTTCACAAACAGTCCATCGATGCTTTTTTAATTGCTATTGCTCATTTTTGTGTGGAGAAAAAGGTGTGTTGAAGTTGTTTCAAACGAAGAAATTTGTATTTATACTAGTTGAAATAGCCATAGTACAAATAATCGCTTTCTACCTAAGTGTACTATATTTGAAAGATGTCTTACAGTAATAATTAAAATTGTAATAACCTTCAAAGATTATTGAAAAAAGAGACCCTAAACTATAAGTGTCATAGCATAAAAATTCCAATTATAAGAAATATCTGGATATGCAGGGAACAGGCTTGAACACCATTAGAATGAAAGAACCTGCACCAACAATGTCTGCAGCAGAAGCAAATGCAAGATATTTCATTATAATCAATTCAGGTATTAAGAAAGTATTTATCAAATTATTGTAGAAGCAGTTCAATTCAAAATAAAAATTGAAAATATCCAATTCCATGTGTTTTTGTAGTTATTTTTTGGATAGCTCTTTAAATGCAACAAAAGTGAGAGGATAAGTTATCATTTGTTACCCTGGCATTACATCTAAATCAAAAGTAGAAAAAAATAACGTAGCCAAACAAGCAGGAGTGGTAGGAATGATTTTAATTGATGAAATGGAAGCAGGACTTGCCACAGTATTTAGTATACCAGCAGTAGTTGTGGATAAATGCACTAGAGACAAAATTTTATCTTATGTTAATCACACAAGGTACTAAACTACCAAGAGGGATATGCAAATGTGTTATTTTACAGTTATGCCCCTCTGTACCATTTCTGAAATATTGAATTCAAAGGGCATCAGGGTATAATGGTTAAAATATGTATTATAACATAGTGAATTCACTATGTTATAATTTATAACAAATCTTCATTTGCTCAACTACTAGTATCACATTTCAGTTGTTCAGTTTATTGCGGTAGCATCATTTTTTATATTTTACCTTGCAAATATATTTTTAAGGACAGCTAGATCGCTTATTTTACGGGCAAAGACGGTAATAGGGAAACAAGCAGTTCCACGTGTGGCTGCATTCTCATCGAGAGGTCCAAACTCGCTGACGCTTGGGATATTAAAGGTCGGCAATTTATATCATTTAGCCTAGAGGATTAAATAAATTTGTAAACTTACTCATATGCTTATATTTTTGCTATAGCCCAATATTATGGCACCTGGTCTGAATATATTAGTAGCATGGTCTCCTGCTTCGAAAGGCATGAAATATAATGTTCAATCGGGAACTTCCATGTCTTGTCCTCATATGACTGGACTTGTCGCATTGTTCAAAGCTGTTCAACCTTCGTGGTCTGCTACTACTATAAAGTCTTGTATTATGACTTCAGGTGACATACTACTATGTTTCCATGTTTCACAACTTCTTATTGTATTCTTTGGTTGTGTATGTTCAGAGAAAAAGGTTTGTTTTTCAAACATTGATCAATTTTTTGCGTGTTTACCATTTTTACTTGCTGAATGTTTCTTTAACCTGAATAGCTGTAACGACCCGTAAATTTTAACGATTTTAAATAACTTAATTAACTAATTTTTTTGTTTACAAATAAACAATTAAATTTAGCACTGAAAATTTTCAAAACTTGAATATTTTTATATAAGAAAAATGTCCACAAATAGAAGATATCAGCCTCCGAAATATTAAATGTTGATTTATTGTAAGAAGTATCTGATGTATATATTACCTATTTTTGATGAACTAAGTGCATTAGTGTCTCTTTCTTTAAGGCCAATCATATTTTCTACTTTTCAGTGGGTGGTTTCTTAACTTGTTCATTGGTTATAGTAGAGTGTAGAAAGACATGTACATATAAAACATATTCAGAAAATTAGAGCAGGTAAGACTATATAACAACATAAACATACATATACATATCAATAGTCAGCATTTTAGTAGGATGAGTTCAATTAGTTCCAATTTCCAAATTTTTCTACACAGGAAGGCCACGTGGGTTGTGGCAGTAAAACTAGTATAAAGCCATAGCAATAAGCATAATGATGTTATTTCCCTCTTAACTGTCTTCATAAGAAATGAGGTATCCCAATCATGGGCCCTCTACTTTGATTATTCTTTTCTATTTTTGTAAAAAACTTCACTTTCTATAAGGTACTAATTTGGTTCTTGTTGATGTTTGGGAGCATGGCTATGATCTAAGCAATGAGGTGAAGAGAGAAGGGAGTAAGGTGAACTAACAACTACTGACAAAGAAGTGATAAAATGAAGAAGAAGCAAATACAAAACAAAAGGATAAATGGAAAAGGTAAATAAAATAAATAAGAAAGATTTCATTTTCATACATAATAACCCAATATACATAGTAGTGGTCACTTTATAGGTAACCGAATTCTTAATCTTTTGACACATGTCCTGGACCACATATACTTTTACTAGAAAAATAGATTCCATTATAATTCTAATTATATTTGTTAATTCATGTTGCAGCTTCCAAATTCTTCTATTGTCCCCCTCCATTCCAACCGGTAATGATTATTTACTGCTATGGGCTTGTTTCATTTGGGTAAGTACTGCAAAATCTTCTATGTTTAAATTATGATTATATGTGTAAATGCTTCTGTGGAAGTGGTCTGGTACAAACACTCCCTTTTGATTTTTCAATGTTTTTTAAACAAAAGGTTGCATAGTGTAAGAAGAAGAAAAAATGATCTATGCTAATATTATTTTTTATCACAAACCGAGGAATCACCGTCTTCGTCACTCCTTGGACTGAATGATAAGTAATGGTTTCTTCAAAATTTCTCACTATGTCACTACAACAAAATTAGCTACCTACGGCAGCCATGTACAACGTTTAAATGCTACGTGCTGAAGCTAGCCTTATGGAAATAGTATATAGCTAAATATCAACACTGTGAAAAAATACTAAGCAAAATTTGTGGCGGGTTCCCAAATATTTTGGTGCTTGTGTTTTCATTACTAACTCACTACAACTTCACCCGTTTCTTCCCCATCTTTCCCAACTATCGAGAAAGTCCTAGAAAAGAGGGGAAAACTTTGATTTCTTCGCATAGGTAACCTCTGTGATATATACTTTGATTTATTCTTCATTTAATCTGAAATTTGTCAACCCCAATTTAAAATTTTATTTTATTTATTAGGTAACTCAAAGTTTATCATCTACAATTCACATTTCACAAGTAATCAATTTTTATTTGGTTTTAGTTTCTTCGGTTATTATGGCCTTTTAATCTCTATTCCTTCAATTTTCTGGTGCATTTCGAAGTATTGCTTTTGATCTTTGTTCAATAATAGAAACGAATTCATATTTAGACTAGGCTTTTGTCAATGTTTTTCATTATTTTCTAACTGTTCCAAAATTAATAGCCTGTACAGTTTTTCTTTGATGTTAGAATTTTTTCATTACTAGTAGCTTCTGTTTTCACATATACATAGACTTGATTTTATGAATGTATAAAACAACTTGCTGGATGTACAAATTTGTACAAGGAAATATATGAACATGTAGAGTTAGTCCCAAAAGGGTAGTATATACGGTCTAAACAAAATAAAAAATTACAATTCGGCTTGAATGATTTTAATACATGTTAATCCTTTTTTCAAGCATCCAAGAAGTATCACATTGGTATTCTTGTTATATTCAAACTTCGAACTTGCATGTTGTTTGTAAATACCATGGATTATCTTAAACTAGTTAGAACCCATGCTTCGCATACTGTTAATTTTAAGATTTTAGTAGTAAACATCTTGTTGAAATATAGTTTTACCCTCAACGTTGAGAAATCCGAGTTTACTGACTTGAGCACAAATGTCAAAAGATTAAATCAAATTAGCTAATTAAATTACTATTAAAGGGCCCCTTTATTGTATGCTAATTGAATTTATTTTGTTTGAATACCTGGTTTTGAATGTTGGTAAGAATACTTATCCAGTGCTTGACAACTATGATAAACCATATAACTAATATGTGTATTGTTGATATACATAAAACAACGTAAGTGGGGTTTATCTTCTGGCTTTGTTGCCAATTGATATTTCTCCGTTTATGTACACTCATTAAGGCCAAAATTTTCAGTTGTGCTTGTAAATTTGAAAAAGCTATGTACTGACTTTTATTTAAACTAGGTCGTGGATAGCTATGGATAAATTATTGTTGTAGAGTAGATAAAAGAAAGAAAAGTTTGAGTATCAGTAAGAAGGAGTTGGTTCGGAAAACTGTAACATTTGAGCCATGAGAAATCTTTGATTCAAGAGAATCGATTATAACAACAACTTAGACAACAAAGACTGATATAGCAAGGCAAATAAAAATTGGGAATCCAACACAGGGAAATATATTATGTGCAGGACAGAGACAAGACAAAGAATATAAAAAGCATTGGCAAAGTCTGTCAGCTAACATGACTCCTAAGCCCCAAATCAAGTTGGTTAATTACTAGGTGTTACTACTCCAATCACGTTTTTCTTTATTCTTTGGAAATAAATTTCTATCTTTTTTATTCTATATACTTCCTTTATTTGGTCTGCATAATAGCCTTTGAAGTTAACTAATTAGTTCAAATAACAAATTAGCTGATCCGATCACTCTGTATGTGCATCTTTACTCTGAATGTGAATTTGCAGCCTACCTTTTTAAGCTTTTGTACAGTTGATCTACTCAAAGTTCAACTATGAACGTGTGATATATGCACTGTTTGGTTATTATTCAATAATCAACAGTCAAACTTCTAGATATGAACTGAACAATTTCGCGTAATACCTGCTTTAACCAGTTTTCTTCACAAGTGGATTCGTAATACATGTAAGCGCTTAACTACCCAAACATTTAGAAAATATATTCCACACTTCAGCTTTTCTTTTATTTGCTTTGAACTGTGCTACTAAAGTCACGAGCAGGTGAGATCTGCTTTCTCTATTCATTTTGTCTACCCATTTACCACATACATGTATTCCATGTTGGCTTTATTAATGTTTCTTTTGAAGTAGTTGGTGATTTTCTCATATTTCTAAATGCAAAGCGGTCTTATTTTAAAACATTGCAAGATAACGTCACTCTAAAAATTATTCAGCTATCTACCCATGTTTCATTTTAACAGGAAAAGATGTCTAAGTTGTTAAAGTTGTAAAGGTTAAAGAAAAAGAAATGGTATGTGTGTCCCTTTGATAAAAATGTAAACGGTCTAAGGATGGAAAGAAAACAATACGGTAGTTAGCTAATTCCCTTTATTGATACCCATTTTACGTTCAAATCGATGATGGATGATGGTCATTGTGACGACCCGGAATTTTTGAATATTTGAAATGTGAATATTTAATTTATTTTAAATATTCAAAGGTTAAATTTTTTAACTTGAATTTCAAATATCATTAATTATTGGATAATTAATTGTTGAATTTAATTATCGAAATTGGTAAATTTTTGAATCTGGAGCTTTAAGCCTGTTAAAAATAATTTGAATTTGAAGACTTATAAAATTTATATAGATAATACTGAAGTGGATAGAAGTGTTGGAATCAGCTTTAAAAATGGTTTGTTATGTTTTGAAATTTTATATCAATTAAAAACGTGTTCAACTGGTAGAACACGCGTCCCCCTTAAAAGAAATAAACAACTCAACACGTGTAATGTTTTAAACACGCCAACATTCCCACTTGGCTTCTCCATTCTTCTTTTAATAAGCACGTTGCAGAATTTTTTAAAAATAAAATTTCAAAGAGAAAATAGTGGTGGATATCTTCGTTTCTTTTTTTTTCATTTTCACGAGTTCGATACTAAAAAGAGAAGAGAAAGGGGGCAATCGAAAATCAAAATCAATTTGTTCTTCCTCCTTAAATCAAGTTACGGTTCAATATTAATCTCCATATCGTGAGGCTTGAAACCGAGAGAAACTGGGGTTTCAAAAATCGACGCCTTCGAGATAATCGTCGCTGCGTACTCAGCTATTCCATCAGCCATCGCGGCTCATCCTCCTCCTACGCGATATTTTCTACTGCTGCTTTGAAGCCCGGCTACAGTCCTTTTATACTGTCACTGCTAATTAGTTGAGGCGACAAGGCGATGGCGGCCTGGGGTTTCGCGAGCAAGAAGAGCTAGGTTTGGAATCGGAATCGCGAACGACAGCATGCGAGGTGGGAGCTCGGATTCGTGGGGGCGGCATCGATGAAGTCGCGAGCTGATAGGGGCTCCACGTTAGTACAGTTGAGACCCAGATTCGTTCGATTTCGAACGTGGCAGTGAGGTAACTTCCATGTCTACTTAAATTTACATGTATATAACATATCTTTGAATTTTAAATAGGCAGAAAACCTTAACTAAGTTAGTAATGATCATTAAAATTAAGTAAATTTAATTGAAAAGTGATAAGTTGATTTGTTCGAAGTTGTTTCAGTAATTAAATGAATTTATATAAAATAAGGTTGTCGGGTTAAACCTATGTAAGTCAGAGAAAAATATATAAGGGTTTAGACATTGAAGTATCTATATAAAGTTAGTTTAAAATTTAATCTTTAGATAAGTTAAATTTTAGTTTGACTTAGAGAAATAGATAGGAATTTATTTCCTGATTTATTTGGAATATTAATAAACTGTAAATGGTCAAACAAGATTTGAGAAATCGTGGAAATAAATTTATTTAGTTAACTTATATATAATTATTTGATAACGGGAAAATTACCTTATTAAGTAAAATAAAATTTATTAGAAAGAAATTGATTTGTCCAAATTGTTTGAATATTAATGAAATCATATAATATGTATTCAAGGTCTGGCATCGTGAAGAGGACTATTGATTTGGGTTGAATTGCAAAATAGAAGGGGCAAAAGGTGAGTTAATCTCACTCAGTTGAATTTAAATTTAAATGGTTAAATTTAAATAATTGATTGGATGATTGCATTGATTGATGTGCTATACTATATATAGTAGTATATACCAATATATATATATTGGCATATGTATATATTGGAGTTGTTGATATTCCCGCATTATATAGCGGATGAGACCCTATGCGCCGCATAATAGCGGATGATATTTTATAAAACCCATATACCGCGATATTCCACCTCGAAGTGGAATTGGTATTGTGCTAACGTTTGTGGATGCAGGGAAACAGGTTGGAGGGATCCAACTGGATTCCTCAAAATTATTTAGATTATTTGATATTCTGTTCTATGAATATTGATATCCTGTGATGATTTTATTGATGATTGAAATATTGGAGGATATGGTTGGATTGAATATTTCAATAAAAAGGAGTTATCAAAATATATTGAATTGGATTTTGAAAGAAATAAAAGAGTAAATTTTAAGTAAATAATTCAAGTGAATTGGAATAAGGGAATTTCGAAATAACAAAGGAAATATTAACTTTAAACTAAAGTGATATTAAATTTAAAGAATAAAGGATTTATTTTGAATGTAAGAATTAAATTTAATTAAAGGCTAAAGAAGGAATTTTGGAAGTTTAAAATTGGTATTTTCGGTTAAAAAGGGTTTTAACTCAAATAAAGGAATAAATCTAAAAGTTAATGTATTTTGAAATAAATGAAGTAGTAAAGGAAATTTATTTCAAAGTAAAGTAAAGTAAAATTGGAAAATCAATTGGAAATTGATTTAGTTGTTTAAAATTGGAATTTTAGAAGAGAAATGAGATTTTGGAATTTATAAACTGGGTTTATAAAGTAAAATAAAATATCAGTGGATATTAGAAAATATAAATTCAAGGTGGGAATTTATAAAGGGATATGAATTGGTTTAAAATAAATGTTGATTTATTTTTAAAGGATGGAAATGAGAAGTGTATTTCTCTGGATAGCCAAGTACGTTTTCAAGGTAGTTTTTAATATAAGTTAAAAGTTTTAATATGTTTTAAAAAGCATGTTTTAGAAAATTTATTATTTTTAAATGTTAACTTTTTAAAGTAAGTATTTTAAAAAAAAAATATTATTGTAGTAATTATATAAAAGTGATTTGCTATTATGTTTTAAAAGGAGAAATTTAGTTTATATTTAAAAAGTGGTTTATTTTAAAGTATATATTTTTAATAAAGTACTAAAGTAGTTTAATTTCAATGTTATAAGATATATTTAAAATAAAGTGTTTTTAAATTATTTTAAAATCTAAGTGTTTTGTACTTGGTGTTTCAGAGAAATAAATATTTGGAAATGTATTCCGTAAGCGGAAACTGTTTGAAATTGTTTTCAAAAGGAATTTGGAAATTTGGAAATATATCTTGGAAAGATATTTGGGCAAATAAATAATGTGGGAAATTATTTATTGTGTGATGGTTGCTTGTGGATGTTAATTGATAGTTAAATAACCGACTATCAATATTGGCCAATGCGCTGATCGTTTCGAAGAGACCGGGATCGAGTTTCCGTATACCGGGATTCTAGGTCTGGAAATTCGAATACCACTTCGATTCGGTTTGTACGTTTCGGGTAACGTGTTCGAAGTCGAAGATGGAGCAGTGAAGTGCAAGGGCTAGTCGCTACTAATCCTAAGGATATTTCCAAAATGGATGTAGTAGGAATAGTGCCTTCGGTTCCGTTCGGACCCGGGACGGACTTGTATGGACGAATGCTTGCGAAACATCGTCAGCGGACGATGGGCATTCTAAGGGATATGTTCTCTAAAAGGTATCGTTTAGCCTCGAACCTCATCAACCGGGAATGACTGAAAATCAGGGGTTATGCAGCAAGGCTTCGTGGGTAGCTCCCACTGGAGGGTAAGGTCATCCCTGTCTAGATGTCCCTTTTTATTTCGGCTTAGTGGTGCGGTTGCTGATCCCAACCGTGGGGTGATTTTATTCGGAATCATCCAGTAAGGGATGGTTCCGGCCTTGTGTTGCAGGGGAGCGGGCGTACTCCTCGGTACGGTGATCTAGGCCACGTACTGTGATAGGTGGTACCCCAGTGCCTAGTCATTCGTTGGAAATCCATTCTCCCTACGTGCCTGTACGGTTTTGATTGTGCCCAACTATTGTTGAAATGTGAGATGCAAGCATTTCAGCTAGATTCTATTTTACTTTCTGTAGACACTATTATAATATCAGAGGATATTGATATAAAGTGTTTTAGCTATCGTAAGGTAAAAACCCGACATGTTTATTTGTGGCGTGGTCTTACGAGATGCTTTTGTTTTCAAAAGATTTGAAACTTTAATAATCAATTTGAGTGTGATTTTCTCACGCTGGTATTCCAGACTGACTCGGGTATTGTTTTATATGATGCTCGGGTCAGACCGAGTATTATAAATTACAGGAAATGATGCTGTGGAGCTGGATGGCGATACGTACTTTCGTATTTGAGTTATATATTCCGCTGTGTATTCAGATTGTGAGGACAAGATATGATTACTGTCCAGTTGTATGATATTGATGTGATGTACTCTGATGATGTATTGGGATGATGTATATATAAACAGATATAGATTTCTTTTTGTGTAAAGATCTGTTATTACCTATTATAGTTTATTCCGCTGCGTATGAGAGATTCTGTTGTTGTTTTCTATTTTTCTTCTTCTACCTCTTCTTCTTAACTAAAATGGTCCGGTTTTTCATGTTAGAAAAACTCGGGTTGTTACACTTGGTATCAGAGCTTAGGCTAGCGATAACCTTGGCTCTGGTGGGAATTTTGAGAGTATTAATAGATATGAGCGCGTATTTGTTAGTGAATATAAAATGGTTTTATATTGTGTTGGTTGGTTTATTGAGTGGCATATGAACCTTCGTCGGCACAGTCTGTACAACTGTATCGAAGGGGTTTCTAAACACTTGAATAGAACAGTTCGACACAATATTGTTTTAAATAGGGTGAATGAAATAATTTTGCCCAAATTATTTTGTATATAAAAGAAATAATTATTTGAAATTATTATAGATATATATTTGGATGCTTGGTTGTTAGAAAATGACAATAATGAGTTAGTCTCATTATTAAGTAGAAATTGAAAACTTATAACCTAAGTTGAAGAATAAATTTATATAACAAAATGGAATTTGAGAATGTAGATTATAAATGCAATTTATAAATTGAAATAAACTTTGTATACAAATGTGAATTACAAATGTGATTTATAATCAAATGAGATAAATTCATAAACAAATGAAATTTGTAAATGTAAATTGTAAATGTGTCTTATAACTTGGAATAAAATGTGATAGAATTCCAGAGTAATGTTTGGATATAAAAATTGGATGGATTTTTGTTTTGGGAAAGATTTAAATTCCTTTGGATTTAAAATAGTTTCAAAGGTTTTGGGGAAATAATGGTGATATTATTTCATGAATATTTTTGAAATTGAATTCATATCTGGTGGGATTTGGAATTTAAAAATGTTTGAAATGTTTTAAAGTGATAAAAGCATTAAATTCTCTTTCGGTCGCTGGAAAATAATTTCGGTGATGACTGCAGCATCATCGATGTTCATTTTCGAGTTTCTAAAAGAGAAATTGCTACCAAACTGTTTTAAATTGGAAACGATTGTGAATTGGGTTGGTTTTGAAATTCAAAGGGAAAATTGTTTGGTAAAAGCAGATTATTTTGGAAATTGGGATTTGAGGTGATATACCAGATATGTATGAGTTATTTATGGATTCAAAATGGTTTTTGGAATAAAATCGGGCAATTGGATTCTGAAAATTCTATTTGAAATTTAAATGTGGAAATTTAAATGAATCAACAATATAAAGTATAGAATGAAGTTGATTGAAATAAGAAAGGAATGAAAGTTAAATTCTGGGATTATAGTTATGAGATGAAATTAACTCAATGAGTAATATAAGCTGGTAGATAAAAGAGTTAGAGAACTTGAAGGTGAATGAATTGTAAAACTTGTATAAAATTGTATTCTAGAATTAAAATTTAATTCGAGTATATGAAGGTGAATAAAATATATTTGAATTTAACTTAAGATAAGTTAAATAAAAATTGAGAATTGGAATGGAATTAAATGTAAATAAGTTGAAGTCGAATTGAATTGAATATAAGGGTAGTGTAAAATGCTTATAATTGTGTAAAGAAATTCATATTCTTAAGTTCTTAAGTGAAATAATTTGAGATTTGATTGTAAAGATGGAAATGGACTTAAATGAATAGTCCTAGATCTTAAGTAAGTAAGTTAAAACTTATGAATAGAAATGAAATTGTAAGTCATAAAGGGGAATTCATTTCTTTGAACCATTAAGAGTTATAATTTGAAATTGTAATTATCAAATGGAAACGACTAAGATGAGCAATCTTAATTTTTAAATAGATCCAAACTTGAATTATAAAATAAATTGAACTTAAGATAATTAAGTGAAGTGATATTTGGAATTAAAAAGCAAGTATTTAATTTTAACCAGCGGAGGAACTAATTTGATAATAAATTAGTTAATGAAATTGAATTGTGAGTTAATGAAATTGGATTAAAATAGTGATGGTTTGAATTGCGAATGAAATCCAAATAAGTGAAAATAAATTGGAAATGACCTGGTTATTAATAAATCATTCCAGATGAATTGAGTATGGAAAATAAAATTCATAATGATTGAGTGAATGAACCAATTATATTTAATAAATAAATGGATGGAATTTGATTAAATAAGAATCAAATGAAAAGATGGAAATAAAATTTTAAAGGGTTGGTTAAATGGAAAATAAACTTAAGTTATTGACTTAAGTAAATGTTGAATGGAAACTGAACTCAACAGAGGAGTGGTTTAAATAAGTTGAGAAATAGTTATTGAATGAATTAACTTGGATTGTTTTCGAGCTTAATAAAATTCATTTTTGGAAGTTGAAGATGAATTGAATTTAAGGAAAAAAAATTGGAAATGGAAATCTGAATGAAATGTGAAATAAGTATTTATATTTGAAATGAAGTAGTAAATAAATATAAGAAAAATTTATATGAACTTAAGAATTGAAGAATGAAATTCTTAAGAAAATTTGTATTGGAAATATACTTAGTAATTTTGGAATGGAAAAATATATATACTAAGTGAATAGTTGAATGAAGACTAAAACTGAAGTTGTGAAATGGAATAGTTGTGAATAAGGGGATAACAAATAAAAAGGAATGTGAATAAAGGAGAATTGATATAACTAATAATCAATTAGACTAATTACGTAAGGTGTACGTATACTATTTTATTCGCATAGCTATTTGGTCCAGATGTCGAACACATAATTTCGAGATAGTTTTATCGATCCGAATTAGGATTTTTCACTCGATTTTCGACGGCGAGCCTGGATATGGATTGTTGATTGATTCTGAAATTCTCTATCATAGTTTGTGGCTATGCAAGGAGAATGACGGTTTCTGATCAAGGAACCAGATCTGAGTCCGCACTAGGAAGTCGGGTGGACGATACTAGTTCGGAAGTGAAATTGTGTGATCGATTGAGCGATCGAATATGATATTGCGTACGGATGATATATGTGCATCGTACGGGCTTAAGTTAAGTAAAACAAATATTGGAAATTTGTAAAGAAGTCGATAAAATGACTTTGGATTTGTGATTGAATATTATTGCTTAGTAGGATATACAGGTGTATAAAAGCAATGGATAAATTGGGATTTTTGATTTAGAAGATAAAATTTAATGGCCCGACAAAAAGGTATGTATTTGAATTTCTATATGAAATCTGATTGGGTTTTGGATCCAGCCACTTGGCTTTTTGTTTTCTTTTTGAGATTGGGAGGCCATAGAGCCATTTTGTAGTAGTACCGAGCTAGCCGCGCAAAGGAGACGCTGGCGAAATTTTTCGGAAATTTAGGGAGTTAGAAAAATTTTGGAAAATTTTGATAAGTTAAAATTTGAATTCAAATTTAAATTTGAATGGATAAGTAGGTGGTATGGGTTGAACTTATGAATAAGTTTGGGAAGTTAAAAGAAATGATTAGTGTATCATTAATAAAGGATTTGTTTTGGGAGATGGTTAAAACTATTTGGGTTAAGGAAATAGTTAATGGGGATTGAATCATTCCTCTTAACTGGTAATTTCGGGGACGAAATTCTTTTAAGGGGGGAGGAATGTGACGACCCGGAATTTTTGAATATTTGAAATGTGAATATTTAATTTATTTTAAATATTCAAAGGTTAAATTTTTTAACTTGAATTTCAAATATCATTAATTATTGGATAATTAATTGTTGAATTTAATTATCGAAATTGGTAAATTTTTGAATCTGGAGCTTTAAGCCTGTTAAAAATAATTTGAATTTGAAGACTTATAAAATTTATATAGATAATACTGAAGTGGATAGAAGTGTTGGAATCAGCTTTAAAAATGGTTTGTTATGTTTTGAAATTTTATATCAATTAAAAACGTGTTCAACTGGTAGAACACGCGTCCCCCTTAAAAGAAATAAACAACTCAACACGTGTAATGTTTTAAACACGCCAACATTCCCACTTGGCTTCTCCATTCTTCTTTTAATAAGCACGTTGCAGAATTTTATAAAAATAAAATTTCAAAGAGAAAATAGTGGTGGATATCTTCGTTTCTTTTTTTTTCATTTTCACGAGTTCGATACTAAAAAGAGAAGAGAAAGGGGGCAATCGAAAATCAAAATCAATTTGTTCTTCCTCCTTAAATCAAGTTACGGTTCAATATTAATCTCCATATCGTGAGGCTTGAAACCGAGAGAAACTGGGGTTTCAAAAATCGACGCCCTCGAGATAATCGTCGCTGCGTACTCAGCTATTCCATCAGCCATCGCGGCTCATCCTCCTCCTACGCGATATTTTCTACTGCTGCTTTGAAGCCCGGCTACAGTCCTTTTATACTGTCACTGCTAATTAGTTGAGGCGACAAGGCGATGGCGGCCTGGGGTTTCGCGAGCAAGAAGAGCTAGGGTTTGGAATCGGAATCGCGAACGACAGCATGCGAGGTGGGAGCTCGGATTCGTGGGGGCGGCATCGATGAAGTCGCGAGCTGATAGGGGCTCCACGTTAGTACAGTTGAGACCCAGATTCGTTCGATTTCGAACGTGGCAGTGAGGTAACTTCCATGTCTACTTAAATTTACATGTATATAACATATCTTTGAATTTTAAATAGGCAGAAAACCTTAACTAAGTTAGTAATGATCATTAAAATTAAGTAAATTTAATTGAAAAGTGATAAGTTGATTTGTTCGAAGTTGTTTCAGTAATTAAATGAATTTATATAAAATAAGGTTGTCGGGTTAAACCTATGTAAGTCAGAGAAAAATATATAAGGGTTTAGACATTGAAGTATCTATATAAAGTTAGTTTAAAATTTAATCTTTAGATAAGTTAAATTTTAGTTTGACTTAGAGAAATAGATAGGAATTTATTTCCTGATTTATTTGGAATATTAATAAACTGTAAATGGTCAAACAAGATTTGAGAAATCGTGGAAATAAATTTATTTAGTTAACTTATATATAATTATTTGATAACGGGAAAATTACCTTATTAAGTAAAATAAAATTTATTAGAAAGAAATTGATTTGTCCAAATTGTTTGAATATTAATGAAATCATATAATATGTATTCAAGGTCTGGCATCGTGAAGAGGACTATTGATTTGGGTTGAATTGCAAAATAGAAGGGGCAAAAGGTGAGTTAATCTCACTCAGTTGAATTTAAATTTAAATGGTTAAATTTAAATAATTGATTGGATGATTGCATTGATTGATGTGCTATACTATATATAGTAGTATATACCAATATATATATATTGGCATATGTATATATTGGAGTTGTTGATATTCCCGCATTATATAGCGGATGAGACCCTATGCGCCGCATAATAGCGGATGATATTTTATAAAACCCATATACCGCGATATTCCACCTCGAAGTGGAATTGGTATTGTGCTAACGTTTGTGGATGCAGGGAAACAGGTTGGAGGGATCCAACTGGATTCCTCAAAATTATTTAGATTATTTGATATTCTGTTCTATGAATATTGATATCCTGTGATGATTTTATTGATGATTGAAATATTGGAGGATATGGTTGGATTGAATATTTCAATAAAAAGGAGTTATCAAAATATATTGAATTGGATTTTGAAAGAAATAAAAGAGTAAATTTTAAGTAAATAATTCAAGTGAATTGGAATAAGGGAATTTCGAAATAACAAAGGAAATATTAACTTTAAACTAAAGTGATATTAAATTTAAAGAATAAAGGATTTATTTTGAATGTAAGAATTAAATTTAATTAAAGGCTAAAGAAGGAATTTTGGAAGTTTAAAATTGGTATTTTCGGTTAAAAAGGGTTTTAACTCAAATAAAGGAATAAATCTAAAAGTTAATGTATTTTGAAATAAATGAAGTAGTAAAGGAAATTTATTTCAAAGTAAAGTAAAGTAAAATTGGAAAATCAATTGGAAATTGATTTAGTTGTTTAAAATTGGAATTTTAGAAGAGAAATGAGATTTTGGAATTTATAAACTGGGTTTATAAAGTAAAATAAAATATCAGTGGATATTAGAAAATATAAATTCAAGGTGGGAATTTATAAAGGGATATGAATTGGTTTAAAATAAATGTTGATTTATTTTTAAAGGATGGAAATGAGAAGTGTATTTCTCTGGATAGCCAAGTACGTTTTCAAGGTAGTTTTTAATATAAGTTAAAAGTTTTAATATGTTTTAAAAAGCATGTTTTAGAAAATTTATTATTTTTAAATGTTAACTTTTTAAAGTAAGTATTTTAAAAAAAAAAAATATTATTGTAGTAATTATATAAAAGTGATTTGCTATTATGTTTTAAAAGGAGAAATTTAGTTTATATTTAAAAAGTGGTTTATTTTAAAGTATATATTTTTAATAAAGTACTAAAGTAGTTTAATTTCAATGTTATAAGATATATTTAAAATAAAGTGTTTTTAAATTATTTTAAAATCTAAGTGTTTTGTACTTGGTGTTTCAGAGAAATAAATATTTGGAAATGTATTCCGTAAGCGGAAACTGTTTGAAATTGTTTTCAAAAGGAATTTGGAAATTTGGAAATATATCTTGGAAAGATATTTGGGCAAATAAATAATGTGGGAAATTATTTATCGTGTGATGGTTGCTTGTGGATGTTAATTGATAGTTAAATAACCGACTATCAATATTGGCCAATGCGCTGATCGTTTCGAAGAGACCGGGATCGAGTTTCCGTATACCGGGATTCTAGGTCTGGAAATTCGAATACCACTTCGATTCGGTTTGTACGTTTCGGGTAACGTGTTCGAAGTCGAAGATGGAGCAGTGAAGTGCAAGGGCTAGTCGCTACTAATCCTAAGGATATTTCCAAAATGGATGTAGTAGGAATAGTGCCTTCGGTTCCGTTCGGACCCGGGACGGACTTGTATGGACGAATGCTTGCGAAACATCGTCAGCGGACGATGGGCATTCTAAGGGATATGTTCTCTAAAAGGTATCGTTTAGCCTCGAACCTCATCAACCGGGAATGACTGAAAATCAGGGGTTATGCAGCAAGGCTTCGTGGGTAGCTCCCACTGGAGGGTAAGGTCATCCCTATCTAGATGTCCCTTTTTATTTCGGCTTAGTGGTGCGGTTGCTGATCCCAACCGTGGGGTGATTTTATTCGGAATCATCCAGTAAGGGATGGTTCCGGCCTTGTGTTGCAGGGGAGCGGGCGTACTCCTCGGTACGGTGATCTAGGCCACGTACTGTGATAGGTGGTACCCCAGTGCCTAGTCATTCGTTGGAAATCCATTCTCCCTACGTGCCTGTACGGTTTTGATTGTGCCCAACTATTGTTGAAATGTGAGATGCAAGCATTTCAGCTAGATTCTATTTTACTTTCTGTAGACACTATTATAATATCAGAGGATATTGATATAAAGTGTTTTAGCTATCGTAAGGTAAAAACCCGACATGTTTATTTGTGGCGTGGTCTTACGAGATGCTTTTGTTTTCAAAAGATTTGAAACTTTAATAATCAATTTGAGTGTGATTTTCTCACGCTGGTATTCCAGACTGACTCGGGTATTGTTTTATATGATGCTCGGGTCAGACCGAGTATTATAAATTACAGGAAATGATGCTGTGGAGCTGGATGGCGATACGTACTTTCGTATTTGAGTTATATATTCCGCTGTGTATTCAGATTGTGAGGACAAGATATGATTACTGTCCAGTTGTATGATATTGATGTGATGTACTCTGATGATGTATTGGGATGATGTATATATAAACAGATATAGATTTCTTTTTGTGTAAAGATCTGTTATTACCTATTATAGTTTATTCCGCTGCGTATGAGAGATTCTGTTGTTGTTTTCTATTTTTCTTCTTCTACCTCTTCTTCTTAACTAAAATGGTCCGGTTTTTCGTGTTAGAAAAACTCGGGTTGTTACAGTCATCTTGCATTTCTCAAGTTCATTTTACAGTAGAAATTGATGTTAGGTAATTAATCACTGTCTTTTTTCTTTATACAAGTAGTCATAAAGAAGCCATGAATTTATAAACTATGAGAAAACTTCGTGTACATAGTGAACTTACTATTAGTACCATCATAAAATTTTAGTTTTAAATGGATTTTACATCAAGAATTTATGGGATATGGCATGATTTTAATTGCAGTTACAAATAACAAGCATAAGTATGTTAACATGTGATAGTGGAATGGAATGACAGTTTCAATCAAAAGAATAAGTTGAAGCACGACTGTTACAAAAGCATGAAGCTGATGTATAGAGGGAAAGAGCATTAGCTTACACACTCTCTCACTAGGTATGAAACTTACTTTTAAGTTTACATGTCCTGGTATGCTTCCATTATTTCAACAGTTGATAGTGAACAATTTTCTAGAACGGTTAAACAAATGTGAGATTGCACTAGCTGTATTTTAAGGTGTCATTTATTTTGTAATATTTGAGCAATAAAGTAATTTTTTCTATGCATATGCATCATAGTATTTCTACCTTCAGATCTTGCATTTTTATTCATCATTTTGCTATTTATTCCTTGTATTCTTTCCTTTATTATTATTGCTATTGTCAAAATATAAGTAAACGTACTCTGGCTACATTTAGTTGTGAGTCCACGGAAATCCTAAGAGTATTCTCAATTCGTACACCGATATTGGAGTTAGATAAGTGGCAACAACACCAGATCTAGTGTTGGCAACACCAGAATGCAAGACTGAGCCATTGTTTTATTTGAAGTTTCGCATGATAAATTGGCTTGAGTAACTAAGTGAATATGGTTATAATTAGATGCATGAAGTTGAACATCTGTACTTCACTTGCTAGTCATGTTATCATGCGATACAATATGTGGTTGCACTGGATTCAAGGGTTGTTACTGAACGCTTAGACCATAGTCTTGCTGAAGTGTTTGGGAATCAGTTGGTTTCTTGAAAAATCAAATTAGTTCATCCTTATGTGCTAATGTATGATGTCAGGCCTTTTATCCTCATCCTTGAAATAACATCAAAATTTGCAGTTTAAGGTTCGACGCAGAGGTTTTTGGGAGAACTCTAGATTTGAGAAAGATGATAAACTCAATAAAAATGGAAGTGATCGTGAAAGGAATGGAGGAAATGCAGTTAATTTCAAGAAGGCGAAAAAGCAATTCTGCATTCATAGACTTCACAGAGATTCTATAGGTAGTGTTACAGGTGCTTTAACATCCTCTATTATATACATGAAGTTTATATGGATTTCTATATCAGCTCTACTTTGCTTTTCGACATGATATCTATACGTAAACGAACATATTTAGTCACTTCATTTGATACAAAATCATTTTTAACTTACTCAGAGGTTTCAGATCAGAACTTCATGGATGATAATGTAGCAGATGAAGGGTTAAGTAAAGGAAGAGGAAAGAAACGACCAAGAAGTACTGTTTCCTCAATCACCGATCAAGTACAACTTTTATTCTCAACAACTGTTGTTCTTAATCATACAGATTGGTTAATCATACATATTGAAGTTCTTATGCTCTTAGCATGGAACTGCAATAATTTGCTTTACATTTTCTAGTGAAAATCTTAACTTGAAAAACATTTCTACCTGTTCAGGTTGTTCCCTTTGTGTCTCCAATGCCCACAGAGAAAATGGAGGAGTTTTATGAAAAAGAAGTTTAAACGAGTCGCATTGTAGGTTGGTGTTCGCAGCTAGTCTGGTGATGTAGCTATGAAGGAGTTAATTGTTTAGCAAGAGATGGAGGGTGGCTGTACAAGGGTTGAGTGTTGTGAACTTTGTAGGTGGTCTGGTTGATTTGCTGATGAACTTTGTGAAATTTGAGTGTTGAGGGTAGCTTTCCCATGTAATTGGTCTACTGTGTTATTTTTGTTTATGGATATTATTGAAACTTGATTTATAGATGTTTTTTGTATATTAATATTGTTTTAGCTAGTTTATTTAACAGATTATTATTCATTAGAAATGTAGTTCTGGAATATGCAAATATAGTGGAATGTTAATGCTGTAAAAATCATATAAATAGAAGACAACATTTATTTTAATGCTGTCAATGAAGAAACAACAGCGTTTAATTCGTGTTGTAATTATCATTAAATAGTGAGTAACAACGTTTATTAAACGCTGTTGTAAACTGTAGTAAAACATCATCCCAACTGTAAAAACATAACACAACACGCATTAAACGCTGTTCTAAGTTCTCTTTATACGATAGCTTGTCGTTATACAGCGTTTGTTCTAACGTTGTTGTGTCATATAACAGCATTTAATAAACGCTGTGGTATCAAATTTTTTACAGCGTTTTCTATTTTGCTGTTAAAACTTTTGCATCTACGACAGCATGTCGTTATACAGCGTTTATAATAACGCTGTCGTATCATATAACAGCGTTTTTGAAACGCTGTCAAAAGCTGTTTCTGGTGTAGTGTATGTTTGAAATTTTCATATCTCTCATATTTACCTTACTATATTTTATTCATATTATTATCTATCTCATTTATATTCTATTATACCGTGTTATTATCCTATACAGTGCTATTGTATAAGATTTAGGGGGAGTTATGTAGTTTAGGACTAGTTTTTGTTGATGACAAAGGGGGAGAATTATAAAATAGGTTAGTTAGGCTTAGATTAAGGGGGAGTTAGTAGATTAAGGGGGGTTGTTCGAATGAAGGGGAGTCAGAGTAGAATCAGAGTTTGGTGGATTTTATTTTATAAATATAGGTTGTCATCATCAAAAAGAGGGAGATTTTTAGTTCCTGAGATGATGGTTTTGATGACAACAACCTTAGGAATTGTTATAAAATATAAATATTAATATTCTTGTTAAGATATATATGTATATGCAGGATATATATATGCAGTTACTAAGAATGAAGACTGTATAGTATAAAGATTCAAGACCGAGTATAGAGATTCAAGACCGATGAATTCAAGATTGAAGAAATCAAGACTGAAGACTCGTGAATATCAAGAGTTCAAGACATCAAGATAAGTAATAGATTCTAGATTTATGTTAAAACTTCATAATAGCACTAAAATCTTTATTCGAATTTTAATTGTGGAATGGAATCCACCTTCTCGCTTTAATAGTGGGATGGAACCCACGTCCTCTTTAGTGGGATGGAACCCACGACCTTCTCTAGTGGAATGGAATCCACAAAATTTTCAAAATGATTTATTTTTTCAAAACTATCTTTTTAAGTCATCTCTATCAATTTAAATATTTTAGCCTTAATTCAAAAACTATTTTTAATCATATTAATTTCAAAATCATCTCTTGGTTTTTAAACTATCTCTTGATTTTAATATTTTAGCTTTAATATATTTTAAAGAAATCTATATTTAGTTTTTAATATTACTTTTATATTATAGATTATATATTTTAAGATTACTTTCTAAAAACTCTTTTATAAGTTTAAACTATATTCAAAATGGTTTACAAAGTTTAGAAATTGTTTTGACAAGTTTTAGAATAGAAATCATTTTAAAGCAAAATCTATTTTCAAAAATAACATAGGCATGTTGACATCCCTCATCCCCCCATGTCGACATGGTAGCCGTAGAATTCAAATTTCAAATTTTCAAAAGCATAACCTTTTGCAAATGGACATGACCGTTGTTCTCCTATAAATACCAATTGTTTTCAATGAATTTTAAGTTTGTTTTTATTCATTTCTTCACTCCTTCTTCTCCACTCAAATATTCTCTTATATTTCAAATGCTTTAACAAAACTCTATCGAAATTCTAAGCGAATCAAAATCGATCATCTCTAGTTTGATTCTCTTCCACTCTCTCTCCAAGATCTCAGTGCTATTCAGAGATATAGGATCATTTGTAATCAAAGATCGAAAGATCGAAGTGTATCGAGTCTCTCTCTATCAAAGTGTGATTGGAAAAGGTGTGATTGTGGCCCGTAAATCAATTGGGTGTGATTGTAACCCGTAAATCAATTAGGTGATCTTGTAGCCTGGTTAAATCAAGAGAGTTTGCCCTGGACTCGGAGACAGGAGGGTGTATCTCGTGGCCTTGAAATCGAGGTTGTAATATCGACATTATATTTGAAAAGAAATCTGCATAAGAAATTGTGTGTGACTGGATGTAGGGTAACTCTGAACTAGTATAAAATTCTGGTGTGTTCTTTCCTTTACTGCTTTTATTTACTATTTACATCTGTGTCTGATTCTTGTCTTTGTGTTTGTGAAATTGCATCTATATGTGTTTAATTTGCAAAGATTTCAAAAATTCCATAAAATTCATTAAACACTATTCACCCCCCATCTAGTGTTAATCCAGCTTTAAGATCCGTAATCCACATTTCTAACATATACATATATGTGATTCTAGCTTATTTATAAATGAATGTGTATATGTACACAATAGTGTTACAATATTTTTGACAACTTTTATTCGACGAAAAGTCGAAAATTTGGAAAATGAATTCCGGTCACATTTTCGATTTTTCTTCAAACTCAATATTTTTTTAAACCAATTTGGAAAACTATTTCTCCATCACTTGTTATTATTTAAAAGTGTTCTATTTTAATTATAAAGTATATTATTTGAATATTTAAAATTAATTAAACATTTGCAAACCAAAGTAGTGAAATTCCAGGTTATCACATGTTGTATGTGTAATGTGACATTATGTGTATATTAATAGGTTTGTAAGGCTTATGATTTATATAGATGGGATTTTTTTATTTTATTTATATTGTATTTTAATCTATTCCGTTGTGAGTTCTGAAAGATATAGTCGGTTAGTTCGGCTCTCTATCTACTATTATTGTTGTTTTAAAACAATCAGTCTTTTCATTTTACTATGATTTTATGACTGTGAAAAGTTAGGTTGTTACATTTGGTATCAAAGCTTAAGTTAGGAGATAGAGAGAGCATACTTATATATTTTTATATAATACACACATGTGTGTTTATATATATTAATTAAAGTAAATGGATGTATAATGTTTAATTTCATGTTTATGTTTACCATCTCTATTTACTACTATGGATAAATCTAATATTAAATCCTATTTTATAGGTAGCAGAGATGAGTAACCCGACTGAAACTAGCTCTAGAATTGGCATTGGAAATTTAGCTGTGGAAGTACTAAGCATGAACATTCCACTTTGGTTCCGTTGTTATCTTCAGGCTAAAACCAAGCAATTGTTAAAGAAGGAGCCACATTGGAGTACAAGATAGAAATGTTGTTCATGCAATAGGGCCAAATTTCTAAAACCGTGTAAGGATATTTTGAATATGGGTGGCAAGCAGTATAAGGGAACAAAAGTTTTTGTGGAGACCCGAGCTTGGTTACGTACATGTGATAGAATTTCTAGTATATTGAACTTGAGTGATGAGATAAAGAAGCAAATTGCATCTTACCACTTACAGAGGGAAGCAATGTATTGGTGGGAAGTTATTATAGAAGAAGTTGATGAAAATGAAATCTCCTGAACTAATTTTAAGAAACGGTTTGGGAGAAAATTCCTGTCTAAGGCTGAAAAGTAAGTGATGCTTGAGAAGTTTATTAATCTCAAACAAGGAAATTCCACTATGGGAGTATATTAATAGATTTAATAAGTTGGCAAATTTTGGTTTTGAGTTGATAGACACGGCACCCAAGAAGGCGATAAAGTTTGCAAAAGGGTTGAGTTCACCTCTTAGGGAATTAGCGCCTAGTCAGATTTCTATGGGAGCAACTTGAGAGTTTAGTTGAGGCAGCATTGTTAAATACCACCATAGTGGAGGCTTCTGAAGGGTAGCTGATGAAAAATGTTACTCAAGGCAAGTGCAAAAATCTTGGAGGTCCAAGAGGATAGGGTGGTAAGCATGACATGAGGTGTGGAAGACGCAATGCAAGAGGACATAAGGAGAAATATTATAGAGTGAAAGTCTCAAAGATTAAGTGATATAATTGCAATCAGATGGGCTATATGAAAGGGGACTGTCTTGGTGTTGGGAAGATTACAACAAGATGTGTTATTATCCTATGTTTACACACACACACACATTTATATTTGTAGCATAAGATACATAGATATGTGAAATGGAGTTGAATTCATAATTTCGAGATCAAAATTCTTTTACGGGAAGGAGAGAATGTAATATCCCATGAAATTTATACGTATTTTTAATAGCAGGAAATTATTGTCAAGGAAAAAATTTCTCAGCATTTTAGCCTCAAGGATAGACCTTCGGTATTTTAGCTTGAAGGACAACTTTCTTTAGGTATCAGTTTTAACAGTTTTTAGGTATCGGTTTGTAGTTATTGGTAGTAGTTTTTAGGTATCAGTTTTTAGTTCGGTAGCAGTTTTGGAAGAATGTTTGTCCTTATGAATAATTTTAAAAGAATGTTTGTCCTTGTGAATAATTTTTTGGAGAATGTTTGTCCTTGTGGTTAAAATATTGAGGTCATGTCCTTGAGGCTAAAAATATACAAATTTTTGTCCTTTAAATTAATTCCCCCTTTTTAATAGTATGAGAAAATGGTAATTTTACAAACATTAAAATTAGGCGATGGGATATGTACCATCTCATAGAGCTCATTGATCGACCGAATTGCGATTTCACTTTCTTTGCTCTATCGATCGACCATCTCTTCGTAGCTTAGTTTTGGCTGCTTCTTTGATCGAGTTCGATTCGAACAATCTGGTATGTAATTTATGCTTTTCTGCTTTACTGTTTAGCTTGCTTGAACTCGATCAGATTCGAGTTGTTGATTTGATTTTTGGTATCTGTTTTGCTCGAACTCGAATAAGTATTGGCCTATGATGTTACCGGGTTTAAATAGGGTTCGATCCCCTATATTTTCGTTCGTATTTTTCATACGAATTCGTCTGATAATTATATGCTTAGCTGTTTGATATTGTTTGAATGCTGATGATTTTTACTGACTTCTTCAATTTCGTATATTATGTTTACTTGCTTGTCACGGCTTTGGTTTCGACTTCCTTGGCCACCACGGTGTTGAATTCTTTGACTCCGGTCAATTTATATTGTTAAAATTTGAACTTGTTTGATTTCCTTGATTGCCACGGCTTCGATTCTGAACTGTTCGATCTCTTCCTTGGTCATTACGGTTGTGAATTTCTGGCATTTGAACTCTGATTTGAAACTTGTAAGACCTGCTTGACTTGTTCACTGTATTGCAGTTTCTATTCTGTTTTTGTTTTTTTGGAGTTGTTTGTGTCTTTCCATTTAACCAATCACGTGTGTTTGCCTGCAGTGTTGCAGTCTTTGACTTGTTGCATATATATATATATATCACTGTACATGTTGTTTACTGCATACATGATTGAAGTTATAGCCTTGTTGTTGTCTTCACTATTGACTGTTGCATTGTGGTCATGTACATTTGGTAGAGATATTCTATGGTTGTTCCTTTGTTATGCACTTGACCATTTACTGTTTGGTTGATGTATTATTTCATGGTCTTGTTCCTTTATGTGGTAGCTAGACTTGATACTTTGTTGTTGTTGTTTCGAACATGCTTGTTGCATTACTCCATGTATTCATGTAGTCTGGTCATCATGTAGTTGTATATACATATGTCTCTGTTCATGTACAGGACTTGTGGTCTTGTCTCTGATTTGATGTACTTGAGTCTGGTACCTTTTGAAGCTCACATCTGTAGCATAGCATGTTGAACTGATTTGGTATATGTTGCTCTGACATGCTAGTTTGAGTTGCTTTGAGTCACTTGTGCATTTTCAAATTGCTGTTTCAATTTGGTCTGGTTGGACTGTCTAGCCTCTGTTTTCATGTGTACGACCTGAACTTTGGTCGAGGCTTGATTTATGTGTCTTGACCATTCCATTTGGATTTGCACCTGTGTTGAATCCAGCTTATAGCTCGGGTTTGACCTTGTGCTGATATCGTGACTTGATATTTATTTTAATTGAGTTGAACCCGACTTTTAATTTGGGTTTGACCTTGTGCTCACCTGTCCCTGTAGATTTATCAAGTGTATATCGGTGTGCATGGCCTTGTGGTATGTACAGTGATACACTGTGCATGTCACAAGCTGTTCGTGTATGATGAATTCAAATTTAAATGATGACGAACAACCCAAATAACTGAGGCAAATAATATTTTCAATATACATTTTATTTTACACTGCAAAAATATTTCATTTTCAATTTTATTGCGTCAGTGTATATTTTTGCAGATAGCTCAGATGCTGGATTCAATCTGGAATGGAGTTGAAGATAAATACGAGTGAACGAGTGATATGTAGTGAGGACAGTTATGTAAATTGAAATGTATTGTAATTGCAAATTGTATATATATAGTGAGAGCTCAAATTTGTACTATTCAAAATTGTAATAAATATATGGTTGAATAAAATATCCGTTTGAATTTAAATTCTGTGTTATTTATTTTATTCAGCAAATATTTATTTAATTATGTGAAAAATAGTACATTAACAAATACATTTAAATGAATATATATATATGTTTATTATCATCAAACAAAAATCATATACTCGCATATTCAATAATGCAGAAACACGTCAAAAAAGTAAGTGAAGAAGGAAATTCAAAATAAGTGTAACACCCCTTCAAAATGGGAATAATAGTCCCACATCGTGGAAAAACACTATGAAGTGGGTGCTTATATACCCAAAGCCTTCACCTCATAATAACGTCGAGGCCTTTTGAGGAACAAAACCCTACACCTTGGCTTGGCCCATGAGGCGGAGGTGACTAAGTTGGGGACAATATCTGCGTTAAGTGAGATACGAGCTATTACAATGTAAATTTCACACTCAAAGCAGTAAAAAGTTTACCTCATCTTATCGGTATACTCGACCCAAAGGTCAAAACGATCAAATGGACAAGTCATGAATTAACCGATAAGATAAACGCACGTGTCCCATACCACATGTTTTACCAAACCGTTTAATTCTCCTTTTCATTCGCTCGAATAGTGCAAAAACGTGTATTTTATATATAAAATAATTTATTTGAGAAAACAAGCTTTTAAAACCATTTTCCGAAATAAATTATTTAAGCTATAAAATCTATTTACTCTATAATAAGGGAATTTTCAAATATCATCTTCAAAATTTATTTCGGAAAATGGTTTTAAAAGCTTGTTTTCTCAAATAAATTATTTTATATGTTAAATACACGTTTTTGCACTATTCGAGCGAATGAGAAGGAGAATTAAATGGTTTGGTAAAACATGTGGTATGAGACACGTGCGTTTATCTTATCGGTTAATTCCTGACTTGTCCGTTTGATCGTTTTGACCTTCGGGTCAAGTTTACCGATGAGATGAGGTAAACTTTTTACTGCTTTGAGTGTGAAATTTACATTGTAACAGCTCGCACCTCACTTAGTCACCTTCGCCTCTTGGGCCAAGCCAAGGTGTGGGGTTTTGTTCCTCAAAAGGCCTCGACGTTATTATGAGGTGAAGGCTTTTGGTATATAAGCATCCACTTCATAGTGTTTTTCCACGTTGTGGGACTATTATTCCCATTTTGAAGGAGTGTTACAATCGCCCCCCCTTTAGAGCTCAACGTCCTCGTTGGCTCATGAACACAACACCACCCAGGCATCGTGGCTGTAACACGTACAGACCACAATTCCGGCTGGGTATGGCTCTGATACCATTGTAACAGCCCGCACCTCACTTAACGCAGATATTGTCCCCAACTTAGTCACCTCCGCCTCATGGGCCAAGCCAAGGTGTGGGGTTTTGTTCCTCAAAAGGCCTCGACGTTATTATAAGGTGAAGGCTTTTGGTATATAAGCACCCACTTCATAGTGTTTTTCCACGATGTGGGACTATTATTCCCATTTTGAAGGGGTGTTACAATAAGGGAGAGAAAAAGTTTGATTTTCTGTTTTCTAGCATTTTAGACACACACTGGTCCACCTGTGTTAAGTCCACTAATCCATCGGTAGGCATTCTAAATGCCGGGTTGAACCTGAACCAAGGCTGAAACAATTTTACTTTAGTCCGCCCTATACGATATAGATAGTAAGCGACGTGTGGGTTTCTCTGCGACGTCTGGAAGTGTTTAATGTCCAGAAAAATATATGGTTGATTTACGTGTGGATTTACGTAGATATCGAACCGTTCGTTAACGGGTTAGGATATTGTTTACCTATACCTTTGTGTATATGTAAGTTAGTCTATCTTACGTCCATGCTTACGTTCACGAGATATTCTATGTTTAACTATATCCTAAGGTTGGTCTTTGTCCAACTAACTCCTATGTTGGCCTGAGATCAGTATATGTTTAACTAATTCTCTTTTGCTCTCTAGTGTATATTAATGAGTTAGTATATGTTTAACTAACTCTATCATATGTTTAATGTTGTTAAGTATATAACAGTGATTCTCATACTATGTTTATTATGATGTACTAACTTTGTAGATGCAGGTGAGACATAATTCAACTATTGTAAGTATTAGGTCTCATATGATGTTTATGAAATCATGCTAGCAATATATACTTAGTAATATTTTTACTCACCAAACATGTGTTTGACCTCCCTCCTCATACACATTAGGTGAACGAAGTAATAGTGAAAGGTGTGGTGACTATGAAGATGCCTACATATGTTATTTGTTCATGGGTATATGTTGTATATATAGTGTGATATTGTGTGTATGTATAAAGACTATGCATGACTTATGATGTATATAGATGAGATTTTTTTATTTTATCTATATTCTGTTTCGATCCATTCCTCCGTGAGTTCTAAAAGATACAGTTAATTAGTTCAGTTATCTATATACTATTATTCTTGTTTTAAAATAATCGAATTTTTCATTCTACAACGATTTTATAACCGTGAAAAGCTGGGTTGTTACATGGGTATACAGTATACTGCTACTTAATGTACATTATAGGGTGCCTAGGTATACTGTGTGATAATACCAACATCGCGTGGCATCCATATCAAACATAAAAAACATATAAGACATCAAACAATCTCAGATCTCTTAACTCAAATGTCGTTGGAATAAGATAACTCATGTGATCTACCATGCTGATCAATGATTACTTATCATTGTGGTTCCATCAATGCTCCAATCCATGCCACTTCGTAAGGCCAGGAAACTAGACCATCCACATAGGTCCAAAGTTAAACAAATCTCTCTGTATCGATATGCAGTGAGCATCCCCATCGACCCCTTCTTATTGAGCATACATCAAGACCTCTGAGTTATTATCTACGATCCCTTTGGAATATGCCCCAATAGCAAAAACTCATGTATGTTCAACTCCGACCATAAGTTGATTCTGTATCAAACTTGTCTCCTCGGATGATCCTTGTAAAATCCCCATGTATGTTCTACTCTACAAGTTTACTCTGTATCGAACTTGCCTCCTCGCACGATTCCCTAGATGTTACGAACAATTTCAACTTGAAGCGTTCGATCTAATACACTGACACCGTCAAGTCATTGAAGTTACCTCACTTCTTTAGTTTCTACTCAATTCCTCAAGTCGTCTCAAGTTGTCACGGATTTGCTCCTTACTTGTCTTGAGTTAACTCCCAAAACCACCAAGTAGCCACTGGTTTGCCCTAAAACACATCTATGTCAAGCCCAAAACCAACAACCAAAGCTCTATCCCTCATAATCCACCCGATTTCACCCACAACCGTCGTACCAAAGCTAAGACTCGAACCAATTTTGTTAATCGGTACTCAACCCCAACCACATTTCCTTGCCCGGTACCTTGCCTTGCCTGGGGTTTTCCAAGCATTGGAATGAAACAACTAAAAGACATCATTTACCGCATGATCTTCCATAATCGAACCAATTTGACCTGAAGCAACAACCATGCATATTTAAAGCCAGACCAAAGCCATCACCACCAAACCAAGCTTCCCTCGATCACTCCTTTGCCAAGCCAAATAATTAGCATACTTTCAGCACTTCAACTTTTACATTGATTCATCACTGCACTTACTTCTTCCACTAGTGCGCAACGTCAATGCATCGGTACGACCCTAAACACTCTAGAGTCGATCCATCAAAATTCAATCCTACATTTACGAATCTCACATCCTTTGTGTATCGATTAGGAGAGTATATCGCTACTCCTTCTACATGGGGACCTTCGACTATAGAATCAATTATCAGCCCAATTCGCTCCGGTGAGCATTTATAATCATTCAAAAATATGAGCAACATTCAATCATATAAGCACAACATATGAACTCACAACAATAATCATTCAACCATTATTCAAACATGTAAATATGCATCAAATTATATCAATTTATCTCAAAATATGTTCATAGTCTAACCTAACATTCATATAAATAGTCATACATCAAAATACGTTGTTTAAATCATTTTAAATCAATTTAAAGTCATTTTTATTCCAGATTTGATTTCAAAATAGTGACATAACATATTTTTAACTTCAAAAATGGATTCAAAATATGTCAAAACCTATAGATACATATACAGTATACCTAGAGATGACAAATCAATCACTAATCACCCAAAAATCAATGAAAAACACACAAATCGAGGTGAATCTGAAAAATACAGCAAATACCCAATTTATAAAAAAAATCATATTTTTCAACTTGAAAACATTTTAAAAACAATTTAAAATGTTTTATCAGCATTATAATAAAATGAGAGAATAAAATCACTCATCTAGGATGTAGAATCAATAAATTCACCAAACATGTGTAGAATCACCAAAATAAAGATAGATCTGAATTTGAATAGCAGTAATACACTTCCTTATGCACAAATTTTGAAATCTAAAAAGTCCCTTGCAAATATCTTGTCTATCTCTTTTTAATTAAATTTATTTAGGTTCATTTTTAGTGAAGAATGATGGAATTTAGATAGAAGAAGGTCAATAGTGGCTAAGAAGGGTTATGAGATGATTAGAGATGTATAGTGATTAGTGACTGCTGTGGGGCTACTCTAACCCTAATCTTGAAATTAACTAGTTGGCCTAATTACGGACTGAGTTAATTACCCACTAATCTGCCTAAAAGCAGCCAAAACTTCAAACAGCCATATGTCATAATCCTAAATCTAAATATCTATTATGATCACTCTACGAAAAAGAAAACCATCCTATCTTTCATTTGGAAGTTGTTTAAGACCTTAATTCGGCTTCTATCAAAAGTTATAAGCCTTATAATATTTTTCAAGGTCAAAACTGTCCAATAAAAATTATATAAATGGAAATTTTCACCAGTTAACATTACCAAAGTTATATTAAATTTGGACCTAATTTGATTTTAAAAATAATATTTTTTGATCTGCCGATACGTAAACATGTGGGTTATCACACTCTCCTCCTTTTAGGAATTTCACACATGAAATCCTAACCAAACAAACACAATCAATATAGATACCAAGCATGCTTAATAATCAAACAATAATGACAACCATCAAACATGCACACATAAAAGATAATAAATCCTATGCAAACCCTAGCATGCAAGGTACTAATCTAAAAAAATAAACTACCAAATGTGAAAGCTAACGATAAAAATTAAATTTGACTAAGTAAAGAGATCTGAATAAGTGGTCCTCATACTCTCCTCTGTTTCTCAAGTACTATCGCCTTCACTTTCACCCTAATGAACCTTTACCAACTGCACCATCTTCCTCTTAAGCCGCTTCATACTCTTATTGACTATACGAATTGGGTTCTAAGGCCTTGACGATTCAGGTTCAAAAATAACATCATCCCGTTGATTCGGTGTAATAGTTATGCCTGAGGCATGCACAAAATTTCCATGGAATACGAAGTGCACACCTGCTATCTTCTGAGGTAAGCCAACTCCATATGTTGGGCTCCCTATCTCCTTCAATATCGGAAAAGGACCTACTAATCTCGGTTCCGGTTTCCCTTTATTACAGAACTGAACTGTATTCTCCAATATACGGTTCACTCTCTCGGTCTGCATAGGTGATATGCTGTACTTAGATTGTGCTCCTTCCCCAATGCCTCTTGTAAGCTCTTCCAAAACCCGATCATGAATAATGGGTCCATATCGCTTATAATGCTCTTCGACATAACATGGAATCGTACAATCCACTTCAAATACAACTTAATTAGCCCACTTCAATGCCATTCTATTGGACTTTATCGGTATGAATTTCGCACTCTTCGTTAATCTATCAACTATGACCCTAGTGCTATCGTACCCTTCTCCGACCCGTAGTTATCCATCAATGAAATCCATCGATATCTAGTCCCACTTCCATTAGGGAATCTCAAGCGGTTGCAGCAAACCACTTGGCTTCTTCTAATCTATGTTTACTAATTGACAACCTATGCACTTCAAAATGAATGTCTCGACGTTCTTCTTCATCCCTCAAGTTCATAGCATTCTTAGGTCTTTCCCAATTTTTAGACTGTTGTTAACTTGATAGGACCCACTTCAATGCCCTATCCCGGAACAACATGACCTAAGAATCGCACTTCCCTCTTCTAGAAGTGACATTTCAAAAACATTGTCTTCAATTAGTGCTTCCTCAACGCCTTTAGTACAATCCTCAAGTGTGTCTTGTGTTCCTCTTCCTCATATGAATAGAAGAGAATATCATTAACAAACACAAGTACAAACCCATTTTGTTTATCTCTGGAAACATGGTTCATCAGACCAACAAAGTATGTTGGCGCGTTGGTTAGCCCGAATGACATAACCAACCATACATAAAATCCCAATATTGTACGGAATGTTATTGTCGGCACAATCTTCCTCGCCACTCTTAATTACAAGTTCACAGTGACATTCCGTTGATGAGTTATCGGAAAGGGGAAAGTTGACATTATCTAGACTATTTTTCAGTTTAAAAAAACATGGTAAGAATTCTATTGATTGAACTTTCATTATTAATAGCAAAGATTAGAATCCCATCACTAGATCCAACTGAGAAAACACCTTCGCATTATGAAGCTAATCGAACAAGTCATCAATACGTGGGATTGGATACTTGTTCTTCCTTATCACCTCATTCAGCTCATGGTAATCCGCAAAGTCACAAAGAGTCGCCTGCCTTAGTAGCGAATACTATAGGTAATCCCTACTCAAATATACTCCTATGAACAAACCCTCCCAGTAACAGGTCGTTCACTTGCACCTCTAGTTCCTTATGCTCTTTAGTTCTATATGACTCAATTGCATAACTACTGGCCTAACATCCTTCACTAAGTAAATATGGAATTCTACCGCCCTATGTGGCAGTAATCTGATCAACTCCTCGGATATGTCCGAATACTCTCTAGCTATAGGTATCGATGACAACTCATTGTGGGTGATCTCAAGTGAATATTGAGAGCTAACTATCACCTTAGTGTCTTGAAGGTAGCCCAACTCCATTGTAAGCCCAACATTTGTCCCAATCATCACCAACAACCTCTCGCCATCCACTATGACTCCGTACTTCTTTAGTCAGTTCACCTAATATGATACCAAGTACAATACAATCATAAACAAACATGCATTGATGACTCGATAAGACAACACCTCGACTACACATAGATTAACTAGTCAAACCTCCCACAGGGTTTGACACATAAAATGTCTATCTACTAGGTTGGGCTTTAGTTTTAATCTATCTACCAGGTCACTAGTTATAAAGGAATGTGAAACCCAATATCAAATAAAACACAAACATATACATCGAAAATAGAAAGCATACCTTGGATAACAATGCCTTTTCCCTTCTCCTTCATCGATGGAGCACTAGGCGAAGTTGGAACAGCATTAAGAGCATATGCCTTCACAGCTTGCTTCTTTTTCAAAGGATCTGGACAATCCTTCTTAACATGCCTAAGCTTGTTACAATTGTAACATATCTTCTATATACTCTTATAGTTCTTGCTTTGATGACCTTTCTCCCCGCAGTTAAAGCAAGCAAGGTCAAATTTTCCTTTCTTTTGGCGGTTTATGTTCTGAGCCTGCCTTTTATCCTTATTGTCCCATTTCCTTTTTCACCTCCGCTACCTTGCGGTTTAGATTCCTCCTTCGAAACAACAATAGCTTTCATCTTTGGGTACAGATTTTCGTGCCTTAAAGCTTTCTCGACTACCTTCTCAAAGCTTTAATCAATGTGACCTATTAGTGTTTCTTCCAAATTGTCATTCAGTCCAATTATAAATTTTTCATTCTTCTTTAATGGAGTGTCAAGGAATGACATCCCATATTTTGATAACATGTCAAATTCAGCCACATATTCTGAAACGCGAACAAGTTGTCCTGTTTTAGATCAGCAAATCTTCTAAATAGCACCGACTTCTGAGCTATCGGTATGAACTTCTCTTCAAACCTTGCCTTAAATTGATCCCGAGTAGAGTGATCCTTAGGAATAACAACTCTAAGGTTATAGATTTTCATATATGCCAAATATTTTTAATGAAATAATAACAATTTTGGTATTAAATGAAAATAGATGCGGTTTTGTTTAATATGAATATTATGGATATTCATTACAAAATAAATCTGTGCTTTGCCATTTCAATGTTAAGTATTTGTTTCCATAACAATAGAAAAACGTTAGCGGTAGAAAATAAAGAATCATCTAAAATATTTAAAAATTAACTTTAGAATTATGGATTAAGCTGTATCATTGAGAAATAATTCCTTAATCATATGATAATTATGAGTTATATCTCAAATGATTATGAGAAAAGCACTCAATTGGTGGGAGAGACAAAAGAGTAAATGAACTCTTTTAATGGATATATATATATATATATTGATGCATGAAATCCAAAGTCCAATGATACTAAAAGTGGATCCACTTACTTTATCAAATTCACCTATGAATTATCTCAGATATGAACATGTGTTTTTGATACACAAGTTAGATATCCATGATATGTTCATAGAATATAAAATAGAAGTAGAAAATATTACATGCAAGGGAAATAAACTATTTCGATTTGATGGAATAGGTGAGTATTTTGGATAAGAGTTCCAATAGTACCTAAAGGTGAATTTGATTCACTCTCAAATTCACTCCTCCCTATGCTACATATTGATGTACTGGTAATGGGTGAAGTTGAGTTAATTATTTCTATAATGATATGTACTGAAGAGTAAGTACACATGTCAAAATTAATTTCATCTAAAGCATAGTTTGCGATTTCATATAAGATATGAAATAGTAAGTAACCCCAATCATAAAAAGTTTAAGATATGTCGTTGTCCAATTTATGTTATGATTATAAGCTTCGTAAACTTGAAACTATATCTATTTTATGTAAGTTTATAGGCAAGTCATAAAATATTTTGTATTCATCCCACTGAGAAACAAATCGTTTTCTCAAGACATACCACATTCTTTTTAGAGAAATTATTGGTAGTGTGACGGATTTAAGATACGATCTGAGATTCTAACATATTCATAGATTACACGGATGAAGTAAATTTAACCAAGCCTAAAACGAACACAGTTAAATTAGAATGTCCAATTAGAATTCATGCTTATTGAAGAGAAACAACGAGTTTCTTATAAATGCCGAGAAGATGAATTGTTAGAAATAACTATATCCTCAGTTGTCAATGGACCATGGAGAGTGTAGATTCTACCACATGGCACGATGCTTTATATCCAAAATTAATTCTAATTACATTATTTAAACATGATTTTTGGTAATCATAACCAAAAGGATATGATTCATCGATCATAGATGACTCTATGAGAAGAAGATCAATGCAGTTATATTAAGCAGCGTTGAAAGGAAATGACTTCATTGATTTCAAACATTGAAATTAGCGAAATAATTTCGCTAGCCAACATTCTTAAGTCCATTCAAATTCTACTCGTAAATAATCGCATTATATGATTTTGAATTTTGGCACATTGATGTTGAAACATAAATTCTAAATAATGATTTAGAAGGGACTGTTTGCACACAACATCAAAAATGTTTTGAAGTCAGTATGAGCAATAAATAAGTTTATGGGATTTGGATATGAACCTAGAGCATATACAATAATGGCATTCAACAAGCATTGGAGTTGAGCAAGTATTTTGATAGAGAAATCAAATAGTTTGATTTCAGTTAAAATGCAGAGGAAGCGTGTGTTTGTAAGAAAGAAAATCAAAGGTACTAAATCATTTCTAAAGTTATAAGTAACAACATACCACTGATTGTTAACAATGTACCCGTGTAAAAATCAATTTTAGTTTAGTTGTTTAATTCTTGATGAAGGATTTGAAAGAGACATCTCTTATACTCATATATAATGATGTTGGGATTGTCCCGGTCTATATTCACAATCACCATATTAAAAGGTTTCATATGGAACTTATGATGTGAATCCCTTATGCATCGGCAATAGGGATCATCACATATGCTATGTTATGTGTGATTGTGGTCTTGGTTATACACTTGGTGTACTAAGCGAATGTCAAATCTAAAGTAAATCACTAAATAATAGTTTTGAATGTCCTCGAGTATTTACGAAATACTAATGAATTGCTTATGGAAACAACAGACTCCTTATGGAGGATTGTTTGGACTCAAATTTCATGAGTTATATTGTATATAGTGTGCCAATCTCAAATTTATGTTCAACCTTAAATAAGGAACTTTAAGTTGGAAATTTTCCAAATGAGAGGTTGTGAAAGACTCGACTGTAGAGGCCAAGTACATCACCTAGAGTAGTGCCAAAACGAAAGTGGTATATTTGTGCAAATTTATAAGAGAGCTAGGAGTGGTTTCCACTATCAAACTCCAATAACATATTGTGATTACAATAATGCCATATAGACTGCATCAGCAACCGACATCTTGATAAGAAATCAAGACAGTTCTCCGTAATGAACATGCGGTAAAAGAGTTTATCGGTAATGAGGAACGTAATAAAAAAAGTAGATACAAAATAATAACATAGCACTTTCATTTACCAAGGCTTCATCTCAGTCTAGTTTAGGTAGACCGATCATAGGTATATGCATGAGGCACCATAATTGGCCTTAAGTGCAAGTGGGAGATTGATAGAGTCAATGGTTTGTCCTAGGGGCAATTACATAATTAATTACGTAACTTAACTCTTATAAAAGAATCTTATTTGAAATGATGTATGCATGCATCTGGTTTATTTTTTGTTTATTTATGTTGTTATGTAGAGATATATATAATGAATTAAATAATTAAACATATATAATTATAAATCCTTAGGAGAAGAGTTTTACCGATTACAGCTGCGAATTTGTTCATAACCATGAATATTGAATCGATAAACATATATAAATATATAAATAAATGCTTACTCCTTAAATGTTTCTAGTCAAGATGTACCATGAATGGTATATCAATATGTCTATTGAGACTGGTGCATGTAACACTCTCTATATGATGCACGGTGATTTACCCATGACCGTTGGGGGCACGAAGGGGTTACGTATTTATGGTTGTTTGAAACAATCACAGATTGACTCGATGAGAGTCTTCTATAGGTTAATAACTAATTCAAAATGAAAGATTGCATAGTAATGATGTACAGTAATCTTCTGACTTGAGGGTGCCGTTGATCTTGAGTAGCTAAGGTATACTTTGATTACGGTTAAATACTTTGCATGGCGACCTTGTTCCAATCATAGTTGGTATAGTTAAACTACTTGGAGTAAAATACTAACAAAGAAAGTATTCTTCTCCTTCATTATTGAATGCTAGTATTACTGTAATTGGTAGTAAACTTAAAGCAAAAATATCTAGCCATAGTAAATTGGTAATCGATAATTGTTATCGGATTGAACCAAGGACTTTAAAATTGTCTACATAAGTAAATACTGATATTACTAAAGTTTTTTTAATCTTAGATCAAACTTTAAATATCTAACTGATATAGTGATGATGTAAAGAATACAAAATATCGTTACAAGGTAAGCATATTTTGAATCAGAAATTGGAATAGCCAAAATGGTCAATAAGTGTTGAACTTGGCCTAATACTCTGCTTTAGCAAAGTGTATAAAGGCTTCAGTATTTGGATTGTTTAAATATTAACCGAGGGCCGAGTTTATACCAAAGAGTTAACACAACCGCATTGTTAATTATTTTCAAATTTGACCAAGGACGAAATTAATTATAAATGTTATAAATTAATACAAATGTTGTATTAACACTTTATGGAATTTTTAGTTATTTATTTAAAGCTTAAATTGAATAGAACTATATATCAAAGTTGTATGTCAGTTCGGTCAGTTAAATAGCTAGGAACTAAATAATTACGCAACGATTCAAATAGGAATCAACAAGGCCTTTGACCATGCTTGGTCTATGCCAAGGCTAACCATAAAATTTGAATAAAAGAGACTTGTTTTGATCTTCTAGGGCTAGCAATACATACTCTAGCCTCTACACCATTTTTTATACACTTCTTCATTAACTCTCCGGCCTTAGTTTCTACTATTGGTAAAGCCTTGCAACCTGAAGTTATGGAGGAGAACATGATACTCCAAGAGGAAATCTTAGCAAACAATGTGGTTATTCTCTTGGCTAGACATCCACAATGAACGGTATCTTTACTAAATTATATATATATATATTCATGAAGCATCACCTTTTTCACCTACATACATCGTCGGCCCTGATTTTATTTAATAAAAAAATTATTTTCGTATATAAAAAATAATTAATTTTCTATTAACTTATATATATGTATATATACACATAATATATATTTGTTAAATTTTGTTTTCGGCAAATTTATAATATATATATGTTCAGATGTGGAAATTTCAAATATATTATATATTTTTATATTAAACAAAATTGTTTTATAAAATTATGTTTATGGTTAAAAATAATAATAATAAAACACTTATTATTTTAGATTTTTATAAAATTATACAGACACACACACACATATACACGCATTGTTTAAAATCTACATGGACATACATACATACATACACATATATATATATATATATATATATATATATTCTTCGGATCCCATTAGAACAAAAAGGTTTTTATTTCAAAGCCAAATTAATTTAAAACCATATTTTTGTATTTTTAAAATGACATTTAATTTCAGTTGAAATAAATTTAAATAAAAATTATATAATATCTTCCGATGGTTGCATCAATAAAAAAAGCAATTATATTATAGATTTTATTTTGAAAATGTTAAACATTTTGAATTTTAAAATTTTTTGATAGTCAAAAACAAAAATAAATTTATATATATATATATATACATTCAGCCTAAACCAAAAAATTTTGATAGTCCGCAGTAGTAGCGTAGTGGTAGAGACATTTGAAACCTATTAATGAGGTCACGAGTTCGATACCCATCTGCCTTACTCCCTCAAGGCGGGAAGTTGTGTTTCATGTTAAATACAACTAAACATGGTTGGGAAACGAATGCTTCCTACTGGGTTAGCTAACCTCCCATTCCTGGCTCTGGTCGGACTAGCTGGGTTGGGGATCTACTCTTCGAAGTGGGGTTTTAATTATATATATATATACATACATATATAACTCAATGTAAATATTTTTCAATAAAATAAATTATTTTTTTGGAATATATATGTATATATATATATAATTACAAATTTATATATACATAAACATATATATTAAATATAGATATTATTTATAAAATTTATAATTGGCCAACTAAATTTAGTTTATATTATAGCAAAGCTAGCGGGGTTTACTGGTCCCTTACTAGTTTAATTGCAAAGCCATGAGAACTAAAACAATTAGACCATAACATGCTATGAGCCCAAGAAATGGAAACAAAGAAGAACAAGAAACACACAATAAGGCATCATAATAAAGACAATAACAAAGCAGAGAGACAAAAAATGGATCAAGGAAGACCAATCACAACTAGGTAAAAATCAATGAGCTTTCAAAAGCGCACACTGACTCTTTCATCCCAATGGTAATTTCATATTGTATTTCATGGAGGTAAGTCATTTTCCCTTTTGTTTTGCAATAGAAAACTCTATTATTTCATTCAGCCTAAATAACTTTAATAAGCTTCTTCAAGATGAGAAGAAACGCAAAGGGATGCATGATTCTCCTTCTGTTTGCTTTGTATATAATACTCCATTCAATATTGTTGTTTCTAACCATGTTACTTCTGTCAAGATTTGTCATCATGCATTCATATTTCTAAAATGCATAAACAATTAAAGAACAAATGCATATTGTCTTCAATCTCAACATTGCAAAAAACACACATTAGGTTCACTTCCATTCCTTCTAAGATTAAAGTAGATTTTGTTCGTAAAGCATTTCTGAAAACCTTCCACAGCAACATGTTTCCATGCCGGTGAGTGATTTAACTATATTCTTTTACTCCATCCCAAAATAGCATGGTAGCATTACCAGAGATTGCTTTGTAAACCAAACTTATCAAGTGAGCTTTCTCCTTAGTAGACCAATTAACATGTTTTTTAGATGAGAAAGGACGATGATTAGCTTGCAGACCAGTCCACACAGTTCTTATAATTTGATTGCTAGATTAAGGCAAGGTGAGCACTCTATCAGAAATAAAATCTCTAGCTTTAGCTTCTATATTAATACCAGATTGCACAGTTTTTTGGTAAGTTAAGCATTTGGATAAAATCATGCCTTGCATAGCCCAAGGATCATCCCAAAAACTATCACTTCCATCAGAAGAAGTGATAAGCTTAATATGAGGAAGGTCTGTAACAATCCGCCTTTCTTACTACCAAAAACGACACTTAATACATCCTCGGCATTTGTGTGCCGATCATTTAGTCATTCGAAAGACAGGTCATTGGGGCTGAAAAAAGAAAGATAGAACAGAGGAAACTAAACAACACAGAATCTCACAATGCTACAAAACAATATATATTACTCAACATAATATATTACAAAGCCATTTCAAATTTGTTACATCAGAGTCATACTAAAACAAATTCTACCCTAGGACAGTTATAACAGCCTGTCCCTACATAACATATACAATATACATATAATACAACAGAAAGCAAGGTAATATCTAGCCATCGATGAAGCCGCCTGCTCCAAGCTCCTACAAGATGAATCTACGGAAAACCTGAACTGCTTGGCTGCCCATTCAAATTTGAGCACCCAAGAGTTTAGGAAGAGGGAAAATAAACTTTGGATTAGACATGGGTCTGGTGTGAGTAAAGCATACATTTCAACTTTATAAAAACCTTTAAATCAAAGGCATCTCGTAAGACCACACCGCACATAAATACGGACGAGTTTTTACCTTACGATAACCAAAACATTTTCTATAGAAAATCCATTGATATTATAATAATGTCTAAGGGTCAAAGTAAAATATGAATATAGCTGAAATGTTTGTATCTCACATTTCAACATAGTTGGGCACAACTAAGTGTGTACGTCGCTTATTGAAGAATGAATTCCATACAATGACTGGGATACTGGGGCACCGCCTGTCACGGTGCATCTGTAGATAAAATAACATTGAGGAGCTCGTCGGGATCCCCTACTAATGCATAACCGGCCTACCACTTGATTAGTAGTACCGAATATGATCACCCCTTGTTTAATGGGCCCCGAAGCATACAAATGAGAGATAATATCGACTCCAGATAGGGATGATCATACCCTGATGGGACCGACCCACTTAGCCCTGCTGCATCTCCCATGTTTTAGTCACTCTCGATTGATAAGGCTTGAGGCTATGTTTACCTTTTATATAGCACTTCCCACTTGGAATGCTAGCACTGCCCTCTAGGCAACAATGCAATGCCAGCATTCATCCATACAAGTTCGTTATGGGACTGAACAAAACGCTTGAGAGCTCCGTTTTCAATTCTATCATTTCCAAGATGTCTTCACTTCAAAACGCTTGAGTTGGATCGAAGCGGATTTCGATAACATATCTGATCCTGGTCTCTTTGAAATAACATTCGATACTTTCCGGTAAACTCAACCCCGGTTCTTTAGGAAATAAACAGTCAAAAATAAGAGCGGAGATCACCTCCTAACAGTTAGTGGACGGATTTTGTTATCGTTTGTCCAAGTACAAAGAAACGAGATTTTATACACATAGTACAACATCATCGGAGATGACTGTGCCATATAACTTGATAGAGTTAGGGGTATGCCCTAGGGGCAATTATGTAATTTGTTACATATATCTAACTCGTTGACCAATCTTGTTCGAAAAAAGGTGTTTTCTTTCTATTATACACTTGATATAATATGATTATATTAATTAATCAATTTAATTAAAAGTATATTTAATAGAAAATCCATAAATGGTATGTTTTGTGATAGTAGTTACAAAGTGTTGTAACCGTTGAGGAAGCCAAACTGTCAACTTATTTATGTGATGACTTCATCAATCCCCCACATTCCAGTTCTTATGTTGTCATGGAGGTTTGGAAAATGTTTGATAACACTAAATATACTTGGAGTAATGATACTTGTTTACGGGATGAAGGTAGTCACTCTATCAATAAAGTATACAGGCTCATTTCTATTTTCTCAACCACTGTTCAATTCCCTTGGAACAAAAGAGTCTGGTCTTCCAACTCCCCTCCTCGTTACAACTTGCTTCTCTGGAGAGTTATTAAGGGTTACTTGCATACTAGAGACATACTTTTTTCAATGGTTTATCCAATCTTCTAACTGCTTGCTGTGTGGAAATCATGTGGAATCTATTTAGCACTTATTTTTGGCTTGCTCTTTCTCTTTCTATATATGGCAGAGCTTATTAAGTCATTGCAATCTTCATAGACCTTCAGTTGACTCTAAACTTGAATGGTATACAATTTTCAAAGCTAATAGATGGAGATGCCCTAAGTCTCAAATGCTTCTAAAAATCCTAAAGGCCACAATTCAATTGATTTGGATTGAAAGAAACTCTCGTGTGTTTTCAGGGATTTATTCCTCCAAACATAGTCTCTTTCATGTCTTAATTAAAACTGTGTAATTGCCATAGTAGATATTGGTCATCTACATCTGATATGCTTGCAATTTCCCAGTACTGTTCTACTCCAAGTTATTTTGTGATCTGCTTCGGGTTTTTCCTTGGTCTACTGCCTGATAGTTCCTGGTTGCTTGTTGCCTTGGTTTGCTTAGAGTCTTTTAGCCCTCTGCTTCGGGTTTCATTCTTTTCCTATGTTTTCCTGCGTTTGTGTGTATTTTTGGTCTTTCTTTTCTCCTGTTTCCTATGTTGTTTCCTTATTTATGCTTGTAATAATTTTTACATGTTATAAATAAAAGGCAGGGGCCTTTTTAACCCCGCTGGCTTTGCCAAAAAAAAGTGTTGTAACTGTGAGTAATTTATTACAATGAAACAAATAGACCATTTTAAATGTTCCTAGTCAAGATGCATCGAGACTGGATATTGATGTATCGTTGAGACTAGAGTACGTAACGCTCTCCAAATGTTGGGCAGTGTATTACTCATGACTGCCGAGGGCACCTAGAGGTCATGTACTGATAGTTATTGGATAACTATGGAATGACTCACTCGATAGTTTTCTGTTGGTTAATATAACTAAGGTCAAATAGAAAATATCGATGTGGTTAATTTACACAGTTCTTTTGACTTGAGAATACTATAGATCTTCAATGTGGAAGCTCCGCTTTAATTGTAGTCAAATTGTAGCACGACGTCCATCAAGTGACTATAGTTGGGTCAAGTGGAAGTATTGGAAATGAAACACTATTCAAGAGAGGATTCGTCTCCTCAGTTATATGGGGTTAGCATCACGGTCAACTTAAGTCAACACAAAGTCAAAAGCTCTGGCCAGAGTAGTTCGTTAATAATAATTGTTATTATTAAACAAAGGTCTTTGTGTTTGAATTATAGAGTTGAATATGGATGATATTGGAATTTTGACCATAACCAAATTCAATAAGTCCAAAGTGATATAGGTTTGAAGAAGATAATTGGTGTAAATAATTGTCACAAAATGGTAATGCTTAATAAAGTGAAATTGGATTTTACCAAAGTTTAGTAAGCGATAAATTTGGCCATAATGTCACACCACTTGCTAAGTGACGTGTGAACGTTGACATTCGAATAGTTCAATGTTGATCGCTGGACGAATTTACACCCAATAGTCACACAACCAAAATAATTAATTCTCTTTAGACCAAACGATTTAATTGATTTATAATTGTTATAAATTAATTAAATTAATTAATATTTATGAAATATTAATTATGAAATTTGAATATGATATGAGAAATAAATTTATTGTGTATATTTGTAATAGTTGTAAATATATTGGTTGATATTAGATATCGATAAGAAATTGAGTTAAATATGATTGTACATATTTAATTTTGGTTAAATGGGCTAACAACCCATGAAATTATGGAGTTGTAGGCGTTGGTTATGGCTAGGGTTAGAGGTGGCTTGAACAAATTGTTAGGGTTTGGAGATGTGTGGTTAAGACCTAGTGGTTTTCTCTCTTATCTTACCATATAAAATCTTTGGAATTCCAAATCATGTATATTTTCTAACTAGTAATTGTAAATGAAAGGAATTTTTAATTATATATATATATATTGTTATTTATGGTTCAATATATTATCATATAAATAAATAAATATTTTCTACAATATTTTAATAATAAAAGTAAATTTTATGCATACATAAAATAGATATATATAATTTTTCAAAATAACCACATGAAATTCATAAATATATATTTACACACATATTTGACAACATACAATACATACAAAACGAGCTAATGTGTCCGCTGCGATGCAAATCCCAACATCTATATACGGGCATGTTATACACTGCACGCATTGCTATGTTACACATGCACACACACATATATATATATATGTATATGATACATATATATACACAAATATATAAGCAAACCCAAAATTAAACAAATCTCAAACTACTATCTGTAAATTTAAATAAAATACATGATTTTATTTAAATCAAATTTAGAAAAGTTCTAAATAAATTTAGACTTCATAGGCCCATTAAAGATCCTAAATGGCTAATTTTTTTGAAATTCACTCATTTCTTCCGTTGTGGGCTGGCCCAGTTTCTTCATAACTTATGTGTTTCTCCTAGATATTTCCAAAGTTACGCTTAGGTCCATATTTGATAGTCGGTTATTTAACTATCAAATAAACAACAACCAATTTCATTTGAGATTAATTTATCCATAGCAACCACTAAGCCCCAAAACTAATCCTTATTTAATAAATCTCTTTTTCAAAACGTTTGTTTAAAACATTCATATACTTATCTCTCTGACATTAGTATACTCACAAAACATATGCGAATAACTTCTTACTTCCAAATCTTGTTAAAAAGGATTAAACAAATGTTGTTTAAATTAGAGGTAAGGACAAACCTAAACACCATTCCTTTGGTGTTAAGTGTGGAACAGACATTCCATACCACCATATTTAAAGGTCAGTTTAGAGAAACGCAGATCTCAAATTCTTTTTATATTTCTTTCGTTAAATCCTTTTTAATCAAATCTATTTCATTCATGAAATCTCTTTTTCTTGAAATTCAAATCCATTTCAAAATACTTTCCAACTTCTAAATTCATTTATAAAACCCTTTTATAAATATTCAAAATCATTTATATAAATTGCTTTTATAAATATCCAAACTTGTTATATAAATTTCTTATAAATATTTAAACCTTTTTATAAACTCCCTTTGTGATTATCCAAATCATTTTCTAAAACTTCTTTTATAAATACCCAAATCATTTATAAAACCGCTTTATTAACCTTTCATATTTAAACAACTTCTTAAATAACCTTAAATCAATTTAGCTTCCTTTAATAAGAAAATCCATTTTATTAATCTTCCTTATTTATGAAATCTTCTTTGCTTAAAAACTCAAATCCATTAACGTAAACCACCTTATAAATTTCCAAATTCCTTTATAAAACTCTTTATAAAAACTTCTTTTTATAACATTAAAAACCATTCCCATTAGTTGAAACATTTTTAATAGAACCATTTGCCAACTCATCCTTTAAATATCTTGTTCAAAATGCAATAACTTTGAAACCATTTCAAAAAGAGAATGAAATATTTATCCTTACAAAAATCAAACGGAGGCTTAATGACCACAATGGTGCTTTTAATTTGGTTTTACTTATCCACTCTAACATGGCATCACATAACAATAGGTATTCAAGGGATCAACACATAACAATCAATCAACTTAAGTAAATGTCCAAGTTAATTGTAATAGCAAAATGGTGTTTTATTGTATTATTAGACGTCATTTAGTTTTCCTCATCATATAGGGTTACTTAAGGGTAAGCGACATAGAAATCCCTTGATTTAAAACAAATTTGAAAAGAAAACAGTTTAAAACAAAACCGATTACTTAAACTCCAAGCGATTTTAAAATAAATTAAAACCCTTGTAAATGAGAATCAAATCCTTGTTAAATAATAATTAAATCTAATTAAAAGAAATTTAACCTTAGTTAAACCTTATTAAAACATAATTAACTTTAATCAAACATTAATTAAATAAAACCACTTTTTAAAATAATAATTAATCAATAATTATCTTAAATAAATAATTAAATAATAATAATTTAATCCTTAATTATAATTAAATAATAATTAACTTTAATTAAGTAACAAATCGACTTAATTGATTAACAATTAAGTTTAAAAACCATTATTAACAAATGATCAAGTACTAATTACCTTTATTAATTCATTAATCAATTAAATAATCATTAAATAAATAAACAAGTAAATAAGTAAATAATTGTTCTATGATTACTAAATTAAAGTTAGAAAATATTTTCTAAAAATATTTCTAAGTGAAAACAAGTTTGGATTAGAAAACTAGTTAGATTTTTCGAACTGCGCGCATAGCGACTATCCTATACGAACCCGTAATTTTCAAAACTTGAAATTTTGTTTTTCTAAATTTTAAACTTCAACTTTGAACTCTTGTCTTCTTTAAAACATGAAAATAAACCTTTGAAAACCAAAATCAAAGTTTTAAACTTGAAAGCTTTTCACTTTGAAACGAAAATCAAACTTTCGATAAAAAGCGGATTTCTAAGTCGCTTTTGGTTAGCGTATCGCTACCTTTGTGTCATGAACCCACATACAACAATTACAACATTCCAACATAATATCACATCCTAACATTATAGCACAATCATAAATACAAATATTACTTCACAAATATAACTTTTTCAATATTCAAGGTATAGTCTTTATCGCCTACTCAAATTTCGGCATAAGCAATCAATTCGAAATCAACACACATAAATGCATACACAACATATAACATTACCATATACTTAAGCAACATTTTAGCTTATTAATTTTACAACTTTAAAAGGTAAGTAACTTGAGTTTTAAAAACATGGACTTTACTCACCAAACTTCCACTTAAACAAGACAAACTTCTACCAAACTTGAATATACTCCTACCAAACCACCTTAACTTGAAAATATGACTTTGTATGGCCTTGGAGGGAAAAGTTTGGCTCGGCCTTGGCTAGTATTGGGTTAGGCCATAGAGGTTTTAGGGTGTGTAGGTGCATGTATTTTGGAAATGAAGTGTAGAAAGGCTTGTAGAAAGGTTTTAGCAAATTATGGAAGAGATGTAAGGTAGAAATATATAATTTTTAGGACTTCGAAAATATGTTAGGAAGCCAAGGAATGTGTGTGTGTGTATAAGTGGAGAGTGTTAGGAAATGAAGGAGGATGCAAAGTAAGAATTATGAAGAGGTTGGGGGTATTTATAGGCTAAGGAAGTGTAAAATTACAAAACTATCCCCTAGGACATAACCTCCACTCAAATTATGCCATGTGTTTCTCCACCCCCATGCCTTATACACGTTGGTTAAGGCCCCTCTTACTCCAAAATCATGCTAGCCATGTTGTGTGTACTTGTGATGACTTTAAGGTATGGCTTAACATGATAACTTTCTTATTTTGTTTTACTTTCTTTTAAACTTTTTCATAATTAGTCATGTCACTTTTTATATGTATATAAATATAATTTAAACTATATAAGTGTGTTTATTAATACTAATCCTGACATCTATATGTGTGTACATGGTGCACAACGTTTTCGATGACTTTCGGATGTCGAAAAGTCGAAATTTTGAAAAACGTTCTTCGGTCATATTTTCTATTTTTATTTGAACTATTTATATTGGTAAAAAAAATTTAAAACTATTTTATTATCATTATTAAATAATTAAAATAGGTTTATTTTCTAATAAAAATCCATTTATTGTTTGTTAAAATATATTTAAATAGCCTATTTCAAAGTGGTAGAATCATGGGTCATTACAAATCTATTTTACCATTATGTGTTATTATTTAAAAGAGTTATATTTTAATTATAATTATAGAACTTATTATTTTAATATTTAAAATTTATTAAAAATTCGCAAATCAAAGCGGTAAAATTCTTGGTCGTTACATGGTCATTCTAAGATTTAAGACTTTGCGCCATGTCCAACTACAATCTTGAGGGGTACTCATGGTCCAAAAATATTTTCTTTCAATGTTGTGAGCCAAAGTCCATTTTACCCATATATCATCAGATTTATTAAGCAATGAATCAAAATGCTTGCTAAAAACAGCTCTGTTCCACTACGCTATATTTTTTAAACCAAGACTACCTTTTTTCTGAGTAAGCTTAATTTTTCTGAAAGCACATGAAATAAGTTTTCTTGAATTAATGCTCCCAAACCATAGGAACTGATACATAGCACTTCTAATGATATTCAATAACTTGTTAGGAAGAACAAAGGTCCTAGACCAGTAAACTATCATGAAGAAAATTGCAGACCTGATTAAGATGAGTCTTCCTGCTTGACTCAAGAACCTATTGGCCCAACAGTCCATTACAGTAGTGATCTTATCATATAGAGGTAAGCGTTGGGTAGTAGTGATTCTAAAGTTTGAAAAAGAGATACAAAAGTAATTCATGTTAACAGCCATAGATTGAAGACCAATAATGCTAAAGATATTGTCTAAGATAGATTGTGGAACACCAGTAACCATAATGTAAGACTTTTGGAGAGTAATTTTCAGTCCAGTCATCATAAAGAAGGAGTCAAGTGCTTAAAGAATGCTCTGAATAAAAAACATCTTAGGTTGGTAAATATTATAACATCATTAACATTAGTATAGAGACATGGGGCTGCTTGCATTTTGGATGCACCTGAATTTCTCTTGTCTGGCATGCATATTAATCATTTATGTAAAGACTTTCATTATTATAAGGAAGAGGAATGATGACATTAGATCACCTTGCCTGATTCTTTGACTGCTCTTGAAATAGCCAATAGACTTGCCATTGAAATTCAAGGAGAATTTAGGAGTAGAAATACAAGCAGAAATCCAGGCACCAAAGTATTTAAGAAAGTGCATCTTTTCCATTATTCTAACAATTGATCGGTGTCATATGCTTTTCTAATATCAAGCTTAAGCATAATTCTCAAGGAGACATGGGCTCCATTATAACCTTTCAGTAACTCATGAGCTAGAAGAATATTGTCTAAAATAACTTCTACTAGGGAGAAAAGTGGCTTGGTTAAAAGAGATAAGATCAGGCAACATTTTCTGAAGTATGGTGGCCAAAATTTTAGTAATGCTTTTGTAAATGACATTGAAACAAGCTATAGGCCTGAAAAAGCTAACAGAGGTTGGTGGATTAGTCTTTGGGATAAGAACCAAGTTTGTTGCATTGATTACTCCAAGCATTTTGCACTTGTTGAAGAAGTTATACACTGCTTTATACCTATCAGACGATATAATATCCCAACTATGTGTATAGAACACTTCATTAAGCCATCAAGCCCACCATAAAAATTCTTATTCATATTAAAAATAGATTTTTTTTATTTTCTCATCAAAAATTCAGTAGATAGATACTTGATAGCTTCAGAACTAATTTTAGGCAAGTTAATGTCGTTAATCAAATCCAAAGTAGGAGTGAAATTGCTAGAATTACCTAACAGATTAGTGGAGTAAGACAATAATGTTTCCTCAACTACCTCGGGAGTAGAATGCAACACTCCATTTTCATCAGTTAACCTGGTTATATTTTCTTTAGCTCATTATAATTTAGTGATGCATGGAAGTAAGAAGTATTCCTATCTCCTCGAGCATTCCACTTTTGTCCAAGCTTTTGTTTCATCATGCCAGCCTTATATTTTAAGGCTTCAGAATATTCAAAAGAAATCCTACTTTTAGCACTTGAGGTACCTGCATCATTAGGATGCTCCATCATAAATTTTCGAGCAATTTGGAGCTCAAATATGATTTTGGAAGATAGCAGCTCACCATTTCATGCCTGAGACTAGACCAATCCTTTAGAGTAGCTTTAGTTGCCTTTAGCTTTTGATTGAGCACATACATAAGGTTTCCAAAGAACCTGTTGCACCAAGCAGTAGAAACAATATTAATGAGATTAGTATCAATTGTCCAAGCATTAAAATAATTTAAAACTAGTTTTCTTTTTCACAGCATTCTGTCCAGGGGAAATTATTAGAGGGGAGTGATCAGATAGGATTGGCATTTGGGAGGAAGTTGGAGATTGTAGGTTATGCAGATAGGGCAATGAACTTGTAGAAGGTATGATCTATTCTAGAAAAAGTTCTAATACCTCTCCTACTTTCATTGTTCTAGGCGTACATAGCACCAGAAATTTTCATTGTTATCAAGGAAGAATCAGTTATGGCCTCATTAAGAAGCGGAATTTCTCTGCGAGTTAAACGAGGTCCGCCTATCTTATCACTTAAGCTTAGACAGTAGTTGAAATCTCTTAAGGCAATCTAGGGGTGGGAATCTTGTCTTAGAGAGAGGATAAGGTTGAGGAGGTGCTGCCTAGAAGTAGTAGAATTGTCAACATATATTATAGATAAGTAAAAGGAGGTTAAGAATGGAATGTGGATTACATGATAATGAATTAGTTGTCTAGTTGTAAGAATTGGAGATAATCAGAAATTTAAAGGATTATGCACCACTATGATTCTTCCATAAGGAGCATCAACTAGGTTGTGAGTTAATTTCCATTAAGGATTAATGTAACTTGCATCATGAGTTGTGAGATTAGGGTTTAATTTAGTCTCAAGAAGGGAAAAGAGATGAAGTTTATTAATGTGAATAAGATGTTTGACTTGATCAAGCTTGATGTCATTATGTGCTCCTCTGATGTTCCAAACTCTAAAGTTGTTCATCATAAGGCAAACTTTTGAGTTTGGAGGTTAAGCTTATGCCTACCGCTCCTTGTTAAAGTAGAATTAATTTAAGTGTTTTCAAGTACAAGCCCAAAAATGGGAAGATCACTGGTCTCATTAAGGTCTAATTGATCACATTTTTTTTCTTTTTTGTTCTTTCTATTTGCTATGCACTTTTCATTTGGATTAGACTGATTGGGTAAAGGTAGTGAAACTCTAACAAGAGGAGGGGAAGCCCAGCTAGGTGGAGAGGCAATACGATCAAAAGAAGAAGAAGAATAAGTTCCTTTAACATTTAAGACAATGTCATCATGTGCAAAAGTGTTGGGAAGAATGGTAGGTGTTGAGATGGAAGAGGAAGAAGGTGGAATTGGAAAAGGGTTAAGGGATAAAGATACTTGGGGTTGAGTTAAGGATTCAGCATGCAAGTTGCCATGCAAAGGATTTTTCCCCTTCAGCAAGCAAGGCATGTGTTATTGCTTTATTGAGTGGAATTAATAGTTAACTTACTGTTTGGGACCACAAGATTTACTTTGTTTTGCTAAGATAAAAAGGTAGCAACATTAACTATAGTGGTGCACCTAATCTCATTGCCTAATGTGCACTTAGTGTCATGTGCATGTTCCTGGTTATTTGCGTGCTTGCAATAGTGAAGCTCTGAAGTTTCCAATACTAAATCCTTTTCATAGTTAATCTCTCTCTTCCTGCTCATCACCAACTTCCAATCTAATCAGATTATCTCCAAGCTCACTTAAATCATTTAACACCTGGAATTTATTATATTGTCTCAGCAGCATTCCCTATGACATCTTTACTATCACAAAAGAGCTAGAAGCATTCTTTTCCTTTTCAATATCCTTTGCATGATTCAAATCACCTTCCTTAACAGCCATTTTATTTCCTCAACCAGCATATTTCACCTTATATTTCCATCTTATGTTAGTAACTCTCTACCATTTTTGCTTCTTATTCTCATTGCCAATTCCTCATGTATTTCCTTTGTTAATTGACTCCTTATTTTTCTCATCCATAGAGTGTACACCCATTTTCACCTCATTTTCCTTGTTGACATTGAAGCAATTATGTTTTAAGTGCCTAAATTCCTTATAAGCTACACATATTTCAGGCTTCTAAAGATATCTAACTTGAACATTTTTCTCTCTTCCATTCATCAATTGCATAGGGAACTAATCTTCCAATTCATTTTTAGGTGTAACTTCTATCAAACATTTCACGTACTCTATTCTTTTTAATCTTTTAGTTGATTCATCCATGCATAGAAACTTTCCTAATCCACAAGCTAGCTAATTAATTCCTATATAAGACATGCATACAAGTGATTATTGTATAGCTTAACCCATACTGGTACAGATTTATACTGCCACACACATTACCTACTGATGGATCTCATGGTCTGACTATAAACAACTTATTTTTCATGAGTATAGGCAGGGCCGGTCCTAGATGTTTTGGTACCTAAAGCCAATTGCAAAACCAAGGCCCTTATATGAAAACTAATGCTATCATCGTTAATTAAATCATCAAAATAATTTACATTGTTTATAAATAATTAATGAGAAGAGGAAAAAAGAAATAACTTTATTCATAACAATAACTCAAGTTATACAACACTAAAATATCATCATCAATATTATCATCATTCTCATCAATAAGGGGACATTATCCACATTCAAACTCAAACTTTCTACCGGACTATTTCTGATAAAATTTTATTAAGAGCGTCTTTCAGTGAATTAGTGAGTTCCTCTAGCTTTCCTTTTCTAACCCTTTTAGCGTGTCCATATTTTTGTTTATGCATTATAAAACACTATAAAAGTAACATCAAATAATATTATATGTTCATAAGTGTTATAATAACAAAAAATTATGAATGCCTAATCTATTAGTTATAATTTATCAAAAATATTTTCAACGGTAATCTGAAACAAAAATTCTTTTTAACTAATTGATTAAATTAAAAAACTTTAACTATAAATTTCTATGAAAACATAGTTATTTATCGACAATTGTACCTTAACTAACCATTAAACAATTTATTAACTATTTCCAAATAAATCATTGTTATACGATTATCAATTATGACAAATATCAATTTGAATATACAAATTTTGATTTAATCCTTATTAATTATTATACAAATCACAAATGTACAAATCAATCCTGAAATTAATATACACCAAACCAACCTAAAATTAGAATTGGATCAAAATTGAACTTGCATTGTATTATAGAATATAGAAGCTGTTCATTCTACAAATTACTGAAGTAGTAAATTACAATACAACAACTAAACTAACCTAACGATTAAAATTTTAAAACATGAAAATCCAAACTAAGTACCAGTACCTTCAACCGAATTTCAGAATTTGTGCGATTTGTGCCCAAGCTGCCGTCGAGGAGAATGGAGATGGAGCTTGCTGTACCTATGCGCCTGTAGCCTGTGCCCTAGCTGTCAAAGTGCCGAGAATCGAGATGGAGCATGCTACTCCGCCTCTGCCGAAGTGTCGAGGAGATGGTAGATGGAGCCCTATAGCTATGCGGCTGTTCGTGATTTAGGTTTTTTTTCTAGTTCCATCTGAATTTGGTGCCCTCCATATTTTAGGGCCCTAAGCGGTTGCTTCTACCGCTTTGCTAAAGGGCCGGGCCTGAGTATAGGGTCTCCCTTTACAATCTTTTTTCTAATCTTACTCATAAGTCAGTAAGAATAAAAGGAGAAAACCATCAGATTTCACCTTAACCGAGCCTTGGAGCTTCCATATTCTCTTGAGATGCTCTATAACAGCTAAACAACATTATATGAGAATGGTTTATCAAGAAAAAAACCAACAAGGTTCACTTTCCGCACCTCACTACCTGCCCGAACCACTTCATCAAAGGGAACCAAAATATTTTGAAAGAAAGTTAACTTTAAAGTAACAGGGTGTATTTCCTTGCATTTCTTGGTTTGTGCTTGAGGAGAGAATTCCATGCCTATTGAGGGGGTTCAATAGCAGTAGAGGCAGAAAAAGGCTTCGAAGGAGAGTTGGGTTGGAAGATGAGAAGAGGCAGCAGGGGAGGGAACAACAGAAGGAGACAAAGGAGGAAGAGGTGGCACAAAATAAGGAGGATCATGAGATGGAGGTAAGGTAGGGGAGGAGGTTCAGGCACATGAAGAAGAGTTGATAATGGTGGCATGGGAAGAAGAGGCAGATTCAAAAATTTAGAGCAAGAAGAAAGAGCAGGAAGAACGAGGTCTGCCATGAAAGAGAATAAAGAAATTAATCAAAGTTATCATGGTTTTGTTCATATTAGTATAAGTATAAGTATAAATACTATATAATTCCTTTTATGATACTATGTTGACATCAATTCAGCACACTAACATTTTATTGACTATAGGATACAATGGTCAATTTTCCCATTATACCTCTATGATAGTTTTTATATTTATATTATTGTGATGTCTGTATTGTGGATATGAATATCATAAAACATAAATTATTTAAGTAAAATAAATTACAAATTAATTTTAAATTAAATTAATAATAAATATTATTTTAAACATTAATAAATAAATATTTTAGTTTAATTAAACAAATTAAATATTATACAAACAATTTCATTAACTCTTATAAGTAAAATTTTGTTCACATAACCATAAAAAAGATCTCATGCAATTGAATAAAAGATTTTCTTTTTGAAATTCTCCATTTTTACCCCGCTACCAATGCACCTGATCTAGTAAGTACTTCGTACAGAAGTAACAGAAAATATATTTTAAGTAATAAATTACTAGTAATAATAAATTATAGATTTTTGATAATATAAGTGAATATGGTTAATAGCTGTATATTTGTGATTATTTTGACAAAATAGTTAATAACTTTTGAGTATGTGCTAACTTATGACAAATAATTTATAACTGTAAGCAAGATATTAATGTTTACAGGTTGGGATGAAAACATTAAGCCATTGAGAAGATTAAGTAAGAAATGTTAATTGATCCTTTACTTTAAAGTTGTGACAAGGTGATCATATTAAAGAGCAAAAATGCAAACTAAAGTACAAATGACTTACATGAATATTTGCTTCATGCAAGAAACAAAAACATCGATTATTAAAACCAAAGAGAGGTGAACTAATTTTGGGTATTCAAATTATATATATTATATGTGTGTGCAAATACAATCACCCTAATCAACAATACCAAGACGAATCTTGTAACGATCAGCCTTTTCGACCCTCAAAAGTCGACACTAATACATCCCGCTATTCACGTGCCAAGCATTCAAGTGCCGGAAAGACAGATTGTTAAGGTGAAAGAAAGAAAATACAGAACATAATCTGACATCGTGATGAGTAATATATAATATATAACAGATCTTTATAAAAAGAAGGATTATTATATATACTTCTATCAGAATAAACTGACATATTATCAGCCTGGACAGTTATAATAGCCTGTCCTCACAAATGATGATAAATACAAAACAACAAATGTAGCGGAAATAAAAGATACGTGGATACGTCTTGGAGGCATCCAGCTCATCTCCTAAAGCTCCAAAGCATCGAAACTAGATCTGGAAACATGCTCAGGCTGATCGAACATTATAAGAAAATAACGCCCGAATCAGTCTGGTAAAGCAGTGTGAGAAACACGATCATATGGATTTCTAATGTTATAAAACTTTTCAAATTAAAGGTATCTCGTAAGACCATGCCGTACATAAAAACAGATGACTGTAACAACCCATACTTTAATGAGCCTAAATTTCGATAAAAATTGAAACCCAAGTCCATTAAAGCACAGATCGTTGGATTTGGTACCTGAAAATAAGCATGAGCATTATCAAAGATTGATAGAAATCTAAACTCATAGCAGAAACAATAATAGGATAAGAATACTGATTATGACTACTACCTTGAAATTGATGTTATTCCTTGGATAGCAGATTGTCACATCAGTATCGAGCATAAGAGAAAAGAAGGCTTCTCTAATAACTAAACATGTCCAGCTCTAGTGACCTTTTCCTCTAGATCTATCCTGTGGGTTGAAATGAGGCGGGGGCCAGAACAACGTTCTAGTGATTGGACATTCTATAAACTTTCCATAACATAAATTTATACCAATTGGTTTCCATTTAATTGTTATGTCTATTAAGGTTAGCAATTCTAATCTAACCTTCCATTGACCAAACGATTACTTACCTACCCATTCCCAACATACGAAATACTGATGAAGCCTTATCAACCACCCAATACTTCCATATCCATTTGCCACTTAATACTTCTAAATATGAAGCGCACTTCTACTATCACCATATAATCCTTTTAAAAGAGAAATAGGCAGACTTTGCCATTTAAGACCTCAATGAAGGTAGACCCCATTATTTAAGACCTATTCTTAAGGTGGACTCCTAGCGTCGTCATTATTGGTCTACTGATCATAACAATAGAGACCTTTGACCACTATATATGGCCTTATAATTTATAACAACCATACCACTGGTGCAGCTATCGTTATTAAAGCCTTAGCAATGTGAGTGTTGACCCAAAAAATGGACCAACACCCTGGTTTGGATTTGAAAGCACAATCCCTGTCTTTACAGAGCAATATAACAGATCACAGATATAGAAAAGAAACAGTAAAGGAAAATAGACAGAAGATTTTTATAGTGGTTCGGCTGTTAACGAAGCCTACGTCCACTTTATAGTTTTATTATAAGCTGACTGTTATTACAAAGGCTGTTTGATTACAAGACATTGGCTAATTCCTAGCTGAATTGGATCTCAAGAGTTAGAACCCACCGGAGAATCATGGTGTATTCCTTCTGAAATCGTTGTGAGGGAGGTTAGAAGTGAAGAATAATTCCAGTAGAGCTTCAGCAATCAGCTTCCAAAAGATCCGCTTTATGTTGCACGTGGCACGCTATTTATAGAGGTTGAAGGGTTTTTGGGCCAGGCCCATCACTATCAGGTCTCAGATTTGGCACAACCGACATAGGGGATTCGGTGGACAAAAATAAGCAAACTCCATGGGTCGCTGGCGACCCATGGGCTATTCTAGATTCTACCTCCTTTAGTCGTATTTTATGACTTTTTTGTTTGCGGTTTTGAAGAAATGCATGGGTTGTTGATAATTCGGCCTCAGTAGACTATTCTGGATTCCAAAATTGGAGATGTTTCTCAAGCCTTCATCGTCGTCGTCACGTGCTGATGGCAAGTTACTAGCTGTTTACATTCAAATAATTATTGGATTGCAGGGATGCTGGTCTTTTGGCTTCGTTGACTCCAATCATCGCCTTTGCCGTATTTCTTGACTCTCGTCACACTCTAGTCATAGCTTCTCTGGTTAGGTTTTGAACCATCTGTCTAGCTCAAGGTTGTCTTGTTCTCTGTTGGTATCTACAGGGTTAAAAACCCGGATAACAGTGAGAGACTGTACCCAAGCCAGTTAATACCTCATTAATAAGGACTAGGCAAGCCTTTGACCATTTAACACCTATTTTATAGGTAGATTCTTTGCCATTTAATACCTAACCCCAAGACGGACTCCTCACTGGTTCTATCTAGCTGACATTGCTTGGAAATCTCATTAAGCTACTCGGTACTTCTTTTATTGGAGAGACGTGAACCCTAGATCAGTCACTTAGTGCCTTAACCTTTTCCGAGATATCCATCATCACTCTTAATTATAAATATGGAATCTCATTAGGTTACTTCTTTCGGTAGGGAGGCGGGCCCTGCAATACTCACTTAATACCTCAACACTGAAGTGAACCTTTTGGAGATATCTTTATTTATTTGGAATATCACTAGATTACTTAATACTTCCTTTTAGGAGAGAGGTGGACCCTATAGCCACTTGAGACCTCAACCCAGAAGAAAACCCCTATGGAGATATCCCTCACCGCTCCTAGTTCCAAATTTCGACCATTCAATACTTTTCAATGAAGAAAGCAGACCCAATCTCTCATGCCGTCATGGGTCCTAGGATTACTAATATCTCACAACAGTAATAAGTGCACCCGAATGCTGGTAACCTCAAAGAGAAGGGCAGTCTTCTGTCGAGTGACTCTACTGACCTTGCATAACTAACTCACTAAGTCCAGTTAACTATCCTAAGCCATTACTCATATTATCTTAGGTAGACATTGGACTTAGCTTGCTAATTCCCCTTTTTATTTAAGGTGATAAGATTTACCTTAAATACTTATCTAGCTATAAATCCCCCTTTAATGCTCACAAATGTCAATTTGTCCATAAAATCCTAACGGACATTCCCTAAGAAATTTATGTATGATTACTAAATTCAAGTTGGTAACTTTTTTTTATATCTACTCCATTTTTATCAGTCCCATTAATCCATTTGTCTCTATTAATTGTAACCCTTATTTTAATATTATCTATTATTTCTCATTATGCCCGTTAATTTAGGTTACAACCTTTCATTTCCTACTAATTAATTAATAGAATTCCTAACTTACTTTCCATTAATATAAATTACTACCTTTTCTAATTCTAACTATTCACTTCCCTAAATATAATAATAACTAATGAACGTTACGCATAAACAACACACGAATAAATGTTGTTCTTCTTTATTAACGCAATAAATACGTATAAACTTCCTAAGAAAACTACCTATCCACAACCAAATATATTCTAGTCATAAATTTGTAACTAGAATATGCTTTCCATATTTAATTTGTTGGAACTAAATTCCTTACGAAGATTTTCTGCTATGATTTCCATAAATTGGTTTAAAACAAAAAGTAAAGATTGACTCCGTTTGAGATTACAAGGAATGAATAATTTCTTATTCCCTATTAAATCAAACGTCGCCCTTTTGAATGAAAAGTAAAAAAAAGTAAACAAATTTATAAAATCAAACGGATGTTCTTCCTACAAATTAAACTATGGAAAAGTCTACAACATAGCACAAATTAGGCAATAATCAAATAATCTTATTTTACACCGAAGTATAGTTCTAGAATAAAAATATACAACATTCAAATTCTAAAATATTTCGGACTGATTTCCAGATTTAGGTGTAAACGTATTTCAAATTAGATCTAAAACAGGAATATGTAGGCAATAGTTTTCTACACTAATATGAGCCTACAATTCAAAAATAAAATTGACCTAGGCATAAAAATCAAACGTATGCTAATGGAATAGATTTAAAATCATAAACAATATATAAAATTTCCCACTCACCTTTTAAAAGCGATCCAAATCTACAGATCTGAAGTTGAACATTTGATTCATCTCCGATTCCTTTTTAATCCAAGAAATATGTATACAAAGGGTATAAACTTACATTAGAATTACAGGTCTGAGAAGAGATTTGGGATTGGAAGAGAAAGTAGATACAAATATATAAATATACGTAAATTACCTCAAATACGTGTATAGTTGATTCTCTTCGCTTCTCCTTTTTATTAGATTTCTATTCTTCTCTAATTTATATGAATATAGATATAAATATCTTATTTTATAATTTAGAAAGAAAGGGAAGAAGAAGAAACGACAAAGCTTCATTACTCTATTCAGAAAAATATGAGAAGAGAAGGAAGGGTTGGGCCTTTATTTATGGGCGCTAGAATCAACTAGAAACGTTTGATCAAAATATAATAGATCCAGGCCATTGAGCCAAGGAAACCCTAGTCGCCACCTTAAGAGCGGTTGACCGCCCCAGGTCGACCACTACACTAAGTGGGTCGACCTATGGACCCCATTCAATTAATTAAAAACGTTAATTTCTTAAACGCATTATTTCCGTTTTGAATTCGTTTTCGTCTGTAACTTCTTCGTTTGGACTCCGATCGAAAAACTCCAAATATTAAAGTTGCTTAGAATTTCATCACAAACGTAATGGTGCAAGTTTTATGGTCAAATTCTATCGCTTGCACAAATTCCCTTTTTGGAGCCTAATTAATTAACTAACTAACTAATTAAATAACTAACACCAAATTATGTGGTGTTACATTTACCTTACGATAACCAAACCATTTTATTAGAAAATCCAGTGATATTATAATAGTGTGTAGAGTTTAAAATAAATATTTAATCATATCCAAAACGGTTACATTAATTATATTCTAGCATATTAAGTATACAACTATATCCATAAAGACACTTATTGGAGAATGGATTTCATACAATGACAAGGCTACTGGGTACCGCCTGTCAAAGTACACTCTGGAAAAATGTACCGAGGTCGAAAACCTTTCGACCCCTGCCAACACAAAACGGGCCCACTCCTTCCTGGATAGTACTGACTATGTTATCACCCCGATTGTCGGTCAACAACCATACCACTAGTGTGACGCCCCACCTCTATGCTCATAATAACAAAGAGTATTAAAAGGAATAATGTCTGTTATTACGAAGAATAAGGCTGGATAGGAGCGGCCATCCGTAGTTGGCCTTACACTAGTATTGGTTACCTCGATAGGAGTGATATATATTTTTCATTTTTCATCTCTCATTTATTTACTCCCATCAACATACCCAATTCCAGTATAAAACGAACTACGATGGTTCATAATAGTTTAGGACAATATATATAATAATAACACAGATATAAAAGATGCGGAACACAGATAACAAAAGTCTCATATATATATATAACTGATGTCAGTTACAATACATTTGACACGATACATATGATACAACTACAACTGTTGACTCTGGAAGTTATATATAAAAGTACATTATCGACGAATATTCATGAATACATATCAACCTAAAACAGATACACTGTCTACTACAAAAAGACGAAGACCACTTCAAAAGATATGAAAAGTCTTTATAGCTCAAACAGCAACCCAAAGCAAGATATCTACAACCTGAAATAACTCGGGTCTGACCCGAGTATTAAATTCAAAAGAAAATAATACACGGGTCAGTCTAATTCAAACTCGGTTATTAATGCACAGAAGCAATAATAATCAAATAACAAATAGACGATAGTCATAGAAATCTCGTATATCCGACTCCTCGATAAGAGAATCGGATAACGACAGGTATAACACTAAACAGTGTTAAACAACATATCAGCAAATCCAAATCATCAACAAAGATAAATAAAAAGGATTATCAATGAAGATAGTTTAGAAAACAACAGAATTGTCTAAACGACAATTAACACAAAATCCAATTACTAAATAATAATTAGAAACTCAGAATCTAATTATCGAATAGACGCATCACACAATAGAAAAAGACGCAGAGCAGCCTCACTTGAAAATAATGTCACCAGTGAAGCACAGTAACCAAATGCAAATGAATACAAAGCATCAATGCAATGTATCAGATTCGAGAACAAAGGTAGTAGTGCAACACAGTTCAACTACAACTGCACAACCACAACATGTATACATGTACATGAAACAGCAAATACAAATACACCCGTAAACTACATGCCTCGAAGAACAGAGGACAGAACCCGAAGACAACGTGAAACTGCATCAAAGTGATCGCAGTGCACATGAGGATTGACTCAGTGCTATTGAAGATAAAGTGCATCAGTGCACATGAATAAAATATAAGGCTTTTCCAAAACAAAATATTTGAATTTAAACAGCTGTAGTTCAAAATAAAAGTGAAGCAACACAAGATAAATCAGATCAGGCAGCAAACTCCAGATGGATATCACAAGTACAGACTCAAGTGAATCTCAAAGACCCAGACATATACATAGTCAGTGCACAACAACACAAAAATCAAGCAACATGTATGGAACAGTCACTCGACCAAACAACTCAGTGCAGAAGCAAATGGCACTACTCATCAACTCAAACCAAAAATATCAGGTGAACATCAAAATGCAGACTCAAGAGTACCAAGTGTACAAGTCCAGTTACAACATAGTGTATACATGATGAAGGAATGCAACATGAACCAAAACAGCATATACAGGAATACAACAGTTTATAAAACAGTGGTGAACCATTTCATGTCAAACTCAATGAAGTACATGAAAACAAAGGCTAAAAGTTCAAGTCACTGCTACAATGACTCGAAGCATATACAGGAATGCAACTGTAAAACACAGTGACCAAGTGCAAATGAAAGTATCAGGTTTGAACAAGACGGTAAAGCCACCAGAATTTCGTATCAAGCAAGTTCGACTTACAGTAAATAGTGCGGTAATGGAAATGCAGTGATATGTAGCAGTGTAAACATCACAATGAAGCAACTCGAGCGGATCACAGTGAACATTACAAATATAACACATATATACATACATAGATGTATGTATACACATGGCAGTAAAGACATAATGGCCGGAAACAACAAGTAAAATCGAACAAGGTCGAAAGTATCAAGGAATCAAACCAAATATAATGGCCGGAAACAACAAGTAAAATCAAACAAGGTCAAAAGTATCAAGGAATCGAACCAAATCAAAAATTACCAACGACAAGACAAAAATTGAACAGTCGTAACGAAGTGTTGAATTAGATGTGAGTGGAGAGCACTCACCTTCTTCGACGAGGCAGCCGCGAGCAACGCCACTTGGATGAGTTGACGCCGTGGCATCACGAAGACAAGCGACTGAAATCGGCAGAATCCCTAATTTCGAGGCCGCCATTTTTAATTCTCTTCGTTCGATTTAGGGTTAAGAAAATGAAAAATGGGGAATGGTTTGCGAACGAACAAAAGGAGAACGGCAAGATAACTAACTCGGCCACAACATAAAACATGGGCCAAAACGAATTTTAAAGCCCGCCCAGCCTTTAACGTTTCTACAAAAGAATTTCAAATTGATTTAAATTCCAAACAACGATTAACAAATTTTATCAAGGAATTTCAACCTGATTAAAAAACTTCCAATAGCAATTAACCAATAGATTAATCGTTTACTGACGAAAATTTATTAATGCGAAATCTCGGGTTGTTACAGACTCCCCTCCTTATAAAAATTACGTCCCCGCAATTTTCATAATTAAAGTTTTCTATAACAATTATGTTTCTAACCTAAACTGGTTAAGCTAGAAAAATAAAGATCGAGAACACAAACACCAAAGAAATCTTTTAATCCCATAAAAGAAATTCACAAATTCTCAACAAAGTCTAATTATCAATAGATAAGCAAAACTGAATAAATGCAATTATCAGCAATATTCAATTATCAATTAGATAATTAGAATACAGAAATTACAAAACAGCAATATCTAATTATCGATACGATAATTAGAAAAAAGCAAAATCTAATTATCAACAAAGATAATTAGAAAGCACAAATCACAATTCGTAAAACTGCAAATATCTAGTTATCTAACAAATAACTAGAAAACACAAACTTCATAATCAGCAAACTCTAACTATCAACAGAGATAGATAGAAAATAGCAATTCAATAAAATCAACATAATCTAGACTCAATTGGAGACTAGAAAATCTCATATCAATAAAATCAGCAATCAACCAATATCTAATTATCACAAACGATAATCAGGAAATATCAAATCATCAAATATCTAATTATCACAACGATAATCAGAAAACACAAATCAACAAATATCTACTTATCAAAACGATAACCAGAACTCAAATCAACAAATATCTAATTATCAAAAACGATAACCAGAATTCTCAAACCAACAAATATCTAATTATCAAAAACGATAATTAGAAATCTCAAATCAACAAATATCTAATTATCAAAAACGATAATCAGAAATCATCAGATAATCAAAAATCTCAAATCAACAACTATCTAATTATCAAAAACGATAATCAGAAATCTCAAATCAACAAATATCTAATTATCAAAAACGATAATCGGAAATCTCAAATCAACAAATATCTAATTATCAAAAACGATAATCAGAAATCTCAAATCAGCAAATATCTAATTATCAAAAACAATAATCAAAAATCTCAAATCAACAAATATCTAATTATCAAAAACGATAATCAGAAATTTCAAATCATTAATTATCTAATTATCAAAAGCGATAATCAGAAATCACAAATCAACAAATATCTAATTATCAAAAACGATAATCAGAAACAACAAATATCCGATTATCAAAAACGATAATCAGAAACCTCATAACACCAATTATTTAATTATCGATACGACGATTAAATCTCATAACCGCAAATATTCAATTACCGATACGATAATTAAATCTCATAACAGCAAATATTTAATTATCGATACGATAATTAAATCTCATAACAGCAAATATTTAATTATCGATACGATAATTAAATCTCATAACAACAAATATTTAATTACCGATACGATAATTAAATCTCATAAAATCAGATATCTAATTACCTGCAGATAATTAGAAACAACAAATATCTAGAAATCAATTAAGAAGACTAGAAAATCAACAAAAAGGTTGGATCGATCCCATCAGATGGCGAGTTTTTAGTTCACCGCATATGCATCAACAAATGGCCGAAGCCTACCAAGTACTCAACATAATTTTGGCGCCCATCAGATGACCCGAAGGTCCGCAGAGTGACCCGAAGGTCTAGTACTGGTATTTGACCCGAAGGTCCATCAGAGTGGCCCGAAAGCCCAACAAATGACCCGAAGGTCCAACATAGTGGCTCGAAATCACACAAATCATCAAAATCATCAAAACATCAAATATTTCAATTAACGAGTCCGGAATTAACCGAAATAGCAAACGCACATGTCCCATACCACGTGTTTTACTAAATCGTTTGATTCTCTTCATCATTTCCTTGAAAGTGAAAAATTGTTTATTTTGTAAAAATACATTTTACATTCTCAAACGGACAAGTCCGGAATTAAGCGAATCAGTAAAAGAAAGGGGTCATAGTCCTCGATTTTGCTGAAACGTTTAAATCGCTTCCTCATTCTTTTGAAAGCGCAAACTGTAAAATTCCTGAAAACAATTTTATTTATTTTATAAAAACAAAAATTCACATTCTCAACTGGACAAGTCCGGAGTTAAGCGAATCAGTAAAAGAAAGGTGTCATAGTCCTCGATTTTGCTGAATCGTTTAAGTCGCTTCCTCATTCTTTTGAAAGCGCAAACTGAAAAAAATTTATAAAACAATTTTCATTTTAAAACGATTTTCCAATCACGTGATTAAAGCAACAACATCAGTAGCAATTTTGAAAAGAAAATTGTACTTCTCAAAACATCGTAAAAACGGATCTCAAAATCAGCATTGCGGAATAACCACTTGAAAATCCACTTTTTAAAATTTGGCGGTTACTTAAGTCAAAGCGACAGAAATTTTTAAACGTCAAAATCTCATCAAAATAATTTACATCAAAATGTAATATCAGTGAATTTTCATTCATTAAAAATGCCAACAAAACATCATGCTTCAAAAATTTAGCACCGATGTAAAAAAATCCCATTATAAAGATAACGGCAACAAAATACGTTTAAACCAAACATCGGTTCAACGTAAAACCAATGCAGTAACGTGCAACTCAAATTTTACACGTATACTACAAAATGAACAAAGAAATCATTCGAAGGTATCTTCAATGAAGATAATTCAAAACAGCAAAATCTAATCAATATATGATTAGCATAAAAGAAAACCAGCAAAAATCTCAACAAAAATCACATAACTGCAGTCGCTTTGAATCCTCAAATTGGATTCGAAATTTTCAAAGAAACAAAATAAACACAGCTATGTAAACAACAAATGAAATTTATTTCAATTTCATAATTTGATTTTTAAATCAAAAAGGTTATCAGCCGTACTCAGCGAAGACAGTCTCACTGTTTCTGTTGCGCACTCTGATAAACAGAACACAATCAATCAGATCATCAAAACACAGTTTCACTTATTTTTAAATAAAGATATTTAAAAATTTCATCAAAATTTCAAAAATTTAGTTTTGACTCAAAGCACAACTAAAAACATCGACAAATAGTTGTAACACATGTTCCATCCAAGTTATGTTTTATATTATGTCCATAAACCCCAAGCTCCGATACCAACTGTGACGCCCCACCTCTATGCTCATAATAACAAAGAGTATTAAAAGGAATACTGTCTGTTATTACGAAGAATAAGGCTGGATAGGAGCGGCCATCCGTAGTTGGCCTTACACTAGTATTGGTTACCTCGATAGGAGTGATATATATTTTTCATTTTCCATCTCTCATTTATTTACTCCCATCGACATACCCAATTCCAGTATAAAACGAACTACGATGGTTCATAATAGTTTAGGACAATATATATAATAATAACACAGATATAAAAGATGCGGAACACATATAACAAAAGTCTCATATATATATATAACTGATGTCAGTTACAATACATTTGACACGATACATATGATACAACTACAACTGTCGACTCTGGAAGTTGACTAAACGACAATTAACACAAAATCCAATTATTAAATAATAATTAGAAACTCAGAATCTAATTATCGAATAGATAATTAGACACAACAAAATGATCAATCGAACTGAATCAAATAAAATTCCCAAATATTGAATTGAACACAAAACAATTCAAATAATTGAACCATCAATTAAAACGACAATTCAGTGTGGCTGCAGTACACGCACGCGTGTACTGCCTCGCCACTACCGTGATGAATTACACAAAAGCTCAGCAAATCAAAATGCGAATGAATACAGTGCATCAATGCAATGAAAACCAACAAGGGCAAGACTGCATACAAACGAAACTGCAGTCACCACAAGAATGCAACAATTCAAGTTCCAAAATGACAAGAGAAGATGACAACAGTGGTGCAACTACAGGAAGACAGCAACTGAAGGTGAGAGCACCAAGGATATGGCACCACAACACACAACAGAAAAAGACGCAGAGCAGCTTCACTTGAAAATAATGTCACCAGTGAAGCACAGTGACCAAATGCAAATGAATACAAAGCATCAATGCAACGTATCAGATTTGAGAACAAAGGTAGTAGTTCAACACAGTTCAACTACAACTGCACAACCACAACATGTATACATGTACATGAAACAGCAAATACAAATACACTCGTAAACTACATGCCTCGAAGAACAGAGGACAGAACCCGAAGACAACGTGAAACTGCATCAAAGTGATCGCAGTGCATATGAGGATTGACTCAGTGCTATTGAAGATAAAGTGCATCAGTGCACATGAATAAAATATAAGGCTTTTCCAAAACAAAATATTTGAATTTAAACAGCTGCAGTTCAAAATAAAAGTGAAGCAACACAAGATAAATCAGATTAGGCAGCAAACTCCAGATGGATATCACAAGTACAGACTCAAGTGAATCTCAAAGACCCAGACATATACATAGTCAGTGCACAACAACACAAAAATCAAGCAACATGTATGGAACAGTCACTCCACCAAACAACTCAGTGTAGAAGCAAATGGCACTACTCATCAACTCAAACCAAAAATATCAGGTGAACATCAAAATGCAGACTCAAGAGTACCAAGTGTACAAGTCCTGTTACAACATAGTGTATACATGATGAAGGAATGCAACATGAACCAGAACAGCATATACAGAAATACAACAGTTTATAAAACAGTGGTGAACCATTTCATGTCAAACTCAATGAAGTACATGAAAACAAAGGCTAAAAGTTCAAGTCACTGCTACAATGACTCGAAGCATATACAGGAATGCAACTGTAAAACACAGTGACCAAGTGCAAATGAAAGTATCAGGTTTGAACAAGACGGTGAAGCCACTAGAATTTCGTATCAAGCAAGTTTGACTTACAGTAAACAGTGCAGTAATGGAAATGCAGTGATATGCAGCAGTGTAAACATCACAATGAATCAACTCGAGCGGATCATAGTGAACATTACAAATATAACACATATATACATACATAGATGTATGTATACACATGGCAGTAAAGACATAATGGCCGGAAACAACAAGTAAAATCGAACAAGGTCGAAAGTATCAAGGAATCGAACCAAATATAATGGCCGAAAACAACAAGTAAAATCGAACAAGGTCAAAAGTATCAAGGAATCGAACCAAATCAAAAATTACCAACGACAAAACAAAAATCGAACTGCCGTAACGAAGTGTTGAATTAGATGTGAGTGGAGAGCACTCACCTTCTTCGATGAGGCAGCCGCGAGCAACGTCACTTGGAGGAGTCGACGCCGTGAGATCACGAAGACGAGCGACTGAAATCGGCAGAAGCCCTAATTTCGAGGCCGCCATTTTTAATTCTCTTCGTTCGATTTAGGGTTAAGAAAATGAAAAATGGGGAACGGTTTGCGAACGAACAAAAGGAGAATGGCAAGATAACTAACTCGGCCACAACATAAAACATGGGCCAAAACGAATTTTAAAGCCCGCCCAACCTTTAACGTTTCTATAAAAGAATTTCAAATTGATTTAAATTCCAAACAGCGATTAACAAATTTTATCAAGGAATTTCAACCTGATTAAAAAACTTCCAACAACAATTAACCAACAGATTAATCGTTTACTGATGAAAATTTATTAATGCGAAATCTCGGGTTGTTACAACTAGCATACATAAATGGGTCAATATCGATCTAGATCGGGTGATGACCATACCCTAGTGGTAGTGAACCACATATCCCTGCTGCATATCCCCTATAATAGTCATTACTGGGTGTGAGGCTTGAGGCTATGTTTTACCGTTTTACCAAATTCCACTTGGAATGCTAACACTGTCCTGCAGGCAACAATGCAATGTCAACATTCATCCATACAATTTGTTCAGGATATGAACAAACTGAAGGCACTACTTCTACTACATCCTCTAGATTAGTAGAAAGTGGCCCTTGCACTTCAAAGACCCCGTCTTCGATTCCATCATCTTCAAGATGTCTCAAATTTGAATGCTTATGCTAGTTCAAAGTGGTTTTCGGATTACATATCCGATCGCAGTCACTCCGAATCGACAATCGATAATTTCAAAACTGGCCAAGATTTTGATAGTCAGTTATTTAACTATCAAATAAAAAAATCAAATCAAATATTTAGCATCATATGGAAACCAAGCATGGTTAAGCACATAAGCAATGACTAAGCCTCTTTAATTGATCTTTTCAATAATTAGAACCACTTTGTAAATTCTTGTATTAAAATACTTTTACAAAAGATATACATAAATACATTACTCATTATACTCTTTCACTGCTTGGAAAAATATCCATATACTTATCTCATCGGTATAAGTATATTCACAAACCACTACACTTTCAATACTTAGAAAATGTAACCATATACTTATCTCAATGGTATAAGTATATTCACAAAACCTAAAGAAAGATTTCACTTTCAAAACCATACTTATTTTGTTAAAACAAATGTCATTTAAAACATTAATAATGATAAACCCAAAGCGCTTTCCTTTTGGTGTGAGTAAATGGATCGCATGTAAATTAGTCTAAATATACATACCACCACTTCCCGATTTCAAACTTGTGCTATCCCTCAATTAACAATAAAGTCGTATAAGTTAGTACTATCCTTGCGTCACATACATTTTTAATTCTCAGAATATTGGCGAGTTTCCCTACCTTAGAATTTGGTGTTAAGTATTAAAAGAATACTTTCCATACCACCATAATTTAAACGATCATTTATAAATATCAAATCTCATTTCCTTTTACAAAATTCCTTCTCATAAATCTCTTTTATATTTACGAACTCCTTTTACAAATCTTCTTTCTATTTATAAAACTTCTTTTTAAATCACCAAATATAATTATAAAACTCATTTTATAAATCTCAAAACATAATTATAGAACTCTTTTTATAAGTCTCCAAATTTATTTATTAAACTCATTTTTATAAATCTCTAATTTTATTTATTAAACTCCTTTTATAAATCACCAAATTTATTTATAAAACTCCTTTTATAAATCTCATTTACTTATCAAAAACCTTCTGTTTCAAGATAGTACCAAATACTAAAAAAAATGATCATTCCATGTATTACTATAAATCCACAAAGGTGATTTATTATAACAAATTATAAAAATGATATCATTTCTCTTTTTATAGAATACCATTTATAAGTCTATCCTTTTATTTATGAAATACCATTTATAAATCTCTCTTTCTATATAACATTTTATATAAAACATTTCACCAATATTTATCCCAAAATATTGCTATCTTCTTTCAAAACAAAATTACTTTATTACAAAAGATAAATTCCTCTTTATTTTCCTTTAAAATAAACATTCATAATTATATGAAATTTTCTGTATAATAAATACTTTCCAAAATACTTTTAAAATAGTTCCACATAAATTAGAAAAGTTTAACAAAAAGGTTGAAATAAAATAAAGAAGTTCAAAAACCATTTCTAAATAAAATGCCATAGAAAATGCTATATGAATAAATGTTGTAAAAACAGAGTAGAGATTATATCTCAGCTTGGAGTGGGGGAAGGATAATTGCTAGTAAAATATCTTGGTGTGCCTTTGTCAAACAACACTATAACAGATGCTGAATGTGGGAAACTCATAGACAAAATCAAAGAGAAGCTACAGGGATGGAGGTCAAAACCCTTATCTTTTGCAGGTAGAGTTGAATTAGTTCACATTGTCATAACGTCTAAAGTTAGATTCTGGCTACAAACATTTCAAATTCCTGACTGTTCAATAGCTAAAATTATTTCTATCTGTGCCAATTTTATCTGGAAAGGAGGAGTTCATAAAGTGAGCTACAAAGACCTATGCAGACCAAAAAAGGAAGGAGGTGTGGGACTTAAAAACCTATTTGAGCTCAAAAATGCATATGGTCTAAAATTAGCCCGGAAAATTCTTGTATCAGAAAATTTATGGGCTAACTAGATGAGGGCTAGATATTTGAAAGAGATTTTTGGACAATTAAAATAGACAATAATGCATCAACGACATGGAAAAACATTATTAAATACAGGGAGCTTCTTAAAAGTCTTAAAGAAAGACAGGTTGCTAATGGTCAAAGCACTGACTTATGGAGAGACGCTTGGATTAACAGTAAAAGTTTATTAGACAGGTTGGGTTAGGATAGCTATTCAGCAAACAACACTCCAAATTGTAAAGTATCAACCATGATTCAAAATCAAAAATGGGCAACAGAAAAACAAATTATCACTAGAAATTTAAAGCAAGAGATAGAGGGCTTGCCATTATACACAGGTAGAGAGAAGGACAAATGGGTGTGGAAAAGCAGCAGTAGAGGTCAGTTTAAACTGAAAGATGCATGGGAAGATAGCATACAACATCACCCAATAGTACAATGGAATAACATAATTTGGAGTAGATCTAACTGCCCTAAAATGTCTCACACCACTTACAAAGCCATAAATAACAGATTGACTACTAAAGACAGGCTTAAGAGCCTGGGAATTATAGAAGATGCTACATGCAAACTGTGTAATAAAGAAACAGAAACACACAAGAATCTATTTTTTGACTGTAAATACAGTAAGAAAGTTTGGGAATACAAAAATTAAAAAACTTGCACACGGAAGCAGTGAAGAATTTACAGGAAGAGGTCAATTACCTAAGTGATAGGGCAGATATCACGGACCTTATGAAGGAAGTCAGCAAACTTGCGCTGACATCTACCATTTGGTACATCTGGCACGAACGGAACGTAAGGACTTTCAACAACAAAGGAAAACAAGAATTAGTGTTGTTTGAAAACATAGCTAGAGATGTTGCTGTAACAATTGGAAGAATTAAGAAGCTTACCAGCTTAGAGGCACGAGAAAGACAACTATTGGCGAACTGGAACTTGTGGGCTGAGCGGCGAGGAAGTCTAGAAGTGATCTTGAAACTGCCATAATGTCAGTGTTGAACCCTAATTGCAAATTGGGAAAGTATCTCAATTTACTTAGATAATGTCAAATTGTATTCTGACATAGCTGTTGTATTATATTTGATAAGCGGATGTACTTAATGCTTTGGGCCGCATAGCCCAATTAATAAAATCATTAACCAATTTTCAAAAAAATCCCAAAATCACTTTAAAAATCATCGTTCAAATCAAAACCATTTTCAAATCAAAATAGTAAACCATAGTATTTCAAAATACTATAATAAGGCCTAGAGCTACCGTAGTACTTAATCAATGTTACTATTACCTTTATCACTAAAAAGATTAAACATTTAACATATATCAATGTCATATCTAATATGGCAAACTACCAAACTTTTACCATTTAACAATTTATACAAGTATATAGCTGAAATTTAAAATCATCAATGGTGAGGAATCAGATTCCTCTATAAAATTCCCCGTGTTTCATTTTATATGTCATTCGCTTTTAAAAGCGGAAATTCAACCAATTCAAACAAATAAATCATTCAAGCATAGAAATAATAATTTATATCTACTATATACCATATAGTATTCATCCAAAGGTGAGTAAGCTCGCTAAATTTCTAGTTGATGCTTAAGCGTTTCAGCTTTATCTAGAATTGAATGATTCAATTTTAGCTCAGAATTCCACTTGCTCCAAACTTGATGAAACCAATTCCAGTATATAGATAACGCTCCGACAAACGTAACGTAAAAGTCCGCGTCTCGATAGACCTCGTACGGTGAATATATTGATTTTATAATATTTGTGTACTAACTAATTTTAATTAAACTTCATTAACAAATTAATTACCCCTAAGACCTTTCTTCCCCAAATCGATTTGCCTGTGCACGAATGCATAGAGACACTCACAAACACATCTGAACCTCCCCTCTCCTCCATTCTCCGCCTACACACCACGAAACGACGCTCCAACTTCGTTATCGTTCTCCACTTCGTGAACTCTCTCTGGCCATCACCACCATATCACCCTCGAACATCCCTAGCAAATCCTGACACCCATCCACCTCGTCCAAGCAAAAATCATGATTCATATGGAGGAGTCGCACGGCCTTCGAACTTGCTCCATTAGTGCTCCTTTACATGACAAGCGCAATGGTATCCTCCGCTTCGCCTAACACCAACCCAAACCCCAACATGCCTAAACCCTAGCTCGGACTCCCAATGTCGAATATTCCAAGTCAACGCTGCAACTCCCAAACCATACATGGAATTTAAAGATCTTCCCGCTACGAGTTTAACAAAGACAATATTGTAATTTATCGTTGAGTGAATGATTTTATTTTGATTTTTGAATTAGTAGTTAGGTTTAGTTATTTATTGTAAATTAAAGTGGAAGGAAAAAGGCAAAGGAAAGAAGGAAAAATGAAAAGGTAGAGAATAGTGTAAGTACAAGGTTTAGTTTGTTTTGTGATTTCTAACACTTCGCTTTATAAAATTTCGTTCGCGTAAGAACCGCGAACAATAGATATAAAAATACGATCGCACATAATAATGCGACACGATCATAAAACAACTATAAAATACACTGGTTATCTTATTCTATAAAATTTCAAAAATACCAACTTTTGCCGTAAAATATGTCAAATGAAAATTTAAATATTTTATAAATTAAAAGTTATAAAAAAATCCCATAAATTAAATTAAAAATACGTCAATAAAAATCAAGTCATTTTATTAACAATTGCTTTTCTTATTATTTATTAAATTTAAATCAAATTTTAATATTTAAATAAATTAAATATTCCCATTCGAAATGTTAAAAATTCTGGGTCGTTAGATTCTTCCCCCTTAAAAGAATTTCATCCCCGAAATTCGCAAAGGAAAAAAATGTCTCCAAACCCTTAAGCTTTTAAAATCAATTAATTAAAATGAGTTATTAAACTTATAAAATCCCTAAAGTTACGGAAAATTTCGGCAGCACCTCCTTTGCGCGGCTAGGTCCGAAAAAATCACAATATCAATATAAGCCTATATCTGGGACCTCCCATATCTATGGATAACACAACAACAATATATAGTATATACCTTATAAAGTGTGTATGTCGACACATAGCAAACACACCTGTTAAGCAATAAACACATACCATTTTGTCGAGCAAGCTAACTCTGCTTATGAAACTTAAAGCAACAAGCTAGGTTTTTCTTCCAAATACCTGAATTCCACTTACAAACCCAAAACGAGAGTTAAACATGACAATGAAACAAAAAATATATAAAAGCCCATACGATGTATGTATGTCATCCGTATGCAATATCAAATCCGACCGCTCGCTCGATCACATAAATTTCACTTCTGAACTAGTATCGATCACTCAACTTCCTTAGTGCAGACACCGATCTGGTTCCTTGATTAGAAACCTCTAATGATAGTTGGCATCCCATGTCTCAGCTAGAATTCATAAACCAACCAACAGACAAATCCATACAACATAAAACAATTTTATAACACTAACAAATACACGCTCTTATATATGTGCACACACACTCTCTCTCAAACTCATTCTAGCGTGTTACTAATCATATCTCTAATTAGTTAACCCCAACAAGGACTAGGAGTTTGCTCAACTTAAGCTCTGATAGCATGATGTAACTGATAGAGTTAGGGGTATACCCTAAGGGCAATTATGTAATTTGTTACACATATCTAACTCAATGACCAATCTTGTTTGAAATCAAAGGTATTTTCTTTCTATAATATACCTGATATAATAGGGTTATATTAATTGAATAATTTAATTAAAAGTATATTTAATAGAAAATCCATAAATGGTATGTTTTGTGATAGTAGTTACAAAGTGTTGTAACCTTGAGTAATTTATCACAATAAAAATAAGTATACCATTTTAAATGTTCCTAGTTAAGACATTAAGACTGGATAATAATGTATCCGTGGAGACTAGAGTGCATAATGCTCTCTAAATGTTGGGCAGTGTATTACTCATGGTTGCTAGGGGCACTTAGGGGTTACGCACTAATAGTTATTGAAAAATTATGGAATGACTCACTTGATAGTTTTCTCTTGTTTAATATAACAAATGTCAAACAGAAAATATCGATGTGACTGATTTACATAGTTCTCTCGACTTGAGAATCCTATGGATCTTCAATATGAAAGTTTTGCTTTGATTATAGTCAAATCATGGCATGGCATCCATCGAGTGACTATAGTTGGGTCGAGTGGAAGAATTGGAAGTGAAGCACCATTCAAGAGATGATTTGTCTCCTCGGTTATATGGGGTTAGTATCACGGTCAAGTCTACTCAAAGTCAAAGTCTCTGGCTAGAGCATTTTGGTTAATAATAATTGTTATTATTGAACCAAGGACTTTGTGTTTGGACTATAGAATTGAATATGGATGATATTGGAATTTTGACCATTACCAAATTTCATAAGTCCAAAGTGACATAGTTTTGGTGAAGAGAATTAGTGTAAATAAATGTCATAACTCAGTAACGATTATTAAGCTAAAAGTGGATTTTACTGAAAATGAGTAAGCGATAAATTTGGCCATAATGTCACATCACCTGCTAAGTGACATGTGAACATTAACGTTCGAATAGTTCGATGTTAATTGCTGACCAAATTTACACCCAAGAGTCACACAACCGAGATAATGAAATCTATTTTGACAAAACGACTTAATTAATTTGAAATTGTTATAAATTAATTAAATGAATTAATATTTACAAAATATTAATTATGAAATTTGAATATGATTTGAGAAATGAAATTGTTGTATATATTTATAATGGTTATAAATATATCGGTCGATATGAGATATCGATAACAAATTAAATTGAATATAATTGTATATATTTAATTTGGGTTAAATTGGCTCACAAGTCAGAACCCATGATGTTTTGAGGCTATATGCAGCTGCTATGGTAAAGGTTTGGGGTGGCTAAAAAATGGATCAAAGGCTAGGAGATATGTGGCTAAGATCAAGAGAGAAGGTTTAGTAGATACCTGCCTATTTTATCTCTTATCCAACTTTATAAGTAATCATCTCAATGCCCTAATTCCATTGCTCTTTTGGCCGCCATCTTGTTCACATTGCTGGCTGAAAACAAAGGCCCATTAATCCCCAAAATTCTCAAATCAAATTCGAGTTAAATCAAAAGCTATATGATAGCGGAAGGCCGTTGATTCCAGACTAGCAATCTTATGGATCAAGGAACAATAAGAGAAAGTGAATTCATTATTCCAACGTGGACTTGAGGGCATCTGCAGTAGGTAACATTTATTTATATAGATACTAAATAGAATATCATGTTTTATAATTTGTTAATCATGTATCCCTGTATATATGAATATATTATTATCATTTAATTAGTTAGATGAGGTTTTTGCATGTAATGTTGTCACAATGAAAATTGGATATGAATATAGTATTTAATATTTATATTCATAATATACTTCTGCAATCTGATAGTATATGAAAAATAAATTTTTAGTTTAATATTATATATATATATTAATTTGTGTATTAGTATTCACGTATAATTTGTATTAAAGCGAATACTTTTATATCTAATATATAATATTGGTCTAAAAATTTTCTAATACATATTTATGTTTATTATAAATTATAAATTCCAAAAATAATTTTTATTAATAATATATATTTCTAATCAATATTTAATGAATATTTGATTCAACAAATTTGTATAAAATAAAAAAGTTTCAAAAATTCAATTATATATTTTCTAAAATTAACTCGTGATGTCAAATGCTCAGTTAAGTTATTTTATAATTCTTCAACTTTATTTTATATTTTTAAAAATTATTTTAATTTTGGCCGCACATTAATTAATCAACTAAAAATATTATTTTAATTCCTAAAATTATGAAAAAATTGCATGATGCCTAAAATATGATCCTAGATTTTCAAGAAATTTAAAATTTGAAGTTTTATTATATAATTATTTTATGTTAATTATTTAAGTGTCAAAACTAATTGTTAATTCATGACACATGCATAATAATATATTAAAATCATATTAGCTTTAAATCTATGATATATTTGAACTGGAAAGTAAAAAAATTATATTTTGTTTATATATATATTCATATTTATGTATATATATTATATTATAAATTAATTTACTATTAATCATTATATTCACTAGTTATGCATATATATATATATATACATATAAATTAAATAAACAGTTTCTTTTAATTTAAAAATATTATTTTATCTTATATATATATATATATATATCTTACTTGTTACTTATAATATAACATGTAGTTTACATAAATATATTTTTCTATAATATATTTAATAATGGAACATATTTATATATAATTACTTTTTATGTGTGTGTGTGTATAATTATTTGGAATTTATAATTATATGTACATGTACATACAACATACAATACATATAAAATGAGCTAATGTGTTCGTTGCGATGTAAATCCCAGCATCTATATACGGGCATGTTATACCTTGCACGGATGGTATGTTACACACGCACACGCACATGTACATGCACACACAAATATATGTATAATCCATGTATGTGTATTTATATATAAAGTAAAATCAAAATAAATTTCAAACAACAATTATAAATTTAAATAAAATACATGATTTTATTTAAATTAAATTTAGAAATGTTCTACATAAATTAGGCTTCATAGGCCCAATACCAGTAGGGTAAAAAAATTTGAAATTCGCCTATAGCTTCCGTTCCGGGCTGGCCCAGTTCCAACAATAATATCAGACCGCAATAGCCTATGCAGTGTAAATTAGTCAAGTTAGGGTTAACTATTAAGCTCGAAGCCCATAAGGTTATCTCTAATAGAAAAAACCCAATTTAAATTGGGCCCGGGGCTATTTCAAAATTATTTGAAATTAAAACTAAAAGTTTGAAATTTAATAGGTTAAATTTCAAATAAGAAATATATTATATATGTTATAATATAAAATTTCAAATTGTTTTAAAAATTGAAAGTATAAGATTTTTAAATTTAAATATAATATACACATATTATAAACGTTATAATATAATGATTTTTTTTAAAATGTTTGAAAATTAATATAAATTAATTTCAAAATTTATAAAATTTATTAATAAGATTAATAAAATATATTAATTAAAAAAGTTAGTTAGTTAATTAATAAATATATACATGTATTATATATTATGATATATGTTATGTTGTTTTAAAATGTTTAAAATAACATAAGTATACCTGTTTATATATGAATTGAAATTTGAAATTAATATAATTTAATTAAAATTGTTTAATTAAGTCAATTAATTAAAAGTTAAATTGATTAATTAATTAATTAAAGGTTAATTAATTAAATGAATATACACATATATAAGATATATGTGTGATACTATAAAGGTTATAGTATGTAATATAAATGTTATATTAAAATAATATAAAATTATTTAAAATGTTAATTAATTAAAAAATTAGTTAAATAAGATCTCATTAATATAATATTATACATAAGACTATTATATAAGTAATACAAAATGTAAAAGTTATATAATAATAAAACTTATATAATATAAATGTATAAACAAATGTGGAACATTAAAGAAACCTAAACAGACTTAAGGGATAAATACATACGTATTTTACGTATACCGTGATTTCAGATGTGTCCGACACTTGAATCACGAGGGTATTTCGTAAGAAATACATTATTCCATAAGTCGATATCACTCGGTATAATATATTAAAGATTATGAATCTTTAATATAAAGTTGTCCTCTATCATTTATATATTAATAGATTACATGCATACTCTTTAGTTGTTGACCTTTCCTCAAGCTAGGGATGTTATGTGTAGTACTATTAATATATTGAATAGATGAATTAAGATAATTGCATATATTTGTTGAGCTTTCCTCAAGGTATGTGCATTATACTTAGACCGTTGCGAAATGATAGGTCCGAGTGAATAGTCCTACTTTATTTGTTGAGCTTTCCTCAAGGTAAAGGCGATATTAGGATAAGGAACCACAGGTTAGGAGTTGTATATGATACATCCGATAAGAAGTTATCCATCATATGTGGACTTATGATTTGTTGAGCTTTCCTCAAGGTTAGAATCCTAAGGCATAGAGTCTTAACACCCACTAGTGAAGTCGAAAGACTTTTATGTTTCGCTTAGGGTTTGGTGAAACATAAAAGACTACTGGGAGCCTTATTATAAAAAGGAAATGATAACATTTAACCTTTCTAATATTGTAGAACATATGCTATATATGTTATAATAATCTATATGATAAATTTGTGCATTTAATAAGATTGATATAATGTATATCAATTAAGATATACAAATGAATTAAAGATTGACAAATAAAAATATAAAATATACTTACCAATAAAAGATTATTCCATGTTTACCTTTCAACACTGATGCAAGTGCCTGATTTTACAACTACCGATTGGTCACTTGCACATTTATCTGGTCGAGACCATGTCTTGCATTCTATGATTTCAAACTCAAAAAGCAATACATGACTATGGATATTTGATCCATATACAATCACATATAAATGTTATATGGTGAACGGTCAAAGTTTGTAATGTACAATATGTCGATGAAATTAGTTCATCCAAAATACTAAATAAACCTTAGTGCAAGATCGAGTATTCATTTGAATGATTACAAAAGGATCGTATCGTGTTAAATGTAACACTACAACAAAACCACAATATAAATCTAAGAACTCGATCACTAAAATGTAAGTTTGATCAGTTTACGCAAAGTACAACATATCCCCTCAAAAGTTAAGGATAATCGCATGCGCTTTTGCAAAGAGTTCATTATGATATTGTAGTAAGGGTTTTCTTTTGAATGGTTTGACCATCTAGAAAGAATAACAAATGTACAAGAGCATATGTGATTTAAGGTACGGTTGGGATGAAGAGAGCGAATAGTCACTTCTACTTCATAAAGAAACATCGAAAACAAGAATTATAATAATAATAATCGATACTTAACATTGGAATAAAAAAAATATGATTTTCATTCCAAAATGTATTTTCATATAGAAAATTGTTTTCTATGAGATTTGTTTCTTTGAGTTCAAGATATTTGATTAAAGAACTCTCCATGGTAAACTAGTTGTAATATATGAAATAAATAAATCTATATTAAGTGAATGATGGACCTCCGAATTTAGTACGCTATTATAGTAATAGCAGAAATAGTAAGAGCATGCCATATAGCACTTATTGATTGCATCGAATTACGAAAATTATTTTCATAAAATATACCGAACATTATTTATGAAATAATGACTATTTTTCGGTATCGACTGAAAAATAGACATGGCTATATTTCAATATGAATATTATGAATATTCGTTATGAAATAAAACTATAATGTGGTATTTTTTTTCATAATAAAAGTGATGCATTGGAAAATACAGAAGCATCTAATATTAATTATAGTTATTTTGGAATTATAGACTAAGTCGTAGTTTTGAGAAATAATTTTATTATATGATTATGAATCATACGATACTGGTTAATTATATCTCAAACAATTAAGGACTATGCACCCATTTAGTGGGAGCATCATAAGAGTTGATGAACTGATTGATACATATAAATGTATGCAATCGTAAGTCTATTAATACAAAAATGGTTCTATGTACTTCGTCATAGTTCTCATCGATGTGGACATGTGTATTTGACACACATGTAGTGTGTCTATGGTAAACTCATTGAGTATAAAAATAGAAGTAAATAAAATAACATGTGGTAGAAATAATTCGATTTAATAGAATGAGTGAGTATATTGGAAAGAGTTCTGAACATAACTGAAATGAATAAAGATTCAATCTCAAAAGTCACTCTTCCATATGATACATAATGATGCATCAATAAGGAGTAATCAAACTTTGTTGGACAATGTATGATTAATTGTGAGCGAAGTTGAGTTAGTTTCTTTCTATAAGGTCATGTATTTAAGAGTAGTACACAAGGTTAATATTATTGCATCTAAATAACATTTAATAAAATCATACATGATAAGGGTTTATAAGAAACCCCAACATATCCTAGGCCAAGGAGTTGGCAGGTTGTGCGAGTCGAAAGATTGCACGTAATAATTGTTCATGAGGGATCTTGTTTGAATCTCCGCAAAAGAAGTTTAGGATAGACTGACATTAGATGACATATTTGTGTTTTGAACATAAGTTTTATAAACTGAAATCGAATCAGTTTTATTAAAGAAATTCATAAAATGTTTATGAATGCCCATTCCATTGCACTGAGAAACAATTGTTGTTTCAAGAAATACCTACTTCACAGTGAAAGGATTTCTTTGAAAAATTATTGGTAATAAAATGAAAGTGGATATGATCCAAAGATAAATCTGATTGTATGGGATGAAATGAAATTAACCTAACCTAAAAGAATACATCGCATTAGTGTGTCTAATACGCGTTCTCGCACACTGAAGAGAAACTATAGGTTTCTTATCATTGTCAAGAATAGATAATCCTCAGTTGTCAATTAAGCCATTAAGAGTATTGACTTTATGATATGGTATGATGCACAAATCCGAAGGGATTTCAAGTATGTTATCAAAATATGATTTTGATAATTTTATCCAAAGGGATGTGATCCATCGGCCGCGATTGTGTCTGTAAAAGACCAATGTAGTTGGAGTTTAAAGAGCAACGTTGATAAGAATAACCTCGTAAATTTCAATTGTTGAAATTAGTGTGATGGATTCATTATTCAACGTACTCAAATTATTTTGGATTATCTCACAAAATTATTGCTTGATAAGACTTAGTGTTTTGGTACATGTGTATTGAAACAAAAAATTCTAAATAATGATTTAGAGTAAGCTGTCTACACATAATAACAAAAAATGTCTCGAAGTCAGTGGGAGCAATATTGAGTTTGTGAGTCCTTGGATATGATCCAAGAAATTATAGAAAGTATCATTTTATAAGCATCAGAATTGATCAAATATTTTGATAGAAATATAAAATATTTTGATTATTCATCAAACTGTAGAGGAAGCGTGTGTACACAAGAAAGAACATAAAAAAGGGTACACTAATATTTCTAAAAAATAAGGAAACAACACAATGCCGATTTTAACATTGTACTTGTGTTAAAATCAGTTTTAGTTGTTTTAATACTCGATTTTGGATTTATAAATGATGTCTTTTATAGTAAGTATAAAATATGTTAGGAATGTCCCAAACGATATATAAGGACTCCTCATTAAAATGTTTAATATGGAACATGTAAGATGGATTCCGTATCTACTGGTGTTTGAACCAAAAATGGCACAAACACCCAGAAGTTATATATAGTAGAGACTAAATGAAGAGAAGTAAATGAAAATGCGGAAAATAAACGAGAGACAATCATTTATAGTGGTTCGGCAAAGCTAGGCCTACATCCATTTTAATATTTTATCACTCGTTCCTGACTTGGGGGCAAAAATTCTTAGGGGTCGATACAACTCCAACACCTAGAATTTTAGATTTATAAGAATATATGAAATAATTGAACTAGAGCCAAAAGTTCCCCAAAATGAGCCATACCTTCCTATCTATAAAGGCTGGGGGCCTGAAATATCGCATGTAATATTTCTTAGCCGTCGTGTCCGAAATTGACTCGTTCTCCTAAAAAGATAGGTGCCAGCTCGAAAGTACCTAGGCTTGGTACCGATCCCTAGGTGGGAGTCGGTACCAATCCCCAAGTTTGATGATTCTTACATCTTCAACTCCTTAGCTTAGATCGTCATGTGGTAGGCTTCATGAATCCATAGTTGTTTGCACCAATCTTAGCTTGTTTCTAAGCCCAAATGATGGAGTTGTGGGGGAACAAAAATGCAGATTTATAAGTTCATGGAGATTGATAGAGAATTGCACTGAATCAACAAACCAACTTTGGAAATAGACTTTCTGCATCGAAATAAGCTTATAGGCAGAAGATGAGGTCCACCTAAATTGTATTTGGGAGTCGGTACTAATCAACAACGGGAGTCGGTACCGATCCCCAACTTAGGGGATCCCATTACTTTTTTGCCTTGGATAGTTTGGGCTTCGACTTCGTGGCTCTGTCTGTGCTTTGTTTCTGGATTCCTAGGCTATCTCTCCGAGCTTTCCACCTTGATAACTCCCACGTTCTATTTGTCCAGTTTGTTCGAATTTTTCCTGGTCAAAAGGCAGGATAACACTTGCCCCCAAAGTACATCTCGTTTCCAACGTGATGTGCTTTGAATTGAGATAGGTTCAGATTTCCTTAAAGGATTCCACTCTATGCTTTGAACGGTCGTTATCCTTTCACAAATCGATTCTATGAAGTGTTATATCCAAAATGACCCGTTACTAACATCTGGGACTATAAATCTAGAACATGATCCCATGGTCTACTATTCCAAATATGATGATTTTAGACTAACCCCATCCATGAGTTCTCAAGGTATAAGTCTAACTTTCCTTCGACTTCAATCGTCAATCATTGGATATATACACATATGGCTCATCACTTGTGCATAAGCACTCACATACATATGCATAAACCATACGTATGCTTGTACATATCTTTTTTTTAATCTTGGGGCTTGGTACCGACCTTTGGGTTGGGAGTCGATACCGACTCTGGACTTGAGAAAATTTCTCAAGTTGATTTTCTGGTTTGAGTACTTTGGGAACTCGTATCCCTATGTAGCCTATCCCCTTCCTTTCACTCCCTCACTTTATCACCTTGCTTTGGAGAAGAAATCAAACTGAAGAAACTCCTACTCACCTGCTGACACTATGTTCCTCAATCAATATCCGACTCTACCCACACCTGGAGCCATCGCTGCTCCTTGCCTACAATCGACGTCACTTGCACCGTCATCTCCTTGCCTCATCTCCCTATATCTGCTTCATTTTACCCCAATCCAAACCTTGAAACGATTTTGGGTAAGTGGATGGTTTGAACTAACGTGGGGATTTGACATTGATGAAGGATAGGGACGACGATGAACGTAGGTGAATGGTGGTGATTACCGACGTCCACGATTTGGGTCATCGGAGATGGAATAAGAAAAGAAGGTGTGGGGTCAGCCCAACTCCCATACTTAGGAAAAATTTGCCTATTATTTTCCTTGCTTGAACTTTCCATTCAAAGATCTCCTCATCAATTTGGGTTGAATCCTTCTTTCATCTTGTGATGCCTCCAAGGCGTGGTTATCAATATGAAGCTTGCCGGGATGGTCAACGATGACGGTCATGTTGAGTTACATCCTGACCGTAAATTGAAGTGTTAACATGACCAGTTAAATAATAATGGATAATTTGAACTATATAACACTATACAACATTGCACTAGAATCCACTTTAGCATAGGGTTACGGTTTGTAATTAATCTTCTAATGTTGATTATCTATCAAGCTTTTTATAAAGATGGACCAAAGATGTTCCAAACGTCTGCATGCTCAGACTATAAGTGCTTCGTCTTCCAAATATGTTGAATCTAATGCAGAATCAAGCTCAGCTATAACTCCTCAGATGCAACAAACTCCTATTCAACAAGAGCAACAATCGGAAGTTCAAAGTGTTGATCAACAAAATATAGAGAACCCCGAAGTAGATGAATATATTAGAAAATTCGGTTGAACCGGTAGATGGATCTTAAATATATCCAGCACACGATACTCTTGAGGATGCTGTAACACTGAATAACCCGGTCGACTCTGTTCCTTCTAGAATCAATGATGGATCTCATCAGAGGATATGCAGTAAGCATGGCATTCCATTTAATGATGTCCTGGCACTGTCTCACGATCAGAGATCTCATGATCCTCCATAAGGGTACATAGCTTGCAATAGATATATGTGCTTGGCGGGTTGCGTCCCTCCATTTAATCAATTTGTTCGTCGAGTCTTGAACTTTATAAGACGGGCTCCCACACAGCTACATCCAAACAGCTACGTCTTTCTTTTGAGTAGTTATCTAGTTTTTTCTGAGCATTTGAACCGGGTGCCTAGCGATGAAGAAATCCGATACATTTGTAGCTTTTAAAGCCGTAAGGAAAACCCATCTCTTATTTACTTAGAGCCGATGAGGGGTTGCAGAATTGTCTCCAGGGCTTGAAACAAGTTGTACATCAAGGCTGAATGGTTCTATGTGCATAGTCCACCCGGGTTCGATCGTAAATGGATATCCGGACGTAAGTTCTATTTCAAACGCCATTCGTGTATTTTCCTTATAGTCTGCATGCTTAATTTATCTTTTACTATTGTATAGATATTCCGACAAGGATCAATGGTAGATCACTTTCGGATACCGTTAAAACTCTCATGGCAGTCCCAGTCGAGAATAAGTATATAAGAACCCTATTGATGGATGAGAATCTTCTTGCTCATGGCTTATTAGAGGAAGGCCGTAGCACCGACATTGTTTCGGTTGTCAACATTGAGGATGATAGTGATGATGATGATAGCAATCCCCCTATAGGAGGCGAAGTCGATCCTGAGTTGCCCCCATCTCCGAGCCCTGGGACTAGAGCCATAAAAAACATGGAACTAGAACACGAAGGCATCGAGGAAGGCAAAATTATTGGAGAAGGTGGTGAGGCCAACCAGAGGAACATTGAAGTGGGCTATGAATCCCAAACCGAACAACCCAGAGATGACACACCACTTGCTCCTAAAAAGAAATTGATTGTGATAATTTCGAAGGTGTCGACATCTACTCAATCTCTACCAGTCGCAAGTGCAGAGAAGACTCCATCTATTCCTTCAACGAGCATGTTTGCCAGTCTAGGGCCCTATGGAGTTTGGCTCTTTTGATGTTGGTAACATCAGAATTAGCGACATCGGTTCTCTGATCCGCTTTGAGAAGGACATCATTCCAACCGGTGTAGGAGAGGTTACTTCCATGAGTAAAGCTCTAGTACATGGTCCGTCGGGCAGACACTAGGACACATACACACACGTGCACTATTCGACACTCGCACTTGACCCATGTCCTTACCCCTTTGACTTAACTCATCCTTGTTTTCTTTGCAAGTTCGATGGATAGGAGAAAGCACTCATTTCGATCCTTGGAAGAGAAAGCGTATCATGTTTAACGCCCACAGTCGAGCTCATACTATCAAGGGAGTGGATGAGACTATGATTCTAGCTATCACTCTGGCCACGACAGAGACGACTGGGATAGGGTAGTTATGACAGGGACTGTTCTTCTCATGACTCTGCTTCTAAGCACCGACCTAGATCCAAATCACCTCATTCTAAAGGCCTAGATAAACAGTCCGATCGCCATGATATTCCCCGGATGACTCTTCTTGGGCTCCACTACATGCCTCTGTCCCTTTACAATCCACGACACTATCTCATTGCAGTCGATGTTCTAAGAGAAAATATTATAAGAGTAGCTTCGATACTTTTCACCAAAGGCCAGCCAAAGGAAGTGATGTCGCTTCGGCCACTACAGAGGAGCAGCCGGTAGATACTATAGGGTGGATGGCTAAACTTAATTATGAATTCCCCAACATTTACTTCGATGGAGTTATGTTCTTGCCAAACTTAAAGATAATTCCTGCTAAAATCCAACAAAGGACCATCAACTGCATGATCGATGTTCATTATCAGTACAATGAATGGGCGAAGCTGGTTGAAAATATTTCAAAGGTCTCAAGGGACATGCTGCAAGAGAATCCCAAGACAGAGCAGAAAATAAGGCCAAGGAGGTCATTAAAGCAATCCAAGCAGGGAGATCTAGGCATCTTAACAAAATCAAGCAAGCGCATTATTATAACCACAAGCTTGTAATGGAGAGGGATGCTACCAAGAGGAATGCAGTTGAATTGAAAACTACGCTCGAGCGCAAGGTTAAGGAAAAAGATGAAGCGCATAAGATTGCACAGGATGCATGCGACGAACTAGTCACCGTCAAGATTTAGAAGGATAATGCACTTGAAAAGGTCAGGGACGTCGATGCTCTCGCCAAGCGAGAAGTTGAAGGTGCGTAAAATAGGTTGAGGAACAGGTAGAGGAGCAGATGATGAAGAAATTTAAGCCATCGATCACTCAATACAATGCCAATATGCTCAAATTTTAGAATCTAGAGTGGTTTAGGGAAGATTGCCCTTTGATGCTTGCTTGTGCCTGGGAACGGGTCATCGAGGAAGAGTTAGAATTTCTTAACGATGATAATATTTATATGGAGCAGCTGGTAAAGGAGATTCTAAATGAAGGTAAGCCCAAGATCCTTCATGACAACTAGCATCTTATTCAACCAGAACTTAATGCAACTGCTCAAAAAGAGATAGACAAAGGTTCTGATTATACACATCACAATGCTATAGTTGGTCAAGTTCTTGGGACTCAAACTTCTCCTAGTTCCATCATTGATTCTTCTACCAATTTTGATTACGACCCAGAGAAGTCGTAGCTTCAGAAATCCATTGTTCTCTCTCCTACTCCTAAGGGAACTCCTGACAGCACTCCAGCTCATGCGGCAGTTCAAACTGCAAAAGGTATCTCGTTGACTTATCTTGTTTTCATAAAAGTCGACATGTCATCGGTTAACATCGCTAACCTCCCTCATTTTTGTTTAGCTATAAGTCAACCTACAATCGCTCCGCTTCCACCCAAGGATTCTCAACTAGGGCCACAAGTATCGACGATAGAGTCCATGACCATCACAACCTCGACAATAATTCTTAGCATCCCGTTTGAGGAGACCTCGAGTCTCGATGAGCGCATGATGTACGCTTTGTTGGAAGAAGGAAACGATAAAAATTAAGGGACTCAAGTTGATGAGGATGTTATTATTACTTGGGCCTCCCAGTCCCTGTCGGGTCCCTTCATGCATGAACTAGAGCAAAAACTTGGGCTAGATATCCTCCTTGCCAGCCAAATCAAGCAAGAGGAAATAGAAGTTTTCTCTCCTCCATTGTCGATCGCATTGCCTAGACAAGCCGTTTTCACTCTAGTTTATATTCATCCACCCAGTGGTGTTCGAAGTACGTCAACGGCGTTTTCACAAAGCATACCGGTCTTTATTTCTCCGCCTGAAAGCGGCTAGAGTGCGCCGACTGGATCTTCGCAAAGCACTCCTTCCAAAGGTCAAGGCAGTAGAGGAAGAGGCGGAAAGAGGCAAGGGGAGATCTCGATGAAATCTCCTCTGGTACTAAGAAGAAAAGGAAGTCCAAAAAGAAATAGTCCCTAGCTTGTTTTTTTTATATAGACTCTATTTTGTTTGTTGGCCAACTTTGTTTGGGTTTGGCCCCTCGTTATCACTTTTTCGCTTTTGGAGTGAACCACTTGTACTTAGCTTTCCTAGTTTGACATCAATAATAAAGACTTTTTGTTTTGTACAAATCTTTGCTTAAATTTGTCTAAGTACTTAAGAAATATGCTTTCCATTCAATGTACTTGCGATTTACCTCCTTTTTTGATCATTTTTGGGTCAAGTCTTTAGTTCATTCTGTAATTTTTCGACTCACATCGTTCTAGCGGATGTAAAGTAGTCTTTATGGAAAACCTCTTAAAATAGTGGCTTGAATGTCCTTTTTTAGGATAATAAGTTCCAACCGTGCCAAACTCCAGGCGCGAGCTTAAGTTCACTACTTAGAATCATAGTCCACACATCCTCATCTAAGATGTTAGCATTCGATCGCGCCTAACTCTGGGCATTAACTGAAGACTTACCAATTGGATCCCACTTTATTTCGAGCATGGACCCACCATTTTGCCTACTCCGAGCAAGGTGTTAAGGATCAAACAGACTTGTCATGCTTATCTCCTTTTATACTTCTGCCCCTAGTCCGCGGATAAGAGTCAGTTTGCGGATGAACATGTTTCATCCAGCTTAAGTTTATACTCCCACCCCTACTCTCGGAACGGGAGTTAAGGTACAGAGGCCCGTAGCACATCCAATTTGAGTGTATACTCTTGCCCTCAATCCGAAGGCAAGAGTTGGGATGCGGACAATCGTATCATGTCCGGTTTACGTTTATCCTCTGGCTCTTACTTCGGGAGCGAGAGTTAGGATGCAAACAGCTATGTCATGTTCGGCTTATGTTTATATTCCAGCTCCTACTTCGGGAGTGAGAGTTAGGATGTGGACAACTATGTCGTGTCCAGCTTATGTTTATACTCCGGCTTCTACCCCGGGAGCAAGAGTTAGGAGATGCCAATCTTGAACATCAAAAATGAACTTTAGGGGCCCAATCATGGGTCACAAAAGTTTGACCGACACCTATCTTCGGGTACCCGCGTTCCTGCATTAATCATATGTAGATTCATTAGAGCTGATCAAGTCATAACCCTTAAGAAATGGAGAGATGGAATTTCTGGCTTGAAAGGCCATTTTATTTGATTAAAGACGGAAAGTGACAAAGTTCTGTCTCATTACATAGCTCTAGCTAGTTATTTACAAAATTTATTTGATAAGTGAAATAGCATCGTAGATGCTCACTATTCCATGCCCTTAGGAGTGAGATCTCGTCCGTGATTGCTAGCTTGAAAGTGTCGTCTCCAAGCTTTTCCTCTATTACGTATGGACCTTCCCAAATTGGGCCCAAGTTCTTAGAGCCTGGTAAGATTCGTTTGAGGACCAAGTCGTCGATTTCAAAGATCTGACTGCTAACTTTAATGTTATAATATCATGTGACTTGGTGTATGTGCATAGCTGCTCTCAACTCAGCTTTGGTCCGCATCTCATCGATCATATCAAGAGACTCCAAAAGGAGTTGCTCGTCTGTCTGTAGATCGTAGTGGGTGACCCAATGAGAAGGTGCTTCCAGTTCGATCGGGACCATAGCCTCTGACCCATATGATAAGGCAAATGAAGAATGAATAGTCGCTGACTTGTGTGTGGTTTGATAAGCCTAGAGTGTTAACGGGAGTTCATCGACCTACTTGCCTTTGGCTTTCTCTAATCATTTCTTAAGAATGAACTTGATAATCTTGTTCATAGCTTTAACATATCCATTCGCTTGAGAATGTGCTACCACTACAAATCTTTTCTCTATGTGGTGTCGACGATCGAAATCCTTAAACTCCGTGCTATCAAATTGGTCCCGGTATCGGTAACGATTGCTTATAGAACTCCAAAGCGACAAATAATATTTCGAACAATGAAGTTGATTACTTTCATCGTAGTAATCATGGCCAAAGGCTCCACCTCAGCTCATTTAGTAAAGTAATCAATCACCACGATGGCATATTTCGTGCCACCTTTAGAAATCGGCAATACACCAATAATATCAATACCCCAAACTACAAATGGCGAAGGACTGATCATTTGAGTAATTTTCGTTGGTGGGGCCCTTGGAATTTTAGCAAATCTCTTGCACTTGTTACATCTTAGGGCGTAATCAGTTGCATCTCGATTGAAAATCGGCTGAAAACACCCGTAACAAAGGATCTTCTTTGCCAGCGTCTGCCTCCCAATGTGGTCGCCATAGGCCCTTTCATGAACTTCTTTCGGAAATCATTTGGCCTCGCGTGAGTGACACACCGTAACATAAGGATAGAGAAACACTTCTTATACAGAATTCCTTCTTGCATGATATATCTCGAAGCTTGTCGAAGGATTCTGCGTCGCTCATTCCTTCCCTCTGGAAGGATTCCCATCTGCAAACTAATCCCGAATTAGAGTCGTCCATGACTCCCACTCAGGCTCAATCTTTAAGATCCAATCGACATCCATCTGGTCGATGCTCGAAGCTGAAAGTACTTCCATCGGGACCAGGCCATGAGTTACGCATCTCTGGAACTAGCGAACTTGCAAGCGAGTCAGCCTTCTCATTTTCCTCTCTAGGAATATAAGAAATCGTGTAATATTCAAAGTCGCCAAGAAGCTCAAGTGATAGGGAGATAGCCTTGCTCCTTTAGCCTGATATTCTTTTCGAATTTGGCGTACCACTAGCTGGGAGTCACAGGGAATGTGTAAAATATTTATTCCCAGTTCCCTGGTGATCTTGAGTCCTGCAATCAAGACCTCATATTCAACTTCATTGTTCGTTGCTGGAAAGTCGAGTTTCAAAGCATTGCAGATTGGGTGTTCTTCGGGAGTGACAAGCACAACTCCAGCACTAGAACACCGATCATTGGATGCACTATTTGTGTACATCTTCCATCCAACTTCCTTTTCTCCACTACTCTTTGAATGGTCATCTCGTGTAGTCAACTCGGCTATGAAATCCACCAAAGCCTGACCTTGGATTGCTCTCCTAGGGCGATAGGTGATATCGTACTGGCTTAGTTCAATGTTCCATTTTAACAGCCTTTTAGAAGTCTTAGGTCGTTGCATGACTTGTCATATAGGTTGGTTGGTAAGGACATTAATCCAATGAGCCAGAAAATAGGGGCAGAGCTTTCTTGAAGCAATCAACAAACATTATGCAAGCTTTTCTAGTCTCGAGTAGTTTCTTTCTATTCCTGTCAACTGCTTGCTAATGTAGTAGACCGGTCGTTGGATGCGAGATTCCTCACGCAAAAGTGCGGTACTCAAAGCATGCACCGACACCACCAGATATAAGAACAGAACCTCATTATCCACCGGTTTTGAGAGAATGGGAGGTCTCTCAAGTGATCTACCAAAGCCTAGAATGCATCTTTGTGGTCTTGATTCCACTCGAAATTTTCCTTTCCTTTCTTAATCACCTCGAAGAAAGGAATGCATTTGTTAGTTGCTTTGATGATGAATCAACTCAGGGCGGCAACCTTCCCATTTAAGCTTTGGACCTCCTTGATCATCTTTGGGGCTTTGATCTCTCTCAAAGCCTTTATTTTCTTTGGATTGGCTTCAATTCCACGAGAGTTGATGATGAAACCTAAGAATTTTCTTAGCGCAACACCGAAAGGGCATTTCAAGGGATTGAGCTTCATCCTGTATTGTCGGAGGACATCAAATATCTTCGTCGGATCATCAACGAGATTTCTCGAACGTTGTGACTTCACGAGCATATCATCCACATAAACTACCATTGGTTGTCCGATCTGGTTCTTAAACATCTGGTTTACAAGCCTTAGGTAAGTCGCTCCAGCGTTCTTTAATCCAAAGGGCATGACCAGATAGCAACAAAGTCCGAGGTCGGTGATGAAGCTAGTCTGTCCCTAATCTGGGACGTGCATCAGGATTTGATTGTATCCAGAGTACGCGTCCATAAGTGAAAGTAACTCGTGGCCAGCAGTTGAGTCCACCAACTAATTTATTCTTGGAAGTGGAAAGCTGTCATTCGTGTATGCTTTATATAGTTTGGAATAATCAATGCTTGTCCTCCACATCCCGTTTGCTTTCTTCACCAAAACAGAGTTTGATATTCAATCTGGGTATAAGGCATTGCGGATGAAGCTGTTATCCTTTATCTTATCCACTTCTTCTTTAAGCACAGCGGATCCGTTCGGACCTAGGCTGCGACGTTTCTATTTCATAGGGACGCATTTAGGATTTATGTTTAATGCATGGCTCGCTATCTCGGGCGACATCTCATACATATCCGAGTGTGTCTAGGTAAACACATCCAGGTTTGCCCGAAGAAAACCACCTAATTCCCTCATCACGCCGGTACCGATGTAACGACCCTGAATTTTATCGCTATTTAAATGAATATTTAATTATATTTTTAAATAGTTAATAAATGGATTTTTGTTAAAAAATAAAACTGTTTTAAATAATAACTAATGATAATAAAATCATTTTTAAATTTTTTTACCAAAATATATGGTTCATAGAGAAATAGAAAATGTGATCGAAAATTATTTTCTGAAATATCAATTTATCATTGGTTAAAAGTTGTTTTAAATGTCATAATGCTATTTTAAACATACATGCACATATTATAAACTAAGTTAACATGGTGTGTACATGTTTATATATGCATATGCATGTTTCTCTTTAAAACATATAAACATATAAGTTAATATAAGATTTTATATCATAAAAATATATATACAAAACCTATATAAATATATACATTTCAACTCAAGAACAAGAGAGCATGGTGTGAATAGTGCAAGAGATGGAGGGGGTACAAGTGAGGGCGGATCATGGGGGGATAGGAAATGTGGTGCATGCATATATATATATATATATATATATATATATATTAAATAAAAATTACTTTATATTATTTAAATTAAATCCTAAGCCTATAAGTACCCACTTACTTTCATTCTTTTTATTTTACAATCTCTTCCTCCACTTTGAAATTCCTAAGAGCTTGAGAAAATTAGCCATGGCTTACTCTTCATAATTTCTAAAGTGAGAAAATCCACTTAATTTTGCCAAAAAATATCTTTTTAATCCACAAACTCACTTCTACAAACCATTCAACACCTCCTCTTCCAAGCCACAACACCCCATCCACTTTAGAACATAGAGGCCGAGCCCAAACATTCCAAGGTCAAGCCATATTAGCCTAGGTCGAGCCAAATTAAAGTGTCCAAGCATCCATAGTTTCATATTTGCAAAGTTTCTAAAGCATTTTTCAACTTTCGGCAAAAGTTTGTTTTGATTTAGAAAAGTTTTGTTGAATAAAACTTTTGTTTTTGGAAACGAAATTTACCTGATTTTGATGGACTATATGTTGCAAAAATATGATGATTGTTATGTTGAATTATCATATTGTATTGATGGCATATGATGATATGTTATGTTTGAACTTGGATTTGGTGATTGTTGATATGTGGATATGTTTGGATATGTATATGGATATGGATATATGATATTGGGTATGATATTATGGTAGTATATTTGTGAAACAATAACATGTGTTTATGATGTAAGTGTTGAGAAGTTTGCACCTTGAAATGTCGCAAAGGACTTAAGATCCAATTTGAAAACGAAAGCTCTTTTTCTAGCTTTGGATTTTTGAAAATGTTTTCCATGTTTTCACCTTTGATTAAAGATTTCAAAACTTTTCCATTTGTGTTTTCAAAGATGTAGTAGCTAGAGTTAAAGTGAAGATTTCACCGAGAAATCAATTCTAGCAAACTGCGCTCATAGCGGTAGTCGCTATGAATATTGTTCGGGAAAAATATCATGATTTCAAGTTTTAAGTTTTTTTTGGGATTGTTTATTCAAACTCATTTCAAACTAATTAAGTAAGTTTAAGTTTTAATTATTTAATAATTTAATAATTTAATTTAATTAATTTGGGTAATTATTAATTAAGTAATTAGGTTAAATAATTGGAGTTTAAGAAATTATAACCAAGTTAATTATTTTTAATTAAGTAAGTTTAAAATAATGATCAATTAAGATAAAAAGAAAATTAATTTTTATCTAATAAAATTAATTTTATTTAATTAATTATTTAATTAGAGTTAGTTATTTAATTAATTATTATTTAATTAAAGGTTAATTATCCACTTAAATTGGGTTTAATTTTAAAAAGAAAGTTATTTAATTAAAGTTTATTTATAAATAAAATTAGGGTCATTTATGATTTAATTTGACTTAATTAAGATTAATTAAAGTTTTAATTAATTTTTTAAACTTATGATTTAATTAAGGATTATTCCTTTTAAAGTTTTCCTTTAAACTCTATCGGTTATTTATTTTAAACCAACTTTCTTATTTAACCAAATTGTTTTGAAAAACCAAAGGATTCTCTTGTCCATGTTATTAATTAGCCAAATGAATTAAAATAGTTGTAGTAAAACGTTGACACGTTCTATTGAAAGTAAGTCGACTTGTACTTATCACAATATACCGCACTTTGAAAAACGTGATGAATACAAGAGGGTTAATTTCAATAATTGGGTCATGATAATCTAAGCATATGGAATGTATGTTCATATGTAAATCTTTACACCCTGATAGTGGGATAGTCCACTATAAACAACTTGACCTTTTAACATTATCAAATGTTGGTTTGGAGAGACCGGGATCAGATATTAGTTATTATCCAAAAACCACTTTGAACCAACGTAAAAGGTTCGAATTAGAAATAGTAAAGGCAAGGTCCAAGATGAAGACTTTGAAGTGCAAGGGCTATTTGCTACTAACCCTGAGGGAGATTCCAAAACGGGTGGAATGGAAATAGTGCCTTCAGTTCATTCATCTCCTGAACGACTTGTATGGATGAATGATGACTTTGTGTCAACATATGGAAGGCAATGTTAGCATTCCAAGTGGCAATGTTATAATAAAGGTAAAACGTAGCCTCAGGCCTCATCAATCGGGAATGACTAAAACAGGGGAGATGCAGCAAGGCTAGGTGGGTCGCTCCCATGAGGGTAAGGTCATCCCTGTCTAGAGTCCCTACTATTAACTCATGTATGCTTCGGTACGAATTCTGATCCCAACCGATGGTTAATCTTATTTGGTACTATCCAGTAAAGGTAGGCCGGTCTTGTGTTAGCAAGGTTCGATAGGTTCAACCTCGGTGTTATTTTATCTAGAGATGCACCGTGACAGCCGATACTCCAGTAGCCCAGTCATTGTATGGAATCCATTCTCCAATAAGAGCCGTACATTTTTAGTTATGCCCAAATATGTTGAAATGTGAGATGCAAGCATTTTATCTATGTTCTATTTTACTTGAAAACCATAAACATTATCATAATATCACTGGATTTCTATATAAAGTGTTTTGGTTATCGTAAGATAAAAACCCGTCTGTGTTTATGTGCAGCGTGGTCTTACTAGATACCTTTGATTTTCAAATTGTTTTATAAAAGTAAGAATTAAGTTGTTTAACTTTACTCACACCACACCCATGTCTGACCCAGAGTTTTTTTTTCTTTTCCTAAAACTCTTGGGTACTCAAATTTGTATCAGTAGTAAAGTGATCCAGGTTTCTTATGGAAGCATTTTGAAGGAGCTGGAGCAGGTAGCTTCACCGTTAGCTAATTGTTATCTTATTCTGTTTTGTTTTGTGTATGGCCTATGTTTTTGTATGGGCAAGTAATTATAACTGCCCAGTTGAAGTTGTAATGTAATGAACTCTGATGTATCAATATTATGGAAATGACTATGTAATATCCTATGTTATCTATTATATGTTGTTCTGATTCGTGGTGAGATTCTATGATTGTGTAGTTTCTTCTTATCTTTCATTTTCTTCTACCCTTAATGACTCATCTTTTGGTGCAAGAAAGGCGGTCATTACAACCGAGCCGAGATCCGACCTTCAAGGCTTTACTTAGGTCATCCCTACTGGCTAGAATAGCGATTGTCAACTCGGTGGGAGCTGCTTATCCGCCCTCTGGCTCTATTCGTCGGTCCATATCATCATATAGCCGACCAGTTTTCCTGAGCCGGGGCTTAGGCGGTATTTGCTATGCGTCTAAAGCCTTTGTGCAGAGGATCCACCGTACATTCTTTTCTTTCTCTTTACGCTTGCTTCCTTCAGTTTAGCGACATAACACTCAAGACCAGCCACTTGATCTCTGCACACAATCCCCACTCCATTGTCAGTAGGAAATTTCATGGTTAAAAACCAAGGAGCGATGGCCGTTCTAACTTCGGCTAGGGCTGGTCGGTCCAAGAATGCGTTGTAAGCATAATAGATATCCAACACTAAGAATGGCATGACCCGCACTCGCCTGCGGTCGGCCTCGCCAAGTTTCACTGGTAATTCGACAAATCCACTGGCTTCAGTAGCCATCCTATTGAACCCCTGTATACGAGATCTATAAGGCTTCAGATCTCTCTCTTACAATTTCATTTGGTCGTAAGCTTTTTTGAACAAAATATTGACTAAACTCCTATAGTCAACAAGCACTTTTCATATAACAGCAAGACCAATCGCCGCTGAAATCACGAGTGGTTCAATTGCTGGAGCCTCAACTCCATCAGCATCCATATTTCGGAAAACAACGTCATCTGTCATAGTTCGAGATTGTTTTGCTGGAGCTCCATCCTCGACAGCGTAGTAACTTTCATTCTCAGCATGCTTCGGGGTTCCAATATATCTACCCATCTCTACAAAGCTCTTATCGATAGGATTAGGCCCATCGATGATTGTGTTTATCGGTACTTATTTTTCCGACCGCCTGAATGCATTAGCACCTGGCTCAACTTGCCCTCACTGGGAAGACGGCCCAGGGTCACTAGAATTTCCTTGCCCACCATCCTGTGGGTTTTTATGTATTGCTGCAATTTCTTCTTCCTTATAAATTCTTCAATCATGTCGCGCAAGTGCCTGCACTCATTAGTATTATGATCGTGAGTCTCATAGAATCTATGGAACTTGCTTGACTTCCTCTCCTTCTCAGTTGAATCCCTTAGAGCCGGCTTCCTATATGGTTCGGTATTCTGAGTAGTTAGATAGATATTCTCTATCGAGTTGTTCAGTTCAATATAGTTGTCATACTTAGGACCTCTGAAACGACTCCTGTTATTTTCTTTCCTTCTTTAACCCATCATTATTTTGTTTTCTTCCTTTGTTCTGATTACCAACTTTCACATCAATGTTTCCAGAGCTTCCTCCAGATTGCTTTACAGCAATATTACTCTGAATTGGTTTATTTGGACTTCCAGTGCCAGTTCTCCTTGGACGCTTACGTGCATCCTCCCAGCGTAGATACTCATTAGCTTTCCTATAGAAAGCTTCCATTGTGGATGGTTACTTTCTTTCTATCTAATCCCCAAATCTGAGTTAGGATGAACTCCTCTGCAAAGCGCCATCAATGCCATATCTTCTTTTAGATCCGTTATTTATATTACTGCTGTGTGGAATCGATTTAAATAATCCACCTAGCGACTCTCCTTCAGCTTGATATACATTAGACCATGACATCACGTGCTTTGGACATGAGGTATGCAAATAGAATTGATCTATGAATTTTCATGACAATTTAGCAAAAGATGATATGGACCTCGGCGGAAGCCGAGTGAATCACATCATAGCCACCCCTTCTAAGAAAATTGGGAAACAACGACACTTTATAGCATCCAAAGCCCTCGCCAAAGATGTGCAGTTAAAGCGCTTGGCAGATTCAATGCGATGAAGGTGTAAAAAGTCATAGCTGGGATACAGCGAGGATATAGCGGATGACTCTAAAATAGCATATAAAACTCATACTTTAAGTTTTTACAAATATATATTAATGGTAATTAAATGAAAAATTAACATTCAATTGAATTATAATTAATACATAAATAATTTTAAATAAAAACATGTGTGAATATACTGTAAATAAACATAAAACTGTTATTAAACATAATTGAATTTAGTAGAATATTAGAATATTTTCATTTCCGAAAATATATTAAAAATCCAATTAAATAAATTAATTTCATAGTTTTTATAATGTATAAATGTCACTTTTCAATTCATTTCTTTTAAAGAAGATATAGCGGAATATAGCGGGAATAACGAGATATAGCGAAAATTGCGAGGATTAAAGCAGAAAGGCTATATTTGGGACTATATGGAAAAATCGTAGCGTTAGAAATCCGCTATGAGATATAACAAGGTTATAGCACGGTAATAGCGGGGCATTAACTGCACATATCCATATGCCATTCATATCTCAATAATTGTTGCCTAGGATCCATCTTTCCTCCGTACAATGACATCATTTGCATATTTAATCTCCTGGGGTATTTCGCATGAAGGATGTCCTCTATGAACGAGTTTCGACTAGCATAAGTTCCTTAATCGTCATTAGTTTTGAACCTGTTTTCACTAACCTATCTCCTAACCATATATTCCAAATAATCCGAATCAACAAGTTCGATTGAACGGTGGTGATCAGGTCCTGCCCCAAATGTTCGACTCGGGGAACGCTCTCGGGAAGGTGCTCGATACCTAGGCTCCCTAAACTTAGAGGGACCCATTCGTCCAACATTCCCCCCTGTTTGATTCCCATGAGTAGCATCATTAGCAGTAGCATGGGTTTTGCAAGTTCTAATCTCCAACAACATATCTAGGGACTGCATCTCCACTCCCTCTAGAAAGATTGGTTCTGGGTTCACCATATTGGGAGTCGGTACCAAGTCCCAGGTGGGGATCGGTACCGAGTCCTGATTGTGGGGCTGGGGACCATCTTCCTTCTTGCTGAGATCTCCCAGCAGCGTATGGAGCCTTCTTATTTCTTCTATCCTACTATCTTCATTCGGATGAAGAAGAAATCTCTGACTTTGAGCTGGATTCCCTTCTACTCCATCAGTTGATGTTTTGAATCAACTCATCCAGTAGCCTCAAGCTCTGATGCATTGTGTTGTTCATCTTCTATTGGCTAGCTTGGAACCTATCTTCCATCTACTTCATTATCCTATCTATCTCCACTCTAGTCACAATGTCAGTAGGAGCCTAGACCTAGGGTTGAGTTGGCTGAACAACTACATCTCCTTGTTGAGGATTCTGATTCTTGACTTCAGTGGTAGTTTTGGAATTAGTAGAATGATCTCTTCTTGATGGGGCCATGGTAGAAAGATGTTGGTAGACCTTTGCAAATCTAAGTTGTAGAATTAAAAGATAAAGAGTTTGGATCTATCCCTTGGATATAGGAAATCCAATAGCAGATGATGGATCTGAATGGCCTGAGAATATGTTTCTTTCAATGAAAGCACCAAAATGTTTGAACCAAAAATGGCATAAAGCCCCAGAAGTTATATGTAGTAGAGATTAAATGAAGAGAAGTAAATGAAAATAAGGAAAATAAACAAGATACAATCGTTTATAGTGGTTCAGCAAAGCTAGGCCTACATCCACTTTAATATTTTACCACTTTTTACTGACTTGGAGGTAGAAGTTCTTGGGGGTCGATACAACTAAAACACTTAGAATTTCAGAGTTATAAGAATATATGAAATAATGGAACTAAAGTCAAAATATCCCCAAAAATGAGCCTTACCTTCCTATGTATAGAGGTTAAAGAGTGATTCTCAATAATAAATAGTTAATAAGATAAGTTTATTAGGTTCTCATAAAAAAAAAGACTTGTTTTTGTTTATCTTTATATAAAAAAATATTAGTAATCAGTAATCGTTCTTGAATCAAGGGATTTATCTTTATCCATTTTGATTTGACTGGAATTCATAATTGTTTGAATTGTGTAATCTCCAATTACTGACATTGGTAACCGACCTAATGCACCGGCAGTCTGTTCAGGGTTCCACACTCAATGGTGGCAACTAAACACGAGGGTTGCGCTCGTTGCGAGACTTAACCCAACACCTTACGGCACGAGCTGACGATAGCCATGCACCACCTGTGTCCGCGTTCCAAACCATGGAAATCCGTCAGAAAAGAAAAAATACGCTGACCATATCAACAGGTGTTCCATCTTGCAAGTAGGGCATATCTTGTCTAGACAAAATTTTAGAAATGATACCTTTATTCCCATGTATTCCAGCTACTTTATCACCCACTTTGATTTCACGTTTCTGTAAAATATATACACGAATCTTTTCTGGATTATAGCTGGAACCCGTCTTTTTCTGGATCCTAAAGAAAAATGACTTAATTAATATTAATAAATTTTTGCTTCTAAAAAATATATCGATGTTTTTTCGAAATGTGAAAACTTCCAAATTCAGAGAATCCTGGAACTAAAAATGGGCAATCCTGAGCCAAATCTTTATTTTTTGAAAAACAAGGGTTTAAAAAAGAGAATAAAAAAGGATAGGTGTAGAGACTCGAACAGTGCGTTCTGAGGTGTGAAGGGGGAGAGAAGAGATATCATAATTGAGGTTTTGAATAAGAGGACCTTTGCATTTTTTTAGTAAGTCTTGCTTGGGCTGCTTTAATGGTCGTCTTTACATTTTCTCTTTCACTTGTAGTATGGGGGAAGGAGTGGACTCTAGTGTTGTGGACACTACAAATACTAAATTGAGTAATCGATTGCTCAATCCAACTGTATCAATTCCAACTCCAATCCTTTTACCAATTAACATCCTAGAAGATTTCACAAAACCTTTATCTCTGAGTTTTCGACTTTTCGGAAATATATTGGCGGATGAATTAGTAGTTGTTGTTCTTGTTTCTTTAGTACCTTCAGTAGTTCCTATCCCTGTCATGTTTATCGAGATGTTGTGGGAAAAAAAAGAATAAAATCAAAAAGACATGAGACAGTCCAAAAAGCCCTTGATTATGATCAAATTTTTAAGCTTACTTGGATATTGAGCATTTATCTGTAAGAACTAAATTATTTGCACTGAATATGAATAGGTGCAACTTCAGAAATGGGACCCCAACGTTGGCCCCAAGACGTTGGTCTCTAACTAGAAAAGTAAAGCTTGAGCTTGAGAAGCTTCTGGTCCGGTAGGCCCGTAAAACTCAGATATTTTTGATAATAAAAAAAAGGCAAACACTATTGTATTATTTATAATATAATGAGTTCTTATTATTTTATTTTGAGTTCTAATTAATAATTAAAAAGTTAAACATTTAATTATTATTATATTGACTAATTGAACTTAGTGGGTGGGGGCTTATAGCATGTAGTGACATAGTAGTGACATAATAGTCTAATTTATTAATTGTTACTAACCCTAGATTCGCCCCCCCGATAAATGAATCAATACATTTTGCTCGAGCTGCTAACATGAGTAAAAATGGAACGGTTCGAATAGTATCCACAAATATCACCGAAAACATTGTTAAAATACTCCTACGAAAGGGTTTTATTGAATATGTTCGGAAACATCAGGAAAGTAATAAAAATTTCTTTGTTTCAACCTTGCGCCATAAAAGAACTAGGAAAGGAATATATAAAACGATTACAATCGCTATTCATAATGGAAAGGAACATTTACCTATTTATATAACAGATCGTATGGTAGGTCACAAATTGGGAGAATTCACGCCGACTCTGACTTTCGCGAGACATGCGAGAAACGATAATAAATCTCGTCGTTAATTTGGAAAAAAATAGATACTTATCATTCTAATAACTCAATAAATTTAGATTTGGTTATGACCCAAAAAGGAAAAGGATGACTAATGATTATACAATTGAATGAAATGTCATAGAAAAATTCATGGTATGATTCATAAATTTATAATAGGGTAGATGCCAGTACCAAGGAATAAAGATAGATAGGATGGAAAAACTTACTATCTATAAAGCTAAAGATTCATCGTTTCACTCCTGTATCTTCCAAAAGAGAAAAAGATTTCTGAGAGTTGTTTCATGGATCCGCAAGAGAGTACTTGGGTTTTCCCAATAAATAAAAAGTGTATCATGCCTGAATCGAACCGGGGTTCGCAGTGGTGGAGGAACCGGGTCGGAAAAAAGAGGGATTCTAGTTGTAAGATAGCTAATGAAACCGTAGCTGGAATTGAGATCTCATTCAAAGAGAAAGATAGCAAATATCTGGAGTTTCTTTTTTTATCCGTATATTAACTCATCTCTCTTTTTCGATCATTTCAATTGTGATTGCGATTCATTTGATGATTCTATGAGTTCACGAAATCATCGGATTACGCCATTCGTCGGAAAAAGGAATGTTAGCTACTTTTTTTTCTCTAAGTAGTAGGGGTGGGAAAAAACCATCAACTATAACCCCAAAAGAACCAGATTTCGTAACAGCCTCTACTCGTGTCCGAGGTCGTCTGAGAGCTAGATTCGCCTCAATTGCTTGTCTCTTTCCCTGAGCTCCACTCAAGTTAGCTTCAGCTATTTCAAGAGCTTGTTGAGCCTCTTGCGGATCAATGTCAGTTTAAATTAAAGAGTGATTCTCAATAATCAATAGTTAATAAGATAAGTTTATTAGGTTCTCATAAAAAAAGAAGACTTGTTTCTGTTTATCTTTATATAAAAAAATATTAGTAATCAGTAATCGTTCTTGAATCAAGGGGTTTATCTTTATCCATTTTGATTTGACTGGAATTCATAATTATTTGAATTGTGTAATCTCCAATTACTGACATTGGTAACCGACCTAATGAAATTTGATTATAATTTAATTCGTGACGATCATAAGTTGAAAGTTCATATTCTTCAGTCATCGATAAACAGTTTGTTGGACAATACTCGACACAATTACCACAAAATATACAGACTCCAAAATCAATACTATAATTAAACAATTGTTTCTTTTTAATCAAAATGAACTCCCGACTCCATCATCTCTTCCAAATGGATGTTCCAATACCTTCTTGTCATTTTTCACGCACTTTCTCTTTTTTTTTTAGAAATAACTAATTGTTCCTACGGAACCTTATAATGAGGTTGACCATTGATACATAGTCCGAACTATTAATTTTTTTTATTACTTACTTCATTTTTTTACTTAACAAAACTAGAAAGGAAAAAGAAAAAATATCTGCTTAGGAATTATGAAATCGCGTAAATGAATTTTCTAATGTGTCATGAAAATTCTTTGGGCTACAAGAACAAAAAAATTATCGATGGTGTAACAAAATATCTCTCATTTCCAACTTGAATAAATTTTTCTTTTTTATTTCAAAATGAATGTTTTTGTCTTGCCTTGAACGGTGCACTAATTTTTTAAATCCGGTACCGATAGGGATAATTCCCCCCAGAACTACATTTTCTTTCAGACCCTTCAACCAATCACTCATGCCTATTCGAAAGCTTTATTGTTTTTAGGATCTGGATCCATTATTCATTCAATGGAATCCATTGTTGGATTTTCACCAGATAAAAGTCAAAATATTTCTCAATCTTTCTGACTTGTGCTCCTACGGAACCAAGGTCGAAAGATTGAAAAAGTCAGTCATTAACAACCACTGATGAAGGATTCCTCGAAAAGTTAAGGATTAGTAATCCTTTTTAGAAATCGAATGGATTCGGTCTTATACATACGCGAGGAAGGTAATCAAAAAAGAAAGAAGATGAGTTCTTCTTTCTTTTATCACTTAGGAGCCGTGCGAGATGAAAGTCTCATGCACGGTTTTGAATGAGAGAAAGAAGTGTGGAATCCTCTTTTTGACTCTGACTCTCCCACTCCAGTCGTTGCTTTTCTTTCTGTTGCTTCGAAAGTAGCTGCTTTAGCTTCAGCCACGCGAATTTTCGATATTCCTTTTTATTTCTCATCAAACGAATGGCATCTTCTTTTGGAAATCCTAGCTATTCTTAGCATGATATTGGGGAATCTCATTGCTATTACTCAAACAAGCATAAAAAGAGATCCGTACAAACCAGAAACGAGATTTTTATCCTTACCAACTGGATCTTGTTGCACCGGGCTTCTATTTGTCTAGCGGTAATCCAAGCGGGTTCAAGTGCCTAAAGAGCATATCTGCCGAAGCAAATATGATTACCCCGGCAAGATATTCCTTTCATTCTTCCTCAATGTCTCATTTCTGGGTCCAATGGAATTCATAGGTATAGGAAGAAGCTCCATCAAATAGAGATTTTTTCTTTCGACCATCTTTCGATTGGTAATACGAGATATAAGGACTTCTTATCTATTCTTGTATTTTTCTTTTGTATTCATTTTTTATTACTTTTTTTATTTATATAAAATAAAAAGAGATTAGATTTTTTCCTTTATTTGGGCATATATAAAAAAAATATTATGCCATTTCCATTCATCATTATTGTATTTATTCTTACCTACATACTTAGATCGAGATATTCTATTGGACATAGAATGCCAATCTTTAAAATGAAAAAAAAAGGAGTAAGCTATGAGTGCTACAGATGGTCTGACGAGAGGAATGGAAGTGATTGATACAGGAGCTGCTCTAAGTGTTCCAGTCGGCGGAGCTACTCTCGGACGAATTTTCAATGTTCTTGGGGAATTTTTTTGAATTTAGAATTCAATGAAATATCTTTATTTCTACCCGTACACTCAATCGCATTTGTGAAAAACTAAATGAAGAAATTAACGATACTTCTTTATCTTCTGAGTTGTTCTGCCGGATTGGTCGCTCAAGATCTTTGGTCTTCACCCGGACCCGCTCTAGCTAATTGTCCACCCTTTCCAAGCGTGATTTCTATGTTATGTATGGCCGTGCCTAAGGGCATATCGGTTGAAGTAGATTCTTCTTTTAAAAACCTCTTCCCAAACTGTACAAGCTTCTTCCAAAGCATACGGCTTTCTAGATTGCAATCGCCGTAAATACTAGGCCTACTAAAGGGACAAAAAAAGAAGGTAAGTAAAGATCTGTCATAGAACGGGTACCTCAATTTGTCCGTCCTTCAATTCTATTTTTTTCTTCTTTTTTTTAGTCCTTACTTTAATCCAATTCTTCAAGATAGAAGAACCGTTCAGGAAAATAGATGTTTTACTACTAATCACAAGTTTTATGTTCGACCGGCCCAAAAGGGAAGGACCTTTCCCTCTGGGGGGGGTAAGAAAATCATGATAGGGATAGCGGACGCAAAGCTATTGAACTTGGGTATGGTCTTTTGTCGAAATGGAATGGCCTTACTTTTTATTTATTTTATCGTGAAGGCTTTTTAATTACATATAGTAACCATACTTGAATTATCATATTTGTGTTTTACTCCCCGTAACTCTTCCTCAGCCAGGCTTGGGCAGAATAGCAGAGCAAGTACAAGTATTAGTAGCATAGCAAAAATGCGTTCCTCATCATTAATATGTTT